>CM043704.1:58186038-59386038 GCA_023935145.1 Bretschneidera sinensis | reverse complement strand
AAAAATATCATTTGATAATAATTAAAATATAAATCATTAGATAATAATTTAATTATTATTAAATGATACTTCATTATTGTTTTTTTCATTATGTTTTAACATAACCAACCTTATTCCTTAAGAGTTTCGTTTGTGATTTTAAGCATGCAATCAGCCGATAAGAGCTTGATTAGTTATGTAACTCACTGTCAACTTTTTATCTCAATAATTTACACATTCTCAACATATTTAAAAAAAATATTTGATTAAGAATGCATATTATCAAGTAAAGTGTTACGAAAAATAAAGAATAAAAATGAAAAGAAAAATCATAACCAAACATGCCCTATTGCTATACGTCCACACTTCTTGAACCAATCATAGTAAACCATGCTACTTCCAAAAGAAAGGCAATATTTTTCTGCCACAAAGCACCATGTACGAAGTAGAAGAACAAAAAAGAGAGAAAATAGAAAAGAAAAAGAGGACGAAGAAAATGAAGACAGAGAAAGAGAAAAAACCTTGAATTTACATAACTATAATGACCTGAAATGGTGCTTATCAAAGCACAGTGCAAGTATGGCACTCAAAATGCATTTGCTAAAATACCTACTAATTTCTTCTATTCCCATGCATGCATTAAGCCCATGAGTAAAAGGAATGGACTGAGCTATGTATTTTCATTCAATGTACTTTTCTTTTTCTCTCTAATATATAGGTATATAGACTTGAATAGATGATAAAGTGAGTGTTTGATTACGATTTGCTTTTGAATTTCCTTTGAGCTTTCAAGTCCACCACAATCACAGAGATGTTGTCCTTGCTTCCCTTTTGGAGAGCAAGCGTTGAAAGGTAATCGGCTGCTGCTTGTGCTGCGGGATCAATTCCTTTCCCCCTCCCCACAAGAGAAGGAACCCCATTCCTTTTGTGCCAGAGCAGAATCCGCCTTCGAGCCACTTCACAAACCTCCTCATTTGTCATGACATCCCACAACCCATCACTAGCTAATATCAGACATTCATCATCTCTCGCTCGAGGGACAAACATCACTTCTGGTTCTGGAATTATCCATGGCTTTAAATATCTATCACCTGCAAGATACACACAGCAAAAGGAGAATAAAAAAGAAAAGAAGCTTGATGTTGCATTCTATCATCAAAACCTTTTTTCAAATATAGTTAAAAGTATTGAGTTCAGTATCATGGAAGGGAAAAAAATTATTCCAATGAGACAGACCAAGAAACAGATAAACTCAACTTAGAAGGGCATATATAGATTTCCTTCTCCTATATTTACTGCACCTAATTTATATACTTATACCGACTCTAACAGCTATAAGTTCTGTAAATGTGCAAATCATGGCAGTTCAACGTTCCTAATTGGGTGTTTAAAGTGGTTAGTAAAATATTCCCAGAGTTTTGACATCTCATTCTGATATCAAAGGACAATGAGATTCAACCCTTTTTCCAAATAAAATTTATGATGATTCAATAAACTGCGGTTTCATTTCAAATTGAAGAGGATTAATGTCCACGTTGAAACTTTACACCTACCAATGGACCTTGACATTGCAAGAACACCAAACACTCGGTGTCCATTCCACTGTATAATCTTTCCGCCAGATGCCTCTATTCTTGCATACTCATCTTCTCTATCCGGCTGTGAAAAAGAAGTAAAAGAGATTGATTCCAGGAAAGAAATAGTTTTGGTTCTTGATGTTGTAAATATGGGAAACTGGAAAACAATGCCTTACTTTGTGATCGACTGATAAAGCAATGGATTCTTTGCCACGACATAGGACTGCTCTTGAATCACCACAGTTTGCAACTATAATATGCGACGAACAGACCAAGGCAACCACAGCTGTAGATCCAGCAGTCTCAGGGGCGACGGGCTTAAAAATGGCATCAGAAGCATCTCCACCATTGCCTCCAATAACATCTCTGCTAACTTTTCCCCCAATCTCATCATCAACCTTTAGAAAGCTAGTAGTGAAGACCTTCTCCCACGGCACCTGTCTATTTCCTCCTGCAGTTCCATCACTTAAATCATCATTAATGCTTCCAATCTCTTCAGCCAAAGCAAAATGGAGTCGGTCACGACAATAGTTAGCAACCTGCATGAAATCCTCCCATTAATGCTAAAAAATTCCGAATTCTAGAATTATCAGAATGTTTTAGAAATGCATAGAAAGTGGTTCCTATTTTATATAAAAAAAGATACTTAGAAATTGATTGCAAACCTAATAAGATTTTGTGAGTTATTTGCAGACTTTTGTAACATATAACATAAAACCATATTACACATGCTCAACAGATAACTATTGCATAATTCAGGAATCTATCAAATTTGAGACAGTTGAGTCAGAATGTTCTCCATGAAGTGTACCCACTAGCAGAAGGACAATATCTTACGTAATACTCAAACAAATATCGAGGAAGAAAGGTGCACCTGGGAGCCCCCATGGCCATCATAAACACCGAAAAAATGAGCAGTAAGGTGGGTCAGACTTTGATTCCTTCCATCCACTACACTATTGCCAATAAGCATTTTGATGGGAATTTTCATAAACCGAGGTACAGCAGCAGCAGCATCTTCCATTTCTGATCTTCTTCCACAAATAGACACAGAACCCCAGAGCGGTATACAATCCAACTCAAAAACAGTCCGGCTACCTCCTCTGCTGAGATTATTCTGACTAGGCAACTGAATGACCACTTCAGAGGCCTTGAAACCAAAACCATCAGGAATTTTTGCATCTGGAGTCACTGCAGTACTGATAAGGATTTTAGCTGTAGCCGCCTGCTCAATGCTTGACTCACCCAAAATAATTGTGTCAGCAAGAACTCGACCATTTTCAATTTCCAGAGCATTAGGCAAGCTTAACTCAGACCCTGCATCCACAACTAACAAGCCCTCACTGATAATTGCATTAGTGTCCTCCGCAACCGACAAAATTTCATCTTCGTCGGTTTCTTGAATCATGGAATCACTAAGGGCAATAGATCTATTTCCCAACATTATCAACAAATTAGCTCCTTCTCCTCCTGCAGTCTCTTTTGATTCCGACAAGGCCTCCATGCTAAATTCTCTATTAGCATTATTGCAAGTTCCATTGCTACCAGAAGCAGATTCATGAGTTGTGACCATAGCTGGATCTGACAACAAGCTCACTGCATCCGTAACAAGCTTGAGCCGTGTGATTTCCACATGGGCTGCGATTCCGGAATCATCACACATAGAATTACCTAAACTTAGTGTCACTGCAACAGCTGGAGACATCTCTTCCATCAATTCCTCTCTTAAAGAACTACTAGCAGCAACAGCTCAATTCTCTCCAAATTAAATTTATACAATCTACCAATTTTCATCTTCTTCATCTCCTTTCAGCAATGGACTTGGGACCAGGCTGGCAGGTCTGCGCAATACCTCATCCATTTTAGCATATCTCAATGACCCACTAATATTTTCAGAGCTATGTACAGTTAACAGAAATTAGACCACCAAGATCAAAGGACGTCAGATCTGGTGCTGAATAATGGATCTAACCTTCTAATTATAGAAATTTCTAGCCTCTACTGTTTGTCTGAGTTTCTCAAGAGTCCACAACTTATCAAATTCTTCACTTTTTGGAAGAGAAACTAGCTCCTCTTATAATCAGAATGCCTATATCCAATCCACACCCACCAACCCTTGAATACAAATAAACCTATCTACATATGAAAACACAGTAAAAATCAATCCTTTATCCATAATCCTAAACAAGAAAGAAAGCTAAAAGAGGCTCATGAAGAAGAACCTAGGAAAAATAAATCAATCCACAATATCACAAGAAAACCCTAAAAAGTTAAAAGCTTTTTCACATAAAAGTTTGGGTTCCCTGGATCTAAAGGCAACCCATCTCAGACTCCATTGAAATCTGAGTCTCCTTCAGTTCCCTTCCCCTTCTTCCAATAAGAAAAACAACGCAAAACAATCAAGAAAAAGAACGGCCTCAAATATAGCAATAATCAAACATCTAGGTACGCTACTAAATGATTAATTTCTAGCACACCTTAAAAACAACGGAAAAATTAGCATATATTCAAAGAAAGAATCCAAGAGTTCTTACCAGTTGAGACCAAAGAGACTTGGAGCCAGAATTTTTTTGGTGAGAATAAGCCTCTTTCCCTAGATTTTTTGCTATCTTTGCTTGCTTAGGGGCTCAATGAAAGAGAGATAAAATGTGTGGAAATGCTTTTTCTTTTTTCTTTTTTCTCGTTTTACCATTCGCTGTTCATGGGACACGTGTAAAAAGCTTTTTAGACAGAGAAAATGCTTACATAAGGTGCGTACATGAAGACAACTACCAATGATTTTTTCCCCAGTTTTGATGAGGCAAACTTTTAGAAGAGACACGTGTCTCTATCATGAAAAGTCAATCAATACCAGACCAATAATGTCCTATGTGGTACAAAATGACTTAAAATAATATTATGGGCAGTGTCGTACCTTACTAAAGTTGAGTCCATATTTGTTTTACCTTTCGGATGGGGATAATTGCCATAGCATAATCTTTTACAATATTTGGACAAATTATTAGAAAAATGATATTAATTTTTTTTAATAATGAGTTTTATTTTTTAAATAATCGCAATAATAAATTGATAAACTAATTTATTTTAAGAAATCCCATTCGATCTCCTTTTTCGTTAATAAAATAACTAGTTATTGCCAATTTCTTTTTTTTCTTCATAAAAGGAAAAAAAAATCAAATGAGATCTTTTAAATGAAAGATTTGAAAATCACCTTTTAAGTTAAAACTGCAATCTAATTAATTAGGCTTAAATGCGTTTTAATCCCTAAGTTTAGAGGGGGTCTTGCACTTCTATACACATGTTTTTAATTGTGCCACAAGATTTTAGAGATTGTTGCAATTCAATATTTTCATCCAACTTTCATTCAATTGGACTAACAGGGTTAACAAAAGATAATTAAAAATTCCTTATCTTTTTTTCAGCAAAATAATTCTCTCGCTCCCAACCTACTATGATTAATATTCAAACACCAATATGACAAGATTGTGTTTGTTTTGTTGATTTGGGATATTGTCCTTGAGTTTAGGTAAGTATATGATTTTTTTTTTCATGGATTGAAGTTTAGATCTGGTTTCTTCACCTCTATAGTGTTGAGAATTTTTGTTTAGCATCTAATGATGAAGATCAGGGAGAATACCCAAGTCATGATACATGTGTTGTTGATCATTTTTAAAATAAAAGTTGGCTTATATTTGGGATAATTTGGGAAATTGAATGAATGAGAAAAAAAAGACATATTTGGATTACTTTGCAAGAGATAGTCGACTATAAGAAAAAAAATAGTTAATTATGGGATTAGACATAAACTTTTTATAGTCAACAGTCAATTGTAAATTGGACAACAAGTTTGGACAGTTGACTATGTCGTGATCATAATCGACTGTTGGCCCAATACCTGATGAATAAATTGAAAATTTATGAGACATAGTCAAATGTATTAAAGATAAAGTCAACTTTAACAATGTAAAATTCGAATTTTCTTAATGCTATAAAACGTTTTGACAATTGAATTATGAATCAAAGTATCTCTTGTGAATAGACACTTAGTAGCTCTATAACAAGGGCTTGTCAATTGCAATTTTTCTATTGATTTTTTTTCTTCATATTCTTCCTCTATTTTCTCTTAAAATTCAGATCTTCTTGTGATTGAAAATTCTACAGAATTCTTCAAACACAAGTGCACCATAATCTATTAACTCATAGAAGTTGTTGTGGGTTGTTCTTCACAAGAGCAAAGTGCAGAACAATAGCAAGATTTCATTCTATCTTAGAGAAAATTCACTATAACCGTCTTGCACTGTAAATGGGCAAATTAAACATTAAGGACAACTACCTGGTTGTACCTTGAAGCAAATTATCTCTTAGTTAATTTTTAATTTTGATAAACAACCCTCTAAATTTTCCCCAACAATCTTAAGGGTTATTCTTATTCACCCACTAAATTATCTGAGAGATATGGCGTTGGAACTCAACAAGTTGAAACATTTCGATGGTGGAAATTTTTATCACTGGCAAAAGAAAATGTTTTTCCTATTGAGTGTATTATGTGATCACCACGCTAAGGACTGAACCTGTAGAAAATGAGTCAAAATGATGATATCTATAAGGGCCATATTTTGAATGTGATGTCCGACACTCTATTTGATGCCTACCACAATGTCAAGGTTGTAAAAAGAGTTGTGGAATTCTCTGCAGGTAAAAGATGTTGCAAGTGAGCGTTTTATAATTCTGAATTTAGTGAAATAAAACCATTCTTGATCAATTCTATCAACATAATCTAAAAATGGACGAGAACATAATGATTATAACCATTATAAACAAACTGCCTCATGTTTGGAAGAATTTCAAGAATTGTCTAAAGCACTAAAAGGAAGACCTGACTCTTGAGGAGTTAGGAAATCATCTCCGCATTAAGGAGGACTTGCACAAAGAAGGCAATGAATAAACCCTCTATAAAATCAACACGTTAGATGAATGGGAGACTTTAAAGAAGAACTTTCAAAATTTTCACAAGAGAAAGAACCAGTCTGCAAAGTCTTTTAAGAACAAGAAGACTAAGGGTTTCTGTTTCCATTGTGAAAATCGAGGCACTTCAAGAAAGATTATCGATTGCTAAAGAAAAATAGCAAAACACCGTAAGAATTGGTGGTTGTAACTTCTGAGTAAATGTCCTTGAGGACAATGTGGCTTGGTGGATTGACTCTAGTGTGATGAGGCATGTGTGCAAGGAAAAAAAGTTTTTTAAGACCTTATAAACCAGTAGTTGAAGGAACTTTTCTATACATGAGAAATTCTGCAACTGTTCCAGTGGTAGGCAAGAGCAACATGTAACTTGAGTTCACTTTTGGAAAGACCTTTACCCTCATTAATGTGTACCATATTACTAAAATTATGAAGAACTTAATTTTTGGTAGCCTCTTGAACAAAAATGAGTTCAAAGTTGTGTTTGAGGCTAATAATTTAGTATTGTCCAAGCGTATTGTGTTTGTTGGTAAGGGATATATGTATGAGGGAATGTTCAAGCTTAATATTAATAATAATAATAAAAGAGTGATTTTTGTTTATATCATTAAATCTTCTTCTTTACTTTGACATAATTTATTAGAACATGTGAATGCTAGAAGAATGAATGATATAGTTAAATTAGAATTACTTCCAAAAATTGGTATAAGTACGAAAAACTGAAAAACTTGTATGCTTACTAGAATCACCATAAAACAATTTTCAAATGCTCAAAGAAGTTCAAAAATTCTAGAATTAGTTCATATTGATTTATGTATATGCATTGTACACCATCTTTAGGAGGAAAGAAATATTTTGTGATGTTCATAGATGATAGTACATGATATTGTTTATTTGTTACATTCTAAATATGAGGCTATGCATAATTTTTTTTCATTTTTAATAATGAAGCAGAACTTCAATGTGACTAGAAAATTAAGTGTCTTAGAACAGATAGGGGAAGTGAGTACTATAATCCATCATACTTTGAATTACATTGAATAATTTCTGAAATCTTTTCTCCTTATACATCATAGCAAAATGGTGTGGAAGAGAGGAAAAAAGAACCTTTAAAAGAGATAGTTAATGCCATGTTTTCCAACTCTGGTCTAGGACATGGGTTTTCTGGTGAAGCCCTTTTAACAGCTTATCACATTTTAAATAGAGTCCCTATAAAAAGAAACAAGATAACACCTTATAAGTTATGGAAGAATAAGAAGCCTAATCTAGACTACCTTAAGGTATGGGGTTGTGAATCTATAGTTAGAGTTCCTGAACCAAAAAAGGAAGAACTTGGTTGAAAGAGGAATATAATGAATATTCCTTGGATATGCACCTCATAGTAAGGCTTATAGGTTCATGTTGGTGGAAACAAACAATTACTACTCAATAAATTCCATCATTGAATCTAGGGATGTTATTTTCAATGAAAATAGGTTCAAGTCACTTCTTAAGGCTGTTTTGGATAGTAATAAACAAGAGCAAAGTTCAAGTAAGGAAGTAGACAAAAATAAAGTTGAACTAAGAAGAAGTAAAAGAGTTAAAACTCCTAAAACTTATGACCCTGATTTCTATATATAATTGGTAGAAAGAACTAGAAACTTAATAAGTAATTCAATACCAGTTTTCTTGAATATAGATTCTGACCCTCAAACTTATGAATAGGCTATAAAGTGTCAAGATGTTGCTTTTTGGAAAGAAGCTATAAATGATTAAATGGATTTCATAATGGGAACAAAACTTAGAAATTAATGTATCTTAAACTTGGTTCCAAGTCCATTGGAAGCAAGTGAATATTCAAAAAGAAATTGAAAGTGGATGGAACTATAGATAAATTCTAGGCAAGTTTAGAGATTAAGGGATTTACACAAAAGAAATGTATTGATTATTTTGAAGCCTACGCACTAATTGCAAGGATAGCCACAATTAGATTACTTATTAGCTTCAATATACAAGCTTTAAATTCATCAAATGGATGTTAAAACAACATTTTTGAACGGTGAATTAAAAGAAGATGTGTATATGGATCAACCTGAATATATTATAGTTAAAGGACAAGAGCATAAAGTATTCAAATTAGTAAAGTCTTTATATGGACTTAAACAAGCTCCAAAACAATGACATGAAAAGTTTAACAAAGTAATTCTATCAAATCGTTTCAAGATTAATGAGTCAGATAAATGTATGAACAATAGATTCATTAATGGTAAATGTGCCATTATATGTTTGTATGTAGATGACATGTTGATATTTGGTATTGATTTAGAACAAGTGCAAAATACTAGGATGCCATTTGATAGTATTATCAAAAGTTTTTAAAATGATGGTAGAGCAATTGTACAACTAGAGTGTGCTAAAGAAATTGGTTGTTTGATGTATGTCGTTACATGTACAAGACATGATATTGCATTTGCAGTGGGAAAGCTAAGTAGGTTCACTAGTTGTCCTAACAATAAACATTAAGAGACTATACATAAGATTTTTAGATACCTAAAAAGACCATGAATTATGGTATAAGTTGCAACAGTTTTGGAAGAATACACCGATGCAAGTTGGGTAACAAACCGAGATGAAGATCACTCTTCCACAAGTGGTTGGATATTCACTCTTGATGGAGGTGCAATGTCTTTGGCTTACACGAAGCAAACCTGTATCACTGATTATACCATGACATATGAATTTGTTGCACTAGAAGTAGGGTGAGCATGGAAATTGGTTGACCCACGAACCAGACCCAAACCAGTAGAATGGGTTGAGAAATTTTTTAACCTAGTGGGTTGAGTTGGGTCACCGGTTAAAAAATTTCAATCCAACCCAAACCGGTAACTTAGTCATTATATAATTATATTTATACATATTTAAAATATTTTTTAAGGATTGATGGACTATATTCATATTTGAGCAAGTTAATTTGGATTGCAATATATATATTTTGTGTGTATATTTGATTAACTACATTCGTATTTTGATAAGTTAGTTTGGATTGCTATATATATATTTCTTGAGTTCATATATATATATATATGTATATATATACACACACACACACATTACATTTCTTATTTTTTCTTAGAAACTCTACAACAAAAAATGCTAGCTTCCATAAAAAAGACAAATTAGAATTTAAATATGTGATGAATATGCTTCTTCTTAATACTCTTTATTAAAAGAAGACCGTCTGTTCTTGTGAAAGTATTTATTTTGGACTTTCAATATATTTTACAAAAGTTTATTGAATTATTTTGCTTATCTTATGCTCATTTACTTTATATTTTTGGAATGATGGAACTTAGTTATGAAGATTCTAAGATCAAGTGTATACTAGTATTCAAGTTTTAAAGAACTGGATTGATCAAACACTTTTAAAATATATTTTTATTTAAATATGTGATGAACATGTTTCTTTTTAATACTCTTTTGTTAAAGAAGACCGTTTGATCTCGTGAAAGTATTTTTTTTTTCCAGACTTTCAATACTTTTTCCAAAAACTTATTGAATTGTTTTGTTTATACTATGCTCATTTACTTTATGTTTTTTGTATGATGAAACTTGGTTATAGAGATTCTAAGATTAAGTGTATACTAGAAGAATTAGATTGATCAAACACTTTTAAAATTTATTTACTTTTGTATGGTTTGTATTAAATTAAAATTGTTTGAACTTTGTGTGGAGTGATTTAAAATACTTAATTTGTAAATGATAGTTTGTAAGATTTAATAATTTTTTGTATAGATTTGATTTTGGATCTAATAAATTACGAATAATTGTAGTATTTTTTCTTATGTATTATGTTTACATTAATTTTTAAGTGAAAAAATACTAAACCGGTAATCCAAACTGACCCAAACTGATTTAAATCGGTTAGGTTGGGCTGAGGTTAGATGGACTCATGGGTTGGGCTGAGGTTAGATGGGTTCATGGGTTGGGCTGAGGTTAGATGGGTTCATGGGTTAGGTTGGTTTGAGATTTTTTGAACTCGGTATAATTGGGTTGGGTTGATTTTTTAAGACAACCCGACCCAAACCGACCCATACTCACCCCTAACTAGAAGCAAATGGTAAAGATGTTGAGTGGTCAAGGAATCCATTATTAGAATCTACAATGGAAAGTCTATAGAATTGAGACATAGCTATGTAAGACAGTTAATTACTAATGGAGTGATTATGGTAGAATTCATAAGGTTCTCGGGTAATTTGGAGAATCCGTTAACCAAGAGATTTTCAATAGAGCTAGTGGTTAAGACATCACAAGGGATATGTCTCAAGCCTAAACAATAGGATCGCCAATGATGTAACTTCAACTCAATGCTTATTAAACCTAAATATTGAGTTAAATGAGACAAAGTATATCATTAGTTGTGATTGCAAGCATCGAAAAGAATGAAATTCCATCCTACGAGGAATGGCACTTGGAAACCGTAGTGATCAAGTGAATGGTGAATTTGGAGTACTTAATCAGGCTTATAAAATAGTGTTCTTCAATATATTAGGCTATGAAACATACTTAATAAGTTTATCTAGTGAGTGTGAAGCGTAGTCGCTTCTGTTAAGTTTAAGGGCTTGACTCTAGAGTGCTCATGACTTAAGATACATTCATGTAAACGTGTCACATTTTCTAGCGTTTTCTTTGGGTAAAAGCTTCCTGTGTAAGACATATTCGATTAAACAAATAGGATTTGTGGTTCAAAGTTTCATACTATTATACATTCTGTGTAATTTTGATATGTTTTCGCTAAGTGAAGATTCAAGTCCCAATGACATCTTCATTTAGGCATGGACTTCAATAGATTATAAAAAATATGATTTTCAAATTTTTATAGAGTCAAAAACATTATGAAAATTGTGGGGGATTGTTGATGATTTTCAAAATAAAACTTAGTTTATACTTGGGATGATTTGAAAAATTGAAGGAAAAAAAAAGGTAGATTTAAATTACTTTGCAAGAGATAATCGATGATAAGAAAAAGATAGTCGACTATAGGATTGGACAAAAACTTTTTACAGTCAAATGTAAATTGTACCGCCAACTTTATATTGGACATTAAGTTTGGATAGTCAACTATGTCGTGACCATAGTTGACTGTTGGCGTGATACATGATGAATACATTGAAAGTTTATGAGACATATTCGAATGTCTCAAAGCTACAATCGACTATAACAACGTAAAATTTATTTTTTCTTAACGTTATAAAACGTTTTGACAGTTGAATTATGAATCAAAGTATCTCTTGTGAAGAGACACTTAGTAGCTCTATAAAAGGGTTTGTCAACTGCTATTTTTCTATAGATTTATTCATCTTCTTCCTCTATTTTCTTTCAAAATTTCAATATTCTTGTAATTTAAAATTATGCAGAATTCTTCAAACATAATGCCCTGTAATCTATTAACTCATAGAAATTGTTATTGGTTGTTTATCATAATTGTAAGGTTTATAACAAATTTAATTGTATTTTAGAAAGAATTCATTATAACTTTCTTGCACCATAGATGGATGAATTAAGCTAGAGGCACAAAGACCCAGTGCCTTGAAGCCTATTCTCTTTTAGTTTCTTTCTATTTGGATAAACAACCCTCTAAATTTTCCTCATCAACTAGAAGGGATCTAGAAATGCCAGTTGTGTTTTAATATACAAGCTCTTTGGCTTTCATGGTCATCACTCCTTCCCTCATGTTTTCTTCACAAAATCTCAAAGACTTCTTCTTCTATCTATTTTGTATAGCCAAATCAAAGAATGAAACAAAATGTAAAGACCTATTGCACAATGAATCAGTTATAGATCTGCAGCACAGATCTGGTATCTGACTGATTGGCATCGTCTGAACACGATGAAGGTGGTGGCGTCCATCAATAACTATTGTAGATGTCAGATCGGAAAGACGGTGGCAAGAGGAACAATCAGACGTTTTTGCGGTTGTTTCTTAACAGTTAATCGTCGCATTGATGACAAGGATGTATAGGCCAATGCTTTGGTTTTGGGGTTGGGTTCTTCTGACGACGACGAGTCTTTTCGGATAAGGTGGTAACGCGTGGAGGCATCACCGCTAGGTGATGTCATACTTGATGATGCCGCTGAAGAAGTCCAGTGGCCAAACCAAATCTGTTTCCATAATTTTTTCTTAGAATTTAAGAATTTTTTTGTAAGATTCACCGTAAAGTTTCTGGTAGGATTGAAGAATTTTTTTGGGGGCTTGTTAGTCTTAGAATTTTGAATCTGTTTCTTCTACTCTTATTTTTTTGAAGTAATTAATAGATTTTCCTTTCAAATGTAATTTTTACTTTTTTTTTCATTAACACCGGTAGTCCAATTGACCGAAAATTGGACGGAAACGTGGAATTACAACAATTCCTAAAATCTTATGGTTCAATGTGCTACAATTAAAAACTGGTGTATTAAAATGCAAGACTCCCTTAAACTTTGGAGGTCAAAATGAATTTAAACCAATTAATTATTATCAATGGTTTCTCAGTAAGCAAACAGGTAATTCTTGATATATATATATATTAGTCAACATAGTTTTTATTATTAATTTTATAGAATTCATTTGTAAATTTTATCAATTTGCAACAATCCAATCCAATTTCATAGTGAATTTATTTCGAAATGAATTTCAACATTTTTTTTAAACATGAAAATTATAAAATTCACTTGTTACAAACGAAGTGTCAGACACATAAATGATAAAAGTATGAATTAATAATTTTTTCTATATATAAAAAAATTATTTTTATTTTTAAAGCACAAAAGCAAATTTGATTTTTTTATTTTATTTTAGAGAGGATTCATAAAATTATAACAAAAGCCACATCACAGAGTTGGGAACATAGGTTCTTGCACAATCAGGAAGCAAATGAAGCTTAATACATAGAGGAACTTGAGAATATCTAAAACAAGGTTTATCCAGGACTAATCCAGCCTTAGCAAGAGTATTTGCGCACTGATTTCCTTCAAAGAGCTGTTGTTGTGGGAGGCAAAAGCAAGGAAAACATGACAACATTTCTAACAAGAGAGATAGACAATGAGCGATGTTTGATAAATGATTAAAACATGTTTAAATTAGTTCAAAATAAAATTTATGTAAATTTATTAATTTAAGCATGCTTAAATCAGTTCATAAACATGACTAATAAACCACTGACCCTGGGAACGAACATCTCTAACCAACAAGTATGATGTAAGGGAAATTTACCCTCCAATAGCATCGATAGACGTGGCAAATGATAAGGACGAGGAGATCATCAAAGAATCACACAACCGAATGATGACATATGGCAAAGGGCACAGAAGTAATTCCATCACAAAGTCGTTATAGCCAACTATCCTCCCACGCACCCATGCACATGATATTCTAAGGACTATGTCCCTCTCCTCTAAAAAACAAATAATTACAACGACCCTCTAAATTAATTTCTTCACAGACGATATATATATATATATATATATATATATATATATATATATATATATATATATATATATATATAAGACTCTCAAGATACGCATGATTTATTCAATTTTACAAAACAACAATGCTCTCTCTACCCTCCCCTTTTACTCTCGATAATCCAAAGCTAACTTAGACATCGGAGAGTTTTCGGAATAATCACCCTCCTCTCTCCTTCCGGTGACGTTTAGATTATCATCATATGTTTCTTGTGTGTAGATTAAGTGTCTCAGCCCTATCATCTCGTAGTAGATTTTCGACATCAATAGATTGATACTTTTCGGTATCAGCAAAGTCATTTTCGTGTTAAGGATCGGGCTAGTGCCTTCAATAAGGCCATAGATCAGGCTAGTGCCAACCCAATTTTAATCCCAAAAATGGGTGGGAGAACCATTATGAACATCCCTCATAGAATTTTGAAGAGTAAACTCCGAATATTTGAGCATGCTTCCCCAAGATTTTTTTATTAATTTAAATTTTAATGATTGCATTTAATTATTTCATTCTACTGATAATTAAAGTATATTATTTTTTAATTATATTTAAATATAATATAAATTAATCACGAGCAATAATTATGGGGCATGTCCCACGACACTTAGTTAAGAAAAATGTTCAAAATATATCACTCCTCTTTTAAGAAAAAAGAATTTCAAAACCATGCAATAAGTATTTTTTTTTAAAAGTTGATATAGTTCTATTATTGTAATCTTTTGAACCCGTGGTTATATTTGAGTATTTTATATAAGAGATTTGTGTTCAATTCTTCTTCCCGTCAATGTACCAAAAAAAATCATTCTGTCCCTCAAAAGTGTTTATTAATATTGTTTTTGGGATTATTAAACCTTAACTATAAATTACGACTTAAAATCTTTTCCTTTACAGATTTAGATCCTTTTGTAATTAGAGTTCAATTCAGCTGGGTGCAATCCTAATGAAAATGATCTTATCTCTCTACGGTAATTGATTAAAGTAATGGATTTAATTTTTTTAACCACTATAGACTTTTTACGATATCGTATTAATTGATTGTTGAAAAAGTACAACTTTAGTGTCATTGGAAAGGTCTCATTGAGATCAACAATCCGACATCGAATTCATCACCCTCCTTTGAGTCATTCTCCCTCGTTGTAACGATTCATTCCTGGTTGACCACCCTCGAGACGGTTTCATCACGTTTTGAAATTCCAGCAAGACACATATATGCAATAATATTAAAAACATACATCAACTATATATATATATATATATATATATATATATATATATATATAGTTCTCAAATCTTATCTTTATCTTATTAAAAACAATATATACAATAATAACAAAATGCATGAATATTAACAACTTTTCAAAATTTTCTTTTCATTTTCTTTCACAAGTTTGAGGATGTTGACCACATGACTTATTTAAGTTGTTCACTCTGGTTATGTAACAACCCATCCGGGTTGACCACTTCCGAGACGGTGTCGTCACGTTATAAAATCCCAACGTGACACATATATGTAACAATATAAAAATACATCAACTGAAATTAAAAATTACATCAAATCCTCAACTTTTTTCAGAGGAGATACATCATCATTCTCCTATCAGAAACAATATATAAATATAAAAAAATACATGAAAAGATTTTATTACAAATTTTCTTTCTTCTTTCTTACAATGTCTGAGAACTTGACCACGAGACTTACTTAAGGTAATTACTCTGATATCATCTCTAAACAATATTTGCCCTGCCTGCTGCCTGAAAATTTTCAATAATAAAGAGTGAGCTTCACAAGCTCAGTGAATTAAATTTACTAGAAGTACTCGATTATATACTTCCAGTCACATATTATAATTCAATCATTTCTAATTCACCAATATTAATCATCTATTTCTTCACATATAATATTTCAATCTTTCAAATAATCTTCCAATATTCATTCATCTATTATCTCATATAATTTAATAATAACATTCTATTATTACTACTCATATCATATTTCCAACCATTTATCAATCTCTTCTTAACTTAATCATCAAACATATCAATTTTTCTTCTCATATATTTAATCATTTTGAGAATATCAATTCAACATCGTTTTGTTTTACCTTATTATAAGGTTCACAACATATAATCAATCAATCAAATAATTTTTATTATATCATATTTTCATATTTTTTTTTCATCATATATGTCTTTCAGTGAGACTCATTTGTCTATCAATAATTTCACAATCAAGATTGATACTTTAGCATCTCAATCAATAATAATAAAATAACCAAATAAATAAATGCATGTGTTTAAATCATCTTTCTTTCTTTCCAATTCTTTTCTTTTTCATCACATTATCTCATTATTTCATATTATCATCTGAGAACATCTTCTCACATGTCAACCTGTTTCAACTAGACCAGCCACCTTCTTGGTCTTTTTAGCCCGACCAGCTACCTTCCTGGTCTTTTCAGCCAGACCAACTGCTTTCCCAGTCTTCTTAGGTAGACTCGATGCCTCCCTGGTTTTCTCAGTCAGACCAGTTGCCTTCCTGGTCTTTCCTTTTATGCATATGAGCAATGATATGAAAGCAAGCATACATCAAAGCATTCAATTCAACTATCTAGCTTTTTCTCAAAATTATTATTTTTATCATATTTATTAAATTGTCTCTTTATATATCATATAAATTTTTCAATCATATTTTCAGAAATTTCATATAACTTCTCAACATATTTTTCATTAATCCATTCTTTTTAAAATATAAATTCTTATATAATTAATATTCAACATAATATTAAGTTTCAAATCAATAAATCAATCAATTATGATACTTAATGGAAAATACATCATTAAATCATTATAATTCAACCATTTATTCAAATATCATAAATTCATATTTTTATTGGTCTCGATTACTAAAAGTAAATCTAACTCACCATGTAGCACTTAAAGCTACCATTGGATCACTTCCTTGTCTTTCTTGCTCTTTTCAGCAATTTCTTGAGATTGCTGATCACCAACACCTAATCATAAACTTCCATAAATATTACTATTTCATAACTTAATTCAAATAATATAATTATTTAGTTATGAGTTTTACTGAAAATTTACATCCAATATGATGAAGTCTTGCTATTGTAATTGGATGACTGTACTAGCTCTAATATTGGAGAAATTTTCTTTATAAATTTTTACCAAGAAACTTGAATTGAAGAAAGAAGAAAACCAAAAGGGATTTGGTAAGAAATAACAAAAAAAAAAACTAAAATTTCGCCCCTACCATTTTGCACATTCTTTTCTTCTCATGTGTCTTACATGCAAGATGCATGCATGGTGTGGACTACACCTGGGTGTCCAAGTGTTTGTCCCCCCCTCCCCCCCATTTTTTTCCCTTTATGGCCACAAACGGCTACACTTGGTGTCCAGGTGTCCTTTTTTTAATGGTAAATCTTTCTTGTATATATTATTTTAATTCCATGTAATATCTATCAAATTACTTCTTTACCCTTACATTAAGAATATGGGTATTACAATCTGCCCTGCTCGCTGTCTAAAAATTTTCAATAATAAGGAGTAAGCTTCACAAGCTCAGTGAATTAAATTTATTAGAAATACTCGATTATATACTTCCAGTCACATCTTATAATTCAATCGTTTCTAATTCACCAATATTAATCATCTATTTCTTCACATATAATAATTCAATCTTTCAAATAATCTTATAATATTCATTCATCTATTATATCATATAATTCAATAATAACATTCTATTATCACTATTCATATCATAATTCCAACTATTTATCAATTTCTTCTTAAATTAATCATCAAACATATCAATTTTTTTCTTCTTCTCATATATGTAATCATCTTGAGATTATCAATTCAACATCATTATTTACCTCGTTTTGAGGTTCACAACATATAACCAATCAATCAAATAATTTTTATCATATCATACTTTCATATTTCTTTCTCATCATATCTGTCTCTCTGTGAGACTCATTTGTCTATCAATAATTTCAGAATCAAGACTGATACTTTAGCATCTCAATCAATAATAATAAAATAACTGAATAAATAAATGCATGTGTTTGAATCATCTTTCTTTCTTTCTTTTTCATCACTTCATCTCATTATTTCATATTATCATCTGGGAACATCTTCCCACATGTCAACATGTTTTAGCCAGACTAGCTACCTTCCTAATCTTTTCAGCCAGACCAGCTGCCTTCCTGGTATTTTCAGCTGGACCAGCTGCCTTCCTAGTCTTCTTAGCCAGACTAGCTGCCTTCCTGGTCTTCTTAGCCAGACCAGCTAGCTTTCCTGCTTTTCCCTTTTATGCATATGAGCAATAACATGCAAGCAATCATATATCAAAGCATTCAATTCAACTACCTAGCTCTTTTTCAAAATTATTATTTTTATCATATTTATTAAATTGTCTCCTCATATATCATATAAATTTTTCAACCATATTTTCAGAAATTTCATATAACTTCTCTGCATATTTTTCGTTAATATATTCTTTTTAAAATATAAGTTCTTATATAATTAATATTGAATATAATATTAAGTCTCAAATCAATAAATCAATCAATTATCATACTTAACGGAAAATACATCATTAAATCATTATAATTCAACCGTTTTTTCAAATATCATAAATTCACATTTTTATTGGTTGCGATTACTAAAAGTAAATCTAACTTACCACGTAGCACTTAAAGCTACCTGTGAATCACCTACTTGCATTTCCTGCTCCTTTAAGCAATTTCACCAAATTGTTGATCGTCAACACATGACATAATATTTATATTAAAATTTCTAATTTATTCTTCAGTTCATCCGTAATTCATACATTTAAATTTCTACATCAAATTCCGAGTAATTTCATGTATGCATAATTTCAAAAATAAAATTTACATTATTACCTTTTTTTTCTCTTAAAGCTTCCCTTGAATCTTTTTAAAATTCTCCAATAAACTTCTTCAAAATTTCAATCTTTTAATATTTCTTTATGTCCCCAAGTGTTTAAGGAAATAGAGTAATTTGAGAGAGAATATAATTTTAGAGTGAGAAAGAAATTTGTAAACTAATTTTTTTAACAAAACAAAACAAAATTTTTATATCAAAACCCGCCCTTGACTTGCCACCGTTCTTCATATTTTTTCATCTTATGTGTCTTGCATGCATCGTGTGGACTACACATGGATGCTCATCCAGGTGTTTGTCTTATTTATTTATTTATTTTTTGTGACAGCAAAGCGTCCAATGGTCTCTGTTTTTTTAATTATTATATTATTAATAAATTTTTCATGTATATATTATTTTAATTCCATGTAATATCTATCAAATTACTTTTTTGCCCTTACTTTAAGTACAATTCCATCTATTTAAAAAAAAATTCATCCCCGAAATTTCCTTACCTAAATCATGAACAAGGTGGGGGTATACTTTCCTTATTCTTGCCTCATGCTCCCAAGTAATTTCTTCAATATCTTTGTTCTACCATAATACTTGAACCAAAGGAATAACTTTATTACGCAAGACTTGTTCCTTTCTGTCTAGAATTCTGATTAATACTTACATAAAGATCAAATCTTCATGAAGTTCTATAACCTAATTCGGAATACTATGAGATTCATCTTGTAAACACTTTCTCAAAAGTGAAACATGAAACACATTGTGTAATTGCTTTAACTCTGTAGACAAATCCAATCTGTATGTTATTGGTCCAACTCTTTCATTTACCTCATATGACCCCACAAATCTTGAACTTAACTTTCCTTTCTTTTTAAATCTCAATACACCATTGCACGGAGATATCTTCAAAAACACCTAGTCACCAACCTGAAAATGATGCCATATAAAGCCTCAAATGATGCCATCCCAATACTAGTTTGATACTAATTATTGTATGCAAACTCGATCGAAGGTAAATAAGCATCCAAGCTCACTGAAAAACTCAATACACTTGCCCTCAACATATCTTCTAGTATTATGATAATTCTCTATGTCTGCTCACCCGTTTGAGGATGAAAACTTGTACTAAACTATAATTGTGTACCCATAGCTTTTTGAAAACTCCTCTAAAATCTAGAAGTAAATCTAGAATCTTTATCTGATACAATGCTTAAAGGTACTCCATGTAATCTCATAATTTCCGCTACATATAATTCAACCAACTTTTCAAGACTCTAGGTAGTTTTAATAGGTAGGAAATGTGAAGACTTAGAAAGTCTATCCACTATAACCCATATAGCATCATGACCTCTATAGGTGTGGGGAAAACCAGAAACAAAATCCATGCTCGCATTCTTCCATTTCCATTCAGGTATTGGAAAAGGCTGTAATAAACCTGGCGGATGTCTGTTCTAATACTTCACCTATTGACAAATCAAACATCTAGAAATATACTCAGTTACATCATTCTTCATCCCTAACCACCAATAATTCTGTCTCAACCCCTTGTACATCTTATTATTATCCGAGTGCATAGAATACACAGAATCATGAGCATCTTCTAGTATCTCCTTTTTCATCTCAACATCATTGGGAACACAAACTCTATGTCCCAATACCACCATACCATCTTCTCTAATTCTAAACTCAGTCGGCGTCCCAATCAATACTCCTTGTTTGATCTTCTTTATCCATTCATTTCTACTCTGCATCTGTAATAAGCGATTAATAATAGAAGATTGTACCACCATATTTGCCATCAATACTCCTCTATCACTGATATTCAACTCCATTCTCATTTTTCTTAATTCTATCTTATGCTAATATCATGACTCCCAATAGCAACTAATCGCCCTGTAGACTTTCTACTCAATGCATCAGCTGCTACATTAGCCTTCCCTGGATGATAATGAATTGTACAGTCATAGTCACTAATTAATTCCATCCACCTCCTCTGCCTCAAATTCAACTCTCTTTGGGTTGGTAAATATGTCAAACTTTTATAATCAGTAAAAATTTTATAAGTGGCTCTATACAAATGATGTCTCCAAATCTTCAAAGCAAAAACTATGACCACCAATTCTAGATCATGGATCAGATAATTTCTCTCGTGGTTCTTCAATTGCCTAGAAGTATAGGCTATAACTCTCCCATGTTGCATCAATACACATCTCAACCTCTGATGTGACGCACACTATATACCACAAACCTTTCATCACTAGAAGGAAGAACTAATACCAGAGCAATAGTCAATTCCTCTTTCAACAGCTGAAAACTCCTCTCACATTCTTCTGATTACATAAACTTCACTGTCTTCTTGGTCAATATGGTCAATGGTCCAGCAATAATAGAAAAATCTTGGATAAACCTCCTATAATAACCGACCAACCCTAAAAAGCTTCTAATTTCAATCACGCCAGTGGGTCTTTTCTAATTCAACACTGCCTCTACTTTCTGTGGGTTAACTGCTATACCATCTCCTGACACAATATGCCTCAAGAAATATATTTCACTCAACCAAAACTCACACTTAGAGAACTTTCCATACAATATCTATTTCCTTAGAATTTTCAACACTATCTCTAAATGTTGCCCATGCTCATCTTTATTCTTGCAATATAGCAGAATATCGTAAGAAAATACAATCACAAATCTATCTAAAAATGGTTTAAACACTCGATTCATTAGATCTATAAATGCTGTAGGAGCATTAGTTAACCAAAATGGCATCACAAGGAACTCATAATGGCTATAACATGTCCTAAAAGCAGTTTTACGCACGTCCCCCTCTTTTATCCTCAACTAATGATAACCCGATCTCAAGTCTATCTTAGAAAACACCCTAGCCCTGTGTAACAGCTCGAATAAATCATCTATCCTAGGCAAAAGATATTTATCCTTGATGGTGATCTTATTCAGCTATCTATAATCGATACACAACTTCATTGTTCCATCATTCTTCTTTACAAAAAACACAAGGGCTCCCCATGGCGATATACTATGTAGAATAAATTGTTTATCTAGCAACTCTTGAAGCTGAACTTTCAATTCTCTCAACTCAACTGGTGCCATTCTATAAGGTACTATTGATATGGGTACTGATCTCGGAATCACCTTAATAGAAAACTCAATCTTCCTATTGGGAGGCAAACCCGACAGCTCTTCAGGATAACTCCTCAGGGAACACATAAGAAAAATATTTCACTACTAAGATTTCTTCTAACTTCCTAGTCTTCTTTCTAGAATCCACCACATACGCTAAATACCTCTCATAACCCTTCTTCAACCATCTACTAGCAGTCAAGGTAGAAATAAGACAGTTGACAAGTATCTTACGTTCTCCCTGAAAATTAAACTCCTATTGTCTTGGTATCATGAACACCCTATTCTTCCTAAAACAATCTACCTAGGCATGATATACAGATAACCAATTCATCCCCAGAATTAAATCAAAATCTGTCATATCTAAAGGCAATAAATCAACTTCAAATTCTCTATTAGCCATACTAATCACAAGACCCCGAGGAATAGTCCTAATAATAACCCTATCCCCAGTAGGAACTTCAACAATAATAGCATGTATCAAAGAACTAACACAAGCATCAATAGATTTCATATAAATATTGGATGCAAAAGAATGGGTTGCACCAGGATCAATCAATAATCTAGCAGGTCTATCAAGAATAGATACCATACTCATAACAATATCAATAGTGGCATGTGCATCTTATTGGGTCAACGTATAGACTCTGCTGTCTTGGGGCTGTAACTGACCACCGCGTCATTGCTCAGCTATTAATTCTTTGCCTCTGCCCCACATACTTTCTGATCCACTACATCTCTTTACCTGTTTTCTCCAAACACCTCAAGCACTTATCTCAAAAGATTTCCCCACTAGACAATCTACACTAATATGTCATCTCTTACCACATACAAAGCACATCAGAGTAGGATAATTCTGAGACAAATACCCTGTCTCATTACATTTATAGCAAACTCTTATCTCTCGATCATACATTAGATTACCACTTCCTCTTGGTGGCATTCTTACTCCTCTACCATAACTTTCAGTTCCCATAATATGTCTCCCAAATCTAGGGGTTCAACCAATATTACTCTTGACTACAGAAGTAATAGATCCTGCTTGTCTTTGACTCTGTATTACAGTTCCTTATGACAAGGAACACCCCATCTAGGGTGGTCTCCCACCCTACACACTCATACTACTACCATATCTGGGTCCTTCAAATCTAAACTTCTTCAACCAATCCCTCATACCTTTAAATTCTATCACATCTTTCTCAATCTGTAATGTTTTATCCACCATTATAGCATAATTCCCAATACCCATATATGAGAGTTTAGTTTGAATTTCATAGTGTAACCCATCTAAAAATCTCTTACATTTCATCTCCTCGATATTTACTAACTCAAGTAAAAACCTCGACAGGGCTATAAATCTACTATCATACTCAGCCAAAGATAAAGTATTATGCCTTAAATGAATAAAATCTCTCTCTTACTATGCTTGAAACGTATCTGAAAAATACTTCTCAAAGAACAAATCCTTAAACTTACACTAAGTTAAGGGGTGATCTACTTGTGTATTCGATCTAGGCAGAATATCCCCCCACCATTGAGAAGCCTTATCTTCTAGTTTAAACGAAGTAAAAACAACCTTCTGCCTATCTATCACTAGTAAGACTTCAAAATATTTCTCAATATGTTTAATCAATTATTCAGCTTCAATAGGATTTATAGATCCTCTAAAAGACTCGGGTTTAAACTTAATAAATCTCATAAAACAACCCCCTTGCATCTCATGTGCAAACACACCCTCTCCCTCATAAACCTCTTGTCTCATCACATCGGGTACTGTTCTACCCCTTTCCTTTAATCTCCTCTGTAAATTATTAGTCTTTTCTTCTGCAGCATTCATTCTCTTTGTAGCACGATCAAGAACTTCTCTCAACTCATCTATCCTAATATCAGATTCTCTCCTACCTCTGCTAGTACTAGCTGCACTAGCAACATGTTCCCTTGTAGGAACCACAGACTCGACCTCCCCATCTACTTCAACTCTTCTAAATATTGGGGGTCTACCACGTCCTCTCTGATTCAGAACTCTATCTCTAGCTTCAGCACGTCCACGTGTCATCCTTAGACTCTGCATTAAAATGTAGCCTGTTTAAATCTTCCACTTCTTTAAATTTTTATGAAGTTTACAAAATCATAAAACCTAATGCTCTGATACCAAAATTGTAACAACCCATCCCGGGTTGGCCACTCTTGAAACGGTGTCGTCATGTTTTGAAATCCTAGCACGACACATATATACAACAATATAAAAATACATCAACTGAATTTAAAAATTACATCCAATCCTCAACTCTTTTCAGATGAGATACTTTATCATTCTTCTATCAGAAACAATATATAAATATAACAAAATGCATGAAAAGATTTTATTACAAATTTTCTTTCTTCTTTCTTACAATGTTTGAGAACTTGACCATGGGACTTACTTAAGGTAATTACTCTGATATCAGCTCTAAACTATATTTGCCTTGCCCGCTGCCTGAAAATTTTCAACAATAAAAAGTGAGCTTCACAAGCTCAGTGAATTAAATTTACTAGAAATACTCGATTATATACTTCCAGTCATATCTTATAATTCATTCATTTCTAATTCACAAATATTAATCATCTATTTCTTCACATATAATATTTCAATCTTTCAAATAATCTTTCAATATTCATTCATCTATTATCTTATATAATTCAATAATGATATTCTATTATCACTACTCATATCATAATTCCAACCATTTATCAATCTCTTCTTAAATTAATCATCAAACATATCAATTTTTTTTTCTTCTCATATATGTAATCATCTTGAGATTATCAATTCAACATCATTATTTACCTCGTTATGAGGTTCACAACATATAACAAATCAATTAAATAATTTTTATCATATCATACTTTCATATTTCTTTCTCATCATATCTGTCTTTCTGTGAGACTCATTTGTCTATCAATAATTTCACAATTAAGACTGATACTTTAGTATCTCAATCAATAATAATAAAATAACCAAATAAATAAATGAATGTGTTTAAATAATCTTTATTTCTTTTTTTCTTTCTTTTTTATCACATTATCTCATTATTTCATATTATCATCTGGGAACGTTTTACCACATGTCGCCATGTTTCAGCCAGACTAACTACCTTCTTGGTTTTCTTAGCCAAACCAACTGTCTTCCTAGTATTCCCTTTATGCATATGAACAATAACATGCAAGCAAGCATGCATCAAAGCATTTAATTCGACTATCTCTTTCTCAAAATTATTATTTTATCATAAACATATTAAATTTTCCCGTCATATATCATATCAATTTATCAATCATATCTTTCAAGAATTTCGTATATATTTTCAACATATTTTTCGTAAATCCATCCTTTTAAAATTTAACTTCTCATATAATTAATTTTCAACATATCATTTAATCCTTAATCAATCAATCAATTATCATACACAAAAGAAAATACATCATCCAATCATTATAATTCAATAATTAATTCAAATATCATCAATTCATATTTTACATTGGTCTCGATTACGAAAAGTTAGAGAAGTATACAAATCGAGTACTTATAGTAAATTTAATTCACCAAGCATGTGAAGCTCACTCCTCATTGTTAAATAATTTCAGGTAGCAGGCAAGACATATAGATTGGTGAGTTGAGATTCAGACCGAGTTATTATCTGTAAGTCTTGTAGTCCACATCCTCAGACTAATGAAAATTTTTTATTGTTGTAAATATTCATGCATAATATGTTGTATATATTGTTTCAGTTGAGATTTTACTAATTTAACTCCCCCGTTGAGGGCTGAAGATTTATGTATATATATACTTTCAGTCAATATATGTTTTTATATGGTTGCATATATGTGTTGTGCTAGGAATTCAAAACGTGACGACACCATCTCGGGGGTGGCCAACCCGGGATAGGTTATTACATTTAGCATCTCAACTAACAATAATAAATATTTTTAAAAAAATAAATGCATGAATTTAAATTATCTTTTTTTTTTCTTTCTCATTAGATCATTTCATACTATCATCTAGGAACATCTTCCCATTTGTCGATATGTTTCAGCCAGACCAGCTACCTTCCTGGTCTTCTCAGTTAGACCAGCTGCCTTTACGGTCTTTTCAGTCAGACCAGCTGCCTTCCTAGTCTTCTTTTTATGCATATGAACAATAACATGCAGCAACTATACATCAAAACATTCAATTCAACTATCTCTTTCTCAAAATTATTATTTTATCATATACATATTAAATTGTCTCCTCATATATCATATCAATTTATCAATCATATCTTTCTAGAATTTTATATATATTTTCAACATATTTTTTCATCAATCCATCCTTTTAGAATATAGCTTCTCATATAATTAATTTTCAATGTATCATTTAATCCTTAATCAATCAATCAATTATCATATATAAAAGAAAATACATCATCAAATCATTATAATTCAAAAATTAATTTAAATATTATCAATTCATATTTTATATTGGTCTCGATTACTAAAAGTAAATTTAACTCACTGCATAGCACTTAAAGCTACCTGTGGATCACCTGCTTGCCTTTCCAGCTCATTTTTGCAATTTTTTTGGGATTGTTGATTACCAATACCTAACTATAAACTTTTATTAATCTTACTATTTCATAACTTAATTCAACAATATACTTATTTAGTTATGAATCTTATTGAAAATTTACCCTCAATTGAGATGAAGTCTTGATACTGAAATTGGATAATTATAATTATCCAAAATATTGGAGAAGTTTCTGTATAAAGTTTTGCTAAAAAAAACTTGGTTTGAAGAACAAAAGATTGAACCAAACAAATAAATATTATAAAAATTCACTTACCCAAAAATCTTTACGTGAAGCACCGTTGGTAGGTTCAAGTTACAAAACAAAAAAAAAAAAAAATCATTTTTTTCAGGTGAGTATTGCCGGCTGCACCACCAAGCCAGATCTTAGAAGAGAAGTCGGTGGCACGCATGGGCATGATTCCGATCACAGTTCCACGATACTTTTTGGTGAAAAAAAATAAAATTGTGATTCAATATTCTTAAACCTTAATTTAGATTTTAGATTATGTAGCCAACTGCACCAAAATTCATCTGCAGCGGATCCAAATCCTCCGATTGCAATATTATTCAAATCGAACGTGGTCACCACAGTTATATGATAATTAATCATAAAAATTTATTTTCAATTATCAATTTTTTTTCTTCCTCTTACTTGCATGGACATTTCATCGTTGGAACTAACTCAAAATCAAACTTAGCTAACTCACGAGTTGTTGGTTAACCTTACCAGCAGAAACCACCCGCTGGAGCAAACTCTTTGCATAGAGAAAATATCGCTTAAAACTAGAAAGTTCTACATAGTTACCTCTAACAGTAATCGAGTTGTCGAAGTTGGTAAAAGTTTGATCCAAATTTAGTAAAACTGTGACAAAATAGTTAAAATGTAACAAACACGGATTCGGACAGAATTGAAGAGCAAAGGAAGAAGAAAGGGGTTTTTCTTCCTTTGTTCCTTTTTATTCATTTTGATTATTGAAGATGGTGGTGTAGAAGCATTAATTAGATATTTTCTCTAATAGATAGGTGGGATTTTACTCTTTAGATTCATAAAGGAAAAGGTAGAACAAAGAGAGAATTACAACCCCTCTTCAACCCATTTGAGCGCAAGAAAATTCAGATATTTATATATCTTAAACATGGCGCTTATAAGATCAAAGTCAGCCACGGATGAAAATGCTGCAGTGATCACAGCCATTGCAATTGATAGAGACAAGAACAGCCAATACGCGGTCAAATGGGCGGTGGATAACCTTTTGAATCACAATAGTCCCCATTGCATCCTCATCCATGTTCGAAGCCAAAGCTTGCATCCGCGTAGGTATCTCTCTCTTTCATCATCATATGAATATCATTACCTTCATAGTTCGAAGCCAAGAAATATGAATATAATTGGCTTGCTAACAAGAAGGAAAAAAATTGTTCTTTTGGTATTTTTCTCCTACACTTCATGTCTGTTTGATCTCTTGAATGTCAAAATGCAATTTGCATTTGGCACCATAGAGTAGATAGATAAAGGCTTAAGAGCAGCATCATTGCCATTGATCTTTCATTAGCTTCATTTGTCATTCTGTTCTCATCGGTGATATACCTGAATTTTGCAGAGAATTTTGATGCTGCCCCTAAAGAAGGTCGATCGCCGGCTCAAGCTGAGTTGCAACAATTTTTCCTTCCTTACCGAGGATTCTGTGCTCGAAAAGGGGTGAGAAAATTACCCATTTGATTGTTATGAAATCTTATTTCCACAGAACTGTTGAAGTATATGGTTATATAGAGACAGTGCCATTGAGTAGTTTATGCCTTTGGTATAATAAAGAACTTCAATTTTTGATCCTGCAAAGTTTGAACAATCTCATTATGTCTTTAGATATGTTATCGAATGTAAACATTGAAGCTCAAATTTTGGTTCTGAGATTCATATATGGCTTTACACATGCTGTATTGATGCACATTATTCTGCATAACAGGCTAAAGATATATAGGGAGGACTTTGAAAGAATTAAGTAGAAAACTAGACTTGGGAGATGTTAACATTGCCATATTGTTCAACTAACACAATTTTCATGGACAATTGGGAATTTCAGATTGAAGCAAAGGAGGTTGTCCTCAATGACATTGATGTTCCAAGTGCACTTGTTGATTATGCCGTCAACAACTCAATTGGCAACATGGTTGTCGGTGCTACCTCGAGGAATTCTTTTTTGAGGTCTCTGTCTCAACATAGTTTATCTGTTTCATCAGTTCAAAGAAGTAGGGAGAGGAATTAGTGACTAATGTTTGCTCTTCTGAATTTATATATATATATATATATATATATATATATATTTTCCTATCTCCTGCAGGAAATTTAGAAATTCAGATATGCCAACAAGTTTACTCAAGTCTGCACCAAAATCCTGTGCAGTATATGTTATATCAAAAGGGAAAGTTCATACCACCCGATCAGCAAGTCGACTTCAGACACCTACTGGCAATTCAGCTATTCTCAAGCAGCGATCTCTAAGGGTGCTTTTGTCTCACCTTTCTCAGGATTTCCCACCTTATGAAGAAATAAGCAGGTAATTTTGCAAGCAAAAGATAGATATTTACAAGTCCTATTCTTTCTGGTATCTGATTCTTTGCTTGCTTTTGTAGAACATCTTCCCTTAAAAGCAGTTATTCATCTCAGATGATCGCACATGACAAGTTAAAATCCAATGGTTCCATTAGTTCACCAATGCTTTCAGCAGAAAGTCCCACTTCAGTATCCTTAAATACAAATTCTCCATCAGATAGCAGTGAACTTTCAGGGCCACCTAGTTCCCAATCAACTGATCAGAGGTCCACTGAAAATTTAGAAGACTCCAATACATCTGAGAGTTCATTGACCTCAGTCTCCTCCCCATCCCCAGTGAGTCTAGCATCTTAAAAATTCAAATGGTGCATTATCTATCTTAAAATATAGAAGTGAAGATGGAACAAAAGTTGAATCATGAAAGAAAAGGGAGTTAGTATGCCTGTTGGTCATGACTTTGTCTCACATTGTTTTTATGATTCAAAGGGACAATCACATATTGCTTAAAACTTTATTCGTATCCTGTTTTTGTAACTTTGAAAATAAGATTTATTGAAACAATTCTTGTTACTGTTTTTTGTTGTAGTTTGAGGTGGCTGAAATTCAAGATAATATTCATGTAAAACAGGTAAATTATCATGAACCACTGTGACTGATGCTTTTCTTGCTCAAAATGTGCACTTTTAGCTTTGACTTAAAATTTAATTCTTTATTGAAATGGATTTCATTTGTTGCATGAGTCAACTAACAGCGAGCTTTGGAGGGTGAGATGAGAAGATTAAGGCTTGAATTGAAGCAGTCCATGAACTTGTATAACTCAGTTTGCAGAGAGGCCATTGCAGCAGAAGAGAAGGTAAGATGAGATGTAGCATCAAGAGTAGATCGGATGCTTATGATCATTCACAACTCAAAAGTGAAACCCTCGTATTTGTGTGTCTCTCCAGGCAAGGGAGCTTCAACAATGGAGAGCAGAAAAAGTGCATAAATTAGAGGAAGCCAGGCTTGCCGAAGAGGCTGCATTTGCTTTGGCAGAGATGGAAGGACAGAAGACCAAGGCTGCCATGGAAGCAGCCAAGATGGCACAATGTCTAGCAGAAATGGAGATCCAGAAGAGAAAATATGCAGAAATGAGAGCCAAGCACGATGTGGAAGAGAGGGAAAGAGCAATGGATAGAAGGACTCACAATCTCATTCGGTATAGAAGATACACAATCGATGAGATTGAAGTTGCAACAAATTACTTTGCAAACTCACAAAAGATCGGTGAAGGAGGATATGGACCTGTTTATAGAGCCATGCTTAATCACACTGCTGTTGCCATCAAAGTGTTGAGGCCAGACTTGTCGCAGGGACAAAAGCAATTCCAACAAGAGGTATTCAATATTCCTTTCTTCAATTTCTTATGAAATGAAAATTTTTCATTGTTTGTTTCAGCTGAAAGTAAATTCATTTCAGAATTATTTATAATGCAGTTCAAATATTACATAGATTATTTTGTTGTTGAATAGATCTTTGTGTCATCAAATTCTAAATCAGATAACCATGAATCATAGGTAGCTGCATTCACAGTATTTTCTAATTAATAATGCAGCATTCTTTTACTATTGATTTATAAGATCAACAAGGAAAAACATACAGCTTGATGTGTCCTAGTGTTAAGAACTTTTCATTTCTTTATTTCGTCATAATGATCTTTTCATTAGGTTGAGGTTCTGAGCTCCATGAGGCATCCCCACATGGTTCTCCTCCTTGGTGCCTGCCCCGAGTATGGATGCCTCGTGTATGAGTACATGGAAAATGGTAGCTTGGAAGATCGGCTCTTCAGAAAAGATAACACTCCCTCAATTCCATGGAGAACACGCTTCAGAGTAGCTGCTGAAATTGCCACTGCACTTCTTTTCCTTCACCAATCAAAACCAGAGCCACTGGTTCACCGTGATCTCAAGCCTGCAAATATTCTGTTGGACAGAAATTATGTGAGCAAGATCGCTGATGTTGGCCTGGCTCGGCTAGTTCCACCATCTGAAGCTGATAATGTCACTCAATATCGCTTAACAGCAGCAGCTGGTACATTTTATTACATCGACCCTGAGTATCAACAAACAGGAATGCTGGGTGTGAAGTCAGATTTATATTCATTAGGCGTGATGCTGTTACAAATGATTACAGCAAAGCCACCGATAGGACTCTCCCTTCAAGTTGAGCAGGCAATTGAGAATGGATCATTTTCAGGGATTCTTGATCCAACAGTGCCAGATTGGCCTGTAGAAGAGGCCTTATTATTGGCAAAATTGGCTTTGAAGTGTTGTGAGCTGAGGAAAAAGGACAGACCAGATCTTGCCTCAGTTTTGTTGCCAGAGCTTAACCGGCTAAGAGACCTTGGGATGGAAGATGAAGCCAGCAACATTGACAAAACTGTTTATGTTCCGCGCCCTTATAAGTCAGTTCCACATATTGGAACTCCCCAGACCAGAAGAAAACAAGTTGCCAAACCAAACATGAAGCAACATCTTGAAGGTTGTTGGTCGTTCGTAAGTTGTTCAACACCTTACGCTGATATGAAAAGGATCAAGTCATTTTCATAAAAGAGTTCTTTTAATCAGAGTTCTGCATGCTTGCTCCCTACCTGATGATAACTCAAAATCCATGAATATTGTTCTGTAAATGTAGTATCTCCATCTTCCATTGTACTATGTATTTTTTTTTTTCTTTTCTTTCTTTTCGAGAATCCACCTTAACTAGTGGATCTGGCGAGGTTTCTTTGATAGACACATGCTAATTAGTTTGTCCTCATAAATAAACTCCACCAACATGGACTTCGTTCAGATGTAGCTGTACATGGGGGTGAGATTTTTAGTAGGTATATATTTATGACCCGTTATCCGTCGATTAGAATATATATAAAAACGTAAAAAATAAGATCTATTAATAAATAAGTATTTTTAACATGTATTTATTGACCCGCTATCTATAAAACTTGACTCGTATCTGGTTTAAATCGTATTTTTCTCATCTAAATAAATTTTTTTATTCAATACCTGTTACCCGTCCGCTAAAACACAGACATAGACATGAAAAAAAAAATACTCATTAGAAAATGAACATCTTTAACACGCGCTACATGTAACACTCAACCCATAACCGACCTGATCCACCCATTCCCACCTCTAGCTGTACATAATTTGTTTTCTGCACAAATTCAACTCTCTAGTGTTTGTGAGTATCTTTATATTTAATTAAAATAATTAAAAAAATAACAATATTTTTCAGAGCAGAAATTATAAAAGTCATAACCATTTTTAAAATTAATTGACAAAATTGTCCTATATTTATTTAAATTAATAAAAAATTGAACCACTAATGCTAAATTTAACTTTAATCTCCACTGCAAATTACCATTCTCCATTACATCTCACATAAAAAATAAGAACACATATATGCAGCCACAACACCCGTTCCCGCCCCCCCCCCCACAAACAATCAATTTGATTCCACTTATGGTCCAGATCTGATTTAGGAAGAGCAATGAGTTCTTTGGTTAATGGGTTAGAGATCCTCAAATTAAATTTTAGACTCATCCATTAAGAGATTTTGACCAATCTGGGTATAGAAAGGTGTGGGCAGCAATGGTGGTAATTTTTCTTGTGGATGGCAACTATTGGAGATAATGGAAGACCAACGAGGGAGTGAGTGAGAGAGAAAATAGGGTCACATTATACTACTCAATCTGCAGTTGAGAGAAAAGAAATATATATATATATATATATATATATATATATATATATATATATATGCACAGTTACAAAAAGGATATTTCTTTTATTTAATTCCGTATTTCGTCTCTAACTAAAACTTGAACAAAGATTTAGTCAACATGTCTATTGAATTTTTTGTTGTTCCAATTTTCTTCACAACAACTTCCTCGCTATCAACTATGTCTCGAACAAAGTGATAACGAATATCAATATATTTTGTCATCTCATAGAACATAAGATATTTAGTCAAGTGAATAGCACTTTGACTATCACAATGAACAACAGTAGAATCATGAACCCAAAAAAATTCACTAAACAACCATTTCAACTAAACAGTTTCCTTAAAGCTTATGCTATAGAGATATACTTTACCTCTGTAGTTGACAGAGAAACCATTGGTTATAGAATAGCTTTCCAACTAACAGCGCATCCACCAAGAGCAAATATATAACCTAATTATTTTGTCAAGATCGCCTGCAAAGTCTGGAACAACATAACTAATAACATTGCTCTTGTGGTTTACAAACTTCAAACATACATCTAAAGTACCCCTAAGATACTGAAGTACCCACTTAACAGCTTTCCAATGCTTCTTCCTTGGATTACTTATTGTAGACCAAAGTCAAAATCCAAGAGGGGGGTGAATTAGGTTTTTAAAACTTTTTCTTTCAACAAACAAGTTTCAAAAACTCAACAAGCACAATCAAGAATGACATGTATATTATTGCTGAAAAAAAAGATATAAGGAAGAGAATGTGTAAACCCTATTTATAGTGGTTCGACAATATCAGATTTATCCGACCCTACGTCAACTTTCTTCAAGGAATCTCCTTGAAACAATCCACCAATAACTCGAGCAATTTAATGGGTATTGCCCAAACTATACACAATCTCTTCCGGTTAAGGAAGTCTTTTACAAGAAGTGTTTAGCTCCTAAATGAGTTACACCAACTCTTCCTCTTTACAATGATTGAAAATTTAATGAACAAGAAGAACTTTGTATTTAATGCTCTTACAAAGAATAAATGATCTCTCTTAGAAGTACAAAGCTTTTAAGAATGGTTTATAAAAGTTTTAGAAAGCTTTGAATGAGAAGATGAAGATTAATTGCTCAACAGTTATATTTTCTCTCATTTATGATGGGCTTTTATAGTTTAAAAGCCTACTAACTGTTACTCACACCGAAATCCCGTTTGGGAGTGGTTTAGTGCATTTATTGCATTGAATGACGCTTCATATTTCAAGTTTTACTGTTATTTTTGAATATTCAGCCGACTGAATGGTTTTGTTCAGTTGACTGGCTACTTATCTGAAATTCAAATTTGTTTAAGGTACTTCATTCAGTCGACTGGATCAGAAGGTAGAATGATTTTGACCTTCATTCAGTCGACTAAATAATTCTTTCAAAGAATCATATAATCAACAAGATTCATTCTGTCGACTGGATGACCTGAATCACAGTTTTCTGTTTCAATTATCTTTTTCGGTCAAAATGATTTTGTTTGAAAAACATTTTTAAAGCAAATTGAACCATAGGAAAAAGTTAGATACTTAGCCAAGAGAGTTACATTACTTAAATTACTAACTTAGTACCTAATCTTGATCTTCAACTTTATCCATGGTTGAATGCTTACTTAATTGACTTTTGAGAAACTGTCTTTGCAGCTTTAAACACTTAGATAAATTGGTTAGTATAATTTAATATATCTTTGTCATCATTGAAATCAAATAAGGATCAATAATCTCTTCGTTTTTGATGATGACAAAACCATGATGAGAAAATTAGTTTTTAAAATCTAAATGTTTGGGTTTTAATGAAAAACAAATAGAGTTTCCTATGTTTTTATGACAAAAACCTCCTGCAAGTTTCAAAGATAACCAGCCAAAAAATTTATAGGAATCATATATGTAAGTCTAGCAAGTAAGGACCAAAGTTCCCCCTTAATCTATGCATCCATATAATAACATATAAAAATGTTCTTCTTTTTCTCCTTTTCTCTACTGTTTTTTCAACAATATAAAAGGGGTACAAATGATAGAAAATAAAATCCCCATATTGACAGATAGAAATATAAGGAGAAATTGAACATGTATACAAAAATTTAGCTCAAAACGGAGATGTTAAGATCTCCCGAGTAAAATGAAAAAAAAGCATTGATATAGGTGCAAACAATGGAACTAAGCAAAAGTGACATCCACATTGGAAACGACATATATATAAACTAAGTAAGAGCATTCATACATAAAATAAGGCTCCCCTTAGCTAAACAAAATAACCATCATAAAAGTAAAGGCTTGAATGAGCCAAAACATCCCAAAACTGCATTAAAAAGTAAAATATGCATGAAATATAACTTGCAAATGTTTCGAAGTTCCAGAAACATAAAAAATAAAGATAAAAAAAAAGAAAATCAATGATGCCAGTCATTAGGAGGAGGAGAGCCACAGGTACGGAGTTGATCACAACCCAACCCAACCCATAAATTCATCAAACCTCAACTCAATCCAACTCATTCTAATTGGTTTGGGTCGCCAAGTTGATATATTTTTTTACTAAAAAATTAAATCATACATATTACATAACAAAAAAATATTATACTATATCTAAATTCAAATCCATATGTATTACAAGTAAAGTCTATGTGTCTTAAAATCTAACGTTCAGTACTTCTATTAACATCTTGAAAATTCTTATGAGAACAAACATTAGCAGTTACTCTTTCCAGCAAACAACATGCCAAAATTCGCTAACCAAATAAGATGATCAGAAGCACAACAAAATATGGTTTTTGCCATTTTTTTTTTGTAGAATGATTGTAAACCAGCCTTAAAATCTTCACAATCTAAGTCCTACATAACACCAAACATATCCATAAGATAAAAACCATAAACTAATTGAAAATAGAGAAAATTAATATTTTGGTGGATCTACGATCAGTGGGATCACCTACCCAATCTGCATCTGAGTAGGCACGAAGCTCAAGTGAAGAGTGAGCTGAGAAATGGAGACCATTAAATAGGGTCCCCTTAATGTACCTTAAAATGCGAAGAACTGCGGCATAATAGGGTGTGCGAGGAGCAGAGAGAAATTGACTGACAATATTGACAATATAAAAGATGTCAGGGCGAGTAACTGTAAGATAAACAAGACTACCAACCAACTGACGAAACAAGGTGGGGTCTTCTAAAGGTGTACCATCTAGAGGAGTGAGTTTAGAGTTGAGCTCAAGAGGAGTGGTACATGTCTTACTATCAGTGAGTCTCATTCGAGTAAGAAGGTCAGAAACATACTTTGCTTGAGAAAAATAATATCCCTCGGAGTTGGAAGTGATCTCAAGTCCTAAGAAGTAACTGAGCTTCCCAAGATCTTTCATCTCGACATGTTGGCTGAGATAAGTCTTGAGATCGAAAATTCTATGTGTCATCACTAGTAAGGATCATGTCATCAACATAGAGGAGAGGAAGGATAGTACCCTGGTCTTTTTTTCTAATGAAAAAAGCATAATCATGTGAGCTAGGAGTGAATCCAAAATCTCCAACAATGGTGTTGAACTTGGCAAACCAAGCCTGAGGAGCTTGCTTGAGACCATAGAGAGCCCGAAAAAGTTTGTAGACTTGATGCGGAAGATGATGAGAACTAGGAAGAGGGCACATATAAACTTCTTCGGTGAGTTCACCATTAAGAAAAGCATTTTTCACATCCATCTGAAATAATCCCCAATGACGAACGTCGTCAAATTCAATTAAGTTGCGAACTGAGGTGAGGTGGGCCATCGGGGCAAAGGTCTCCTCATAGTCGATCTTATACCCTTAGGTAAACCCTTTAGCTACCAAGCGAGCCTTATATCGATCAATGGACCCATCAGAGTGAGTTTTGATCTTGTAAACCCACTAGCATCCTAGAATATGTTTGCTTTTTGGTAGGTCCACTAGATCCTAAGTGTGAGTGTTTTTTAGTGCTTATAGTTCATCATTCATTGCTTTTTGCCAAAGAGGATCAGAACTAGCTTCACGATAAGACTGTGGTTCATGGTGAGAATGAATAGTAAAAAATATAACAAAGTCTTTAAGCTTAACAAAATGAGTTTTTACTCGGTTACTTCGTTGAGGAGGGAGATTATAAGCTATTGGAGCGGATCCATCAGAAGAGACAAGTTGCTCAGAAGAGGGTAAGGTGGATAACTCAATTGAGGTGTTTGTAGACATATTAGGTGGTAATGAGATATCTGATAAAGAGATAGGATGTGTTGGAACAGATCTGTCGGAAGAGACAAGTTAGTCAGAAGAGGGTAAGGTAGATAACTCAATGGAGGTGTATATAAATATGTTAGCTGGTAATGACATATCTATTAAAGAGATAGGAAGTGTTGGTGGAAATGTTGACTCAAAAGAAGAGTTTGTCTTAAGAGTTTCGGGAAAAAGATCCTTGGAGAGGTCAATGAATAGGAGAGAGGTATTGTCGTGCAACAGGTGAAACTTGGACATAGAAAGGAACACCTTGTGTTCCCAGAAAACAACATGACGAGACACTCTGAGACGTTTGGAGTAAGGATCTCAACATCTGTAGCCTTTTGTGTTCAACACCATATCCCAAAAAACAACTTAAGCGAGATCTAGGTTCCAATTTGGTGCGCTCATGAAGCTGAAGGAGAACAAAATAGGCATAACCAAATACCTTAAGAGTTCTATAGTCATGAGGGTGACCATAGAGATGCTTAAAGGGTGATTGATTCCTAATGATGGGAGAAGGTACACGGTTCATGGTATAAATGACTGTAAAAACAGCTTCACCTCAAAAATGATCAGGACATGAAGCGGATATGAGAAGAGCACGGGCGGTATTGAGAATGTCTCGGTGTTTACACTTAGCACACCCATTTTGTTGAAAGGTGCCTGGACATGAACGATGAGGAAGAGTGCTATGTTGATGAAGAAAGTTAAGGACACTAGAGTCTGTGTATTCAACAGCATTGTCAGCACGAAACTCTTTGATATTGCAAGAAAATTGAGTTTTGACCATGGTAGCAAAATCAGAATATAATTGAGGTAATTCAAATCGATTACACATAAGAAATATCCAGGTGTAACGGGAGTAATCGTCAACAAGAATAACAAAATATCTAGAGCCTCCATAGTAGTAGTGGGAGACAGGCCCCAAACATCAGAAGGAATCAAGTCAAATGGTGCAGAAGAAAAATAATCACTTTTGTGAAATGGCAATGCCGATTGTTTGGCAAGTTGACAAGGAAGATAATCAAATTGTTCTTTATTAACAAGCCCTAAATGACCACTAGACATTAAGGATTGAAGACGACCGACATAAGCATGACCCAAACGAGAATACTAGAGACTGACAGATGGGGTAGATGAGACTAGGGTTGCTATCTGAACTAATGAGGAGAACAGGATGTAATATGAAGTTTGATGAGCTCAAAGAGTCGTCCAACCTTATGGCTTATCCCAAGAGTTTGTCCCGTCTTTGGATCCTGTATACAACAATCAGAAGCAGAAAAAAAAAGGACAGTTAGACCAAAGTCACATAATTGACCAACAAATATGAGATTGAGAGTGAGTTGGGGAATACAATAAGTATCAGGAAGAAAAGTATTTAATGTTGCAATTTTTCTGATATGACTCACGGTCATGGGAGAACCATCATCAGTTTGAATAGTAGGAGTATGATTAGCAAGACTTTTGGTAGAAAAGAGAGTGGAATCAGGAGTCATGTGATTATAACATACAGAGTTAAATAACCAAGATGAATTACCTGAAGTGGCTAACATAACAGTAGAAGGTAGATTACCAGAATGAGTAAGGACTTGTTTGACAATTTCCTCTATGTCAGAGGTAGAAAATGTTTCAATGGAATCAGTGGATGATGAACTTTCAGCAGTAATGGCAGTAGATTTAGAAGGAGTACCGCGAGACATATATTGCTGAGAATGTCTGTTGGGGTTTTGGAAACAATCACGCTGAAGATGACCAAGGGCTTGCTTCTTACAAAATTGACAAACTCGAACCGGGGACATCGATGGAGAATAAGACTCTGATGATAGTGACGTCGATGAAGCAGCGGCTGAAGATAATCAGGGGCTTGCTTTTTACAGAATTGACAAACTCGGACGGGGACATCGATGTAAAATAAGACTCCGATTATAGTGACGTCGATGGAGCGGCGGCTGAGATGATGTCGATAGAGAATAAAACTCCAACTATAGTGATGACCCGACAGGTATGAAGAGGATATACAATAAGTATTTCTGATGTGAAGGATCCACTAATAGTGGTAATCACAGAGCATACTCAACTCTTGATACACCGAGAACCACTAAGAACTTGACTCTGATACCAAGTTGAATTTAAGAGAGGAAGTGAGACAATACAAAGAGAAGAGAATTGTATTGAATGGTGTAATTTGCTTACAAGAAAGGTATTCTATTTATAGCCTAACCTAAGGGAAATGTTTCTCATTCTAACCGATGTGTGATTAACATATACATTGTGTGTGTGTGTAAACACATTAACAGTCTCTATTCTTCAGAGGTGCCTCTTCAAACCTTCAACCGTTATCTAACGTTGCTCAGACAACTTTCTAGAAGGGATCTCCTGGACCATTAGAGCTCATTGGACTGATGCACATGACCATGGGAAGTTAAAAAGTATCGTGCGGTTGTCTTCACAAAAAATATGCTTCACTAACATTGGTGGAGTCAATAAATCCTTAATTTCACGAACATAGTATGCATTATGGTGGATCAACTTCACTTTTTAAAATATGAACTAGAATTTTGGAGTCTGTTTCAATACAATTGATTTGTATTTTATGAAGTTGATCAATCATCAATGCTTGCACTTCTACTTACAAATTTGTGCAACTCCCAAAAAAACATGAGTAAGTATTAATTATCGTATCATAACTGGAATGGAAAATGCCACCACCTGCCCCCCATTGCGCGTTGTCGAGCCATCAGAGTTGAGCTTAATCAGGTCCTCCTCAAGGGGTTGCCACCGGATCCACTTACCACAGGTCAAACACGGATTAACAACTGGAACAGCCATGGATTGCATGTATAACATATCCCTAAAAGTAAGAGCCTGCTTTGGAGCAAACGGACTATTTAAGTCACGAACAATGGTCAACCCCCTTGCAATCACACTTGAAGCACACACTGGATGCCCCTAAAAAACAACGTTGTTCCTAGCCAACCATAACTCCCAACACACTAACATAAATGTAATGACCTTCGTAAAACCCAATTGAGACTTAAGGCTGGACTTGTAAAACCACGTCTTCGCCAAATGCTCAAAAGAGTGAGAGAAGCCCACATTAAGCCTTATACCAAAAAACGCACATACCTGGTATGCCGTTTCATTGCCCTTGAACAAATGAATAATAGACTCGGTTTTAGGTGAGCTGCAACATGTGCATTTGGAAGCAGGATTTATACCAAGTTGTTGTACTAAATTGTCCACAGGCAGCCCACCATGGAATATCTTCAAGATAAAACAAGACACTTTGTTGGTATCCATTTGTTCCAGACCTTTTTATACCATCGAAAATGATTACCTTTAGTATGGATAAACTCCTAGTAACCTTTAGCTGTGAAGATACCCGAAGAATCATGATCCCACGTTAACTTATCTGGTACATCTGCCATGCGTACTCTATTAAGGGCAAGCGCAATTCCAGGGAACAAAGCTTTTACCTCCCATACCTTCTCACGATCTTGAATAATTTCAGCCACTAAACAGTCTTGGAATGGAACAGTACCCCTATTTAGGTTGTCACGATGCCATCTGGCTTTCCAAAAGCTGACCTCCCCCCCTCCCAATAACCCAGGTGAAGTGTGCCAAAATTGTTTTAATATGTGGGAAAATGATGCGCCAGCAATGAGAACTATACCATGGAACACTTAAATTTCCAAGAGGATCCCTATACTTTTTGCGCTAAAGTCCGCCTAAACTGAATTGCTTTGAACAAAACTCCAAGCCATCTTCCCATGCAGAGAGCTCATCACCTCGGGTAGGCCTGTAACACTAAGACCACGTTCCTTAAACAGCTTACAAATTGTTCCATAAGCAACCCAATTGTGCCTATTCCTTTATTATTTCAGAAAACTGAGGAAAACATTCTTTCCAAGGAGTGCAAGAACCCGCAAGAATTGCAACAACTGACAATGAGTGAATAAGAATCAATGTGAACACACTCTTTAGAAAAGTTAACTTCCCACCCGTAAACAGAAAATTAGCCTTCCACATGGCCATTTTTTTTCGTACTTTCAGCTCCAAATAAATGAAATACCGCCCTAGTGTTCTTCCTTTAAATAAGGGAACTCCTACATATTGTATGGGAAAATACGCCCGAGCGAAGGAGGTCCAACGTTTCATTAATGCTACCCTTGTCCATTTTGCGCTTGTAATAAAAGAGCTCTTTGACCAGATGCACTGCCCAGACACAACTTCATAGTTTTTCAACAGTAAAGTACAGGCATCCATTGAAGATTTTCTGTCATTCAAAAATATTAACATGTCATCAGCGTATAACAAGTGTGAGATACTAATTGCATTACCTGACACTCAGTAGCGCTCAATGATCCCTTGCTCCATCAACAGATTCAAATTTCTGGAAAATGCATCTTCTGCCAGGATAAACAACAGATGAGACAATGGGTCTCCCTAGCATAAACCTCTTGTAGAATTAAAGAACTCATGTTGAATTCCATTCAAAGAAACTGAGAACCATACATTCGATAAAAATCTAAAAATGAAATCATACCACTGTTTTGCAAAGCCAAATTTAAGCAAGCTTGTGTTGAGATCTTGATAATTAGAGAATGAAAACTGAAATCTTTGAAAGAAAACGAGAGAACTTGAGAGCTTGTGCAATCTAAATTGATTAAAATGAATTACTTAATTGTTAAAACACAGAAGATCCTTTTAATATTTATACTACATAAAAGTAACAACTGTTATAACAGAAATAACCGCTTAAGTCTGCTCTGACCTCTTCTCTGCTTTTAACTTCTCTGCCTTAGACTTCAACTCCAAGCTATCAATATGAGAGGCTATACTCCAAGACCCCCCCTCAAGAGGAGCATGTATATTTGTAATGCTCATCTTGCGCAAATTATGATGGAAAGGCAGTGATCCGAGAGGTTTTGTAAATATATTTGCTAGTTGTAATCTTGAGGGAATGTGAAAAAGCTTAATAACATTTTGCTGCAGTTTTTCCCTAACAAGGTGACAATCTATTTGAATATGTTTAGTCCTCTCATGATGTACTGGGTTGGTTGCAATGGACAGAGCTGATTTACTATCAATGTAAAGCATTGTTGGCTGAAAGTGATCAACACTAAGATCTTGAAGAGCATAGAGTAACCACTGGATCTCACATGTGGTGACTACAAGAGCCCTATATTTTGCTTCTGCAGATGATCGGCTAATTGTGACTTGCTTTTTGGATTTCCATGAGATCAATGAGTCTCCTAGAAAAATTGCATAACTTGTCACACTTTTCTGGTGTCTAAGTAGCTTGCCCAATCACTATCAGAAAAAGCTTTTAATTTCAATTCTGAGGATGAAGAGAAGAATAACCCCTGACCTAGTGTTGCTTTTAAGTATCTAAGCACACAGATTGCAGCTTGATGATGGGCCACTGTAGGTTTAGCAAGGAATTAGCTAAGAACCTGAATAGAATAGGCCAAGTCAGGCCATGTAAGTGTCAAATATAGTAACCTGCCAATTAATCTTCTGTAACCCGAGGCATCCTCATAAGGATTGGAATCATCTGCACTAAGTTTAAGATTAGATTCCATTAGAAATGCAGCTGGTTTGGAGCCTATAAGACCTATGTCCTCAAGTATGTCTAAAGCATACTTTCTTTGGCTAATAGTAATTCCAGACTTTGATCTGGCTACCTCCAATCCTAGGAAGTACTTCAGCTGTCCTAAGTCCTTGATTGTGAATTTATCATGCAGAAAAGTCTTGAGTTGTTGAATCTCAATTAGACTATCACTAGCTAGTAAAACATCATCTACATATACTAGTAGTGCTATAAAAGAAGTGGCAGTTTTCTTAATGAAAAGAGAACAATCAGAATTGCCTTGAGTGAAGCCATAATCAAGAAGAGCTTGGGAAAGTTTTGCAAACCATTGCCGAGAAGCCTGCTTTAGGCCATAGAGACTCTTTAACAGTTTACAAACCATGTTAGGCTGTTTAACATCCAAACTAGGGGGCATTTCCATATAAACTTCTTCATGCAATTCACCATGTAAAAAAGCATTATTTACATCTAATTGGTGAATATGCCAACCCCTGATGGCAGTAACAGCTAACAACAATCGAATTGATGTAATTTTTGCCATTGGAGAAAATATATCAAAGAAGTCTAATCATTCTTGTTGGGTGTAGCCTTTGGCCACTAACCTTGCTTTATGTCTTTCTATAGTTCCATCAGCCTTGTATTTCACTCGAAAAACCCATTTACAACCTACGGTCTGTTTATTTTTAGGAAGAGTAACAAGTTTCCAGGTTTTGTTTAACTCTAAAGCATTGAGTTCATTTCTCATAGCAATTTGCCATTCATGTATTTTTGCAGCTTGTTTATATGTTTTGGGTTCTTTGATAATAGAAATGGAAGCTAGAAAAGCTTTGTGTGGTGCTGAAAGCCTACTGACAGAAATAAAAGATGATATAGGATAGAGATTACCTGTGTTGGAGGAACAACCAATGGAAGCAAATGAGTTGTTTGCATAAGGAATCAATGAGACTTTGCCACAATAATAGTCTTACAAAATTTTTGGTGGTTGTTTAATTCTAGTTGATTTTCTGATATGTGAATCAGTAGGAATGGGATTTGTTAAGTCAGTTGGATGATCACTGTCGATATGAGAGGAATCTGATTCACTATGATTCTGTGAGGAAGTGTTTCGATCAGAAAAGATAGGATTATATATATGAGAGGCTTCATATTGAAATTATGTAGGAGGAAACAAGAAATTGGGTATTTCAGAATTAATAGGAAGGATTTTGAATGGAAAATTGGTTTCGTGGAAAACAACATTTCTGGAAGTAATGATTCTATTTGTGTTTAGGTCCATGAGTTTATATCCTTTGACATCAGATGGATATCTTAAAAATAGACATTTAGTTGCTCTTGGATCAAACTTTTGTCTGTGACTAGTAAGTGTAGATGCAAAGCATAAACATCCAAAAACCTTTAAATGAGAAAGATTTGGTGGTTTATGAAATAACATTTCAAAAAGTGTTTTGTTTTGAAGAAGAAGAGTTGGAATTCGGTTTATAATATGGGCTGCAGTCAGCACACAATCACTCCAAAAGATTAAAGGTAAGTTTGCTTGAAACATCAAAGATCTAGCTGTGTTTAATAGGTGTTGATGTTTCCTTTCAACAACCCCATTTTGTTGTGGGGTGTCTACACAACTTCTTTGATGTAAAATTCCATTTTCTGTGTAAAATTTTGCAAGAATAAATTCTAAACCATTATTAGTTCTTATGGTTTTGACAGAAGTGTTGAACTGAGTTGTCACCATTTTACAAAAATTTGGCAACAAAAAAGAAACTTCAGATTTATTTTTAAGCATATACACCCAAGTGCATCTTGTGAAATCATCTACTATAGTTAGGAAGAATTTAAAACCAGAATATGAGGTAGTGGAAAAAGGACCCCATATATCACAATGAATCAAATCAAATTCTTTATTTGAAATACTCTATGATGCAGGGAAAGAAAGCTTTTTTTGCTTTGCTAGTGGACAGATTTCATAGACATTGATGCAATCAAGTGTTATTGAATTGTTTATTTTTCTAAGAAAATGTATTCTAGAATTCGAGACATGACGTAATCTGTAGTGCCAAAGGTTTGACTGGTTTTGAGCTGTAGTTGATGCAGTGACTGGTTTAGAATTAAACTGATATTGTTGGCAGGAATTAGCGTTTGAGGAAGCTTGAGATATGTGATAAAGTCTTTGTTTCTCAAAGGCAATCCCAATCATCTTCTTCATTGATTGGTCCTGTAAAAGGCAATAAGAACCAAAGAAGGATAAGCACAGATTTGATTCTTTGGTTAGTTTAGAAACAGATAATAGATTGAATGAAAAACTGGGGACACACAAGACATTCTTTAAATGTAATGTGCTAGAGAGACTTACAGTTCCAGTATATAATGCTGGAATAGTTTGTCCACTAGGAAGATTAATGAAATTTGTAACTGGTTTAGGAGGAGAAGAATATAGTAGAGGTGAACAGATCATATGATCTGTTACACCAGTATCTAGAATCCAAGAAAATTCAGAATTTAACTTGATAGAAGCAGAATTACATTTATTTAAAGAGTTACCAGAAAACTGAGAGGTAATGGCTAGATTTATTGCTGCTATGGTTATACCAGTGTTTTGAGTAAGGAATTTGAATTGGCAAGTGCTAAGAGCTTATTGAATTCTTCAGCGGTTAAACTAAACCTTTGATTCTCATTACTGTTTTGAATGTAGACCTCTTCAGTTGAAATGGCTACATGTGCAGAGGGAGGATTTCTTTTTCCCTTGGGTCCAGTCCATCTCGGTGGATAACCATGCAATTGAAAGCATTTGTTAATTGTATGGCCATTGTAGCCACAATGAGTACAATGTAATGAGGATTTCTTTGACTCGTCTTTGTAGAACTTGGACTGAGTATTCTGATTAGGCTGAGTATGTTGCTTTGCTAACAAAGCATGTGTTTCAGTAGGTGTAAAATTCGTTAATTGCCTCTGATTTTCTTCATGAAGAAGCAAAGAAAAAACTTTAGCCATACTAGGCAATGGAACAGCAAGCAACAACTGACTTCTTACAGAAGCATAAGAATCATTAAGGCCTACAAGAAACTTCAACACATAATCTGACTGCTGTCGAAGGAGTAAGAAATTGAACAAATCACATGTGCAAGAAGTCATCTTGCCATATGTATAGGTTGGAAAAGGCCTATAGCTGACATATTCGTCCTAAAGAGTCTTAAAAGCACTGAAATATTCTGTAATTGATGATGAACCCTGGTTTGTACAACTTAAAGATTTTTCAAGATGAAAAACCCTTAGGCCATAACTTCTCAAATATCTTGTTTTTAATTCATTCCAGAGATCTATAGCAGAGGCGACATAAAGCAAGATATTTCTAATATCTTTAGAAATAGAATTCATAAGCCAATAAAGTACTAAATTGTTGGCACGAAGCCAAGCAGTATGAAGAATCTGCTGATTAACAAAAGGAGCAGGAATTGAACCATCAATAAAGGCTACCTTATTCTTGACAGTCGGAGCAATTGTAATCGAACGGCTCCAGGCAATGTAGTTGTCTCCTACAAATATTTCTAAGACTAAGAGAGAACCCGGATTATCACTAGGATGAAGATAATATGGGCTAGAAAAGTCATCAAAAGGATTTATAAGAGTTTCTGAAGAACTATTAGAGTTTGTGTCTGGTATTTTACCAAGAAAAATGCAAGAAGATTCTTGAGAAAATTCCCGAGCAGAATTTGTAATATGAATTTGCAAAAAAAATGCAAAGATAGAAGGAGGAGAAGAGATGCGGAAGCAAGTATGATTTTCAATCTAATACCATGTTGAGATCTTGATAATCAGAGAATGAAAATTGAAATCTTGGGAAAAAAAATGAGAGAACTTGAGAGCTTGTGCAATTTGAATTTACTAAAATGAATTACTTAATTGTTGAAATATAGAAGATCCTTTTAATATTTATACTACACAAAAGTAACAACTGTTATAACAGAAATAACTGCTTAAGTCTGCTCTGGCCTCTTCTCTGCTTTTAACTTCTCTGCCTTAGACTTCAACTCCAAGCTGTCGATATGAGAGGCTATACTCCAAGAGCTTGAAGCAAAAACCCCATACTCCCTTCTATCGTAGACCTTCTACATATCCTTTTTAAACATGACATTGGATCCTGTGAACTTTCTTATCAATATCCTGGATTAGCTCGTGTGCCAGAGCTACGTTTTCATAAATGCTTTTATTTGGAACAAAACCTTAGTGTTCGAACAACACTAGCTTTGGAAGTATATGAAAGAGCATGTTGGTCAGGATTCTCGAAATAACTTTGTACATGAATTTATATAAGCTAATTGGCATGAGGACTGTTAAAACCTCTTGATTATTAACCTTGGGTAAGTTAATTAAATTGGTGGCCGTGAATGATCTAGGTAGACTTCTTCCTTTAAAAAAATCATGCACTGTTGCAATAACGTCCACCTTGATAACATCCCAACACTGCTTGAAAAAATGACCAGTAAAGCCTTTTACTCTAGGTGCACTATCAGGATCTAATACTGTCATTGCTTGGAAAATTTCCTCATCAGATGGCACCATATATAGCCTTTGATTCTGTTCTTGTGTGACAACAAATGACACACATTCCAACAAAGAATCTGCTGAGACTTAGGGAGAAGAAGAAGAGAACAGGTCTTTAAAATATGAGCACTCAACCTCACCCAGTCTATTTTCATTTGTGATGCAAAGGTCATCCTCTTGCCTGAATTTAAATTTCTCCGTCAATGACCTTTCCTTAATAGTGGCATGAAAAAATGTGCATTACAGTCTCCTGTCTGCCGCCATTTAACTTTGGTTTTGTCTTGGACCATAGACTCCTCAATTCCAAGCCAATGATCCAACACTTTCCTTGCGTTACATAGCTCAGTAATGTGATCAAGCGAGAAAGCATTCTACAGCTCACATTATGCTCTTATAACCTATTCTTGCTATTCATTAATTCGGCTATTCACATTACCGAATAACGTCCAGTTCCAATCTCTCAATTTGTACTGCACAAATTTTAACTTTTGGTGTAGGATTTCCATTGGTTGGACTCAATTTACAATCCAACACTTAGTAATGAAGTTCTTGAAAGAAACATGCTCAGTCCATGCTTTAAAAAATCGAAAAGTTTTAGGAGAAGAAGTCACCTGGTTCACTGTAAAAACCATAGCAACATGATATGAATACATCTTGGCTTGATGTTTAATTTTAGGTGGTGGAAAACTTTTCATGAATTCACTATAACCAGGACCCGATCAAGCCTACACCAACATCTAGAAGCATCTTGATAATCATAAGACCAAGTAAAAATGTTTCCCTCAAAACCTGGATCCAACAAGGTATTTTGGTCAATGAATGTATTGAATTCTTATGTTGCGTTGAGATCAATAGGTAAAACACCATATTTTTCTCTCGGATTAGCCACTACATTGAAGTCTCTTCCCATAAACCATGGAGCCTGAAGACCAGCCCTAAAATAACCCAAATCCACCCACAACAACATTATGTCTTGCTTCTTACACTTAGCATATACAAAAGAGCCACATCACACTAACAAATTAGCAAGAAACTGAATTTTAACTGAAATCAGCTGATATGTAATTTCAAAATTTCCATAGTGACACTATTATTCCATAGTAACCAAATATGTGTGATATGAAGATTATCATGAGCATAATTTTCAAATTTGATCTTTTTAGCAATCTGTGCTAGAACCACCCCATCATGTTTCAGCTCTAGCAACACTGCCAAAGATGTATTATAAGGTCTAATAATTTTACGCAGTAAACCTAATTTCTTAGGGCTTCCCACCCCTCTTATATTCCATATTATGGAACTAACCATTAATCGGAGGGGGAGATTTAGGAAGAGTTTTACCCTTTAATCCAACAGTTAGGGAGATGTAGGTAGAGTTTTACCCATTACTTGGGCCATCTTCTTCTTTGTTTTACCAATCTTGGGTACTGCAATGAGACCCTTTTTTTGTCAATAACTTAGTTACATTTTTTTTTTTTGAAAACTTCTTAAGCTCCTTAATTGTGTCCGGGTCAAAGTTGTCTTGGAATTCCTTGTCTAAGGAACCATTTGAGGAAGCATGGGCTTAACTAAAGGATAATGACTTATTGGGGGAGCAACAATGTCATCTATGCAATGTAAAAAATCAAGTTTCGAGCTTGTGGGGTAGTTTTCTATAAGTAAGTTTATGGTTGGACTTAACTGGCCAAACGTTATTTTATCAGACTCCTCAGCTATAGACTGTAATTGATCCACCAAAACAATTTATCCCAATGTTAGCATCAGAACCAAGCAAGGGAACGCAGTTTGGCCAGATGGTCCCTGGCTTCCTATCTCATTCTAGGAATGTTCGTCTTATATATATGGGCTCCATTTGCACTAGGCCTAGATGTGTGTGCACTTACTTGAGCAGTTAAGTTTACTATTGATGGATCAACTACCACTTTCTCTATACCTGAACTCTGCCCAAACCATTGCTGACCCTGTAAGCCCAAATTGGAAGGTTCTGAGCGAGCTTGATTGATCTGCCGGACCCTTGATTCTATTTACTGACTTTGAGCCACCACTTCTAGTCCATTCAAGTCACTACCCTACCCAATCAACTGAAAGCCATTTTGGCCCAAATTGGAAAGGATATCAAGATTGAAAAATGAGGCAACCTTCTTTGCTTTAATGTGGGCTCATTTTGAGCCCTTTGCTTGAGACGAGTTTGTTAGACTACATGGGCTTGTTTTTCTGAATGGGTTGGCCCTTTATTCTTACCCGGTTTAGATTGTTGTTGCCTTATGTTAGAGGTCCGAACTTGTTGCTTTCTGGTGGCACCACACGTCCTTGACAGTTTCTGGTAGTCAGCATTGTTATGGCCTTGGAGTGAGCAGTGCATAAAGAATGTCAAATTTCCCTCAAACAAGAGTTTTTGCGAGAATCCCTCATCTTTACTAATCCATACCCGATCTGGAGAGAAAGTGTGAGATCAATCTTAACGCACACCCGAGCACAACTCCGCCTTTCCAACGTTATAGTCTTTTTGTCTGTCATCAAGAAGTATACAAAGGAGTTTGTGAAACATTTTAACACAGAAAAATGAAAGCACGGCAACGGCAAGCCAAGAAGTCTTACTTAGACGGTTGCATGGGTATATTCTTTTCGGATACTAAAGTTAGGCATCTATTTGAATAAACAGTACAATGTACTGTCCAATTGATGATTACTATGAGACCAGGCTATGACTAAATCCTCCTAAGTCTCTATTGTCACCATGGCATGCCTGGGATCTATTACTCTCAGTGCGGGATGATGTTGTTGGTTCCACACCTACATAAAATTTGAGTATACTATGGTGGCAAACGAGATGAATCCTTCGTAAATTCAATAGACTACATCAAAAAGGCGGGTTCACCATTGACTTTAATCGAAGGTTTGGATGATAAAACTAGATCTAGTAGATATTTTTTGATATTATTGTCCGCTAGGAAGGAGTGCTAGAGGCTAGATCAGTGCCTTTTAGGATGTTAGCATAAGTTTTGGTTGTGTTTGTAGCTGTAATATTAGGGTTAGGGATGACGGAGTGATTAGGGTTAGTGGTGGCTAAAGGATTATGGTTAAGGCTTACGACCAAGTTAGGGGATAAAGAAGAAAACGAGGGATTAAGGTTCAGTATGGGAGGATTAGATAGAGCCGTGTGTCCACCACCTTGTGAATGGGGAACGCATGAGGCGACCATATTGTGACCAGCCGGCCACCCTTAAGGGAAGCAAAGCTAGGATGAGACTCTAAAAAGCGCAATGGAGTAGTATGTTTAGTCTAATTATATTTTAATTGTGAAATATGAATTGAATCATTTTCATATTAAAAAATTGATTAAATTATATTTAAAAATAATATGAAAGCATATTATAGGTGGAGAAGAAAATGAGGTTAAGCTAATAAAAAAATTAGTGTGCATAAATATGTATATATGATATGACCAAAAAAACAATGATGTGAGGGCAATACTTGATCCAAACACATGCTGACATGGTATGTCTTTTGACTGCTTTCTTAATGGTTGACTAATAGTCCTTTGACCACAATGAGGTAATTATATAAAAAAAAAGAATTATGAATAAAATAAAAGATGGTGTAATTTCCTAAAATGTTGAGGATTCGTTATTCATCATCCCCAACTAGCCTTAATTTTTCTAAACCCTAAAAATTTCACCACCATCAAAACCATACCATAACATATCAAAATCAACCGATCTAATCTGAAACCACACCATCAAGACCAACATATCTAATTTGAAATCGCACCATCAAAACCACACCATCACAAATACAAAGAGAGAAAGAGAGAAATAGTCGGCATATAAGGCGGCGCAAACTAGTGGTGCAAACCAACAGCGGCGAACCATTTACAACGAACCAAATCTTACTTAGATTTTCCTAGTATAAGAAGAAAAATAGATAAATAATCGACTCTGTCAACAAGGTTAAAAAAATAGTCCCAATGGGTGGGATGCAATCTGTCCCACCCCTCATAGGATAGAATATGTGGGATAAGGACTAAATTAATCCCAAACTAATCCCAAGTGGACAGTGTGGGAGAAAACCAAACATGAGATGCAGGATTGGGGTATGATTAGGTTTTTCCAATCTCATATCAGTATCCCAACCAAACAAGCACCAAGTAAATAACTTTAAATTTTATCAACCCTAATTTTTCTCAAAAGAAATTCAAAAACAAAAGAAAGTAAAGTAAATTCCATTTTTCATCTTTTTAGTTTGACTCGTGTCCTCATTGGATCCCTAGATTTTAAAACGTCTCTTTTGGTTCCTTTAAGTTTGGTACACATTCCAATCAGGTCTTTCACCCAAATGACCCAATAATCTCATCCTTGGTGGTATCTGATATAGCCTTTAGGTTGTAAAAAATGACTAAATTTTATCATGTGGAATGTGACTTCACAAGACCTATCTGAACTATATAATCATTCCTGTGATCAATGATACGATTTCGCTATAGGTATAAGGCGTTATTAGGCATTTGATTTTAGGGTTCTTTAGATCGACTTAAAGGGAATTAGGGATTTGAATCTCAGGGTTCTAAATTTGGGTTAGGTAAATGTTGTTATGGTTCTAAATTTGGGTTAGGAAAGCAGGGATTCACGTTAGGCTTTCAATTTTGCACCCCTTTGTCAAATTTGGAGTTCAAATTTGGGATGAAAAACTAGTTCTCATTGAGATTTTTGTTAAGCACTAAGCGAATATGGAAACATCGTGGAGTTAAAGATTCGACAATTACTTATAAGATTAAGATCTTAGTCATTTTCTCACCAAGATCTAGAACTAGAAAATGAATTACAAAGCTAGTTAAAAGACTTACAGGATTGACTTTGAGAATCACCCAAACTGATACTACTAAAAAAATATAGGACTGATTAAGCATCTCGACAAAATAATGGAATTTACCCATAAAAAATAAAATATTCATTTTAAAAAAAAATGTTAACCACCATATCAAATTTTTAACTTCAATACTATATGGTTTTTTATCTTTCCAAATCTTATTTTCTTAATGTCTCAAGGTTCCTCTGTATTTAGAGAAGTATGGGAGGTTATATGTCACGGTCCTAGCAGTTTCCTTTAAAAGTGTAGGTCCATGCAGCACTTATCTTGGTCCATCCCGAGCAAGTCAGCCTAGCTCACTCGAGTAGCTTTAGAGCTAGCAAACTCCCGCCTAAAGAGTCTTAAGTCATTTGGAGCTCTAGTAGGAGGAAACATTACTTGTGCTTGAGCCATCATAATTCTGAAAATACAAAATAAAAGAAAATAAATAATTACAAAATTTCTATTACGCACCAACACAACCAAGAGACACGAGACGTGTGGCCATGGGCATGGTACAAGGCCCTGGACAAACACGAATCGTGACATTCTCCCCCACTTAATCTATCATCGTCCTTGTTGACCTGCTTGCTAGGAACTCTTCAATCTTCTGCTTGAAAGGTTGTAGATTGGTTGCTTTCTCCTAACTAGTTTTTTCTTCTCCTTAGTTCTTCCATTTCACTAGATATTTTTGTCGTCTTCTACTGTGTATCTTCACAACTCTATCAGCTAGGATTCTCTCTACCTCTCGAACTGGTAGCTTGATTTTGATGGCTGGTATTGACTGTTGACTTCGTGTTGGATCTTCTAGGTCTGCATGATAAGGATTCAAGCAGCTAACGTGGAACACCAGGTGTATTTTCATCCAAGCTGGTGGCTGGATTCTGTAAGAACACTTCCCCACTTTAGCTATGATAGGGGCTGGTCCTTCATATTTACGTACTAATCTTTTGTCTTGCTTCTTGAGAAATTTGAGTTGTTCTACTTCAATCTTCACAAGCACTAAGTCTCAGACTTCGAACTGTCTCGGGGTTCTTCCTATGTTTGCCCACTCTTCATTCTCTTTGAGGCCTTCTAAAGGTATTCATGAGCTATCTCCATGTTCTTCCACTCCTTGGTGAAATTATGGGCCATCAAAGGTTAGGAGCTTGTGATCACTTCGAATGGGCTTTTGTTAGAGCTAGAACTCTTAATGGCATTATAACATAATTAAGCCGTGTCAAGTGATTGCACTCAGTTTCTCTGATTAGTGATGATAAAATTGCTGATATATTCTTCTAGCATGCTATTAAAGCGTCCTGTCTGTCCATCAATTTGTGGGTGATAACTTGATGAAATATAAAGTATTGAGCCAAAGAGTCCAACAAGTTCAAACCAAAATATTCTCGTGAATCTCGAGTCTCGATCACTCACAATGCTTTGGGGCACACCCCAATATTTTTCCATATGTTTGAAAAATAGTCAAGCTGCTTCTTCCGCAATACAATACCTCAAGGCAGGGATAAAGGTACCATACTTTGAAAATTGATCAACCATGACCAGAATGGAGCCATAATCCCCAACATTGGGTAAACAAGTGATGAAGTCTAGTAAGACGCTTTCCAAGGTCTTAAAGGTACTTTCAGGAGTTCCAATAACTCAACTAACTTCTGGTTTTCAACCTTATCTTGTTGGCAAGTAAGACAAGTTTTAGTGTAACACAACACATCTTCTTTTATTTGGGGCCCGTAGTAGCCCTATTTCAACAGCACATAAGTTCTTTGCCATCCAGGGTGGCTTGCCTAAAAAGAATCATGGCATTCGCGCAATAGGAGTTTCTGCAAGTCTCTGGTCTTGAGGACGAACAGTCATCGGCCCTTAATCCATAATAACCCATTTTCAACCCAAAATTGTCGAGTATTCCCTTCCGAAGATAGTTTCATGATAGCTTGGGCATTTTTAACTTTGCTTAGATTTTCTCTGATGTGTTCTCATAGCGGTGTAACAACTTTACTTACTGATAAAGAGCAAACACTTTCAATGATGCAAGTTCTGCCTTCCGACTCAATGCATCAACCACTTGGTTTGTACGACCTAATTTATACTCTAAGTGAAAATCAAACTCAGCCAAGAATTCCTACCAATGTACTTATTTTGCTATGAGCTTTGGTTAAATGAGAAAATGACTGACGGTTGTGTTGTCCATTTTCACCACAAAAGTTGCCCCCAACAAATAATGTCTCCATACTCGAAGACAATGGATAACCGCTAACAACTCTTTTTCTTGGGCCGTGTATCGTCTTTCAACTTAATTCAACTTACGACTCTCGTATGTAGTAGGGTGGCCCTCTCGAAGCAAAACTCCCCCAAGGCATAATCTAACGCATCCGTTTGGACTTCAAAGGGCTTTGTGATGTCGGCGAGGGTCAGGACCTGACTTGTCATCATTGCATGCTTCAAATCTTCAAAACCTTCATGGCATTGGACTGACCAAACCCATTTGTGGCCTTTCTTCAAGAGTTCTATTAAAGGGGTAGCTCTCCTAGAGTATCCCTCAACAAAGCGTCAATAGTAATTTGCTAGCCTAAGAAAAGATCGTAGCTCGCTCACATTACTTGTAGTTTTCCACTCTTGAATTACCTTTACCTTTCCTATGTCCATTCAAATATGACCCTGATCAATTATGTGGCCCAAAAACTTGATACAACTCTGCACAAATGCATATTTTTCTTCCTTAAAAAAAAGTTGGTTTTCCCGCAATTTCTCAAATACCAATCGTAGATGCTTTACATATTCTTTAAGTGACAAACTGTACACCACAATGTCATCAAGATAGACCACCACTAAATATGAATATTTTCTTCCAACAAGTCAATAATGCTTTTAAACATGTTAGTGAATTAAGTAAAATGCAAAAAAAAAAAAACTATTCAAAGAAAACACTATAATATAAACATTTACATGAAAATATGTAAAACAATGTGATAAAGAGGGATTGTGCGTGCTTTTAAAATAATACAACCATAATGCTGCTATGCGCTATGTGAAGTCGCACTTCTGAGTCATCGCAATGGCGTCCATGTCGGTCATTGCTACCGCTATTAAAATCTACTAATTACATATGTGCTGATTCAACACTATACAGAACATATCTAAAGAGATAACTATGGTTCTGGATCATCCATTTCTTAGGATTAAAATACAGTACACTTGAAACATGCAAAAGAACACGAAAGGGTCTTTTCCCAAACCTTTCAGAGTGATTGTATATTTGCAATAACTCCTCTAGCGCCGACCTTGATCCCCTTACCACATTAACTGCTCCAGTGGCCATTATACCTAGCCAAAAATAACACAAAGTGAATTTAGAGACATTGAAATACGAATGTTATTAAAACGGGAAGCGGTCGGATTGGCAAACCAACAAATAAGAGGCCAAGTCATTTTGATTCATTAAAAAGACTAGGGTGATCAAAAACCAGTCAAACTTGTAACACCACTTGGTATCTTCAAACCATGTGAATCGGCATGAGCCGGTGATGCCAACCAGTTTTCTATTTTGGACATTCGATGACCAATTTAGACACAAAATCAATGTTTTGTCTTTTGTTGTCTTTCATCAAGCCATGGTTGTGTTTGCTTTTGGTAAATTTATAAATAAAAAAAAACACTAATTGCGTCAATTTGACTGAGCACCCAATTAAAGCACGGCTACTTTGTCATCAGCTGTCGCATCTGATTCAATTCTATATCTTCCCTCTCCTCTCTTTCGCCTCTCTTCTCTGTTTTCTATCTCTTCTATCTCACTAGCAAAGAACCCAGCATGGCTTGAGTTCACACATTAGCTTGTACCGGCAGGGGTGAGGAAGACTAAAGATGTTAAAGAGTAAAGATTACTATTGACCCAGACTTGAATTTTCTCCTTTAACCGTTTTCATCGTCTTTCATGAAACCATGGGTTAGGAATGTAAATCTGAACATGGCATAAAGAAAGCCTGTTTCAACTGTTTTTTTGTTATTAATTATCACAGGCAAACTGTAAAAAGAGGCATGAAGAAATTTTACTTAGCTCAAAATTAATTAGGTAGGAAAATGATAGATCTCCCGAAATTATTATGTATTTCATAGACAAATGACAGAGCCCACACAAATAAATACCACTTCAAAGCATGATAATTTTATTCATCGATTATAGTACTCTACTAATAAATAAAGGAATGTTTGCCACTTCATTCTATAGGTCTTAGATCTGTACTACTACTTGATATTGGGAAGTTCAATATGTCTATAATAATAGTCAACTTATTATATAATTTTCAATTCTCTTTTATGAACTGGCTGCTCAGACCATTGACCCACTGGTTGGACCAGTGAACCAATGACCTACTGCATTGGCCGGTTTAACATCCGGTCCGGCTCCGGTAACTATGATATTAACTACTGTATACCTTGATCTGCAACAAGCCATCGGCAGGAATTATCAGCAAAGAGTGCAATCTTCTCATCTGGTTTTACTCCCACAACTCTTAAACCTTCAGTGAAGTCCAAAATTTCCTGCTCCAACTGCAATTTTGAAGAAGGAAGTGAATGAAATGACGGCTAGAGCAAAGACTGTGACTTTCTAAGCCCCATAAAAAATGAAAGAACAGATTCATTATATCGGAATTGTAACAGTGTAGACACAAATCGGTAATGATTAGAAAACTGAGATAATCAACGGAAAAGCAAAAACAAAATAAAGAAAAAGTAAGTTATTTATTAATCAATGAAAGTAATCGTAACTCTTTCCAGTTATAGTACATATAATCTGACCATGGTAACTAAATTGATTGAGATGTATGAGAAGGTTAAGTGGGTTGCTGAAGCTTAGGGAAATTTGATGGTGAGGACAATGGTTGTGGACAGATCGGTTCCGTTCAGTGCTTGAGTCCTGAAGGTGTTGAATCCTGAGAATTGCACGCTTGAAGAAAATTTCCTTCCACCTGGTTTTGTTGATTTCTTACCTGTGGCTGATATCGATCTTGAGACTGGACAACTTTCTCCTACGTCACCTATGGATATGGTTAAGTCTCAAGAATTCCTCCTTCATTGCTCCCCCTTCTCCTGGCTTGGTTTTTTCTTCTGTTGTTACTGGTGAGATTTGTGTGGGGGAGGCAGGGGAGGCTTTGGCTCCCCGGGTTGTTGGCGATTCGCTTGTTCCCAAGCGTGAGGGAGTTTGTGAGGGTGCTCTCGTTGTTGCAGCTGACTATGAGGGTCGGGTCTGTTGCGATGGAGTTGAGGATAGCTTGGCTTAAGTTGTGGGTATTGATCAGCCAGATCAGTGGTTGGAGAAGGAGGAGGATGACGAGGAAACAGTGAATTACAAAACTTTGGAGTGGGTCCTAAATTGGGTAAAGAAGCTGAACAAAATGGTAGAGGTTTCTATTGTAGCCTTGTAGGGGTGGAAGATAAAAGTAGGGAGTTGTTTGAGGAAATGGGAAAGAAAAAAGAATGCAAGTCAAGGGGTCAAAAGCGTAACCTGAGTAGAAAACAACAAGGGGAGGTTAATAGAGAACTCAAAAGGATGGAGTTTGATGTCAATTATTAGAGGGGACGTGATTGTCTTTTTAAAAAGGGATTGGAGGTTAGGGATGTTGTTGTTGATCGATGAGGATGAAAATCATTTCGTGGATCATGAGGGACTTAAATGACTTCAATAAGAGGGCTATGGTAAAGCATTTCCTTGGAGAGTGGAAAGAGGATGTGGTTTGTCTTCAAGAGACTAAGACGGAGGTGGTCGAGGATGCGGTTATCTGTAGTGTATGGGGTCTTAGATCATATGGGTGGAAAGCGCTATCGGCTATTGGTGCTTGGGGAGGTTGTTATTATTTAGAATAAGAAGGTGTTTGACTTGATTGACTCTCAATTGGGGCTCATTTCAATGTCTTGCATCCTTAAGGGGATTTGTCCGAGTGTTGAACGGGTGTTGATAGACGTTGATGGCATGAGGGAGAGTGCTGAGAGGGGGCTCTTTTGGGGTGAGCATGTGAAGTGTAGAAACCAATGGGACCTTCCTTGGGTGGTGGGAGGAGACTTTAATGTTGTGTTTATCTACATGAGAGAACGTGAGCTAGACTGACTTGCTTGGGGGACCAAGACAAGTGTCGCACTGGCCTACGCCTTTGAGGGAAAGTGCTAGGACCGTGACAGTTGGTATCAACTTGAGACCTCACAAAGAGAAATCTCCGAGGCAGTGAATATGATGTGAAAGAGACGGTGGACACCCTTCGCAGGAAGATTGGGGAGCTGAATACAAGGTCAACTTGTTTATGAGAGTGGTGGGCAATAACGAAACTGGAACCTTAGACAGTTTCTGGAGTTTATGAGTGGTCATGATCTTGTTGATTTACCTTTATCGGGTAGATCCTTCACTTGGTTAGTTTTAGAGAGATCCTCTATTTCTCTAGGATTGACCGCTTTCTTGTCACCGGTTGTTGGAAGCCCTCCTTCCAAGCTTTTGCCTCGTTTCACCTCGAATTATCATCCTATTGGAAGTGGAGAGTTTGCAATGGCATCCGACACCATTTCGGTTTGAAAATATGGTTTAAAGTGGACAGTTTTTGGGTGCTTGTAAAAGGGTGGTGGGAGGATTGCAATGTGGAGGGTTATGCTAATTTTGTAGTGGCATCAAAATTTAAGTCGTTTAAAGAAGATTTGAAAAAGTGGAACAAAGAGACGCTCAGGAATGTGAACTTCCCTCTTAATGCACAATTGGGGGAGGTTAGTGATCTAGATAAGAAGGAGGTTGCTCTGCTCAGATTATTCTAATGTTTTGTTATTTATTTTTTTTGTAAAAAAAAACATTTTGAATTCCCTGTAGAAAGAGATTTCGATAACAAAAAAGCTTTCAACTCTGCCCAATATCCCTTATTTTTCCAAATATTTTTATGAACACGTTTTTTTGATATATAAGTACGCTTTTTTGGAACTGCCATTCAAAAATGAAAAAGGTTATTCAGTGCTTTGGATGTGAAAGTCATCTATTGTTAAGGGTCCTGAAAAAGAAAGGACAGCTTGGGTTAAAAAAGGAACTCTCAAAGCCCGTCTCTCTGGAAGAGATATTGTTGCAGCAAAAATCTAAAGAAATTTGGCTTATGGAATGTGATAGGAACACCAAGTTCTTTCACATGATGGCTAATGATCATAGGATGCATACTTTTTTGTGCTCCATCAAGGTTGATGGTTCGTTGTTTGAGTATGGGGAATGAAAGAGGTTATTTGTGGTTTCTATAAGAATCTTAATAAAGAGGCGTGTGATAGTAGAACGAACTTGGATAGGTCAGTTTTCGATCGCATTGATGGTAGGGAGTCGAGTTGGCTTGAGCGCCCTTTTGATGAGGAAGAGATTCTTGTTCCGCATCCAGATTGTAATGGTTATAAGGCTCCAAGCCTCAATGGTTTCTCTATGGCTTTTTTCTAAAAGAAATTGGGAAGTGGTTATAAGGGACATTCTTAGACAGTTGAGTTTGTAGGAAGTCTTTAACTGAACTTTTAATGTCCTTATTATGAAAAAAGTTGGACCTACTAATAGTAAGGATTTTTGACCTATTAGTCTTATAAGCATTTATCAAAGGTTCTCATTTTGAGATTGAAGAAAGTAATTTGAAAAGTAGTGAGCCCCATCAAAATGATTTTGGTGAGGGTAGGAAAATTTTGGATGCCACGTTAATTGCTAACGAGGTTGTGGATGCGCACTTAAAGGAAAAAGGGAGAGGGATGATTTGCAAGCTTGATATGGAAAAACCGTATGATCATGTTTGTTAGGACCTTGTTGAGAATGGATTTTGGGTAGAAATGGTGTAAGCGGATCTATATATGTAGTTCTTCGGCTTCGTTCTCTATCCTTGTTAATGGTAGTCCTTCCGATTTCTTTCGAGCCTTTGAGGGGTCTTACGCAAAGGACAATAGAGGTAGCATAAGTGTCTTATCTTCTCTTTGCCAATGGCACCATTGTGTTTTGTGGAGCGAAGCTACTCAAATCTTGCACCTTCATTGTGTTCTTTTTTTCTTTGAGGTTGTGTCGGGACTCAAGATAAATCTTAGTAAGAGTGACTTAATTCCTCTTGGTGAGAACATTAATGGTTGGTTCTTAGCAAATCTTTTGGGGTGTAATGTTGGGTCTCTTCCTATTTCCTATCTTGGGCTTCCTCTTGGAGCTAAATTCAAAACAAAAGTTTGTGGAAACCTATTGTTGAGAGGTTTAAGAAATGTTTAGTCGAGTGGAAGAATCATTATATATCAAAAGGAAAGAGACTTACTATAATAAAGATCACTCTTTCTAGCCTTCCCATTTACTTTATTTTTTTCCCCATTCTTAGTTCTTTGGTTAATCAATTGGAGAGAATTCAAAAGAGGTTCCTTTTGGGAAATATAGGAGAGGAGTTTAAGTATCACGTGAGGTGGGGTGTGGTTAAGAAACCAAAAGGAGGGTTTAGGCCTTAAATCCCTCGCTTTATTCAACAAAGCTCTTCTTGGGAAATGGTTATGGAGACTTATAGTGGAAGGAGACCATCTTTGGAGGAAAGTAGTGGAGGTCAAGTTTATGGTGGAACTTAACAGTTAGATGTCCAAAGATGGAAAAGGGCTACGAAGTGGGGTATGAAAATGGATCTGGAAAGTGTGGGATGACTTTCTTCTTTGTGCTTCGGTTTTGGTGGGCAATGATACTTGGTGTGGGGATTCTTCATTGAAAGACCAACTTTCGGATGTTTTCGCTTTGGTAAGAGATAAAGATGCCTTTGTTAGCTATTGTATTTCTTGGTCCAATAATATCATTTATCGGGATGTTTCTTTTGTTCAAATTGTCCATGATTAGGAGCTTGAAATGGTTGAAAGTTTTTTGGCAGACTTGTATGGTACTAGGCTTGACGTGACAAAAGTTGATTTGGCTAGGTGGAAGCCTAACCCGGTTAAGGGGTTTGAGGTTAAGTCCTTCTATAAGATCCTTCTTGATGAAACTCCTTTGGAAGGTTCACCTAGAGAAAGTCATTTGGTGTCCTAATACCCTAAAAAGTGTTTTTTTTTTTTTTTTTTTGTGAGAGAAGCCTCTTGGGAGAAGATTATTTTTTTTGATAAGTTCTTAGGAGAAGATTCTTACTGTTGATAATCGAAGAAGGGAACAGTGGTTGTCAATATGTGTTATATTTGTAAAGTTTGTTCCGAGTTTGTGTTTCATCTTTTGGTGGAGTGTTCGTTAGCTATAAGCTTGAGCGAGATGGCTTATAGTGTTTTGAGTATTTCTTGAGTGGTTGTTGGTTCCATGAAAAGTGAAGTATAGGCTTACACCTTGATTCTCCTCTCTATTTTTTGGCTTGTTTGGAATGATAGAAATATGAGGGTTTTTTATGGTGAAGAGAGGCTTATTGAAGTGGTTAAAGATATATGGTTTAACACTCTTAGTTTTTGGTTTAAAGGAGAAAATTTTGTGCATGATGAAGATCTTTTGGACTTTGTCGAGTTTCTATCATGTAGATAGTTTTGTCTTGGGTTGCACCCTCTTGGTGCGTCATATACACAATTTTACTTATTTCTTAAAAAAAATACAATGGTTGTGGATAGATATTGGAGAGAGGGGGCTGGTCCAAAAGGCAGACACAGAATGAATGGACAGATTCAAAGAGGCTTCAACTTCTTCACATCATTAATAAACTAAAAATAGCTTTTATGTGGTTTTCACACTCAAAATCTCATTTCTAACATGCTTAATACGAATAACATACAAAGAAGTATGTTTCAAATATTAAATTTATAAAACACAAATATCTTATATTAAGACTCGTTATATTTAGAATTTGGATAGTTGCCAGGTGCTGAAACACAACATTCATGTTTGTGCCTGCAAATCGCAATCAAACCAGGCAACAGATAATGAAGCATGCCACAACATGATAAAACACTTAATAGCAATGATGCAGTAACTCTAGTCTACAGGTCACCATCCTTTCAGACCTCTTAAAAAATGTTTTCATTTCCTGTTCACTCCTAACGCTGAAGCATGAAGATCAGTTTCATGAGGCACAGACAAAGTTAATCACTAATATAAAAATAGGCACAATACAAGGTGATAGGGACCAATAGAGTTTCTTCATGCTTCTTTGATGCAACACAATCAAATTTGTTTGATCAGGAAACCAAGAATTAACAATATAAAGAACCATTAAAAAGAAAACTGACATGTATATAAGTCATATTTGAAGGTGGATCGTGGTATAGATCCACCAATGCCACCTGATCACCATACTTCTCCGCTGAAAACCTCCAAATGTCAGGAACTGTTTTCCACTCATCAGAGGCCAAAACACTGTTACCTGACAGTGATAACCTTTCTAAGAAAGGTGAACACTTTCTTATATGTTTTTCATCGGTCTATAACCAAAAGTTTAAGACACGTGTCAGGAACATTAGCTATATTTCCTCTGAGTAAATTACTAAATTTCAATCTCAAAAGAAACATTTACAGGGAAAGGCAATTAATGCTTTTTAAGTTATGAGTAATCTGGTAGATAATCTTTTGTAAATGGGTTGCACCCGCTAGGTGCTTTTTATACAATTTTGGTTTATCAAAAAAAAGGTTAGGAGTAAAAACAGCATAGTTAGAATACTTATAAAGTGCAGCATTAGTGAAGCTGGCTCTACTTATGTAATGCTTCATAGTGAACATTCTGGTGGATAATCAGTTAAATCCATCCAGGACTACACATGCAAACTGTAACAAAACAGAGGAATACAATATAAGAAAGGCCCTGAAATAATCATTTCCAGTTTTAATATTATGGGCGTCCTCTTTAGATTTTTGTATCCCATATCAGCTAACCATTGCAATTCAAATGTCTTCTAGGAGTGAAGCATACCCACAAAACTTCTTCCAAAATTCTTGTCATAAATTGTAAGAAAATATCATAAAATCTTTTTCTTCAATAATCCTTCCACATAAAATATGTAACACATTCTCCATACATCCCTGCTTCAACTGCCAAATGGTACAACTGCAAACAAGACAATCTCCCTTTACCAGCCCCACCCTCTAGCCTCAGATTTTAATGAATTACATTTCCATATCAAGGCAGCACGAAACTGAGTTATCTTTATTAGCATCCAGTATAACATTACTCGTTGCTGGACAATGGATGGCCGCCAAAGCTTCAGATCTACCGTAAGGACATTGTGATTGGCCTCCCTTTTCACACTAGCAATTCTGTGATTTGTATTTGAAGCAGCAAAATACATAATTCTTATGTCCATATACTAGAGCTAGAAGCCCTTTACAATACCTGTCCATTCATTACAGTGTCTACGCAAAGGCCTCGTTAAAATTTCACAATTTTTAACAGGTTCACTTATCATCGAGAGGCTCCTCTCTCTTAGAGGGTACAAATTGACCCAAGCAATCCATATAACAGTGGCTTTTAAGTTACATTGAAAAATTAGTATTTGAAGACAATTACTCTATTAAAACGAAGATTTACACAAATTATAACGTTTATGCTATATAGCTGGTATCACTTAGTCGATAAATTACATACAGAAGAAAGAAAAAAAAAACTAAAAGGGGTAGAAAAGGCACTTTGATCTAAAACATAAGGCCCATGATTTTTGTACTGTGGTGTGATAATAATTGCCAATTTATGTGAAAATCAAATTGGCCAAGGCAGTATAACTAAATCAAATTCGAAACTTTAGGCTCTCCTATTTGAAGTTCATTTGTTTATGTGTTCTATTTACCCATATACATGTTTGATAGTTTTCCTATTTGGCTAAAGGCTTCAAACTAAATTTACCTTAACTTTGTCAAATCAAAGCTCACAAAATCAACCACATATATACTGACTGAGAAAAACTGACCCATGTATGCAGAAAGTAGAGAGAGTTATATACCAGATTTTACCTTCTCCTTAATGAATATATGCATTCATTTGATTTGAGCATATTCTCTTTCAATTCTTTTCTTTCTTTCTTTCTTTCTTTTTGTGGGGGGGGGGGGGGGGGGGGGGAAGGGGGGAGAGGAGTGTACAAAAGGTGGCAGGAGCATTGGTCAACTCAAAGGGCATGACAAGGAATTCAAAAGCTCCATACCGAATGACACACGTTGTCTTTGGCTCATCCCTTTTAGCAATTCGAACCTAGTAGTACTTCAATCTCAAATCAAGTTTAGATAAGTATTTAGCATGACTTAATTGGTCAAACAGATCAACAATAAGGGATGTGGGATAGCTATTGCGAACAGTGGCCTTTTTAGACCTCGATAATCTCACACATTCGTAAACTGCCATCTTACTTTTTCTGAAACAACACCGGGCTCCAAAAGGTGCCTTTGATGATCTGATGAACCCAAACTCCAATAAATCATTCAACTGCTTTCTTAACTCTACCAACTCAAGAGAGGCTATGCGATAAAGGGGCATGGGAAGGTGCCTTTGTGCCAGGTAGAAGCTCTATAGCATGATCTATACTTATACGGGGTGGAAGGACCTTTGGTAACTCATTGGGCATGACATCTTGGTAGGTCCTCAACACTACTTGAACTGACATCGGAACAAGACTTAGACCCATATCTTATGTTATCAACGACACTGTTATAAAAAAAGACTCATACCATTTCACCCCCTTCTTGAATTGGAGGGCCGAAAGAAGCTTCTTATCATTAATAGGTTAAGTAATGGTAGGGACAACATATGGATATTTTACTATGATCAACAGGCAACTTGCAGTTTTAATCGGTACAACTTTGACATCGGTGCAATATTCTAATCCTAGTACAACATCAAAGTCATCCATAGTCGCAGCCGTGAAGTTGACTGGACCTTTACATTGATCCATTTCAACTATCACCCCTTTGGCTAAGCCCACTGTCACTTGGGCCTTAAAATTTACTACTTCAACCGACCAGAGTCTCGTTCAAGCTTTAAGTGTAGTATTTGTGCTTCCAAAGCAGAAATTTTTTTTATGGGAAACCACCGTAACTACCAAGGCTCTTGTAGCTTTTCCATTCATTCGTAAGTCCACATACAAGAGTCCTCTCTTGGGTTCCTTACTAATCTCAAGGAGTTGGCTATTTATAACATTCAAGAATCGAAGTGCCGCCATCCTTGTGGGCTGCTCTTCTTTTTCCCTCTCCTGTTCTTGACATGAATCAGAGCTTGTCACTTCTAAGGCACACAAGGCTCCTTTATGTGGACAGATTTCTACTCGATAGGGCCCATCACATAAGAAGCAAGAAAAAGGTCTTGGCTTTCCCGCCTCCAAATTGGATATCCGTGAAGAAGATCCTTCTTTGGAACTGAAAGTGGGTCTCTTATCCTCTCCCCCACTCACGAGCCTATCCATCTTAGCCCACTTTACCCCATTTTGAGCTCGGGGAAAAGAGTTATTCCTCCTCTTGAGTGGGTTCTCAAAAAAGTCATTTAGCCGTTCGGCTGTAGCCATAGCTGTGGCCAAATCTTGTACTTTTTGCCAAAGAAGCTCAGACTTGGCCCAACTTTCAGCCCCTTGAGCATTAATCTTGAGAATTCCTTCAGATAGTCTTGGACTGTAATACCCATATTTGTAAAGTAAGGGTAAAGAATTACTTTAATAAATATGACAAAGAGTTAAAATAATATAAATATTTTGAAACGAGAAAAGTCAAATTTTCATAAAACAATTTTAAAAAAAAAATTGGACATGAACGTCCAGAAGAAAAAAAAAGTTAAATAAAAAAGTCAAACAAAAAAAACAAGTAAAAAAAACGTGGTAGCCGCCTGCTGCCAAGGGAAGCAAAATTTCAAATGAAACTTTGTACACCTTACACGTCTCCAAAACGTGGAGGTAGGAGAGGGAGAGTAGACTGCTGAGTTGAAAAAATTTTAGGCTACTGAAAAATTTTGTGTTGCAGCCAACTTATATATATACACTAACTTGTAAACACAAATTTTTCCTTACCAAAATTCGTTTAGTTTTCCTTTCATTACGTGTTTTTTTTAAACATTTGGGGACCGAAAGAAAGGTCAAAAGAGTAAAATTTTGAAGGAATTTACTGCGGAATTTCATAGAGAATCACAAGAAGTTATCAGAAAAACATAAGGTAATAACATAGTGGTTATTTTTTGAATTTTTAGCATTAATAAAATTTCCTAAGAAGTCAAAGTGAGAATTTTCAAAAGGTGTTGTTTATAACAAATTGAAGAATAAATTATAAATTTTATATAAATATGATGTCAAGTGTTGATGATCTACAACCAGGGGAAATTTTTGAGAGGAACGGGAAAGGCAATGAGATGATCCACGAGTAGCTTTAAGTGCTACGTGGTGAGTTGAATTTACTTTAAGTAATCAAAATAAATATGAAAAAATCTAGTGATAATATTAAAATAAATTATTAGCTTATGTTTTGGTGATAAATAAAGATTTAGTTGATAGATATGATATGATTTCGGACATGTAGGAAATTATTAGGGGAGAAATAAATTTTTTTTTTTTGGGAATAATAAGTTGATTTCATAATAAAAGTGATAAGTGAAATTTTTGATGAGTTATGGTTGATGTTTTAATGGATGAGTTTATGTGATTTGAGATGAAATTTAATGGATATTGGCAAAGCTTTAATGGATGATTTGAGGTGATTTGGGATGAGAGAATATAGTGGAATTTATTTCAATAATAAGTTTGAGAATAACCAGGATAGCCAATTTAAATGTTTTGAATTTATGTGTGTTTTATGTTACTGTTTATCTGTATATTTCATATCATTGTTCATATGCATATGCATTAAATAAAAGAAAAGAACCGAGAAGGCAGTCGGTCTAATGAAAATGAAAGAACTGGGAAGGCAACCGGTCTAATAAAAATGAAAGAACCAGGAAGACAGGCAGTCTAAATGAGAATGAAAGAACCGGGAAGGCAGCCGGTCTAAATGAGAATGAAAGAACCAAGAAGGCAGCCGGTCTAAGATAAAAACATGTTGACATGTGAGAAGACGTTCCCATAATAATAATTCATACATTGCATCTATTTTTAATTATTTCTTGCATTATTGAAATGCTGATGTGTGGTGTATTATTGTGAATTTATTTATAGATGGATGAGTCTCACAGAGAGACAGTTATGGTGATAAGAACTATCTATATAGTAGACTTTATGATGTGAACCTCATTACGAGGTAATTATGAGATAATTGATGGTCTTGAGGTAAACCAATAAATAAGAGGAAGAGATTGATAGAGAATGAATATTATGACATGTGTAGTAATAGTAGAGTGCTAGTATCAAGTTCATAAGATATAAATGATTAATTATGGAAAGATCTTTTATACAAATGAGTATTTTTAGTAAATTTAATTCACTGAGCTTGTGAAGCTTATTTCTCATTGTACAACAATTTCAGGTAGTAGATAGGATAAATGGTCTGGTGGGTTGAGAGTCAGACAAAATCATTTCTGTAAGCCACGTACATGTCAACATTCTCAGACTAATGAGAAAATAAAAATAAAAATTTATTTCTAAATATTCATGCATATTACGTTGTGTAAAATATTTAGTCGATATCATATTGATGTATCTCCCATGTTGAGGGTTGAGGATTTATGTAAAATAATTTTTTATCGGTATTATTTTTATTGTTGCATATATGTGTCGTGCTGAGATTTTCAAAATGTGATGACACCGTCTCGGGGGTGGCCAACCCGGGATGGGTCGTTATAATTTTAGTATCAGAGTATTAGGTTTTATGATTCTGTAGACTGCATAAAAAGAAAGAAAGTGAAAGATTAAAATAAATTTTAATGAACAATCTGAGGATGACACGTGGACACACTAGAGCTAGAGTTAGAGTTGTTAATTTGAGAGGGCGTGGCAGGACCCAATAGTTTTGACAAGTCCAGGTTGAGTGTGAATCTATGGTTCCTAAAAGTAAACATGTTGATAGTCTGATTGATATTAGTAGTATAATTGATATTAGTAAAGGTATGAGAGAATCTGAAGTTGAAAGAGATGAGCTAAGATAAGCTCTTGCACATGCTCTTGAGAAGTGAAGGTAACAGATGATAGAGTTGATAGTTTATAGTATGGACTTGATGAACAGGCTAGAGCAGTGCTTGAGGTTGTTAATCTAGTAATGGTAGACATTTAAAAAGGGGGAAAAGTGAGTTTATGCATGAGATGCATGAAGATATAATTAAGCTGAATGCTTTGTTGTTTAAAGGATCTATGAATCCTTCTAAGCCTGAGTTTTGGGAGAAATATGTAGAGAGTTTTTTTGATATTTTATCAGTAACTGACAGGCAAATGGTTTCTTTTGCTTCGTTTGAGTTAGAATAAGAAGTTTTGGAATGGTGGAAGGATATTCTTCACACAATAAGTATAGATGTTAATAGACCTTTAACCTGGAATAGGTTTAAGAAAGTTTTTCTTGATAGATACTTTCCTTATACCTCTAGAGCTCAACAAGATAGAGATTTTATTTATTTGGGGTAAATGAGTTTACTGTGGCTCAATATGATAGCAGATTTGTGGTCTTGTCAATCGTTGTACTAGAAATGGTAGACCTAGAGGAGAAGAAATGTAAGAGGTTCATAGATGAACTATTTGATCAAAACTATCTTACATGAAGCATATGAATTATGTAGGATTGGTGAATATAACACTTTAGATTGAGAAGGATGTGATAGAAATAAGAGGAATGAGGAATTGGCAGAAGAGGTCTAGATTTGAGGAAACCAGTGGTGGTACCAATATGAGTGTGTAGGGTAGGAGACCACCCAAAGGAAGCGTTCTTTGTCACAGGGAATTGTAGTACAGAGTCAGAGGTAAGTATGATCTGTTGCTTGTGTAGCTCAGATTAATATCAATAGGACCCTTAGATTTGGGAGACAGATTATGGGAACTGGGAATCATGGTAGAGGAAGTAAGTATGCCACCAAGGGAAAGTGAAAATCTGATATAGGATTGAGAGACAGAAGTTTGTTATAGATATATTCAGATAAGATATTTATCTCAGAATTGTCAAAAATTAAAGTGTTTTGTGTGTAGAGAAGGTAGACATATCAATGATGGTTGATCTTAGTGCAACCCATTTTTTTTTGCATCCAGTAGTCATACGAAGTCTATTGAAGTTTGTATTACTCCTTTGATGCAAAATATTTTTATGGAAGTTCCCACTAAAGATAAAGTGAAAATCATAAATATTTACAAGGGTTGTGTGATTCGTATCAGTGATAGAGAATCTGAAGCTGATTTATTATCTTTGAATATTGTTCCAGAAAGAAGGTAGTGTTCAAGATATGGACATGAGAAGTTTAACTTTCAGAAAGAACATAAAATACTCTCGAACTATCTCATTTTGCTCTAACCACTATGAGATGGTTGAAGAAGGGTTGTGAGGAGTATTTGGCATACATAATGGATTCTAAAAAGGAAAATAGGAAGTTAGAATAAATCTTAGTGTTGAAAGATTTTTCTAATGTGTTTCGTGATGAGTTGTCTAGGTTGCCTCCCAGTAGGGAGATTTAATTCTCTATTGATGTAATACTAGGTGTATCACATATATCTAATAGCACCCTACAAAGTGACACCCACTGGGTTAAGAAAGTTGAAAGTTGAAAGTTCAAGAGTGGTTAGATAAAAAAAAATTATTTGATTAAATGTGTCGCCATGAGGAGCCCACATAGTGATTGTGAAGAAAGAAAGATGGAACGATGAAATTGGGTATAGACTACAAATAGTTGAATAAGAACAATTATCTTTTACCCAGGATAAATGAATTGTTGAGCAGTTGCAAGAAGTGAGAGTGTTTTCTAAGATAAACCTGAGATCAGGTTATCACCATTTAAGGATAGAGAAGGGAGACGTGCCTAATACTGCTTTTAGGACACGTTATGGTCATAAGCTTTTTGTGATGTCATGTGGATTAACTAATGTTCCAAAAACATTCATGGACTTGATAAATAGAGTGTTTAAACTATATCTTAATAAGCTTATGGTTGTATTTGACTTTCTGATATAATCTAAGAATGAAGAACAACATGGGAAACATTAGACAATGTGTTGGATATTTTGAGGAAAGAGAAATTATATGCAAAGTTCTCTAAGTGTGAGTGTTGACTGAATGAAATAACTTTCTTGGAACATGTAATATCGGGAAATGGCATAACAGTTGATCCACAAAAGGTGGAGGCAATGTTAAGTTGGGAGAGACCAACTAATGTGACTGAGATTAGAATCTTCTTGGGGTTAGCTAGTCATTAAATAAGATTCTTTTAAAAAAATTTATTATTGAAATACTGTTGAATAGACTGACCGGGAAAGATATAAGATTTGTATAGTGGGGGAAGTGTGAGAAAAAAATTTCCAATTACTGAAGGAGAAATTGATTACAGTTCCAATATTGGTGTTTTCTTCTGATGAAGGATTTATGGTGAATAGTGATGCATCACATCAATGATGGGGATATGTGTAACATAAGAAAGCTGTGGCCCATACTTATAGGCAATTGAAGATTCATGATAAAAATGACCATACTCATGACTTAGAGTTGACTGCTATAGTGTTTACTTTAAAAGATTGGAGACATCATCTTTATGGAGTCACTTGTGAGATATTAATGGGTTATAAGAGTTTGACATACTTACCTACCCAAAGAGAGTTGAATTTGAGGCAAAAATGGTAAATGAAGTTGATTAATAACGATGATTGTATAATTCACTATCATCTAAGAAGTGTGAAGGTGATAGTTGATGCATTAAGTAGAAAGTCTACAAGAAGTTTAACTACTATTGGGAGTCTTGATGTGAAATTTATGCTTGATTTAAGAGAGATAAGAATGACGTTGAATATAAGTGATAGAGGATCATGGTTAACGAATATGGTTGCATAGTCATCCATAGTAAAATGCTTTAGAGATGCAAGGTAGAGATGAAGAGATAGAAAAGATTAAGCATTGAGTGCTTACTGGAAAGCAATATAAGTTCAAAAGTTGAAATGATGGTATCCTGGTCTTGGAATATATAAATAGTGTTCCCAATAATGCGGAGTTGAGAAAAGAGATAATGAGAGAGGCACATGATAATGTAGATTCGATGCAACTAAGTAACAATAAGATGTATAAAGGATTGAGACAAAATATTTGGTGGTCAGGATTGAAGAAGAATGTAGTAGATATTGTGAGGTTGTATGGAGTACTATTGAGAATAATGTCATTTAGAGATGCTAGATTTACATCTTGGTTTTGGAGAGACTTTCAGAAAGCCACAAGTACACAGTTGAAATTTAATATAATTTTTCATGCTTAGACAGAAAGGATTATTAGGGTACTAGAAGATATGTTAAGGGCAAAGGTGATGAGTTATCAATAAGTTGGAATGCTTATATACCATTGATTTAAATTGCTTATAATAATCAGTATCAAACTAGTATTGGGATGACACCGATTGAGACATTATATGGTAAGAGGTGTAGAAATCCCATATGTTGGGAAGAAGTGGGAGAGAGAAATATATCTAGTCCATCAATTATTGAGTTAACAGCTGAGAGGATCAAATTGGTTAGAGAGAACCATAAAGCAGAATAGAGTAAACCGAATAGCTATGCCGATACTAAGAGAAGATCTCTTGAATTTCAAGTAAGTGATTGAGTGTAACTAAATATATCTCCATGAAAAGATGAGTTGAGGATCAAAAAGAAAAGAAAGTCTAGTCTGAGGTAAGTGGGACTTTATGAGGTTGTTGAGAAAGTTGAGGTTAGTTGTGAGTAGCCTGGATTTGCCTCCAGAATTAAAACATTTATATAATGTATTTCATGTTTCACTTTTAACAAAGTATTTATATGATATTTCAAACTAAGCTATAGAAATTCAGAAAGATTGGGTGCACATACAAGTACCAGTAAGGATGTTATAGAGATTTCGTGAAAGAGTGAGACAATTATAAAGAAATATTATTCACTTTTGTTTATGGAATTAGATAAGGAAATTTTGGGGACAAAATTTTTGTAAGGTGGGTAGATTTGTAATACTTGTATTGGTAAAGTAAGGGTAAAGAAGTATTTTAATAAATATGAAAAAGAGTTAAAATAATATAGATATTTTGAAATGCAAAAAGTCGAATTTTTATAAAACAATTTTTAAAAAAAAAGTCTGAGACGTGGACGTCCAGAAAAAAAAAGAAAAAAAATTGGATGTGAATGTCCAGAAGAGGCCAAAAGAAAGAAAAAAAAGAAAAAAAAGTTAAAAAAATTCAAACAAAAAAAAAAAACATGGCAGCCACCTGCTGCCAAGGGAAGCAAAGTTTCAAATAAAACTCTGCAAGCCTTGCACGTCTCCAAAACATGGAGGCAAAAGAGGGAGAGAAGACTGCTGAGTTGAAGAAATTTTAGGCTACCGAAATTTTTTGTGTTGCAGCCAACTTATATATATATCACTAACTTGTAAATGCAAATTTTTCTTTACCAAAATTCATTTAGTTTTTCTTTCATTACGTGTTTTCTTTAAATATTTGGGGACCGCAAGAAATGTCAAAAGAGCAAAATTTTGAAGGAGTTTACTGTGGAATTTCATAGAGAATCACGGGAAGTTATCAGAAAAAAATAGAAGGTAATAACATAGTGGTTATTTTTGAATTTTTAGCATTCATGAAATTTCCTAAGAAATCATAGTGAGAATTTTTAAAGGGTGTGGTTTATAACAAATTGAAGAATAAATTATAAATTTAATATAAATATAATGTCAGGTGTTTACGATCTACAACCAGTGGAAATTTCTAAGAGGAACAGGAAAAGCAAAGAGGTGATCCACGGGTAGCTTTAAGTACTACGTGGTGAGTTGAATTTACTTTAAGTAATCAAAATAAATATGAAAAAATATAGTGATAATATTAAAATAAATTATTAGCTTATGTTTTGGTGATAGATAAAGATTTGGTTGATAGATATGACATGATTTTGGACATTTAGGAAATTATTAAGGGAGAAATAATATTTTTTTGGCGAATAATAAGTTGATTTAATAATAAAAGCGATAAGTGAAATTCTTGATGAGTTATGGTTCATGTTTTAATGGATGAATTGATGTGATTTGAGATGAAATCTAGTGAATATTGGCAAGCTTTAATGGATGAATTGATATGATTTGGGATGAGAGAATTTAGTGGAATTTATTTCAATAATAAGTTTGAGAATAACCAGGATAGCCAATTTAAATGTTTTGAATTTATGTGTGTTTTATGTTACTGTTTATATGTATATTTCATATCATTGTTCATATGTATATGCATTAAATAAAAGAAAAAAACCGAGAAGGCAGCCGATCTAATGAAAATGAAAGAACTTGGAAGGCAGCCGATCTAAATGAGAATGAAAGAACCGGGAAGGCAGCCGGTCTAATTGAGAATGAAATAACCGAGAAGGCAGTCGGTCTAAGATAAAAACATATCGACATGTGGGAAGACGTTGTCATAATAATAAGTCATGCATTGCATCTATTTTTAATTATTGCTTGCATTATTGAAATGCTGATATGTGGTGTATTATTGTGAATTTATTTATAGATGGGTGAGTTTCATAGAGAGACAGTTATGATGATAAGAACCATCTAAATGGTAGATTTTATGATATGAACCTCATTAATAGGTAATTATGAGATAATTGATGGTCTTGAGGTGAACCAGTAAATAAGAGGAAGAGATTGATAAAGAATGGATATTATGACATCTGTAGTGATAGTAGAGTGCTAGTATCAAGTTGTATAAGATACAAATGATTAATTATGGAAAGATATTTTATACAAATGAGTACTTTTAGTAAATTTAATTCATTGAGCTTGTGAAGCTCATTCCTCATTGTATAATGATTTCAGGTAGCAGACATGACAAATAGTCTAGTGGGTTGAGAGTCAAACGAAATCATTTTTGTAAGCCACGTACGTGTCAACATACTCAGACTAATGAGAAAATAAAATTAAAAATTTATTTGTAAATATTCGTGCATATTACGTTGTGTAAAATATTTAGTCGATATCAGATTGATGTATCTCTCCTGTTGAGGGTTGAGGATTTATGTAAAAGAATTGTTTGTTAGTATTATTTTTACTATTGCATATATGTATCGTGCTGGGACTTTCAAAATATGATGACATCGTCTCGAGGGTGGTCAATCCGGGATGGGTCGTTATATGGACATTTCCTGATTACTTCAATTCTTTAAGCTTAAGGTGAGCCAAGTATTCCACATTTTCAAGAAAGAACTGGCTTTTTAGCTCCCGCATCAAGTCATTCCATGTGTCGATTGTACACTTATTGTTTTGGATGTCATCATATTTGCCACGCCACCATAGTTTGGCATCAACCAACAAAAATATCACCATTATGGACACTTTTTCCTCCTCAAAGGCTATATGTGTAGCTTGAAAGTACTGCTCCATATCGAAAAGAAAATTTTCTAGAGCGTTCGTAGTGCGAGCACCTTCATACCAGTGAGGCTTGGAGATCTTCACCTTCCCTTTATCTAAGGTTCCAGTTCCGTTGTTGCCCACCGTTCTCATCAATAACTTGACCTTGTTATTCAGCTCCTCAATCTCATTGTAGAGGGTGTCCACTGTCTCTTTCACATTATTGGTGAGGGCATTCAAGGCCTTAGAAATTTCTTTTTGGGGGGTCTCAAGCTCTATTGACCTCCCATCAAAGGATCTCAAATTTGACACTAGAGTTTCAAGTGCGCTCATCTTTGCTTTCAACTCTCTCGACCGCTAGGAGTCATCAGTGCTACGCATAACCACCATGGTCACGCTATTCTAGATAATCGAGCCGTGCTCTGATACCAACTGTCACGGTCTTAGTGATTTCCCTTAAAGGCATAGGTTCGTGCGACACTTGTCTTGGTCCCCCCCAAGCAAGTCAGCCTAACTCACTCGAGTAGCTTTAGGGCTTGCACACTCTCTCCTAAAGAGTCTTAAGTTATTTGGAGCTCTAGCAATAGGAAACATTGTTTATGCTTGAGCCATCATAATTCTGAAAATATAAAATAAAAATAAATAAATAATTACAAAATTACCATTAGGCATCAACACAACCAAGAGACACGGGACGTGCGGCCATGGGCATGGTATAAGGCCCTAGACAAGCACGGACCATGACATTATACGAGCCATATTACTTTAATGCTCCATTTTCTACTACATTGTCGCTCTTTTCTGCTACATTGTTGTATATTAGTGTATTTTTTAATTTTTCATTGTCTGAATCTATGAGAAATTTTTGCCTTTTACTGAATAAAATATGACATTTCTTTTAGCTTATATTGCAACCCTTATTTTGGTATGTATATATGTTTAATTGAACATTTATTTTAATGGTAGATCCAAATGGATGTTTATTTTGTATAGAAATTCATCATGGTGGTCAGTTTATTTACGCACCAGATGTAGTTTACACAAAGGGTAAGGTTAAGTACATAGACTTTTGTTATAGAGATACATTATCAATGATTGAATTCAAAGACATGGTGAAGGAACTAGGGTATGATAGTTTCATTAACTACTATTATAGGGACCCTGAGCATGTTTACATGAATGATTTTGTTTTATTAACTAGTGATTCAAATGTGTATGTTATATGCATGAAAGTTTCCAAGTCAAGAGTCATTGAAATTTATTTAGAACATAAGGTTATGGTTGGTGTAATGGATGATCAGTTAAATGAGGTTAATGAAGATGTAGGGATAACAAACTGTTGACCCGTATATGATTTTAATAATGACAAAACACTACTTAAATTGTACTAACAGTTTTATCTAAGTGTTTAAGCGGAAAAAATATTCAATACAAAAACAAGATGCGAGAATACAACACGTACAAATATCAAAAGAAGATAGAAGATCTATAATAGGCTCTAAGGTAATTGATTCACATTGTAAATCTCTGTTTTCAGTTATTTAGCTTAACTGTGGCTCACTTTGCAAAAAGTTTTGACAAAAATAATCCGAAAAATGTCTTTAAGTCAAAAAACTGTTTTAAAACATAAAAAATGGGTTTTGGAACAACTCAGTCAACTAGGTCTCTAAACCAGTCGACTAGTAAAAGGGATAGTAAGTTCTTAGTCGACTGGTAAAAAGACCCAGTCGATTAGTAACAAGACCCAGTCGACGGGTCCTATGACCCAGTCGACTGGTACTTGTCTAAAGCCTAAAATTGGACTTTTTTACTTAATCTAGTCGACTGGTATAAGGATCCAGTTGACTGGTAATTCAAAAATATGACCGTTTGAGACGCAGAACTTGAGAATTTAATGCTCCAAACCTACCAAATCAGTGTCTAATGATCATATAAGACCACGGCTATAAAAACACCCATCAATAAGCATTTAAACAACACGAAAGAACACTTAATTTGATTTATAGCTTATTAATACTCTCAAAAGCCTGGAAAAATTTATTATGAGTTATTCTTTAAGCTTGTTCTTAAAAGAGATGATCTACATCTTGTAAAGCATTCAGTGCCATCTCTCTCCCTTCCTAATACATTTAACATCGTTCATTGTAAAGAGAAAGAGTTGGTGTAACTCTTAGAGTGTTTAGGATTAAACACTTCCTTATAACTTCCTTATGGAAGAGAATGTTTGTAAGGCTTGTGCAACACCTATGAAGTTGCTTGACTACAATTAGTTGATTACTTTAAGAAAGTTCCTTGAAGAGAGTGGACGTAGGGTCGGAAATATTCTAATATTGCTAAACTGCTATAAACGGAGTTTGCATATTCTCTTCATTTACTCTTTCAATTTCAAGCATCTTATTTATTGTGTGTCTTGCTTGATTAAATTGTTAAAACTTGTGTGTTAATTATCAAAAAGTTTTTAAAACCCAATTCACTCTGCCTCTTGGGTTTGTACCTTGGTTTACAATTGGTATCAAAGCCCCGTACTCAATTTTAGGCTTAAAATTCTTGAGTTGATCTGATGGCTTCAAATAGCTATACTGAAGTTCATTCCTATACTAGACCTCCTTTGTTCAATGGCTCAAATTATAATTACTGAAAAAATAGAATGAAAATCTTTGTCGAATGACAAGATTATAATTCGTGGAGAGTCATTGAGGAAGGACCTAGAATTCCTACAAAGGAAATAACTATTGGAGAAATCAATTATACAATACCTAAACTCAAAACAGAGTTTAATAAAGAAGATTGTAGAATGATGTCTCTAAATAATAGAGCCACTAGTATGTTACATTTTGCTTTATATATCTTTGAGTACAATAAATTTTTTGCATGTGTTTCAGCTAAGGAGATATGTAACAAACTAAAAGTTACTTATGAGGGCACTAGCGAAGTTAAAAAATCAAAAATATATATGCAAGTGTCTGAGTATGAATCTTTTAAAATGTCTTCTAATGAAACAATTTCTCAAATGCACTCACGTTTCACCATTATTATTAATGGTTTAAAGCTTTTTGGTAGGAACATTGAGGAGTTTAAACTAACAAGGAAGATATTGAGATCTTTGCCATCTACTTGGAAAGCAAAGAAGACGGTCATAACAAAGGCCAAAGATCTCAACAAACTTGATGTCGAAACACTTGTCAGATCATTATTGACATACGAGATGGAAGAGATGAATCTCAGTGCCAATGATGATGAGACGAAAAAGAAGAAAATGATTATTCTCAAAGCCTCTACAAGCAAAAAAGAGGAAGAAAATGAGAGCAATGAAGAAGATGGTGAAATGGCCTTATTCACTAAAAGGTTTCATAAGTTCTTGAAAAAGAGCAAGAAACCTTACACAAAGGATTCCACTCTAAAAAGAGAACCTATTGTGCGTTTTGGTTGCAAGAAGCCCAGTCACATTAAAGCCAATTGTCCAACAATAAACAAACCACACAAGAGCTTTAAAAAGAAAGCCATAATTGCAACCACTTGAAGTGATGATGAAGAAGAAGAATCTTTGGACAATGATGTTGGATATGAGGAAATTGTCAATATTTTCTTGATGGCAATCAATGATAAAAATGAGGTATTAAATTCTTCCCCTTCTAATAATAATAATATTGTTAGTAGTAGTGGAGAATTGATTGAGATAATTAATGAAATGCATGAGGAATTAAAAAAATTTGGTTCTAGAAATATTGCTCTCAAGACGGAAGTCTCATCTCTTTCTAAAGAAATGGAAGGTCTAAAGGAAGAAAAAGAAAAACAATCCTCCATGCTTTATAACTCATCACAAGATTTCTTTTTTAAAATGAAAATTGCTTTAAAAAAGAAAGTGATGGAGTTGAATAGCACTATATCTAGGCTTATTCTTGGAAATAAAAAATTAGATGAAGTGCTATCTTGCCAAAGATTGAGTGGAGGAAAATCTGGCTTAGGTTATTCTCTATTAGGTAAACAAAACTCAAAAGAGACTTTGTTCATGAAAGCAATATGTGTGGATGAACCATCCACCTCTAAGGCCACTAGCAAGATTAAGAGATCTCATTCAAAGTATGCTAGTAAGCCTAAGAATGTAAATTTAAATTCAAATGCTAAGAATTCTAATGCATATGCTAGAGATAGAAATCCTAGAATATATATATATATATATATATATATATATATATATATATATATATATATATATATATGCTCATCCAATATATACAAATGCTAGGAATACACATTCAAGGCATGCACATGCTAGAAATACACATCCTAGAAATTACCATCATGCACTAGAGATAACATGTATGTTCACAACTCTCATACTAGAAACATGTATCCTAGGAATGCTTATCCAAGGAACTATAGGAATACATATTCAAGACATCCTAGAAACTTCAATAATTATCATCATAGGATCATGCATCATCAACATGTCTATAATTACATAGTACCCTATAATGTTAAAAAAGTATGGGTCCTTAACGGAGCCGTATTTACTTAGTATTAATCAACTATGTGACAAAGGCAACAAAATCATATTTGAATCCCCTCATTGTAATAGTAATAGACATCAAGAGTAACAAGATCAAGTTTGTTGGCCATAGACACAACAATATCTATCTAGTTGATTTAAAATCTCTACATTTGGAAAGTGAAAAATGTTTTCCCGCTTTTAGTGAAAACCCATGGCTATAGCATAGAAGGCTTGGCCATGTGAACATGAATTTACTTAAAATTCTTTCGAGAAAATATTAAGTTGTTGGACTTCCCAAAATCAAATTTGAAAAAGACAGAGTTTGTGATGCTTGTCAAATGGAAAAATAAACAAGAATTTCTTTTAAATCTAAAAATTTAATTTCAACCTCTAGACCATTGGAACTTTTACATATAGATTTGTTTGGTCCAATAAGCACCATTAGTCTAGGTGGCCATCAATAAGCTCTTGTTATTGTTGATAATTATTCAAGATATACCTTTGTTATTTTTATTGCTCACAAGGATGAAGCCTATAAAGGATTTGTAAACTTTTGTAAGAAGGTTCAAAATGAAAAAAGAATTTTTATCTCAAGTATTATAAGTGATCATGGAAAAGAATTTGAAAACCAAAGTTTCTCAAAATTTTGTGATGAAAATAAAATTGATCACAATTTTTTAGCCCCTAGAACTCCTCAACAAAATGGTATTGTTGATAGGAAAAATAGAGTTCTAGAAGAATTTGCTAGAACCATGCTTTGTGAAAATAATTTACCAAAATATTTTTGGGTGGAAGATGTAAATACTTCTTGCTATGTTTTAAATAGAGTATTAATTAGGCCTATGCTTGATAAAACTCCATATGAACTATGAAAAAGTAAAAAGCCTAATATATCTTACTTTCGTGCTTTTGGTTGTAAGTGTTTCATCCTAAGTAACAATAAAACTAATTTAGGTAAATTTGACTCCAAGATCGATGAAGAGATATTCTTAGGATATTCAATCTCTAGTAAAGCTTATAGAGTCTTTCACAAAAGAACTCTAGTGGTTGAAGAATCTGTACATGTTGCTTTTGATGAGTCTAACCCAATTAGTAATGAATAGTATCTCTTAATGATGATGCAGATTTTATTCCAAGAATGGATACATCTACTCCCATTATTGACCCTAAAGATAGCCAACCTAAAACAAATCAAGAGATAGATACTCTCAATCTTGATCAACCGTCTACAAGTCAATAAGAGGATGGTCTTCCCAAAGAATAGAAGTATGTGAATTATCATCTAATCAATTAAATGATTAATGATCTTTCACAAGGGGTAAGAACTCAATCTTCTTTGAGAAACATTTGCAATTGTGTAACTTATTTATCTCAAGTAGAACTTAAGACTTTTGTAGAAACCGAAAAAGATGTTGATTTGATAAATGCTATGCAAGAAGAATTAAACCAATTTGAAAGAAATAAAGTATGGACTTTAGTTCCTAGACCAAAGAATCATACTATCATAGGTACTAAATAGGTTTATAGAAATAAAATGGATGAAAATATAATATTAACTAGGAATGAGGCTAGACTAGTTGCTAAGGGTTACAATCAAGAAGAAGGAATGGACTTTGATGAGAGATATGCTCTTGTAGCTAAATTAGAAGCCATTCGTATATTATTAGCCTTTGCATGCTTTAATAAGTTTAAACTATTTCAAATAGATGTGAAAAGTGACTTTCTAAATGGTTTTATAGAAGAAGAGGTTTATGTTGAGAAACCTCTTGGTTTTGAAAATCCTAATATTCTAAACCATGTTTATAAGCTTTCTAAAGCTTTCTATAGGTTGAAGCAAGCCCCAAGAGCATGGTATGAAAGGCTAAGTAAGTTTTTACTTGAAAATTGTTTTATAAAAATAAAAATAGATACAACTCTCTTAACAAAAACTCACAAAAATGACACATTATTAGTCCAAATATACGTTGATGATATTATATTTGGTGCCTCTAATGAATCCATGTGTCAAAATTTTGCTAAGTGTATACAAGATGAATTTGAAATGAGCATGATGGGAGAGCTTACTTACTTCCTCGAACTCCAAATCAAACAATTTAAAGGATGCATCTTCATTAATCAATCAAAATATACCAATGACCTATTGAAGAGGTTGGGGATGGAGATGTCAAAATCTATTGGCACTCCCATGAGAACCTCTACAAAGCTTGACCTAGACGAGAAAGATAAGTGTGTAGATACTAAAACTTATAGAAGCATGATAGAAGCTTTACTATATCTAACTACCAGTAGACTCAATATAATATTTAGTGTATGCATGTGTGCTAGATTTCAAGCTAATCCTAAGGAATCACATATTATTGTCGTGAAAAGAATCCTGAGATATTTGCAAGATACTCAAAATATAGGTTTATGGTATTATAGAAAATAAACTTTTGAGCTTGTTGGATACTCGAATGTTGATTTTGCAGGTTGAAAGCTAGATAGAAAAAGCACTAGTGGAACATGTCAATTTCTAAGTGCCATGTTACCTTCTTGGTTTTCTAAGAAACAGAATTCAATTGCACTATCAACCATCGAAGCGGAATATATAGTTGCCGAAAGTTGTTGTGCACAAGTTTTGTGGATGAAACAACAAGTAGAAGATTATGGTACGTATTTTCAAAATATTCCAATTCATTGTGACAATACTAGTGCTATAAACTTGACACAAAACTCAATTCAACATTCGAGAACCAAACATATTGAGACAATACATCACTTCATAATAGATCATGCTCAAAATGGTGATATTAGATTAGAATTCATTCCTTCATAAGATCAAATTGCTGATATTCTTACTAAGCCCTTGAACGAAGATAGCTTTTGTAAGATAAGACTATTAATGGGTTTAACAAACCATGAACATATGTGTGTTTGATTGCATCTACATTCATCATATGTATACTTTTCATTAAGTGAATGAATATTAACTCTTATTTAATATCCTTCTCACTCAAAAATGACATAGATAAATCATTTCTGGCAGAATTTTAACTTGAAGCTCAAAATTTTGAAAATTTTTATGAACCTAGTCGACTAATTGGATGACCCAGTCGACTGGTATCACAAAACAAGTTTCGAGCCCAAAAATTTGAATTTTTTATGGACCCAGTTGACTAGTTGGGTCAATCCAGTCAACTGGTGTCTTACTGCCCATTTTATCAGTCGACTATTACATAGACCCAGTCGACTAGTATCTTAAAAAATCCCCAAATTATGAAAGAAACAATCAACTAGTACCTTGGCCCAGTCGACTGATATCGCGATTCTATATATAGTTTCTTCATTTTTTTTCTTCTGATTTCATGCCTATTTTCACAAACCTTAGCTTTTTTTCTCTAGAAAATTTCTGCTTTCATTTTCAAATCTCTTGAAATCACTCAAAAGAACCCATACCCATCCTTCAAATCACCTCATTTTCAACTCTCATGATTGAATTTTCACCGTTTTCACACTCACTCTCTCTAAAACCGCTCAAAATTTTATGTTTCTCCAAAATGTCCGAGCGAATTCGTATCAAGATAATGGTTTTCGGACCACACGTGACAAAAAGGTCTAGAACACGGAAACCTTCAGTGATGGAGTCAATAAAGAAAAGGGTTGTCTGTTCTTCGAGCAAGCAAGCAAGAACCGAGCTAGACAACTTCTTCCTTTGGAGTCAAGCAGTCAAGAATAGGTATAATACTGTCATTCATCACAAAAAAATCATGAGGGGTAGATTTTTTGATTTCATTTCCATTAGACATGCAAATTTCGATATTTTTTCTGCTTTTGAGGCCATAGGCCTAACCCCTCTAGTGAACATCCACCGCAAATACTACCCTAGGTTAATTCGCTAGTTTTATGCAAATATAGTGAAACCTATTCCCTTAACCCTTAGATTTAAGACCAGTGTGATGGGTGGTGAATTTGAAGTCAACGCTGACCTAATAGTTAGTTTGTTGAGAATCCTTGTAGCCAGGATATCGTGGAGTCTGGATGGATGGCCAAACAACTTTGATTATGAGGAGGCTTATTAGATTGTTATAGAAGACCCTAACTATGTTTTTAGACCCACTACCTTCCATTAATATAGTGACATGCCTCTTGATTCTAAACTATTTAACCTCATAATCAGCTGGACCATTCACCCTAGGCTTGGGAGTCAGGGTTACATGTCTAATATAGACATTGTCTTGATTTGGTGCCTTAAGACTGGGTACCATTTCAACATCTACCCACTGCTGTTGGCTAACATGATTAATGGCGAGTCAAGTTATGGCAGGGGCCTCCCATAATTTTGTCTCTACTTTGGAAGCCCCAAGTCAACACTTAAAGCTTGAACACAACTTTGGTCAATTAAAAGCGGTAAAATCTGAGGCCCAAGTGATGGTGGGCTTGGCCAAGGGGGTGATCATTGAAATGGGTCCATGGAAAGGTTTAGTCAGCTTCACAACTATAACTATAGATGACTCTGATGTTGTATTAGGATTAAAGTTTTGCACCAATGTTAAAAGCTATACCGATTCTAACTACAAGTTTCTCGTTGATCATGCGAGAATAACCATGTGTTTTCCTGCCATTACTCAGCATACTAATGATAAGAAGCTTCTCTAGGCCCTCCAATTCAAGAAGGGTGTGAAGCAATATGAGCCCTTTTTTATAGCATTGTCGTTGACAACATAAGATATGGGTCCAAGTTTTGTTCCGATATCAATTCAAGTAGTGTTGAGGACCTACTAAGATGTCATGCCTAACGAATTATCGAAGGTCTTTCCACCCCGTAGGAGTGTAGATCATGCTATAAAGCTTCTATCGGGCACGAAGGTGCCTTCTTGTACGCCTTATCGCATGGGCCCTCTTGAGTTGCTAGAGTTGCGAAAATAATTAAATGATTTATTGGAGTCTGGTTTCATTAGATCATCAAAAGCACCCTTTGGAGCCCCAGTGTTGTTTCAGAAAAAGCAAGACAATAGTTTGTGGATGTGTGTAGACTATCGAGCTCTAAACAAGGCCATTGTTTAAAATAGCTACCTTATAACTCTTATCGCTGATCTATTTGACTAACTAATTCATGCTAAATACTTCTCCAAACTTGACTTGAAATCTGGGTACTACCAGGTTCGAATTGCTGAAGGGGATGAGCCAAAGACAACGTGTGTCACCCGAAATAGAGCTTTTAAATTCATTTTCATGCCCTTTGGGTTGACCAATGCTCATGCCACCTTTTGTACCTTAATGAATCAAGTCTTCTATGATTACCTTGATAAGTTTGTGGTGGTCAATCTTGATGACATTGTGGTGTACAGTTCGTCGCTTGAAGAGAATGTGAAGCATCTACGATTAGTATTTGACAAATTACAAGATAACCAACTTTTTGTGAAGGAAGAAAAATGTTCATTTGCGTAGACCTGTATCAAGTTTTTGTGCCACATAATTGATCAGGGTCATATTCGGATGAATATGGAAAATGTAAAGCAAATTCAAGAGTGAAAAACTTATGTGAGCGAGTTATAGGCCCCACTTCAAAGACTTCATCAATGTCTCTTCATTGAAGAAGATGGGGTGCACAATAGGGAACGACATAGTTCACTCTAAGGCCGTGAAGAATATCCGTATTGGAGATGATGACAGTGATGAGAACGACAACGTGCCCGATGATGAAGCTCCTCCCACAATGATGGACACTAAAGAACCTGCAGCTAGTTCACAGCGTGTCGGGTATGGTAGCTCTGCAGTTGGTTAGAGTGGGTATAGCGATCTTCTTTAGGCCATAGAGAGCCTCCAAGTGTCCATATAGTCAAAATTCAAGAGCTTGAGCTCCTCTGTTGACCAGAGCTTCCAGTTGGTACGGACAGACATTGATCTTATGTGTCACGACATCAGCACCTTACGGGATGATTTTGAGTTAGTCTGAGAGCACTCGGAAGGCTCTTTGGCTGAGATTCGAGATCTTTTCCATGATAACTCTGACTCTCCAGCTCATTGACTCCTTACTCCTGTTATTTGTCTTTTTTAGCTCCATGGATACTTTGCAAGAACATTTATTTCATTTTTTTTTCATACATTCATGTACATACTTACTATGGTTCCGATTCTCCCCGGACAGCTTCTTTAAGCTCGGTTATGTATGGACCCTTATATATGCATGATTACTTTTCATTTATATAGCTCATCCCATGTATGTGATTTACTATTTCGTTAATGGTTAGACGATTTGCACACTTATAGCTCATTCTTAAGTTTTATTTATTTCAAGCTTCTGTGCAAACTTCTGATTCTTCTCGGGAGATCTTATTATCTCTAGTTTATACTTAGTTTTTGCACACAATTTTTTTATGCCTTATCTTTCTGCCTATGGTATTTGTATTGCTTATTTTCCAATTCTATCCTCCTTTTTTCTGTTGTTGTCAAAACAGGGGATAAAAAGAGAAAAATATATATAAAATGAGATAATGCATAGTTTGAGGGGGAACATTGCTCTGAACATGTTAAAAATGTTTCAAACAGTTTTTCATTTACTATTTTTGCTTGGTTAGGTTGTTATTGAATGATTGCAGGTTGGTTTTTATCATAAAAACAGAGGAAACTCTGACCATTTTTCCATAAAAACCCAACACTTAGTTTATAAATTGTTTTTCTCTTTATGATTTTGTCATCATAAAAAACGAGGAGATTGTTTACCCATATTTTATTTTAATAATGACAAAACACTACTTAAATTGCACTAACAGTTTTATCTAAGTGTTTAAACGGAAAAAACATTCAATACAAAAACAAGAGACAAGAATACAACACGTACAAATACCAAAAGAAGACAGAAGATCTAAAATAAGCTCTAAGGTAATTTATTAACGTTGTAAATATCTGTTTTCAGTTACTTAACTTAACTATGGCTCATTTTGCAAAAGGTTTCGACAAAAATAATCCGAAAAATGTCTTTAAGTAAAAAAAAAAAAAAACTTTATTTTGGGACAACCTAGTCTACGAAGTCTCTGAACCAGTCGACTGATAAAAGGGACAGTAAGTTCTCAATCGACTTGTAACAAGACTCCGTCGACTGGTCCTATGACTCAGTCTACTGGTACTTGTCTTAAGCCTAAAATTAGATTTTTTCACTTAACCCAATTGACTGGTACAAGGACCCAGTCGACTGGTAATTCGAAAATACGACCGTTTAAAATGCAGGACATGAGCATTTAATGCTCTAAACCTACCAAATCAGGCTATATAAGACCAAAACTATAAAAACACCCATCGATAAGCATTTAAAAAAAAACACTCAATATAGCTCATTAATACTCTCAAAAGCCTTGTAAAATTTATTATGAGCCATTCTTTAAACTTGTTCTTGAAAGAGAGATAATATTCATCTTATAAAGTATTCATTGCTGTTTCTCTCCCTTCCTTTTACATTTAACATCATTCATTGTAAAAAGAAAGAGTTGATGTAACTCTTAGAGTGTTTAGGATTAAACACTTTCTTGTAACTTCCTTGTGGAAGAGAGTATCTGTAAGCAACACTCGTGAAGTTACTCAACTACAATTAGTGTATTACTTATAAGAAGTTCTTAAAGAGAGTAGATGTAGGGTCAGAAAGATTATGATATTGCCGAGCCACTATAAACAGAGTTTGTATATTCTCTTCCTTTGCTCTTTCAATTTCAAGCATCTTATTTGTTGTGTGTCTTGCTTGATTAAATTGTTAAAACTTGTGAGTCAATTAGCAAAAAGTTTTTAAAACCCTATTCACCCCATCTTGGGTTTGTACCTCGGTTTACACAAACAATGTGACTGGACTATAAGAATTTGGTAATTATTTTTGCCTATGCTGTTGAACTTGATGTGAATAAAGAGAATGAACCTATTGTTAATGAGCCCTCAATGAATGTATTGATAGACTTATTGATGTTCAAGTATAAGTTGACAATAAAATACATGATAATGTAGAAATAAAGAGTAATGTAGAAGAAGAGGATGACAATGACTTTAATGAAACTAAATTTGATTTAGAGGATGATGATGTGATGTTTGAGAAGTATGTTAACCATGGGATTGAAATAGATAGGTTCGAGGGTGAGGGTGAGGGTGATGGTAAGCTTCCACCAGAAATAGAAGATTACCTAAACTTTGATTATGAGAATGAAGATAACCTCCACAATCTTGTTCTTTCAGATGATGATGGCCAACATAAGATAAAGCCAGAATTTAATCCTTAAACTGACATGTATAACCCATAATTTCATGTTGGTATGATTTTCAATTGTAAAAAAATATTCAAGGAGGTAGTTAAAAAGTAAGGGTTCAATGTAAAGTTCATTAAAGATGACAAAGTAGGGTTAGGGCAAGATTTAAGGATTGTTATCCTTGGAAAATTTATTTAAGTATCATTGGGATCAGTCCTAACTAGGAAATCAGAACTTATAGCAATGAGTGTGCATGTACCAGAAGGTTTACAAGTAGACACTTGATATATTGGAAGATTTCACTAAAATACTTAGAATTTGGTCTGATAGGAGGATTCCACTATCTAATCTCATGGATGCTGTCATAACTAATTTTATGGTAAATACTTTACAAGAGTAAGGTGCATAGAGAAAATGAACTAGCCATTAGGATTATAGAAGGTATTGACAAGGAACAGTTTCAAAGCTCCATCAATATTGTGTTGAGATATTCAGGTCTAATCCTGAGAGCTGTATGATCATGAAACTTGATAATTTATTGCTTTAAAGGCTATATCTATGTTTAAATGCATGCAAAAAATGAGTTACTTGTTAGGTGTAGGTCCATCATCAGTATAGATGGGGTTTTTTTGAAAGAGGCATTTGGTGGGCAGTTACTTACAACTGTTGGCACTGATGCCAATGATTATTTATTTCCTATGGCATATGATGTGGTGGAGGTTAAGACAAATGATTCATGGTCCTAGTTCCTTTAACTTGTAAGTGAAGACTTGAAAATGAGGAACTTGGTTTCCTGAACATTTCCATCCGACAAGCAAAAGGTCAACATATACACCACTTGTTTGATTTTCTTTTTCTCTTTTATATACAAACTGTTTATGCACTTATGAATTTTATTTGGTGTTTTGATATTGTTAGGGGTTGGTGCCTAGTCTGGACAACATGTTCCCCCTGTTAGAGCATAAATTTTGTGTTAGGCATTTATATGCTAACTTTAGACAAAACTTTAGGGGGAAAGTTCTAAAAGACCTATTATGGAAGGTTGCAAATGGAAATTGCTGAGTTTGAAAATTCTCTTAAAGATTTGAAATATTAGTTTGAAAATGCATATTGTTGGCTTGTAGAGAAGCCTCATTCCCAATGGTCTAAGTCTCACGTTAAAACTTTTACTAAGTGTGATACTCTGTTGAATAATTTGTGTGAGTGTTTTAATAAGGTCGTCCTAGATTATAGAGATAAGTATATCCTCACCTTGATGGAATCTATTATAGTTAAATTAATGACTAAGATGTATAAGAATAAACAGACCATAGGAAACAATAATGGACCAATATGTTCTAAGATCCAAAAAGTTAGAAAAGGCTAAAGTGGAATCTTGTAAATGTTAGATATCAATTTCTACATATTAGGTATATCAGGTTGATTTCCCTAGCAATCAGTTTGTTGCCAACCTAAAAGAACATATTTGTACATTTAGAAAATGGAATCTCACTAGGATGCCACGTCCAAATGTTGTTTGTGATATTTATGAGAGTAGAGAGCTACCAGAACAATACATGAATGACTATTATAAGAAGAAAATTTACATGAGTTATGAGTTTCCAATTAACCCAACTAATGGAATGAAGATGTGGCCAAAAGTACAACATGTATAGACAAGGCAACTAAAGATGAGGAAGTCTATTGGAAGGCATTGGATGACCATGAGGAAAGGGCAAGATGAGATTAAAGATTAGACAAAGCTGAAAAGGAAGGGTGGAATAGTAACATGTAGAAAATGTAACTTTCCAAGCCACAACAATAGGTCATGCAATGGTGAAAATCATTTTCCTACAAACAATCAACAACAAGAAGTAAGTATATTATTGTAGATTATAATATGGATATTGTATTTCTGTTTGGATATCGAATTGTGTTTCCATGTATCATTTTCCTTCCAATTTTTTGAACCAACCCATTTATGACATCCTTTGACTGTTGATAGATAGGAGCATCATACCAAAAAAAAAAAATCACAAGCTCTAGGTGTCTACCATGTTTAATAGGGTAAGCAAAATTCTTCTTCAAAATTCAAAATTCAAAAAATCATTTGTAACCTACTTACTCCATAATTTCGGCAACCAAAAAACCTTTTCCATGGGTTCAATTCGGTCCAAAACATTCAAATGACTGCAAATTTTCCACATACTTCCGAAATAGCAGCTACGATTATTAGAAAAGAAGAAGATTAAGAAGAATTTTGGTGGTATGGATTTTAGTTAGTTAAGTTAGGGTATATGGAGATGTTATTTGATAGAAAAATTTGGGGTTTTGCTTTCAGTGAGGTTAGAACGAAAAATGATGCGAAGAAATTTTGAGGTTTTGTTTCAAGAATTCATAACAATAAAAATGAAGATGAAAATGATTTTTGGGGGTTTGGGTAAGGGTGTCATACATTTTTTATCTTTGGATTCAGTTAGGGTTTTAGAATGGAAGAGATGTGTTGAATTTGGGGATTTAAGTGAATGACTTAATTAGAACGGGTACTAAACTTACCTAACAAAAATATTTTTAACTCCATAAATCCAATAGACATGCGACAAACTAAAAGAACCAAAAAAAAAAAAAAAAAAAAATTTACAAAAAAAAGAAAAATAGATGAAATCAACTTACTGTTATTGTACTCATGGTTACAGATGATCGTTACACCTTTCTCTTCATAAAGATTTTTTTTCCTTCCTCTCCAAAAATTTTCTCCTTTCAAAATCCCAGAAACGCTCTCAAAACTCTCTCTTCTCTCGATCACACCGAGTCATCTCTCTTCTGTCTCGTGATTCGTGCTGTGATCCTTAGGCTCTTCTCTTTTCGAACCCTAAGTAACCTCTCAATCGCTAACCCTAACTCACTGAGTCAGAAAATCTCTTTTCTGTTTCCCTCTTTCTCTCCCCTCCTCCGGAAGAAGAAGTACCAAGTATCAAGTATATTATTGATTAATTAAGCTGATTAGGGTAAGAATTATATTCTCAAATTTCTTACTTTAGGGGTTAATTTCATTCATTGCTGCCTACTTGTCAAGAAACGCATAAATTTTGAACGCAAATGTATTAGGTGATTGTCTTAGGGTTAGTTAAGCGGAGTTTTTGTTCCAATTAGGATTATTTTTGGAGATAGAAATGATATAATGAAAAGCCTATAATTTTTTAAGCTTTTCCTTTATTATATATGCTATTTGTACATGGGCTTACTTAAAATTATTGATGAATTATGTTGGTTTGGAATTTCAAACTTCGGTTACCCTTATTTCTCTCTCTGACCCTGTCTCTCTACATAGTAAGTCAATGATTATATTTGTATATATATGATATTTATCTATGTACGATTCTATGATCATGTGTCTTTTATATTTGGGAAGTCGAATTCAGTGTGTTTTGGTGATACTTTCACCTTGCGTTTTGTGATTGATTTAGATTCTTTTTGCTTACTCAGTGGTTCTTGTGGCCTTATAGGTAATGCATGCACTGAAACTGATTCCAATTTACGTATTTAAATGCACACGGATTACACATACACATGAATAAAGCATTTTCAAAGTAGTTTTATATTTTTTTTCTATTAGTAAAGTAGCATTGTATTTCTTTTCTTTAAACATAGGTAATTGCAGTTTTCGGACTACCAACAGAGGGAAGCAGGTTATTATTTCTTGGATTTTCTCTCTTTGAGCTGTTGAGCAAAGCTAGGAGGTGACGAGCAGGATTTTTGAGATATAACGATTTTTTTATTGTATTGTATTGTAATGTGATGCTGTTGTAAATCATAAATGTTGTTTTCCTGAAGCCTCAATTAGTCTTTTTATATATATATATATATATATTCTTCTATTTGCAAAGAAACTATGAATATGAAATTGCATAATGCGAGTTAGAGAACATTTTCAATTTTCTGTAGTGTCTAGTATATTGGATTCAAATTAAAATTGAACAGTACCAACTATTTGTTTCCAATTTTCTTGTCTTAATGTGCTGTTGATGCCAGAAGCATCGATTAATTAGATCTTAGAGTAATTAGTAATTTGTTTTTGTGTTTCTTAGAGTAATTAATCCTTAGTTTGTGTTCATAGGATTATTTTGTTGGTGGTTAGTTGTTGACCATGGGTCCTTTTTTGGGTCTAGTTCTGTTACTTGTCTTTGTGTGTGGCCACTGGTAGTTTTATGTTGATTTCAGTAGTCAAACTTTCTAGTTCTTTAGTTTTAAATTTGCAGTTCTTGTCCTATTGGAATGTTACTTAAGATCGTTTTATGTTGATTTTAGTATATGTTACCTAAGATCATTTTTATGTTGATTTCAGTAGTCAAACTTTCTAGTTCTTTAGTTTTAAATTTGCAGTCCTAGTCCTATCGTAATGTTGAAGGAAAAGGCATACATTTTATCTTGGGCTAATTTACAACTAAAATCCTTAACTTTGGGCAGATTTTCTTGTAGACCTTGATTTTTTTTGGTTGTAAACAGAGGTCACTGCTGTTTGCTGACAGCCTGACTACTTAAACGTTATAAGCGAAATAACCAAAATAACCTTTCGAATATAGAACTTCACAACTCTCTTGGTGCCTTTAATGCACTTCATGATTCTACCCCAAAAAAATGTTTAATCAAATTTGCCTATATCTTATCACAAAAATTTAAAAACAAATTTACAAAGTTTCTACAAATTTACAAATAATTTACAAACAAACTAACATTTTTACAATTATTGTGAGAGGAGAAATTTGTTTGGGGGGTTGGAAATTTGGGTGTTTGGGGTGAGAAAACCTTTCGGACCTGCTTCATACGTGTGAACAATGACAGCATCGGCCCCTTGAGCAAATGGAAACAATCTCAGGGTGCTGTTTGTAACATAAAAAACCTCTTGGTCTGTTGGGAAATCTGCTCAAACCTCAAGGTTTTATTTGTAACTTAGCATTTATTTTATTGTTCTCAGATATCATAAGAGTTGATAAATGAGGTTTCTGATTCTGCTTCTGAGATCTTAAAAAGTTCTTGAAGCTTGTGATTCTTCTATGCGAGTAACATGTAGAGCCTGTATCCTAAAGCTACAGGTTCCTTTTACTATGATCACATATTTAGGGCCAGGGCATGTAGATCAGTTCTATCGAATCACTGGTGTTCCAGGTATCTGTGCGAACATTACTTGCCTGTGCATATTCGATTGTTGTTGAATGTCAATATCTATTTTCCTAGATTGTGCAGGTGTGTTAAGCTTAATGATCATGGATTGTTAAAAATATGCTTTGATCATGCATTTATGACTAAGACACTTAATAGTCGGTATGAAAATATGGGCCATTTGATAAATTAGTCCTATTTGGATTGAACCCTGTTAGGTGTTTTGAAGAGTACCGAGTTAAATGAAGTAGATTCTTGAAACAAATTCTCAAAGGAGAGTCTTGGGATCCTTGATAAGATGTATGAGGGTTTTGTTCGGAGTAGAATATTTGTTTCAATTAAACTATGGACAACTCAGTTCTTCTTTATCTTTACCCAACATTCTTCTCATGTTATTATCCATCGCCAATGTAAGAGACCAGCAAGAAGATATGTCTGAATAGGTTCTTCATCTTACTATATGTGGATCTCTGGAGAAGGGACTCCTATTTAGAATTGGCCTTCAATGCAAACTTTCTGCTTAGCCTCATATTCTTCACACTGTTTCTTTTTCCCTAATTCTGGTTAATTACCAATTCACTTTTGTTTTTTTTATCTTTGTGTGTTATCCGATGAAATACATTTATCCTTGCTTGTTCCTTGTGTCACTGCTGATAAGGACAGTTGTCTGACATGGAAATCGAGGCTAGTACTTAAATCATTGCTGACGGGGAAATTCAACCTCTTTCTGTGTGTCACTGTTCTTCTAACTGCAACATCAAAATGTTGAAAAAATATAGAAAAATTGCACTTGATCCCATCTGGTCTGGGCATAAACAAAATATCGCTTCAAGGTAGTACTGCTAACTTTTAGCATAGGAAAATACATTTTTTGTCCTTGAAATATATGGTGCAATGGTGCATTCTATTTATGACTGGACTTTGCAATTATATCAATTGGGCCCTTAACACTATTGTTTGATTTTGATATTCTGTCCAAAGATTTTGTCCTTGATGACCTAAGAGTAGCAGATTCGCCAGAATTATATATTGGTATAACTACATGAGTTGGATCCATCTCACAGCTATAGATTCTGGTCTCCCATGTTCTTGAGAAACAAATCATAGTAAAGTTTAGTTTACTCAATAAATCATAGGAAAGTCAGGTAAAAAAGGGAGAAGAATCCAGTGGGCATGAGATTTCCCACCCTGACGTGGCTTATAAAGACGCTTTGGATGGAATCATCATAAGGACCCAGTTGAAATAAAACAGTGACGTTTAAGGACATGATTGATTCAATTAAAAACTAAGGACGTAAATAGAATGCACCATAGACTACAAGGACAAAAAACATAGTTTACTCTTCTAAAAATTACAACATGTATTATCTTTATCGGCAAGAAACACAGAAGCTGTAATTGCATTGTTATTAAAAAATCTCAAAGCAATCTTTTGTATGTGCCCTGACCAGATGCGATCGAGTGTAATTTCCCTATATTTTTTCAACATTGGTCTTCTTTACCTGTTAGCAATGATTTAAGTATTAGCCTAGACTTCCCTGTCAGACTACTGTCCTTGTCAACAGTGACACATAGCTTGGATTGGAGAGAATTTAGTTAAAATAGTGATCCTGTATATAACTGGGATCACAGTCTTATTGTTTCGATGCATAACTTGACTATCTTGCACTCTTTATGCTGTTGGCACCTATTTTGTAAAAGATTTCGAAATATCTGTCAATAATCTGATTTCAGCTAATGTGCTGACTTCTTACTGCATATCTTCTTTATTGTTTTGATATTTCTTTTTGTTGAAATATCTTTACATGCTTTCTGTAAGATATAGTAGTACCTATTTGGTGCATTTATGTGCTGATTTCAAGCTTTTTTCTTGTAGATTGAACGGTACAATGAATCTGCAACCAGCTGTGCAGCCAAAACCTTCTGCTAATGGATTTGGCCGTCGTAGAGTTGAAAGAGATCCGGGGGCAAGGTTGGAGAACAAATTGCAGTCTGGAAAGTCAAACCCTGGGAGAATGACAAATACAGGTGAACTTCAGTGACACTAACTATTTTAGCTGTCATATTATGTTCTGCTTTCTAACAGGGGATGGTATAGGTGCTTTGGTTGGTGGCAAAGTTGGGGGTGTTGAGAGTCCATCCCGCGACCGGTTAGTATATTTAACAACATGTCTTGTTGGGAATCCTGTGGAAGTTCAGGTGAAAAATGGATCAGTATATTCTGGAATATTTCACGCAACAAATGCTGAAAAAGATTTTGGTATGTTCTGTGGATTTAGTTTTTTTTTTCGTAAGAATTATGCTTCTATTATTTATGCTAATGAACTGAATTTCTTTCCTCAGCATTCCCTTGAAATACATAAATTATATACTTAATCAATTTCTTCTCAATAATCACTTGCTTTGCCACTTCCAGGAATCATCTTGAAGATGGCTCGCTTGATAAAGGATGGTAATTTGCGGGGGCAGAAGGCTCATTTAGAGTTTGTTAGCAAGGCACCTTCAAAGACTTTAATTATACCTGCTAAAGAACTTGTACAACTTATAGCAAAGGTTCTGCTGCACTTTTGTTTTTCTTTTTCTTTTTGAAACTCTACTGTCTCAATTCTGGTTTATATGGGTGAATCTAATTCAATTGGTTTGATCGGTGGTCTCCTTTTCAATTGTGTGTTTCAACTTTTTAATCATGGGATTTAGAGTTTATTTATGGACAAAATTAAGTCTTGTAATACATCTTTTATTTTTTTATTATTGGGACTCAAATGGGGTTGTTTAAATGACGGTGCCAGGATGTGGCTGTGACCAGGGATGGGTTGTCGAATGAGCTCCAACGTGAAAAACAGCAGGATCTTATGACAGATTCTTTCATATCACAATCTCGTCATGTCGAGGTGGAGAGAGAGCTGGAACCTTGGGTACCTGATGAAGATGTTCCACAGTGCCCTGAGTTAGACAATATATTCGATGGCCCTTGGAATAGGTTGTTATTTTAGTTACTCTTTCTTTCCAGTTCCCTCAGAAAATATATTGAAAGACCAAACTCTGCAATATATATTCTTAATTTGTTATACAGATTATGTTTGGGCAATTCAAAAATCTGGTTTAGTGTGGTGTGGTGTGGCGTGGCGTGGACAACTTGTCTGTTGACCATTTTACATGCATCATACCGCATTTAGTTTTACTTCCAATGGACTAATTTTCTGAATATCTTGATGGAGTTGAGGCGAATTGTATTCTTTTTTTTCCTCTCTTATTTAATGTTTGAACATGTTCAATTTCAAAATTTTTACTTTCCTAGTTATTTCTGAGAAGATGAGTTAAGTTTTTTTTTTTTTGTTTGTTATTTCATTCTCCTTGTTTATGCTTCATATTCAACTGATATACTTTTTCTACTAGGGGCTGGGATCAGTTTGAGACAAATGAAGTTCTATTTGGAGTGAAGAGCACCTTCAATGAGGATCTGTATACAACAAAACTTGACAGAGGTCCTCAGATGAGAGAGTTGGAAAGGGAAGCTACAAGAATTGCCAGAGAGATTGAGGGTGAGGAAACCGAAGATCTTCATTTAGCAGAGGTGCAGTTTTCATTATCATTTCATGCCTCTTAAAACTTCTCTTTGTTAATTTGTCCTCCCAAGTTCCTAACACACTGCATGTTGATTTGTTAAACAGGAAAGAGGCTTCCAGCTTCATGAAAAGTTTGATGTTGATGAGGAGACCAGATACTCTTCGGTCTTCAGGGGTAGGGGATTGGATGATAGTGGATATGAAGATGAAGAGGACATAATGTTGGATTCACACAATATTGAAACCTTTGGAGATTCTTCTGCTTCTGTCAGTACTGATTTGACCAGTGGGAAAAGCTATAATGGAGCTCAATTGTCATCAAGCTCTTCGTTAGTGGTAGTTCCAAAATTAATAATTTCTTCTTGAATTTATCCTAGTTAGTTGTTGATATATGAGTATTTGTCATGACTATATATATCTGATTGTGTGAAATTTTGTTTAGCTATGTCGATTAGGTGATTGCAGAGGGGTATGCTTTATATCTCTTGATGTCGTGCACTCAGTTTTTGGGTGTGTAAGATATATCTAATTTGGTATAATTTTGTTGAGATGTTGACCTACTGTCAATCAAGTGATTGCATAGGTATTTTAAATTTGTCTTATTGTTGTCCACTCATTTCTGGGGTGGATTATGACGAGTCAGAGTCCACGGACCCCGCACATGATAATATTCTGCCTCCATTATGAATAAAAAATAGTATCAAGGGATTGTGAAATTTAAGTACAGGGCAAGCTTGCAAAAAATGATTTTATTTTCTTGGTTGATGCTCTTGAGGATTCAGCTTTGAAGGGGTCCTGCCATTTAGTGTTACGACAGAGCTTCGGTATGTTTGCATGAGGGCTTACCATGAAAACCGAATTTGGGTGTGCAGGAGATATCTCAATTCCAGCAATGGTCGTGAATATTTATGCATTCAGGAAACTTTTATTGAGGACGGAGAAGCATAATGGGGTGTATCGCAAGTGTTTTGAGGGCTTTATGATTATCTTCTATACATATGTTGCTATAGATTTGTGAATTATACAGAGTGATAGATTACATTTGAGGCTGAATTGGTAGTGAATATTCCCACAAATTTATTAGGATTGTGGCTTTTCTTAGTGTTCATACCAACTACAGTACCAGACTTGCCATCATTTTGATCAGGATAGCTGCTCTTTTTATAGAATCTTTCATGCTTCTGTTAGTGACGATCTGAGCTGAAACTTTTTCAAGTGATTTGAGATTGTGGAACTACAACTTATCCAAAATAAAAGAAATTGTGGGACGATGATGGCATTTGGATCTCTTCATTATTCCCCCCTTATTTATTTATTAATGATGGGGATGGAGTAAGTGTATGGAGTGGGTGGGTATGGGTTTTTTTTTTTTTTGGGGGGGTGGGGTGGGGAGGAGGCTGTCGTATAGGCAGCTTATCAAATTGAAATCAGGAGTGCTTACTGGTGGGATTGTTATTAAAGTTGATTTGAAATGTAATGTAGAGAGCTTTTCTGTTTGTGTCAAAGAGGAAATTTCCTTGAGAAGGATCAGTTGGATTGGAGAAGATGATTGATTTACTATTCTTCAAGTGGTCAGATAGATACATTTCCTCGTTGAATTAGGTGGGGTGACATAGGATTTGTTTTTGATTGGTGCACTCATTAATTTTTGATGATCCAGTTCAAGCATAAGCTAGAAAATTGAGCCCCCCTACCTCGCATACCCATTAGAAATTCTTTTTATAGTGGAGAAGTGGAGGAGTGCAGAAGGTCTTTATATATTTTAGATCTCTGACTTCTGCAGTTTTATTTCTCATGTTGTTTCTCATGATTGTGATGACTTGGGCGCTAGCATGGCAATCATCAATATATTGTTTTTCATGCTGACAAACTTCTGCTTTCAGTTCACAAAAAGAAGAAAAACACCTAATTTATAACCCGTCATGGCTAATGAGTTTTAGCAAAGAGGTCTTAGACAAGATTATATATGTATACAAAGTTGATAATTCGTGATATTAACTTACATGTAAATTCTTGTACTGGATTTATATTCATAGTGAATATCACAGAAGAGTTGGATAGAGGTGCAGTATGAGGAAATGGGAAAATGCAAGCTTCCTCCATCATTAAGTTACCATGCTCTGCCTGAAACATAACTTTTTTCATCCTGCAATTTTATGACCATCACATTCTGAAACTTCTTTTTTTTATACGTATCACATTCTGAAACTATTAATAAATTTTCTTGATGAGCCTCCAACTATTAGCATTATTTGTTAAATATCAAAAAAAACTATTAGCGTTATTTGTTAAATATCAAAAAAAACTATTAGCGTTATTTGTTATGATATATGCATGTGTATATATCTGTGTGTGCTTTCGCTTGTGCGTGTCTGCAATTCTCCTGATCATTTTTTTTATGTTAGTGATGTACCTTTATTTCTTTGTCCTTCAGGATGAGGCACAGTCTTCTCGGTCGAATACTAGTGTGGAATTAAACTGCAGTGGCTCTCATGATCATGCTCGACAGCTGGCATCTGAACTTCAATCTGAAATTTCTGCATCAGACGGTGAAAGCAGGTGATTTTTATAATAACTTGCTACCATTGGATGAAGATGAGCTGCTTTTTTAGTTAAGGAGAATGGCTTTCCTGACTCAGCTTCTTAAAAAAGAGAAGTTTCTGATTTCAACATTTGAAATTATAGGATCCAGGAGATTATGCTTGGTAAGCATGGAGGAAGTAATGATGCTAAGGTGTTTGTAGAAAAGCAAACGGTGAGATAAAGTTCCATTTTGCAAATGTTCTTTTGGGTTCTTTGATGATCTTCCTGTGATGTTCATATTTAGTTATTTTTTTATGTCCAGTTTTTTCTTTTTCTCATTTTCTTCACTTCTGTTTGTATCAATGCAGCCAGCTGAGGACTCGTTATTGTCAAACACAGGAGGTAACTGAAATTTCTTATCCAGACGCTGTTATTTCTATTGGGCCGTTGAACTAATTAGTTGAATATAACAATTAGTTGGATGTGCGTGGAAATCTCCCAGTCTCCCACTTTTCCTCTTTTTAATTACTTTCTTTTACTTTATGTTTTTCATGTAGATAAGTAGGGTGCATACATCAATTCCAAGGGAAGATTTAAGCCAAACTTGGCTTAAATCAGGGTACCAAACATGGCCTATGTGCTAGTTCTTTTTTGTTTTCTTTTTCGATTTTCATCACAATATTCAATCCTTTATTCCATTTTCACCCTAGCTAGATTTAATTTTATGGTGTAGGTTAGGAAGTGAAACAGTGGTTCTAGAACAGATTATAGGCTAAAATTCTGATGCAGGCTGAAGTTGGAACAAGATAATGAAGGCTGCTTAACTTTAGTCTGGAAAGACTATTTATACTAGGATGATGAGGCCCTGAAATCCCTACCCTTGAATAAAATAACTCCCAGCTAATCTTAACAATCCATGGTTGTTAAGTCATGTTAATAAAAGCTAAAACATAACTTCAGTTCATAAACTAAATAAAACAAGGGAAACAAGAAAACATATTAAAAACTAATTAAGCCAACTTCTTAGATGCTTCTGCATCATTTTAGAATGCTAACTAAGAGGTAATGTGGAATGTAGATTCTCAGTCATCAATGAATGTGAAGATTGATTGCTCTGACAAAGGAGGACAGTCTGCTAATGCCACGACTTATGATCCGTCCCATGTTTCATATAAGCGTAATGAAAAATGGAGTTCTTCTGGTGAACTATTGGAAGGTCCAGTATCTGGAAAAGCCACTGGAGAGACACAATCTGTAAGCTCTCGTGGAAGGCCTGATAGTTCTACTTCTTCAAGTTCAGATTGTGTACGTGTTGCCCCAGCTTCTACTGGTCCTGGATTATCACCAAGCTCATCAGTGGGCTCACTGTCGTCTGAACGATCAACCCTGAATCCCAATGCCAAGGTGTGGTCAATTTTAGTTTGTATGTTTCTAGTGATCAGTTGACTTAGTAAAAGAAAATTATCAACCACAGCTACTTACACCGCAGTCCCTTTTTTTTTCCCTAAAGCTTCTCTTGGTTTCTTAGTTGGTTTTTTCATGCTTGGCTGATGTGCTCTAAAATGTTATCAGGAGTTCAAGCTTAACCCTAATGCAAAGAGCTTCACACCATCTCAATCTCAATCACCTGTTCGGCCTCCATCCTCAGTGTCTGATGGTTCCTTCTACTATCCAACTAATATGTCTGCTGTGCCACATATGCATGGCATGCCAGTTGGTTTTGGTGTAAGTACTTAATGTTTTACTTGTTTGTTTCTATCCTTGCTTTTCTTAGTTTAAAGTTACTGGAGTCATGGTTCTTGATGGGGCTTTTTCCTTTTCGTCAAAGTGATTGGTAGAGTCCTGTTTAGTTCACTTACAGACTATCCCTTTGGTTATTTTATTTGTTGATATAAACTTTAGGTGGCAGCATGTTGAACTTTTTCCTACTTCTGCTTTCTGAGACTACAGTTCTCCTCGGAGTCTTCTGCTATAGTAGTGATGTGTATTACTCTGAAGTTCTCTCTTTTCTTTCTATTGGGATGATATCTGTTAGAAGTTAGGTTTGTGGGGCTAATAGTCTTCTTCTACATTACTGCTATAATTGAGACTGGTAGGTATCGGTGATCACGGTAGTTTTACTTCATGATCCTGTGATTGCTAGTGTGGGTCCCTCAAATCTGAGGTGTGATCATTTATGGCTACTTCCTTGTTCCAGCTTTTTCTGGGGTCGGTCGTCAATCTCTAGTCAAACAAATAAAGTGATTTTAATCTGCTAAATAGTGTCAAGAAATACAACAAAGGCCTTGGATAATGTTTAGAATTTTCTGCAACTTTTAGTGTCCGTTTGGAACCAAATGAAAATGAAATTCATTACATTTTCAAATTAAATGAAAATGGAATTCATTTAGAAATGAATTGAAGTGATTTTTTTGTGTTTGGCGTTCTTATTTTAAATTGTAGAATTCATTTAAATTCTCATTTAAAATGTTTGAAATGAATGAAAAATTCAAAAGAGGAGAGAGGGAGAGGGAGAGGGAGAGGGAGGGAAGGAGAGAGGGAAAGAGAGTATTGTGATTGACATAGCTTTTTTCTCTTTATTTTGTAAAATTCATTCGTAAATTCTATCAATTTTGATATAGTTTGCAACAAGCGAACTCAATTCCGTAATGAATTCATTTCGAAATGAATTCCCTAGTTTTTTTTTTTTTGGTTCCAAACATGATAACTATTGAATTCGAAATGAATTCCATAAAAATTATAGAATTCATTTGTTCCAAATGGAGTGTTAATACTTTGAGGAAGACCTCGTAGAGTTGAGTTTCTTTCTTGTAGATAATTTTGTACATGGGTTGCACCCTTGATGCTTTTTTATTATAATCCTTCAGAAAAAAATGCTTCGTTAAATGGTTACTATTTTATGGTGGTATTCTCTGTTCTACTTACAGCTACTAGGATAGGGGCATTTTTTACTTTTTAGGTTTGTGCATTTAGTTTATGTTTGTTCTTTGGCTTGCATTCTGTACCACTTTTTTTGTAGTTATGGCCAACATGCATGTTTTTTGCAGATTGGGCCTCCATTTTCTGGGCACCAGCCTGTTATATTTAATCCACAGGTCATGCCTATGCAATCACCACAAGCATATTTTCATCCAAATGGACCGCAGGTTTGAAATGACTGTAAACTTCATATTGGAGGCTGCATAAATATTATTTTGAATTTATCATCTCCATATAGATTTTTCAATCACTTGTTTATTGGATTGCAGTATGGGCAACAGATGCTGCTTGGCCAGCCTAGGCAAGTCTTGTACATGCCAAGCTACCAACCTGTAAGCAGTTTTAATCATGTTATTAGTTTATATTGGCTTGGTTCTTTGTTTTTTTATGGGATATATTTGCTGGTTGGTTGTCACATTTTCTCTGTTTAGTTATGTTTATAGTGTAATTGGAAGGTGTTCATATGTCTTGTATGGTTCTTCCAAAATCTGCTCAAGCTTTTTGAAAAAAGAGAATTTCACTATTTTTTTTTTATCTTGCCATGTGTTTTGATCGTTGACAAGAACAGTGAAACCCTTGCTATTTTTAGGGTGGAAAATAAGTTGGATGAAACCCTTGCTATTTTTAGGGTTGTCAGGGTTATTTTTTAGAAACATATTTAATATATGCTCGGAAATGTTTAGTGAAACCATATAATTATAAAAAATGTTTAGTGAACCATACATACATGGGCACCCACAAAAGCACATTCTTATGGAATATAAATTTGATTTTCCTCTTCTAGGACATGCTACATAGAATGAATTTATGGCAGCTCAGGACTAATTTGGGGACTCACGAACCTGGGATTTTGTATTCACAGGAAATGCCATATAAAGGACGCGATTATTAGGCCGTTGGGTGACAGTATTCTTGGCGGCTCAATTCTGCTCACAAAGAATAAACTTTTTTTCTGTGAAGGAAGCCCAGCAGGAGGTGAAGATTGTTACTTGATCGCAATTTGTTACGCGATTAATCTGGGAATTAACTATACACCGCTTTATGTTTTTTTTCGGATGTGTCAGTGTTCATTGACTATCGTATTTTCTTACTGGCTGTTTTATTCTGATGGAGTAGATTGGAACAAAATTGAGGGTGAAATGGTCTATAATTTTGGTTTTTGTTTTTGACATTTTATTACTGCTGCTCGCATGTTATGGCAAACCAATCCTTACAATGTAGGGCTAATGGAGGTGGAAGTGAACTGTTACGCCCACAATCCCTGTCTCCACCCTTCACTGAGTGATGCATTTTGCCTCTCATTGGTGAGACTGTGAAAGACTGTTGGGGTTCCATGCCACCCTATCAAACTGTGTCAAAGACAAACCTGAGTTCTATGTTGTACTAATCAAATCAATCCTTGTTGCAAATAAAAAAGATTGCTTAGTAATAATTTCAAGCACCATAAAGCTGGTGTGTCATAGCAAATGTAGGTCTTGTTTTGAAGGCGCAGTGTTTTTACCCCTACCAAGCAGGATCCACCTAAAAACTGGGTCATCACTCATCATCAATCCAAATGCCACGTATGGAAGCTGGTATGTCAAAGCAAATATAGGTCTTGTTTTGAAGGCGCAGTGTTTTTACCCCCACCAAGCAGGCTCAACTTAAAAACTGGGTCATCACTCATCATCAATCCAAATGCCACGTATGGTGCAGTTATAGCATCAGTTTATGATTGTAAAAATAATTTTTGAAAGAGTCTTTTTTTCCGTAGTAAAACAATTATGGAGTTATAATGTTTCATGTTTTTGTAGAATAATTGTGAAAACAATTATTTTGATACAAATTTGATATTTTTAAAAATCTTTGTTTTAACTTTTGAAATTTTATAAAAGTGTTGATGGTTTTCTCTAATATATTTTGATAGTAGTAGGCTTTCTCTAATTTATTTGTCAAGATAGATAAAGAATTAGTGTTGATGGTTTTTCTCACAAAATATTTTGATATTTTAGGGTTATTATAACCAAACACATTTACATTTTTTCCTGTGTTTTAATGTCTCCCTTACATTTTAAAAACAATCAATTTACCTCTTACATTTTAGGTACATGTCCAATAAACCTTTCTAATAATAATTATGACGAAATTGATATCAATGCAAACTTGAATCAAAATTAATATCAGCTCATACAAAAATCTTAACAAAAAATCTTGTCATGTATTAATAGTCAAGATTTTTGTGTATCGGTATCATTTTCGTCGGAATTATCACAAAAAATGTTTATTGAACACATACCTAAAATGTATGGGTAAATTGATCGTTTTTAAAATGTAAGGAAAACATTAAAACACAGGAAAAAATGTAAATGTGTTTGGTTATAATAATGCAATATTTTATAATCTTAAACATACATCCTAGCAATTGATGTAGGAGGGTTTTGACCCAAGAGTTTTCAAGTAATACAAGGAAACAACAACAATATTCCAAAAAGTTTCTTGATTAGTGTTGATGTCGAAAATCTGTTACTGAGCTGGATGTTTGAAATTCTGAGGTCTGCACAGGAAGAGAGTGATGAACTAAAGAGTCACCAGAGGAAGAGGGGGTGACATCTCCGAGGACTCTCTAATTCTTTTGTTAGTACGAGGTTTTCTTGTGGGAAAAAGGAAGAGGATTGTAGTGGTAGTAGTGTTTTATCGTGAATGAATTATGAAATCTGTGTACCTTGGGCTTTTTTATAGCGGTTTAGGAAATGAGTTCGTTACATGCTCAGGACGATGCGATCCCTAAAATTGAACTTCCCTTTTTGGCGTGTGAGAAGTCTGTTACGTGTTCAGAGATAACGCAATCCCTGAAATCTCGTTTCAATTTTTGCGTGTGAGAAGTTTGTTAGTGATTACAGCTTCATCATTTGCTTTGCTACGTGCCCATCATCATTGCAGCCACGCATCATCAGGTCATTGGAGAGAGAGTTATCTACATGCCATCAGGCTATTGGAGGGAAGATTATTCACGTGTCACCAGACTATTGGAGAGAGAATTATCTACATCATAGGCCCCCCACTTCCTTAAGTATATTTATGTGCTTGAGTAAGTATAATGGAGCTTTGTGCCATCGGTTGTGTGCTTCGGCCTGTGAGACATGGGACCGAGTATATGAGGTTCAATCGAAATGTTCAGCCTTGGAGATATGGGACCGAGCATATGAGGCTTAGTCAAAATGCTCGACCTTGGAGACATGAGACTGAGCATATGAGGCTTAGTCAAAATGCTTGGCTTTTGAGATTTTCTAAAGACATGGGACCAAGTATATGAGGCTCACTCAAAATGTTCGGCCTTAGAGATTTTCTAGAGACGTGGGACCGAGCATATAAGGCTCAGTCAAAATGCTCGGCCTTGGAGACGTGGGACCGAGCATATGAGGCTCAGTCAAAATGCTTGGCCTTCGAGACGTGAGACCAAGCATATGAAGCTTAGTCAAAATGCTTGGTCTTGGAGACATGGGACCGAGCATATGAAACTTAATCAAAATGCTCGGCCTTTAAGACATGGGACTGTACATATGAGGGTTAATCAAAATACTCGACCTTAGATATTTTTTTGGAGATGTGGGACCGAGCATATGAGGGTTAGTTAAAATGCTCGGCCTTGGAGATTTTCTAGAGACGTGGGATCGATCATATGAGGCTTAGTCAAAACTCTTGACCTTAGAGATTTTTTGGAAATGTGGGACCAAGCGTATGAGACACAGTCAAAATACTAGGCCTTGGAGACATGGGACCGAACATATGAGGCTTAGTCAAAATACTCGACCTTGGAGATGTGGGACCGAGCATATGAGGCTTAGTTAAAATGCTCGGCCTTAGAGATTTTCTGGAAACATGGGACCGAGCATATAAGGGTTAGTCGAAATGCTCGACCTTGGAAACATAGGACCGAGCATATGAGGCTTAGTCAAAATGCTCGGCCTTAGAGATTTTTTGGAGACGTAGAACCGAGCATATGAGGGTTAGTCGAAGTGTTTGGCCTTGGAGACATGAGATCGAGCATATAAAGCTTAGTCAAAATGCTCGATCTTGGAGACGTAGGACCGAGCATATGAGACTTAGTCAAAATGCTCAGCCTTGAAGACATGGGACCGAGCATATGAGACTTAGTCAAAATGCTCGGCCTTGGATATCTTCGATGGGGAGTAGGCTCGCATAGTTTCTTAAGTTGTCTTCCTTTCTTTTGGGCTTATAGAAGAATTTTTGGCTACTTTTTTTTTTTTTTTTTTTTTTTTAAGTCTATAAAAAGCCTTTGAGTTGTTACAGAACACTTTGTGGAGACATTCAATGCTGGAACATGAGGCTGTTCTAGAATATCCTATGGAAGTATTAAATACTGGAGCATGTGTTGTCGTTTTGGGGAGTGTAAACACAGCACATGCACTTAACGGTATGCCTTCAGCTACTTTAGAGAATGAATCAGCTGCCTTGGGGAATGAAACGGTAGCATCTTTCCTTGATTATGCCAAACTTTATGTCTTTATAGTTTGGGGTGAAGTTAATTTCCTTCATTAATCACACCTGGACTTTTATATAAGAGAGGAGTTTCCTCTCATTTCTTCATTTCACCATTTCACTTCATTTGTATTCAGAGAGAAAATTTTGAGAGCCCTTGGAGCCAGCATATGTTTGAGAGCCCTCAGAGTCTGGTTGGAATTTGAAATCCTTTGGTCATGTAGAGGAGGATCGAGGTGTGAAGCTTGCTTGGAGTTGAATTTGAAGTGCTCGGAGTTACCATGGTGATCTGTCTTGTTGGTTAGTTTTCCCTTTTCTACTTTTATAGTGTCTTTAGTAGGTAGTTACTGTGATATATCTAGCGATAATGGTAGTTGTAGTTAGTATAATGATGCTCTGTCTAGGGAACTTAGGAAGGCTATGGGTTTGAGCTGAGCCTCTAGTGAGGACAAGGCCTTAGGAGATATAATGCTCAGGAGATGATAATGCTCAAGAATGACCATTGGCAATGGTTCCCTATGAGGGTTAGAAAGAAGGGGAGGATGAAGATTCTTCTGAGGATGATGAGGGTAATGTCCTGGGTGAACTTAAAGGAGATATGATGGTAGAAGAAAGAGTACAATGGGGATATGGGGCTAACTTCGTGCCAAATAAGCTGGAAGTAGAGGAGCTCGAGGCTATTAGGTGCATATATCGGATTCTAAAAGAGTATATTCTTAGGAATGCTTGTGTAGAGAAGAGAGTTTGCAATGCTTATCTAGTCAACAACCCTTCGAAATATGTGTTTACGAAAAGCATCTGAGAGTTAGGCTCAGATTCCCACTTCATCCTTTCTTCTGCTCAGTGTTGAAAAATTTTGACATAGCACTACGTCAACTGGTGCCCAATTCCATTCGTTTAATCACGACATTCATTTATGCTTGCAGAGAGGTGAAGGGGCTGATGAACATAAACGTTTTCAAAGCTCACTTCCAAATCAGGAAGCACAGCTAGCACGGGTAGGTCATGATTAGTTCTAGAGCTAAGAAAGGGCTAATGATGAAGAAGCCCACGTCCATCAAGTAGTGGAAGAAAACCTTCTCCTATGTTCAGAGTGAAAAGAGTTTTTGAGTTCCACTGACTTGGAGTTTAGACCATGTGGGGAAGTGTAAGAAACCACACCTTCTGCACCATGAGCAAGAAATATTGAAAGCCGTGGTGAACGCACCCATTGATGTCAGCGTCTTATACGACAATGAGGAGCTGGAGAAGCGTGACCTTTGCCCTCGGTGTCTTCAGGGAACTCTGGAGAGTAGTATACACATGAAACCCCTTTATACTCTTATCATTTCTGGTCACTTATACTTGTATTTTTCTTTGCTGAACAGAAATGAAAGCCACGGCTAGGGCCAGAGAACAAGCGAAGAATATGGCTTTGGAAAGGAAGAAGGCCATTCAAGCTGGTAAGTAGCCTGTACATAGCAAAGGATTGAAGAAACAGCCTCGGTCTCCTTCCCCTATCCCTATTAACGTCTACAACTCGAGCCTTTCTGAGCTCTCTATCAAGCCGAGGGGTATTTCACATAATCCTCTACCTGAGCATCCGCACCCCTCGTCATCGTCCCAAGGGGCCCTTTTAGAGGTTGGGGTCTTTATGTCCAACTGAGGCATAAAGACGGGCGACTCGGTGTTTGCCCATACCAAGGTTGCACAAAAACACCTCTTCCTAGGCATTCCTTCGCGCGATGTATTCGAGGTCGAGAGGAAGCGCATTGAGATTCTATGCTCCATTATTGAGCTCTTGGTCTCCCAGGTGAGCGTTTCGACTTTGTCTTTTCTTTTGATATCATTTTTGTTTTGTAGTGGTTTAATGTATGCTATTGTTACTTGATCTCCAGCGGGCATCGTGAGTGAGATGTTGTCTCGTCGCTATTTAGACTTTATTGACAACCTATCCAAGTGTTAGCACAAGTTGGATGACAACTGTGGACTCATCTAGCAGTTACATGGCTTCTAGAGAGGGTCTGCCTTGACAAAGAAGAGGTTAATAGGGCCAGGGCTGAGGAGAGGGAGGCGATGAGGAGATAAATAGATGCCATCAAGGCTTCTAAGTAAAAGCTGAGATGAGAGATGGAGGCGGCCAACAAGAGGGTCATGAAGGATGATATGGTCGATTTCAAGAACTCCCCATCCTTCCAAGAAGATGTGGACGAGGAAGGTGCACTCCAATACCTCGAGGGGTTCGTAGAGGCCAAGAAAAAGGCTGAAATACTATACCCCTCGGTAGACTTCTTTGCTCTTGAGCTTGTTGCCTTGGAGGAGGGAGGTGGTGCTGTGACTGGTGGGTTTTGCGCTGATAAAAGAGATGAGGTGCAGGCCTAGTCGAGCGGCACTGCGAAGGAGGCTGCAACTAATAGAGAGGTCGACCCCTGAGAAGTTGGCAATTTTTCTTTTTCTCTTATGTATTTTAAAGCCGATAGTGCCTTTATTGAATTTATAATCATTACTTAACGAAATTTTGTTTTTTTATCTTGTCTCCCTTTGCAAACTTCCCTATTTTCATTGTTTTTTCATTGGTGAAGTAGGCCGAGAAGAGATAACTCTGAAAACAAAATGCAAGGAGAATATAAGGCTTTTTCATTGATAACCGAGGCACTTACAAGTTACACTGTTTAAACATGCAGAGTAAGCAAATCAAGGGAAGTACACTATTGATAAAATTTGCATAGGTTCTTTGTGTTCCAAGTGCGAGGGATGGGCTTGCCATTCAACTCCTCAAGCTCGAATGTACCGAATTGGCAAACTCTTTTGATGCAATATGGACCATCCCAGTTTGGGATGAGCTTTCCCGTTTCCCGAGGATGACACACTTCATTTTTTCGTAGAACATGTAGCTTAATGATTCTCTCTCAGACTCAGGAATTGTAATACCTAGCCATTCTCTGTTGATAAGCAACTAATCAAATTTTAGCTTTATCCTGATATTCATCGATAAACTGGTTCATCCGTAAGGTTTCTTCGTTATTAGCTCGATCAAAGTTCTGTACTCGTAACGAAGGCACCCTGATCTCCAAAGGGATGACCGTTTAGGACCCATACGCTATGAAGAAAGAAGTTTCTCTTGTGGGGGTCCGAGTAGTAGTTCGATAGGCCCAAAGTGCATTGGGAAGATGATCGATCCATTTCTTGTCAACCTCGTCTAATCTTTTCTTGATACCCTACAAAAGTGTTATGTTGGTTACTTCGACTTGCCCATTAGCCTGTGGATATCCTATGGAAGAGAATCGATGCTCGATACGAAGCTCTTCGTAAAATGCCTTAAACGGAGTGCTATCAAACTGTTTAACGTTATCAGTGACCAATATATGGGGTATGTTGAACCGACACACTAAGGACTTCCAAACAAAACCTCATGCTTGGTGATATGTTATACTAGCGAATGGTTTTGCTTCTATCCACTTTGTGAAATAATCTATTGCAATAATAAGATTTTTTTTTTCTGACAGGGCACTCTAGTGAAAGGGCCAAAGATGTCCATTCCCCATATGGCAAAAAGAAGTGGGCTGGTGATTAAGGTAAGAGGATTTTTTGGTAAATGGGCTATAGAAGAGTAATTTTGACAGTTTCTACACTTCTTGACTAGCTCTACAACATCTCTTTGCATTTTGTGCCAGTAATATCCTTGGTAAAGCACTTTGAAGGCCAACGCTCGACTTCCCAGGTGATTCCCACATATTCCTTCGTGAACTTCCCAAAGAGCATAATCGGCTTCGGCATGCCCGAGGCACCTCATATAAGGCATTGTGAGGCTTTTTTTTTGTACAATTGTCCATCTATGACTGCGTACCGAGAAGCATGGGAAATACGGTCGAAGTCTTCGAGCTTTATGGACCACTTGACCATTCTCCCTGAAATGTTCAGCTTATGAAGCACTTATCTCAGCTGCTGATCTGTCAAGAGGACGATAATGTGTGCTTGGAAATACAACAGAAGTTTTTATGCTATAATTAGTAGGAGATACTTATCTTCTCTAGGTTAGCTTATATACTTCTTTGGGTGACCATAAAACTAAGGAACTTCCCTCTAGTGACTCCAAATTCGCATTTCGTAGGGTTCAGCTGCATCTGGTGATGTCGAAGTATCTCGAATGCCTCATCTAGGTCGGAGTTATGGTCCTTTATGTCATCCACATAAACTTCTATATTTCTTTCGATATGCTAATGAAAGATCTTGTTCTCTAGTCTCTGATATGTTGCCCCTACGTTTTTAAGCCCAAATGGCATAACTTTGTAACAGTACTGCCCTCGGTCAGTTACAAAGGCTATTTTTCTCCTGGTTTGGCTTGTTCATAACAATCTGGTTATAACTCGAATAAGCATCCATGAAACTTAGAAGTTCATGCCCCGAGGTGGCGTCAACCAGCTTATCTATACACGGCAGGGGAAAACTCTCTTTAGGACAGGCTTTGTTCATATTCGTAAAATTAATACAAATTCGCCATTTGTCGTTGGGTTTTCTGACCATCGCCACATTGGATACCTGTAAGGACCCCATTCCGCATAGGTACAATATTGTCCGCTTTGGCACCCTGTCAGTACGGGCCCTATGCCTCACGGTTTTGTTCTTTGAGAGACCTTGTCAGCCCATGCCAATCTTCCTAAAATGCGTTGTACCCATTTAGGAGTAAGTTCACTTATAAGGAGCCCCAAAGATCCCTCTTTAGCCGATGTGTGATACAAAGACCTCACAGTCTCCCCTTCTCAGGGCACAACATCCTCGCTGTATGGGCCCACACCAGGCAACCCCATTGGGCTTTCGGAGAGTCGGCTCTGATACCATAATGTAAGGACCCCATCCCACATAGGTACAATATTGTTCACTTTGGCACCCCGTCAGCTCGGGCCCCATGCCTCACGGTTTTGTTCCTAGAGAGACCTTGTCAGCCTAGGCCTAATCTCTCCAAAATGTGTTGTATCCATTTAGGAGTAAGGTCACTTATAAAGAGCCACAAAGATCCCTCTCTAGCCGATGTGGAATACCAAGACCTTATAGTCTATGCCCCAAGAGGGGGAGACTGGGGCCTGGATTGACGGGGGTGTCAAAGCGAACAATATTGTGCCTGTGCGGGATGGGGTCCTTACAATACCTAATCAGGGTAATCCACCTCCCTAATGAAATCGGTAGCTAAGAGTTTATCAACTTCGGTTTTAATAACAGCTTGCCTTCCGGGGTGAATAATCTTTTCTTTTAAATAATTGGTTTGTGGCATGGGTCCACATTTAGCTAGTGCACGATGACATCAGGGCTAATCCCTAGCATATCTGATGAGCTATGCAAGCAAGTCTTGATTCCTCCGAAAGAGAGGAAAGAAGTGACTCCTTAAGCTTTTCGAAGAGACCGAAACCAATCTGGACAGTTCTGGAGATGTTTTTTCTAAGTGGAACGACTGTCAGTTCTTACACAGGCTGACCGCATGGAGCTTTAACTTCATCTTTAAAGTCTTTTATTTCAAGGGAAATATTTTCTGTTATCTTTCTTTCCCTCATAGAATTCAGATAACATAACCTAGAGACCTACTGGTCTCCCTTGACTTCACCAACCCTATTGTTAGTAGGGAACTTTATTTTCAAGTGGTAGGTGGGTACAACTGCTTTCAACTCATTGAGGGTGGGCCTACTGAGGATTACATTATAGGAGGACGGTCACCTGACTACCAGAAAAGTAGTCTGTACTATGGTAGTCCGTGGAGCTACTCCTGCAGTAACATGGAGAACTATATTACCTTCAGCAAACACTGGAGCCCTTGAGAAACTGTAAAGTGGGGTTAAGATTGGCTTCAACTAACTATCTTTCAATTGCATTTTTTGGAAGACATTATAGAACAAGATATCCGTCGAGCTTCTGTTATCCACCAAGATGCGTCTAACGTCGTGGTTGGCTATAAGGAGGGCATCATTGTGTGGGGTCTATACTCCTTCATGATCATCATCCGTAAAAGAGATTGTCTGGCCTGCCTTCTTTCGCTTGTGAGTTCTGCTTACGAAAGCTACGAACTTAACATATGTTTTCCTGTTTGCCTAAATGTTGCCTCCGACGATTGGCCCGCCACATATCATTTTGATGACTCTAGTGACTCTGACTTCTTGGCTTCCCTGGTCAGGCTTCTCTTGGGTAGGCTTAGGACTCCTTCTGGGAGCTCAACACTCTCGGTCTTGGCCAAAAAGACGTCCCAAACTCTTTCTAGATTGGTTGGGTGGTCCCCCTCGTCGTGATCCTGTAAATTCCTTTAAATACCCCTGGTTGATGAAGGACTCAATTTGTTGCTTCAGAGCGTGGCACTTCTCAGTATCATGCTCATGGTTTCTATGGAATCAATACTACTTGCTCTGATCTCCGCTGAGGCGCTGCAGCTTTGGAGGCCGTCGAAAGATCGCCCTGTCCTGAACCTACATCAAAACATTGGTCCTAGATGCATTGAGACGATTGAAACTTTTAAAATGGGTGGTGGCCTTATATCTACCCTCGTGATGGGGTTTTTTGGTTGTCCCACGTCGAGGATCACTGGTATCTTTCCTCTTCTTCTCTGTTTCCCTTTCCCTTTCTCTTCGAAAAGCTTGATTGTCTTCGGCCATCATATACTTTTCTTCTCGGGAAAAGATCTCGTTCATGTATTTAGGTGGTCGCCTGGTGATCTTGGAGCTGAAGATTCCAGATCTCAACTAATTTTTGAATGCCAACATCTATACGTTAGGATTGAGGTCAGGGATCTCCTATATAGAAGCAATAAACCTTGAGATATAGGCTGGAAGCCTTTCCCCTCAATGATGAATTATGTTGAAAAGACTTTCTGAGGTCTTCTTGGGTACCTTGCTGTTGAGGAAGTGGGAAGCAAAGGCATAGCTAAGCTCCTTGAAGGCGCCGATGCTTCACGGCTTTAACTGAGAATACCACGTACCGGCAGCATTTTCAAGCGTCAAGGGAAAAGCTCGACACATGATAGAATCAGAATGTCAATGTAGCATCATGGTGGTCTTATAATGCTGTAGTTGATCCAAGGGGTCTGTTGAGTCATTATAGGGCTTGATTTGTGGCATTCAAAAATTTGACGGAAACGGAGCTTCGAGAACTTCCCTTTTTGGTGTGTGAGAAATCTATTACGTGTTCAAGGACAATGCAATCCCTGAAATCTCACTTCCATTTTTGCGTGTGAGAAGTTTGTTAGTGATTACAGCTTCATCATTTGCTCTGCTATATGTCCATTATCATTACAATCATGCATCATTAGATTATTGGAGAGAGAGTTATCCACGCGTCATCAAGCTGTTGGAACGAAAATTATCCACATGTCATAAAATTATTAGAGATAGAATTATCTACTACATTAATTAGATTAAGGAATGGAATCATTTAATTTTGTATTGATTAGTACCTAACACGCATTAGAAAGAATCAAAATCTCATCAGTTGTCTAACAGTTGGGTTCCATAGCCTCGTTTTCTTATTCATTGGTGGTAAGAGTATTAATTGATTTTTATTTTTTATTTCAGTTTGGTAATTACAATAATAATTATCATTAATTTTACTATTTATGATGTAACCATTCAAAAGTTGCTTCTTTTTCTTTAAAGAAGAGAAAAGAAAGAAAGAAAAGAAACCTCAAATCAACATTTAGGTAACAGATCCTTCTCAAGTTTATTTCGGACTCTTGAACTACTGACTTTATAAAACCCGGAAGACTTCTTACCTCAAGGTATATTTACTATTTTAATTTTAATTAATACTCCTATGTATAATATGTTTTGAAATTTTGATACTATTGAACTGGTTATGTGAAAGTTAATACAAAATCGAAAAAAAATTATTAATAATTACAAAAAAATTAAGTAATAATTTCAGTATTTAAATTTTTTAAAATAATTATTATTTAATTTTTTTCATAATTATTAATGAATTTTTTCGATTATGTTATAACTCTCAAAATGAGATCACTGTTTAAATAAAATTTATATTTTTGTACCTTTTTTTTCTAAGTAAATCTGTACTGATGCATTCAAATTAAATAAAAAAATGTTTTTTTAATTTCAAAAATAAAAAAGAAAATGACTTTCTTCCACTATATGAGACTAGGAGGAGTATGAGAGAGGAAATGTCACTGAAACCGACGGCCCTTGACAGTACGACACATTGCTGAGTTGACACACATTTGTGGCTTCTTACCTTAAAAGAAAAGAAGAGAAAAGTCTCGAAAGAAATCTTGGCTACTTTGTTAGACACTCAAGGGTCTTTTGTAGAAAGTTCCACGGGAAGGGGCAAATATTTCAAGAGTAATGGTAAGGGACAAATTTTATTTTTACATTTCAGTCTTCCGATCAATATAATCGCACCATGATGTCACGAAACCGAATCTTATGTTATTATTACGAAATAAAAAAAGTTTATAAAAAAATTGAATAATATTTTTAATTTTTTATTAATAATATTTAATTTTTTAATAATTATTAATAAATTTTTTTGATTTTATAATAATTCTCACGAAACTGCTTTTTTAAAATCGAGACTCATCGTACCATAGATATAAAATACTTTTTTCGTCACAATTTATATATTATAATATACTATTTATGTAATTAAATTGTTGATTTTTTTATCTATAAATTACGAAAGTAAATAAAATTTAACAAATATTGTTTTATAAATTTCACAAGCATTCGATTTTGTTTATAATTTAAACCAATGATACATTCAAGAAAAAATAAAGTTAAATATAAATTGGGCAAAGATAATAGGTTTTCTAATCCTTCCATGATACTAGTGGAGTTTACACGTGTTACCAATGAATTTTAAAGCAATTGGGGAAAAAAAGTCAAAATTTGTTGTCTCACCTTGACGTATATGTATCACAGCTGATATTTCAAGCTCCGTTTTACTACTAATATGGTTGTTTGTAATGAACGGTGATTCGAAAACATCACCAGGTGACAACATGTTTTATATTTATCATGCCAAGAATTTCATTGATAACTATTTGAAAATTCATAGTAATATTTGAGAAACACAAAGGGATTGAAAAAAACAAATCATTTTATATCTACAGCTTCAGTCTTTTCTTAATCGAATGATAGGAGTCGTTGGGAAAATTATTAGGTGTTTTTGGTTTTATGCTTGTTTTTTCGTTTTGTCTATTTATAATATAAAGAGTTCAAATGATAATTTTAAAAAACTCAATTGATAATACAACATATTGATATTAATTAAATTTTATGAAATTACTATATAAATTCTTTAAAATTACTATTTGAATTTTTCATTTTATCAATAAATAAATAATAACACCTCATAAAATAGTAATATCCAATAATTTCTGTTGGTAGACTTGCAGTAGAGCTGAAAAAAGCTCACTCAGTTCTAAGGAATTTGATCAATGTTGAGTGTCTTATCGGACATGTATACCAGTTAGTGGGGTCAATTGTCCCTTAGATTTTCAAAAGGAAAAAAACAAAAAAAAAGAAAAAGCAATTAGATTAGTTTGGTTAGTTTATCTTCAACTTGAAAATATAAACAAGTGATTTGATTGATAATGTTTTAAGTTGATTTAATGTCATTTGATTTAGTGTAAGGGGAATTTAGGGATGGCAGCTGGGCGGGTTTAAAATGTAAGGTGTTATCTTTATTTCCGTTTTTGTTTACAAAAATACTTTTCATCTTGTCTTTTGTCCTCGTTTCTGTTGAAGATTTTTAAAGATCTCAATTTTCATCATTGTCTCTGTCTTCGTTTATAAACAAAAACGGTGACTCTTTATTTAAAAACAGGAGATTCTTTGTTAACCCATTTCTTTTAAAAATAAAATAAATGTTTAATACAAAATACAAAATATAAACACAATATCATTTCTACAACCCACAAATCCAAGAAAATATCATCTTTGTATAAAAAAAATAAAACAAAAATTCAAGGGGTTAGCTGGGTAATTAACAAGTTTATCTAATATATTTATATAAAACATAAAAACTTAATGTAATTGGGAGCGTAAAAAAAGATTTTGCATGGCGAAAATTGCTCCATTCGTCTCCGTCCTCATAGAGATAAAATTCCCTTCATACTCGTCTTCAACGGGTTGAAGAATTCGAAATTTCACTAAACACGAATTATTTTGCTATGGCTAGGCATCTGAAACTAGGTGTGTTAATGTTCTATTCATTTTATAGTAATTGATCTCATTAATCAATAGATTTTGAACTCGTTACTAAAATGAAAGTACGATAAATAATGTAAATAACAACTTTAAAAAAGAATTTAGTCAACTTAACATGGGTAGAAGTAAGAAAAAATAAAGCAAATTAACACTAATTTAAGCAAGCGGGGATTTGAGCATAACCAAATAGATAATTACATCTCTCAATTTATGATAAGCAAAAGTTAATTCATCTTGTTTAATTTTATTCAATGAAGTTTTCAATTGTGGAGTTTATGACACTTTACAATCAATTTGAGATTTATATTATTGATTTCAAATATTAAAGGGATTGGTGGTCTTGTTAAGATGGTTGAGACAAAAAAAAATTGTTGTGTATCACTTAGTTTATTTGTTTTTGAGTGTCAACTAACTTGGTAAAGTAATTGTTTTTGCACAATATACTTAACGAAATCCTTCTCACCCCATTGATAAGGAGATAATGAAAGATAGAATTAGTTATCTCTTGTTGTGTAACTTAGACCTATAAAAAAGAAAGAACAATTAACGTTGATTTTTCTATTGCAATTAATAGCATTTTCTAAAGAGAAAAAAATGTTGTGAACAATCGCTTGCGCAATTGAATTGGAAATCATTTGATGATAGATGTATTTGATAGCATTGATAATGATGTGATTTTGCAACACTTTCGAAATTAATGTTAAAATTATCTTATAATTATATGTAAAGTTAAGTACCGAATACCATTTTGAGATTTAGTAAAATTGTGTTAGTCTATTTACTTTATTCGATCAATACGTAATTTTATTCAACCTCGGGTTAATATAATGTTGATTGGATAAAATAGATGAGTCAACATATAATTTCACTGAACTTCAAGATTATGCAGTGTTGAAACGGATAAAGTAAACGCGTTAAAACATAATTTTACTTGTATTTAACTTTTATACTAATGTTTCATAGTTTAAATATAATATAGTTATATTTTTATTTTAAAATATTTTGATTATTTATTCATTGCCCCATTGACAGAAAGTCCTGGCTTCAACACAACCAATCTGAAATGCTTTAACATATAATTTCGGATTTACTGATATTTTATAGGGTTAATTATATTTTTGGTCCCTAAACTTAAGGTTAAATAACAATTTAATTCTCAATGTTCTAAATTTTTTCAATTAAATCCTTAAAATTTTCTAAATTTTTCAATATAATCCTCTTTGCTTAATTAGTTAAAAAATTAACAAAAAAAATATTTTAATAATTATTGATTTAATTAAAATAAAAAGATAAGAAAATTAACAAACCACAATTTCTCTTCACTCCTATTTATCTCTTTCTTATCCTCCCTCTCTCTCTTCCCCTCATTCTCCATCATTCTCCTCCCTTTAACCAAAGTGCGTCTTTCAAATTTTAACTATTTTATCCTACAACTATTGATCGTATTCTCTTTTGATCATATATTTACAAATTGTTTTAATTAAATCCTAAAACTATCTTCAGTTACCCAATTAAATTATTCCATCGATTTCTAACATGAAAATTTACCGGAACTCTACCTCAGTGCCATCTTAGAATTGAGGTGGCTTGAAAAATGAATTTGACGATAAAATCCCTTCCAATTAAACCTTAAACTGAATATTTTATACTATGTTGTTGATAATTATCTCTTTATAATGACATATCGGAGTTACTACAAATTGAGTTTTTCATGATGATTCAATACAACTCATAGTGAAGAGAAAATGGTTTAATTAGGTAATTAAAAACAGTTTGAGGATTGGATTTGAACAATTAATAAATATATGATCGAAACAGAACTCGATTAATAATTGTAAGATAAAAATAGATATTTTTGTTTTATAAAGTGAAATGCATGTTTTCAACACAATCAATTTCTCGTCGAGGTATTGTTCATTTTGACTCATCGCGTCAAATGCTTTTGCTTTTTAAAGGTGTTTCACATGGAACAGGTTGACTCATTGCTTTATAAAGCCACAAACTCTCTTCATGTAAGATGGAAAATTTCTCTTCCTTATTTTATAATTTATACCACAACATTAACAATAGGAACAAAATGATGTCTACTGTGGTTATACTTTTCTTTTAAAGATATATCTCAATTTCATTTCTTTTATATTCTTAGCAATAAAACAATGAACATTGCTAAATTATTATTTCAACAGCATTGCTGTTAGTCATGAACAGTTTGTATCATCATCGTATGAGAAAATATTGGTCGAAAGAAAAAAAAAGGGTTAATTACAAAATCATCATGTACTTTTGGGATAAGTCTCCATTGTCAATTTATAGTTTCAATTTAGGCAATTTCACTCTTGTACTTTAGGGACAATTAATTTTAACAAAAAATAGATAATTACTATTTTATCTTTATCTAAAACATCCTCATGTGTGTATCACAACCCGCATGGGACTCGTGTGTTCTAGGGTTTCTTAGTACACTTTTTAATTATAATGTACAACATTATACTGCACATGCACTACAAGGTAGTACCTTGTACTTCCGTACTACACTTATAGTACCGTAGGATTGTGACACTTGGCAATATATTAGCCATGGATGTAAGGGAGCTCTCCCTATATAAAGAGGCATCCTCCTCGTTTGTAAATCATTCAATCATTCAAGCAATAGCAAGCTCTCTAGCTTTGTCTCATATTCTCTCTTGCGTTGGCTTATTTTCTTTGAGTGGGTCTAGCTTCAAGGGTGGTTCTCTTGAGTAGCTAAGAGGAAGGCTGACTTAAGCATTCCAAGAAGGTGTTTCCGAGCCTAAAGCCACACGGTTAGCGACTTAAGCTTGCAGCCCGTGACAAGTGGTATCAAAGCCCGGTTCATCAAGACTTTTGAGAAGAGATGGCGACCGCTTCCGATACTAACAACCTAGCTCATGACGGTAATGAGACCCGATGAAGGGAGGCCAAGAAAGCTAGTTCAAGGGATATAATGTCAAGCATGGAGGCTTTCTTAGCTAAGGTGGAGTTAGCCATAGGGGAAATGTGGGACAAGGTCTAAGATACCGATGGTAACATCGAGGAGCTAAACTCCATGAGGAAGGATCTCCAATGAGCGATGCAAGGTGCCCTCAAAGAGGCCGTAGACGTGCTCATGTAAAAGAATGACACCCTTGAAGCCATGGTAGTGTCTATGCAGGAAGATATGAAAGAGCTCAAGCATGAGCTATTAGGATGCAAAGCAGTCTTCGGAGGTGGTATGCTTGCTATGACACCCAATCATAGGGTGGATGTGCTTAAGCTAAAGGAGTTCAAGGGCATCCGAGCTGTAAAGGATATGGACAACTTTCTTTGGGGGATGGAGCAATATTTCTGAGTGATGAACATCATGGAGGACGTAACCAAGGTAAACATAACCTCTATGTATCTTATTGATATTGCTTTATTATGGTGGCGACGTAGGTGCACGGGTGCTGCCATTGTTACATGGGAAGAATACCAAAGGGAATTCCGCCAATAGTTCTATCTGGAGTATGCGGAAGATGAGGCACGAGCCACATTGCAAAGGCTCACCCAATGTAGGGAAGTATAGGAGTATGTGTGAGAGTTTTCGGAACTCATGCTCCAAATTTCTGATCTTGGAGAGAGGAAGGCTTTCTTCTCCTTCATGGATGGCCTCAAACCATAGGCTAAGCAAGAGTTGCAAAGAAGGGGTGTCCAAGACCTTACCCGAGCCATGTTCGTGGTTGAATCTTTGGTGGAGTTCAAAAAACAAGAGAAAATTGACTCCTCCAAGAACAAGGGCAGAGGTGGGGGAAACAAAGACAAGTATCAGAAGGGTGGTTCGGGGAAACCACCAAGTCATAAGTGGAAGTCCGCCAAGGAATGAGACAAAAAGAAGGAGCCATTAGCATGCTTCTTGTGTGAGGGTCCTCATCGAGTGCGGGATTGCCCGAAAAGAACCAAACTCTCTGCCATTGCTAGGGAAGAGGGGGGAAAGGGAGAAAGATACCCTCAAGCTTGGCTCTATCATGCTTAACCTGATCAAAGCCAAAAGGTTTGGCAAGCGGAAAGGGCTCATGTTTATAGACATCATGGAGGCTGGCACCAAGGTTAGTGCTATTGTAGACACTGGGGCTTCCGATCTCTTTGTGTCTGAGGAAATGTCCAAGACATTAAGCCTTAAGGTGGAGAAAGGCAATGGGTGGATCAAGACAGTCAATTCCAAAGGGGTTCCGACAATTAGTGTAGCATAAGGGGTAGAGCTACAACTAAGAGATTGGAAAGGCAATGAAACTCTTGAGGTAATCCCACTTGATGATTATGACTTTGTAATTGGGTTAGATTTGATCAGATTAATTCTTTGCCAATTGTGTGTACATCCTTGATTCTCGATGCCAATGCCTCGTACCGGTAAAACGAGACTCTAGCCAAGCTAACCGGATTTTATCGGCAATCCAACTAGCTAAGGGGGTGAGAAGGTATGAAGTCACATACTTGGCCACCTTGAAACTTGAGGAGGTCCTAGAGTCCAAGGAAGAGACTCCTCTTGAGGTACTTGAGCTTTTAGAGTCCTTTGTTGATATAATGCCCCCAGAGTTACCCAAGAAACTACTACCCAACCACTAGCCAAGGCTCCATACCGAATGTCGCCTCCTGAGCTTGAGGAATTAAGGAGACAACTTAAGGAGTTGGTTGATGCGGGATTTGTGCGACCTTCCAAGGAACCCTACGGTGCACCGGTTTTGTTCCAACAGAAGCACAATAGTTCTATGAGGTTGTGTATTGATTATAGAGCTCTCAACAAGCTCACGGTGAAGAACAAATACCTCATCCCACTCATTGCGGACTTGTTTGATCAACTTGGGGATGCTAGATGGTTCACCAAGCTAAATTTGAGATCGGGGTACTACCAAGTACAGATAGCCGAGGGGGATGAGCCAAAGACAGTGTGTGTCACTCGCTATGGTTCTTATGAGTTTCTTGTGATGCCTTTCAGACTCACCAATACTCTAGCAACTTTTTGCACTCTAATGAACAAGGTACTCTAACCCTTTTTAGACTGCTTTGTGGTTGTTTATCTTGACGATATTATTATCTATAGTCGATCTCTAGAGGAGTATGTGAGGCACTTAAGATAGGTATTCTAAGTTTTCTTGAGTAGCTAAGAGGAATGTTAACTTAGACATTCCAATGAGGTGTTTCTGAGCCTAAGATCGCACGGTTAGCGATTTAAGTTTGCAGCTCGTGACATGTGCACGTGACCAATTTAATAGAACACTTGATTGGAGATAAGCTTTAAAGTATAAAGGCTTCGTCTGGGAAATTTTTTTTTAAAAAATGTTTTAATTTATGTTTAAAAGGATTCCCAAATGCATCGGCTCAATTAGAAGTATACAGTGCTAAGTATAAAACAAAACACCAACAAATATACTAATTTTATTGAAGATGATTTCATCTTTATTTTTTCAATAATCTTTGTTGACAAAATTCAAAGTGATTTTTATAATTAAACAAAAAAAAAATACTCCATTCTATATAAACACCGAATGTTTTAGATTATGAGATTAGATAGCACGTGTAGGAAGTACACAGAGGTGTTCAATTGGTCAAAATAGTTCATTAAAAATTTTAACCGATTTTTTTTGTTTAAATTTTTTTAATTGTTTTGATCAAATTAACCTAAATATTTTAATAGTAACCTATCGAATTAATTTCGATCGGTTTGGTTAGTTAATCAATTATCTGATATTATTTATATGATTAAGTTTTTTAAAATTTATTATATATTATATATTTAATTTATATTTAAGATATTTTTAATTTATTATATTTAATGTATTATTAGTATTAATTAATTTTTAATCAATAAAAAAATTAATCATTAATTAATTAATTAATCAATATGCTTTATTTAATTAAATATTTTTATACTAATTTAATCGTTAAATCGAATTTGTTCGAACAATGGATTAAACGATTTTAACCATGTAGTAAATACCGTGAAATTTGGAAGGGCGGCTGAGGGTATTAAGGACTAAAGTGAGAAAAATCGAAAAGGACGTCTGAATTTATGGTACCAGCAGAACACGACAAAATACACTACTATATGCTAACCAACAAAACACACAAAACTTAATTTACCATTATAAAAAGTTACAAGATTAAAAAAATAAATCAACAAATAATAATTAAAAATGAAACCAGAAGATGGTGCTCATGGTGATGGACTGATGGTCATCGCGGTGGTGAGGTGAGAGAGAGAGAGAGTCTTGGGAGATGTAGTGGTTTTGAGAGAGTGTCTTTCCACCAAAGCCAAATACCCAAAGGAAAAGAGAGGAAAAGAGTTTTTAGAGTGAGAGAGTTCCGTATAAGAAGGGAGTATTCGGACGGGTTGTTCCGAGGAACGAGACATGCACGAGTACCGACTTGTTAGCTTATTTCTGTTCACTTTTACCAGATCTCAGAGGTCTTTTCTTCTTTCTTCTGTTCTTTTTGGGCTCTCTTCTTCTGGGTTTTAATTATATTTATCTGTTTATCCCCCCTCTCTGTTTTGTTTAGTTTTCATTTAAAGTTTGATGGGGAATCTTGTTAGAGCTTGAGACCGTTAGGTCGATTCTGGGGTTGAAATGGTGGTGGGTTTGGTGTTTTGTGTAAGAATTTGTGTTCTTCTTTGAGCAGATACTTTCTGTAGTTTTTGATTTTTTGTTGAGATTTTACTTCTGGGTTTTGCATGTTTGAAATTGTTTTCAATTAAAGGTTGGCTTTTTAGTGATTCAAAGGTTGGCTCATGAGTTTTTTTGTTTCTTTTTTTCCTTATTAGGATGTATTGTTTCATGTGACTCATTCTTATATATGTCTTGTTCACTCTGGTTTTGATTGGATAAATTAAAAGTTAATTCAGTCTTTTGGTTGTTGAACGTGACATCTGATACTCTTAGTACTTCTATTTTTGGGTTTGGGTGACGACGAGGCTTGAATATTATTTGGATTTCTTTGTTATTGAATTTTGCATCTTACTACTTTTCTTAGTTACAATTTCATTTCTTCCGTTTTCTTATTTTCTTTTTTGACAGAACTGCTATCTTTATAGCATGTTCATATAATGACATTGAAGTCGGTCTGATAAAACTTAGGTTCTTCAAGAAATTAGTTCCTTTTGTTTTTGGAAAATCAAGAAATTAGTTCTTGCACTGAAAAACGTTCAGCAATTTTGTTTCATTTGATATGGATGTTGGAAGCTGGGATTAGGGGAAAGTGGGGGCCTCACGAAGTTAAATAAAATATTATTTCGTACTGTAGAGGCATTATGATTTCACAAGAATCAATTTTAGAAATGCTCATTAGTATAGCCTATTCTAATGGATGGTATGAGATAAATCTGAGAATTGCCAAATTTAATATGCAATCATGGAGCCTCGTTTGGTCTAATGTCCATGTAGTTTCATAATTGATTTTCTTATAGGACAGGCATCCCTACCATTGAGAACCCCTTGCACTTTGATAGAATTCTGAAGTCTATGGGAGATAGGCTCTTCATGGAGTTTCTATACAGATCACTAGTTGCGATGGGGTCCTTCAAGTTGTGTCAATAATTCAATTCATGTGTATTGTTTTTCCTTCATCAATAAATAATTGTCTTTTTAGTTCTTTAAAAATGTTGCAACTTTTTCGGAAAAAAAATTGACTGACCAGTCAATACCACCATGGCAGCTGACACTTGGATGGATGGCCGAGTTGCTGATGAGCAGGCAAGCTAAGTACAAGTGAAGGTTTTCCTCTTTTACACTTTAGAAGAACTAGTGCAATTCTCACGATAGTTTGGGCCATTTTGAGTAGTAGTTTTAAGGTGATGCAACACTTGCATAAGAAAGATTCTGGTATAAGTTCTGTGCGTTCAATATCCCCATACATAGCTGCTTGTCCATCATGGGGAAATTCACCTGAATCAAATGTCCAAGGATCATCTATGACTGAAAGTTTAAGCTTGAAGATGGGAGTCATGCCACAACATTTTCATAGCATGAAGCAATTGACTTTTCAGTTTCAGGATCAGGACTCATCATCAACTCAATCTACCGGTCAATCCTACCATGAAGTTGCTAGTATGGGAGATAGTGACCGTTACGGACAAAGCTCAGCACCATCTGGTCATTACATCACCTCCCACTGTGTTTTAATATTGGTGTATTTTGTAGGGGTGGGGCAGGGTGCAGATTGCACTAGGGTGTCCTGTTTTTCTATTTTTTTTCTTCTAGATTTTTGGAAGCAAATGCATAAGATTTTCATCGAGGCTATGGGATATTTATTATCCTATGTTTTTTCTGTTCTGTGTTCATTAAAATTGTTTTGAAAGGAAAATGAGAGTAGCACAACTACATACAGAAGGAATTAGCAGGTTGTGCGATGCGTAAACTAGCCGTAGATATTGAACATTTGATATGGCCTTTTGTCCATCCGCAAGGCTGAAGCTGGCTATCAAGGTGGTCTTAATTGACTTAACACCATAGCTAAGAGAAGGCATCTATTTACAAAATATATTTGGTCTTCCCCTTTAATTTATGGGTTTATTACACTTCGTGTTACTAGACTAGAAACATATTTAATTAACTGTTCTTTTGCTTATTCAGGAAACGATGAGACTCACAAGAAGCCTGATCGAGGTCACTCTAAATTAGCCTCATCAATGGGATCTCAGGATTTTGTCTTCACTCCTTCCCAAGTTAGTCAATCAATCTTAAGTTACAAACTTACAACATTACAGTCTGCTGGCTGTAAACTGGATTAGAATCTTTAATGTTTTGTGGTTCTTATTGCAGGCTTGTTTTCCTCTCCAATATGCTGAACCATATTTTGGTGGCTTATTGGCTGCTTCTTATGTTCCACAGGCAATGGTAAATACCTTTTAGTGTATAGTATTCACATGCTTTGTTTTTTGGTTAACAGAACATGAAAATTTGTCCTTTCAGGGTCTTCATGGTAAACATTTTCCTATTGCTCTGAACAAGCTTTAATAGTTGGAGTTATAGAACCAGGTTGAGAATCTGATCTTTTCTAGTAGCAACCTCAATGCTACTGAACAATTTGAGAACATCAAGTGGAATATTGTTTATGTATTCCTTTTGCCCCCTCTTACACTATTTCTTTTAAAACTGCAGCAACCTGTTATTTTTCAGAGTCTAGGCACTAGATCATCCTTTTTACTAAGTGGCAACATCCTAGACATCTTATATTTTTAAAATCCTTGAAAGGAGTGTGCTCCGAATATATTGCCAACCTCACAGATTCTTCAAAGTTCATAAAGAAGGTCTGACTCTGTGCAGTAGTTTGCCTTTTAATAATTTATTTGTCATTCCCTTTTATTCTGCATCTTCCTGTTCTCTTATTCTTTGCTTTTCTTATCTCAACAAATTTTGGTAGGAAAAATTTTCATCCTTATTTGTTATCCTAAGGCTATTTTTTATATAGAGTGCTATTATTTTATTTTCTTTTAAAGTCTGAACTTTCAAGGTACAGATGCAAAAATGATTAAAACTAAGCAAGATTATTCTTGTCAACTGTTTTTAACTGTAAAGGAAAACAGGAGATTACTGGATATCTTATTTAATTCTATGTGCGATTTCAACCCTATGGATTCTATAATCAAGTGGTTATTGATATGGATTCTGCTTTTCCTGTCCTTGAATCATGTCCTGCAAATTTATTTAAATGATCCCATTTCAATTATGACTACGCAAGGATGTGTCTTCTCTGTTATGCCTTCATGAGATATTTGTCATTGAAATGTCAACAGGTTCATCATCCCCAAATGATGGGGTTAATTCCTGGTCGAGTGCCGCTGCCTCTGGGTCTCACGGAAGATGAACCCATCTATGTCAATGCGAAACAGTATAATGCAATTCTCAGGCGGAGGCAGCGTCGTGCCAAGCTTGAGGCTGAAAACAAACTCATCAAACTCCGTAAAGTATGTGCCTCCTTTTTTGCTGCTTCTTCTTCGAGTTGGAATGCACTATCATATTGTTGTTATCCAACTGGCAATGCATTATTCTCTGATTGTGCTGCTATAAGTGTTTGCAGCCTTACCTTCATGAGTCTCGGCATCTTCATGCTTTAAAGAGGGCTAGGGGATCTGGTGGACGCTTTCTCAACTCAAAGAAGCTACAAGAATCCATGCCTACTCCCACAAGCCATGGACTGGATGTCTCAGGCTCTGGTCAGCTACATTTGACTGGAAACATGTCGCAATGTGAAGTTCGTCAGCCAGAAAACTGTAAAGATGGTAGTTCCACTGCCTCCTTCTCTGACATCACTAGTGCTTCCAACCGTAGTGACATCTTCCAGCAACCAGAATTCAGATTATCTGGCTATCCATCTCACATTGGTGGAACCATGCAGGGCCGATCAGGTGACATGCATGGTGGTGGGAACCTGCACCATCTTTCTATCCTTCTGTGATAGGTGAGGTCAGCAGTGATCATCTCTGCAATCCGTATTTCAGGTTCAACTGCAGAATGTGGCGACTGCTACGGTTCCATTGGGAAGTCATCCTTGGCTCTGTTATTTTACTTGTTAGTGTTGCTTTGTTTCTCAGTTAGCTTTTCAAGAACCAATGACATGTAGTCTGCTGCTGTTCTTTTTCAGTGATGTTAAGAGTTATACTAAATTGGTGATTGACAATTTGCCACTGCAGACGTGTGTAGTTAACCAGATATCATTGTTTCACTTTAATTCTTGAGATTTATGCTCTGCGGCAGAGTTTCTCCTTGTACACCGGATTTTAGCGAGATGATAAGGGAAAACACTCTTTGGTTGTTAAGAACAATGGACCGAAGAACATTACAAATGGGAACTTAGTTTCAAAACATCAATTCCCCTTCTTTCATCAAGAGTTGAGTGAGTGACAAGAAGACTCAACCCAGTTGTGCTCGTTTTTCTGAGACCCAAAAGGAGGGAAAGGGGTATTAGGTTTACTAAAGTTGCATTTTATATTTTTGCTTCACCTTCATTTCATTGATAATTTTGAAATGAATTTTTATGTTTGGCTTTTTATGTTAAATAATAGAATTCAATTGAAATCTTATGTTTAAAATGTTTGGAATAAATGAAAAATTCAAAAGAATAAGTAGAGGAAGCTGGGGGAGGAAGAAGGAGGGAGAGAAAGCCCAGGGAGGGAAGAAGAGAGGGAAAGTGAGAGAAAAAAAGTATTTCGTTGATATAATTTTTATTTTTATTTTGTGAAATTCATTTATAAATTTATCAATTTTGTTAGAATTTGCAATAACTTAATATTAGTAAATAAAATTCAAAATAAATTTTATAATTTTTTTTTTTATTGTTTTAAACATAATAAGTATAAAATTACAAAAGAATTTTATAAAATTTACATTTTCATTTGTTTCAAAGACACTCTTAACCTTTTAGAATTTAGAAACATGTCTTTGTAGTGTTAACATGCCAGTTATAAAGATGAAACTTGAAATTTAACTGCCATCCCTCCTGGTATACTGATTCTAACTAATAATCTTTTAAGCTTAAGGAGACAACGAAACTATGATAATGTCTTTACAGTGTTGTATTAGTGGTTCAAATTTCATTGTTTGTCAATTGAAAGTCGATAAATTCATTGTTTGTTGAGCGATAAACAATGCCAAACTTCATATTACATCTATTATTGTGTCAAACAATATTTTATCCTTAAAAGGTACAAACTAGAAACCAGCATGTGCTATAAGACATTTTAAGGTTTTTGTAAAAGTTAAGAAACTAAAAATTAGTTCAATTTACTTTTCAATCTTAAATTTTTTCAAATTTGAAAGGATTAAAAATTAAAACTTATTGTGAAAAGTTAAAATGTGAAACTTTACATTTTTTTTCTTCTCTTATAGTTCTCTATTAACAACAATAGTAATAAAAATTCCTCTCTTTTCTTTCTATTCTCTATTTCTTCTTTTCACTTTTTTTTTTCAACCAATCATAGCTGTGTCTTTAGTTTCACAGAAGAATTTACACAAGTTTGTCATTGTTTCTTTTTACTTTTTTTAGATGAAACATAAGATTATCATTTCTATAAGAAGGTATGCTTTTGGTACACTACTGGTATGAGATAATCAGTGGAGGACAAAGATATTGCAAGTGGGATTTTGCAAATGTTTTAGGTTCAGTTTAGGAAAACTGAAAGTGATAAAATGACAATGTAAACTTCGATCAAAACGGCATCATCATTTTCAATCAAACATGGAGAACTGAAAGTGATAAAATGAGATGAGACCATAGTGTTGTTGTCGAAAATAGGTTAGGTCTGCTTGAGTCTTGTCAGATCGGTTACTAGATTCGGATCCGGATTGATTCGTTTAGTTGTATACTAATTTGAATTGGTCCGATATGAGCTGAATTTGGAATCCTTGAAAAAGAAACTGATCCAAAGTGTGACTCTGGAGAAGACCCTCCGATGCTTAAGTAGGAGTAAACGATGAGGAGAGAAAAATAGTGAAAGATGGTTATGAATGAATTACCATTAAGGGAACCCTTATTTATAGGGCTTGAGATGGATAAAATTATCATTTTACCCTTGGTGTAAATACCCTTATGTCATTGAGGGATGCCAGGTGTCAATCTTTAATAGAGTGGTATATTTGCCCAGATAATATGCCCCTTTTCACTCCCTTAATTTTTTAAAATAATAATTAAGGGAGTAATTGTATCTTTTTATAGCTGTGTATGGAGAAGTTTGATGATACCGAGCATTTGTTGACCCAAAGTGGTTTAGGTCAATCTTCGATTGCTTTGAGTTCGCCTTTCTTGAAGTTGTCTGAAGTGGAGGGCCACTTTGGGCTTTTAGGTTGGTAATTGACCTTTTTGGGGTCGACTTTTTTTAGGGTGACACTTTTTTTTGGGGGTCGGCTTTTTTTAGGTTGGCTCTTTTTTTGGGGGTCGGCCTTCTTGAAGTTTTTCGATGTGGGGGCCCACTTTTGGCCTTTAGGTCAGTCCTCTGCTTTCTTGGGGTCAACCTTTTTTTGGGGTTGGCCTTCTTGAAGTTGTATGTGATAGATGCCATTTTGGACTTTTAGGTCAGTTCTCATCCTTGAAGGAGGTCTTCTGAGGCGGAGGCTATTTTGGGCTTTTAGGTCGGTCATCATCTTTGAAGGAGGTCGTCAACGGTGGAGGCCATTTTGGGCCTTTAGGTAAATCCTTATCCTTGGAGGAGGTTGTTCGGGGAAAAGGTCATTTTGGGCCTTTAGGACGGTCCTCGTCCTTGGAGGAGGTCGTCTGAGGAAGAGGCTATTTTGGGCCTTTAGGTTGGTCCTCGGCCTTCTTGGAGTCATTTTTTAAGGTCAATCTTCTTGAGGTTGGCATTCTTAAAGTTGTCCGAAATGGAGGGCCTCTTTGGGCTTTTAAGTTGGTCCTCAACCTTCTTGGGGTCGACCTTTTTGTGGTTGGCCTTCTTGAGTGAGGACTTATTCCAAGTTCGGAGAACACACCTCGGATTTTGAGTGAGGACTCATCCGAGGTCTTTGGATCAAAGTTTAATCCGAGGTGAATAGCTTTTTAGAGCTATAAACTCAATCTTTGGCTTAGGGCTCCTCTGAGACGAAGGGTTTCTTTGGCTTTACATTTGTAGATCATTAAAGCTACTTAGATTTTCACCTCTTGGGCCATCCGAGTATTGGCTTCGGATTCTCTTATCATCCGTGAGTCAACGGGATTTTGAACTCTTGGATCATCCGAGTATTGGTTCCAGATTTGGATTCTCTAATCATATATGAGTTACTAAGATTTTGACCTCTTAGGTCATCCGAGTATTAGCTTCCGAATTGGATTCATTGATCCTCCGTGAGCTATTTGGATTTTGACCTCTTAGGTCATCTAAGTATTTACTTTGGTTTGGATTCTCTGATCATCCATGAGTTACTGGAATTTTGACCTCTTGGATCATCTAAGTATTGGTTCTGGATTTGGATTCTTTGATCATACATGAGCTACTGGGATTTTGATCTTTTGTGTCATCCGAGTATTGGCTCTAGGTTTGGATTCTCTAATCATCCGCAAGTTATTGGGATTTGACCTCTTAGGTCATCTGAGTATTGGCTTAGGGTTTGGATTCTCTAATCATCCATGAATTGCTGAGATTTTGACCTTTTAGATCATCCAAGTATTAGTTCCAGATTTGGATTTTTTAACATTCCCTACTCAGAATTTGGATGAAATTCCTGCCAAGTGGCAGATGCTCCCTACTTGGTGGTGAAATCTTGGTGAAAGTTTCTTGAGTTGAGGCTTCTCCCTTTTGAACCTCTTTTACACTTGGATCTTAAGTGATTAGCTGCTTTGAAGCACTTTGCTTAGTGCTTGGGTCATAACTCATTTGAGATGAAATGTCATATTGGGTCTTTGCCACGGATCTTGAGTTATTATTCCTTTAGAGCATGGAGACTCTCGGGGCCTTCACTTTGGTATTCGGTTCTTGGAGCCTCTAAAATATAGCACCACTTTAGGCCTTTAGCTCAATTCTCGACCTATAACTCCTCCGAAGTGAAGTGAACCCTTAAAGTTTTTCTTTGGAGTTTCTTTTTCAAGGCATTCTTGTGGGCGTCTAACTAAGTCAAAGCCTTCATTTGAGGCCTCTTCCTTCGAGTCGGGCCCTGTTAGTCCATGGCAAGGCTTCTTTATAAAGCCCACCTTTGGACATGGGGTAGTTTTATTTGAGGGAAATCTGGTGAAAATATAGAGAAACTTATTTTGATTCATATCATAATAGTAATTACATTGGATAACTTGGCTCTTAGTCGGCCTACATTATGAAATGATGCCAAGAGTGGGTGACTTATCTACCCTTTCTTTGGGATTTCGACAGTGGTTGGCGTTATTTCTTTCCTTCGACCTGTGGCTTGGCTTACCTCTTCTGTTTCGACGTTTAGGGCTTTTTGCTCTCATTGTAAATATTTTTAGACATCCTCTTTGGATGAGGCTTTCTATCTTATTCTTTAGATGTTAGCATTCATTCGTGTCATGGACATGGTCATAGTGAATTTGGTAAAACTTGGTTGTGTCTCACTAGGTTGGGGGAGTTATGATTTTTTTAGCCAATAGATATAGTCTTGGTTCACAATCTCCATCAATATACTCGCTTTTGAGGTGTTAAAAGGTGTATCTCTCATATTTGCGTCAGCTGTCCTCTGATTTTTTCCTCTTCTTTCCTGCTAGAGGTTTCTCCCTTTGTTGGCAAAAAGCTTGGTCCTCTTCCGCAATCACGAACTTGTTAGCCTTGGTGAAGAGGGCTGACATGGTCGACATGTGGTTCCTTGAGAGGTGTGGTTGAAATATGAGGCTCGAAGGCCATTGAAAAAGGCTATTATGGCGACTTTTTGATCTAGGTGTCTGATTTGAACAATGACCAAAGTGAATCGTGAGATGTAGTCACAAAAGGTCTCCTCTATATGCTGAGTTACACTTAACAAGTTCTCAGGAGTCCTTTTGGGACTTCGACAACTAAAGAAATGCATAACAAACTATCACTGAGCTCGTCAAACGATTTTATAGATCTGGAAGGTAAGCGAGAGAAACATGTTCTCGTTGTCTCTCGTAGTGTTATTGGAAATGTATGACACAAAGCCACCTCTGAGTAGTTATAGAGAAACATTAGAGACTTGAAAGTCTTTAATTGGTTTATGGGACATGTCCTCTCGTATAAGGCTCCATCTGAGGCATTTTGAAATTTGGAAGAATTTTCTCATCCATGAGTTCTTAGGAGAAAGGATTTCCTATAGGTTTGATTTCATCGAGGATGTTTCCTCGAGTGGCCTAGAGGGCTAGTTCGATGCGTTCATTCATTTTTTTTAGTTGCTTGCTCATCTCAGACTTATCATGTTCTTATTGCTTCTTGGATGGATGTGAGTTCGAGACAGACTCATCATTTCAGATTGAATGTTGAGGACTTTGCCAGGGGCTACATCAACTCGATTCTTAGTTGTCCCGATGACGCCCTCGGCTTTTGTCCCATACTTGAGGTTCATGTCTTCTCTCCGAACTTGCCTCATCGGGTCAGCTGTTTTGGTTCCAAAGCACTACTTTGGTAGTCCTCCGGGAGGTGTAGGTAATTTAGACTGTAGATTGATTATTTTGGGTTTTGCTTGGTTTGGGTCATTCGAGATGTGCAACTAACTCTTCGAGTCAATGTTGAAAAGCAATGTACTTGGTTCTACTGACAGGGGCATTGAAACCATTGAGATCTGTCTCATGAGCTTATCGTCATACTACTTGGTTCGAGTCCAAATCAGGCTGTTGGTTAAGTATGACCTGCTCTTTGTTTTCCTCGGTTTTATTGTTACTTCCCGTAGCACGTTGAAGGTTCTGCTCTCCCATAAAGGGGGTTGGGTTGACCTTAGAGGTCAATTGGGTAGTATTTAGTGTTAGAATTTTCTTGTGTAACATTTTCAACAGAGATAAGATTTACACATTTCCCATACACGACGTCAAATCTGTTGATGCCAAAATAGGTCGGGTCTACTTGAGTCTTGTCAGGTCAATTACTGGAGTCGGGTCCAGATTGGTTCGCTTGGTTGTATACTTATTCAGGTTGGTTTGGTATGAGTTGGATACAACTATTACCTTAATTCTTATTTTAAAAAAAAATTAAAGGAATGGATGGCATATGATGTGGGCAAAATATACCAATCTATCAAGATTGACACCGGAAACATTTCAGAGTATAAGGGTATTTACACCAAAAGTAAAATGGTAATCTTATCCATCTCAAGCCCTATAAATAAGGGTTCCTAGTAATTCATTCATAACCATATTTCACTAATTTTCTCTCATTTTCTCCTACTCTAACTTAAATATCAGAGGATTCTTTTTGAAGTAAAACACTTCGGGTCGGTTTCTTTTTGAGGTACCTTGGATCCATTGGAGTTTGTCTAAGATTTAAACGGAAAAAGGAAGGAATAAAAATCAGCATGTTCAGCAAGGGGTGCACACCAGTGTGCACCATGGCCCAACGTTGTCCAGGCTACGGTGCCCAGCAAGGAGGAGTGCTGGAGGAAGGGGCAAGCCACTGCACTGCCTCCCCAAGGCCACAACGCCTAGAATGGACGCAAGTGGAGGTGCTTCAGCCCTATTCAAGGCCGCAACACACCCTGTTTCAGGCTGCGGCGCTAGGCACACTAATGCACATATACTTCGACCTTTAGTTGAGTTCGTGAGACATGCTCAAAATGCATAGGATCACTAAGGATTAATGGAGGGCCATGGTTAATTGGTCATCAAGATCTAAGGGTGGAAATTAACCCTCAAGATTGAACAAGAAGTTGGTGCACTATATAAAGGGTTACCTAATTTCAATCCCTAACAACTTGAGACACAATTGTGAATACAAGTGATCATCATACAAGAGAGTTAAAGTGCAAGTGTGAGAGTGCAAAGACACAAAAAACAGAGAGACACTAGAATAGATCTAAAAAGAAAAGCTGGTTGTAAAGAGAGAAGTAGTTTAGATTGTGGGTAAAGTGCTTTTGTAATAGTTCTATCACTTTCTTTCTTCTTTTCTTGGTTCTTCAAAAACTTGGGTTTCTTGGAGAGGGTTGCTATATTTTGTAAAGAACTCCATTGATAAGATAGTGTAGAGAGCTTAGAGGAGCTCACGGGGATGTAGGCACATTGCCAAACCTCGATAACAAATTGTTTGTGTTCTTTTCTTTCTTGTTTTCGTTTGCTGTTTCATTTCATTATAAGCCATTATAGACTCGGGTGTTTAGGAATCATCAGTTGGGCATTCTTGTGAGGTGATTTCCAACAGTGGTATCAAAGCTTCACAACTGGGTATCGGAGCAAGAACAGAAGGTATCGGAGTAAGACTCCAAGAATCAAAGAGCAAACTTCTTGGGTGATTCAAGAACGGAGTACAGATCAAGATCAGATCGTGTTCTTGATGTTGATTCAAGAATAGTGTTGAGATCAATCTTCGATCGTGTTCTTGAAGTTTAGAAGAAGCTGAAAAGCATTTATGGGTGCTGAAAAAATCTGGAATCATCTCCGCAAGATGGGATCAAATTTCGTTGTTGAGAAGTTTGATGGAAAAGGAGATTTTTCCCTGTGGAAGCGGAAGATCAAGACTGTTCTTATGCAACAGAAAGTGGACTTGGCTATTGGAGAAGATGATACTTTTCCAATAAGTGTCACGGAGGACCAGCGGATTGAGATGAAGAAGATGGCATACAACACCATCTTCTTGCACATGTTGGATAGTGTCACAAAGGAGTGCGGAGACTCGGAAGATCCGGCTATCATATGGAAGAAACTAGATAAGTTGTTTCTTACCAAAACTCTCCCTAACAAGATTTATCTTCTTAAAAGAATCATTGCTTTTAAAATGGATCCTAATAAAGAGTTGCAAGATAATCTTGATGTCTTTAATAAACTAGTTCAAGATTTGGCTAGTTGTAGTATTAAATTCCCGGATGAACAATTGGCTGTTATGTTATTAAATTCTCTTCCTGATTGTTTTTATAGTTTAATTAATGCAATTGAATATGGAAGAGATACACTAACCAAAGAAATTATGGTCAATGCTATAAAGGCTCATGATTTCAAAGCCAAGAGTTGGGAGGCATCAAATGGAGAAGGGTTGTTCGTAAGATGAAGGCCAGCAACTCGGAATGGCAGTAGTATTCATGGTAACTACCGGGAGAAATCAAGAGGTAGAGGGTAGAGCCATGGGAGAGCATATTCCAAACTAAGATTTGGAAGAAAGAAGTGCTTCTACTACAACAAGGAGGGTCGCTTCAAGAAAGATTACAAGAAGAAGTTATGGGATGAGAGAGGAAGAAGCCATACCAACAATGGAGAGGCTTAGGTTGCAAAAGGAGAACAGCAAGATGATGTTCTTGTTGTGTGCTCAAATGTGAGCCGTAGGCAAGGCAGCGGTAAATGGATTCTGGATTCTGAGTGCACTTATCACATGTGCCCTCACAAGGAATGGTTCAAGAATTTTAAGGAGATCAATGATGGAAGGGTCTTCTTGGTTAATGACAGTTCTTGCCAAGTGAGGGGGATAGGAGACATCCAGTTAAGGATGTTTGATGGAGTCACCAGGTTACTATGAAATGTGAGGTATCTTCCAGATTTGAAGAGGAATTTGATCTCATTAGGGCAGCTGGATTCCATGGGCTACACATGCAAAGTAGAGGGAGGAAATATCAAGGTAGCCAAGGGATCTTTGGTAGTGATCAAAGCAGCAATAAAGGATGGACTCTATGAGATGATCGGAGAGACAGAAATCAATGATCAAGCAGCAAGCTTGATGGCTGAGATGGACAGGGCAGCTCTTTGGCACACTCGCTTAGGACATATGAGTGAAAATGGCCTACAAGTTCTTAGCAAGGATGGCCTACTTGGTGGAGACAAAGTAGAGAAACTTGATTTCTGCAAGTGTTGCGTTCTTGGGAAGCAACACTGGGTCAACTTCAACACTGGAGTGTACAAGTCTAAGGGGATCCTTGACTACGTTCATTCGGACCTTTAAGGACTAGCAAGAACACCAACATAGAGAGGTAACTTTTACTTTCTGTCTTTAATTGATGATTATTCAAGAAATGTTTGGGTTTATTTGCTTAAAAATAAATCAGATGCTTAGAATAAATTTATTGTGGAAAAAGTTGCTGGAGACTCAAACGGTTAGGGTAGTTAAGGCTTTACGAACCGATAATGGCTTAGAATTTTGTAATAAGGATTTTGATAAATTCTGTGAATTAAATGGCATTCTAAGGCACAGAATGGTTGTAAAAACACCTCATCAAAATGAAGTTGCTAAGAGGATGAATATGACCCTTATGGAAAAAGTTAGGTGCATGTTAATAGGATCCGGTTTACCAAAATATTTTTGGGGGGAAGCTGTGTCTACTACTACATCCTTGGTAAATATATCACCCTCTAGAGCTTTAGAGCTCAAGACTCCCATGGAGATGTGGAGTGGAAAACCCCCTGAGTTGAGCAACCTTAGGATTTTTGGGTGTACTGCATATGTACATTAAAAGGATGATAAACTTAACCCAAAGTCTAGAAAATGTGTATTTCTAGGGTATGGTGATCGGGTTAAAGGGTATAGGTTGTGGTCCTTAGAACCTAAAGGAATAAGACTCATTATAAGTAGGGATGTTATTTTTAATGAATTGTTATTTCCTTACTTGGAAAAAACTAACCCTGCAGGGGCTAGTGAGCAAATAAGTCCGGAATTTGTGGAGTATCATATCAAGGAGAATTCAGTTCAGGTAGAGCAAAGAAGGCAAGAGAGTTCGGACCAGGTAGAGCCTATTGATGAAGGCCAAGCTCAAGAAACTCAGGAGGAGGCTGAACTGGAAGGGGTTGATGCAGCAAGTCAGAATGACTAACTGCTCACAAGGGACCGGGAAAGGAAGGTGGTTAAACCTCCTTTGAGATATGGTTTTGCAGATGCTAATGTAGCAACTCCTTGGACAGAAAGAGGGATGGTTGAACCATAAACTTAAATTGATGCCATGGAGTGTAAGGATTCGTCAAAGTGGCAGCTAGCTATGGAGGAAGAAATAGATTCTTTGAGGAAGAACAACTCTTGGGAATTGGTGCCCAAACCAGAAAAACAGAGAGTTGTGGATTGTAGATGGATCTACAAGATCAAAGAAGTGAACACTACAGGGGATGAGGTCCGGTATAAAGCTAGGCTGGTGGCGAAGGGGTTCACTCAAAAAGAAGGCATAGATTTCATCGAAATCTTCTCACTGGTTATGAAGTACAAGACGATACGGATAGTATTGGCATTGGTGGTCCAATTCAATTGGGAAATCGAGCAAATGGATGTGAAGACATCGTTCTTACACGGAGAGCTTGATGAGACCATTTATATGAGGCAACCCGAAGGCTATAAGGAAGGAAGACAGAGAGATTTGGTGTGCACATTGAAGAAATCTTTCTATAGGCTGAAGCAATCACCTCGGCAAATAGAATAAGAGGTTCGATTCCTTTGTAACCAGCTTGGGTTTCATGAGGAGCTACTATGATTTGTGCTTGTACTACAAGGGGCACAAGGTGGAGGAAGTGGTGATCATTCTGATCTATGTTGATGACATGTTGCTGATTGGGAGCAGCATGGAAAGGATAAGAAAATTGAAGGCTCAACTCAGTGAGTAGTTTGAGATAAAAGATCTTGGCCATGCACAGAAGATCTTTGGGATGTGTATCATCCGAGAAAAGGAGAGAAACAGATTGAAGATCTCTCAAACTTCTTACATAGAGAATATGATATCTAAGTTCTCTATGGAAGATAGCAAACTAGTGAAGGTTCCCCTTGCTAGTCATTTCAAGTTCTCCAGCGATCAATGTGCGAGATCGAATGTAGAGAAGAAGGAAATGGAAAAGGTCTCCTACTCTAGTGCGGTTGGTTCTGTAATGTTCACCATGGTAAGCACTAGACCTGATATTGCTCATGCAATAAGTGTTCTCAGTAGGTTTATAAGTAATCCTGGAAAGGAGCGTTGGCTTGGGATGAAGTGGTTGCTGAGGTACCTGAAGGGAAGCCCAGAAGTGGGGCTGGTTTATAAGAAGATGGGTAAGCTCATCTGCCTTGAGGGTTATGTTGATTCGGACTATGGAGCAGACCGAGATAAAAATAGATCGATTACTTCTTACTTCTTCAACTTAAACAGATGTTATGTAAGTTGGAAGGCTCAGTTGCAGCCGGTGGTAGCACTCTTAACAACCGAGGTTGAGTACATAGCGGCTACGGAAGCCATCAAAGAGGCTATGTGGTGCAAAGGGTTGCTAGAAAAGTTGAAGGTACTAGAGGAGCAGGTTGTGTTGTATTCGGATAGCCAAAGTGCATTGCACTTGTGTAAGAATCCGATGTTCCATGAGAGGACAAAGCACATAGATGTTCGGTACTATTTCATTTAAGAAAATGTTACAAAATGATGCATTCATGTGGACAAGGTAGCCACGGAAGAAAACCCTACAGATTTAAGTACTAAAGTTCTACCTTTAAGCAAGTTCAATCATTGCCTTGGACTTCTTAGGATTGGAGTCGGTTGATATGATGACTCAAGATGAGTTTGGATACCGAGTTCTCTGCAAAATGGGTTCGGTTTAAATTCTTAGACAAAGGTAGAGATTGTTGGATTGTGTCTAAGATTTAAACGGAAAAAGGAAGGAAGAAAAATCAGCATGTTCAGCAAGGGGTGCACACCAGTGTGCGCTGCTGCCCAGCCTTGTCCAGGCCACGGTGCGCAGCAAGGAGGAGTGCTGAAGGAAGGGGCAAGCCGAGGTGTTACCTCTAAGGCCGTAGCGCCCAGAATGGATGCAAGTGGAGGTGCTTCAGCCCTATTCAAGGCCGCAACACACCTTGTTTCAGGCCACGGCGCTAGGCACACTAATGCACACATATTTCAACCTTTAGTTTAGTTCGTGAGACATGCTCAAAACGCATAGGATCACTAAAGATTGATGGAGGGCCATAGTTAATTGGTCATCAAGATCTACGGTTGGAGATTAACCCTCAAGATTGAACAAGAAGTTGGTGCACTATATAAAGGGTCACCTAGCTTTAATCCCTAACAACTTGAGACACAATTGTGAATACAAGTGATCATCATACAAGAGAATTAAAGTGCAAGTGTGAGAGTAAAAAAACACAAAACACAGAGAGGTACTAGAATAGATCTCAAAAGAAAGGCTAGTTGAAAAGAGAGAAGTAGTATAGATTGTGGGTAGAGTGCTTTTGTAATAGTTCTATCACTTTCTTTCTTCTCTTCTTGGTTCTTTAAGAACTTGGGTTTCTTGGAGAAGGTTGCTGTATTTTGTAAAGAACTCCATTGATAAGATAGTGAAGAGAGCTTAGAGGAGCTCACGGGGACGTAGGCACATTACCGAACCTCGATAACAAATTGCTTGTGTTCTTTTCTTTCTTGCTTTCGTTTACTGTTTCATTTCATTATAAGCCATTCTAGACTTGGATGTTTGGGAATCATCACCTAGGCATTCTTGTGAGGTGATTTCCAACTCAAACCGGACCAACCCGAATTAGTATACAACGAAGTGAACCAATCCGAACCCGACTCCAATAATCGACTTGATAAGACTTAAGCAAACCCGACCTATTTTTGACATCAACATATAGTTATAATTCAATTGTTCTTCTACTTTGAACCATACTCCCATGAAAGAGGTCGTAAGGTAAAAAATAGTTTTTGTTTTAAAGATATCAGTGCAAGTGATTCACATTTACTAACTCAAAGGAAATAGAGAATGGTAAAATCTTCATCCACAAGCATATGCATCGATATTGTTTTTGGTAGTTTATGAAATGATTGTGTTTCTTGGTAAAAAAATTAGATTAAAAAATTAAAAACAACTTAAAAAATAAAAGATAAAAAATAGATTTTTAAAGAATTAAATTTGTGTAAGAAAAAAAAACGTTTTCAATCTCATTTACCAAACATTAAATATATTTTTAATTTTAATATTGTTTTACTAAAAATTGTTCTAAAAAACTATTATGCTAAACTATAACTGAAAGTCCGAAACTACTATATGGTTAAACGATATCTCGATGATTTGTGTTAGAAAAACAATTTTCATTGCTCCATTTGATCTAATTGATGATGAGACGACCAAAATAACTCTATGAAATCAAATTTATCATAAACAAAGAGAAAAATATTTAGATAATTCAATAAATTATTTAATTTAATTTTTTTAACCTCCAAAACTTTTTAACAATATTGAACCAACTGATGATGAAAAAAAGTATAACTTCGAAAGATGGGATCTATAATATGGAACTAGGTTCTGCTATTTGCCCAACCCGTTGGGCTCACGCGTTGCCTGTCTGAATCAAGGGTCATAACTTTAGATTTTGTTATTTTTAAACAAGTATTTTTGAAAATCATCTACATCGTTGGGTCGGATTTCAAAACAAGAAGAGAATCGTGAAAGTACCGTCGTGATGCGTCCAACAAACATTGCACTCGCCTTCTGGCACTGACAGTCTGTGCGTGGGTCGCTACTCCATTCACTATTTCACTTGTTTTTTTTTTAAATTTCAAAAAATGTGATTTTTATCGAAAATATCTACTTTACTAACATGATAAAAAAACATTTTGATAAAAAAAAAATTGTGCTTCAATTTTAAACGCTAATTTAAAATTAAATTAAATTAGTTGAACACTAATCTCATTATAAATCGAATCCAAATGAAAATAATCCATTATCTTTTACCAAATTTTAACTTCACCGTTGCTGTTTGATGATAAAAACTAATTCAAAACCGCAGACGGCAGGATTGCAGGAATGTTCTGATTACTTGCTCTCTTGACTGACTAGATTACATGGATCCCACTTAAAAACCACTTTTCATCCATATGTGACGTGTTATTCTTTTTTGCCTCCACGTCACCGGTTGTAACATTATCCTTTGTAGCGGACCGCATAGTGTCACCCCAACTCTTTTTATATTGTTTCTTTAGACAATCGGACTCAACACCACTTTCTGAAATATAGTTAACCCGAGCAGTAAACCCAGATTCAAATCCGTCCACTTCCCGTAAATTACCTCTAAACATTCTCAAAATCCCCTCCATGTCCTCTCTTTTACAAAATCTTTTTCCACTTTTCTTTTCTTCGATTTTAAATAAACTCTCTTATTTAACTCTCATTTTTTATTATTTATATATATAAAAAACAATGTCTCTGTCAACAGAGTGAGAGAGATGGAAGGAGCCGGAGCACAGTACAATCCACGCACAGTAGAGGAGGTTTTTAGGGATTTCAAGGGGCGGAGAGCTGGCATGATTAAAGCTCTCACCACAGGTTTCCTTTCTGTTTGTTTTCCGAAAAGTAAAAAGAAAAACCGGAAAAGAATAGAATTTTTTTTTTTTTTTAATTCTACGTTTCGTTGTATTTTCTTTTTCTAAGGAAAGTGCAGTTTAGTGCTCGGTTTCCGTTTTGGATTGAGTTCCGGGGTCGGACTTTGGCTCTGGTTGAATTTGAATTTAGTGAAATTTGAGTGTCGTGTTTTCTGTTGGTTTAGTTTCGGTTAAATAATTTGTTTTCCTGTTTGAGTTAGCAAGGAATTCTGAGGTGAAGAGAACGATTTTTTTTTTGAATTTCTATTATTGTATTTACTTGGATTAGAGATTTGAATTCGCGCTTAATTTTTAATGTTTATTTAGCTTTTATTTGTTTGATTTTTGAAAAGTCGCACGCAAAGGAACACAACTTATTCAATTGTATGTATTTGCCTTTTGGTTTGGATTTCATAATAATTTTAGTATGCATTTAGTTTCTGAGGAAACTGAGACAAAATGAAGAAAATAGCTTTTGAACTTACATTTTGATGTTTTTTCTTTTGCCTTTCTACTTCCATTAAGCTTCATTTGCTTACTAGAAAATTTAGGGGAAGAAATGAAAATTGAAAATAGAATTTAGTATTCTGTTTTATTAGCTAGATTTGTGGTTGTTTTAAGGGTTAAATTTGACATATTTTCTTAAAAAAGCTATTATTAGAATGTTTAATGTTTGAAGTTAGGTTTTTGAGAATGCTTTTCGAGTGCATAATGAGTTTTTGATTCTGTTGTCTTGTAGATGTTGCAGAATTTTTCCAGCAGTGTGATCCTGGTAAGTTTTACTGCCCTCTTGCTTTCTATTGAACTGTTTTATTTGTTGATGTTTTGGCAAATGACATAGTAAATACTAAATACTCTTGGTGTTACTTTTTTTCTTTTCTTTTTATGGCTGTAATTTTCTGGAACAAATATTTGCAATATGTATGTCCTTTTCCATTGAACCATGAATGATGATTGTTGAATGATGGTATGCTTGTTAATTATCAAATACTAACAGTGTGCCTGCCATTTCTTTGCTCAACAATGACAAAATACTTCTGCTAGACTATTTGTTAGGAGTCTGATTAAAATCCACTGATTTGATTTTAGGTAGCATTATCTTGTAATTACAATTTTTTTTTGGATGAAATGTAGTAGTATTGCCTTATCATTTCTTGACTGGTGATCAGTATGAATTCATTTAGTTGGTTGTTCGCTTTCACCTTGATGTTTGTAAATTTTTAATCCACAGACCATTATGAATATCCTGTTAATGTAATGAAAACTTGATTATTATATTATAGGTGTTCTGTCAATTAATGTTCGTTTCTATCCTTGCTCATTGAAAAATTATTCTGGATTAAGGGAACATTTATTTTTCCATTTAGAAGCTATAGTAGTATGATGTGGTAGTCTGTAGAAGGGGTTATTTGGAGTGAGGCATTCTTTGTATTATGTTAGATTCATTCAATTGAGTCAAATGTTTTTTATTGGAGAAGTAAATGCAATTTTTGGTAACGTGTTGTTATTTGTTGTCAATTATAATTTGTTACTTTGGTTCTCATGTTGTTTGTATCATGTATGTTTCTATATATCGATAGTTTTGTTATGATTTTAAGCATGGTGGCTTGGACTCTTCATTTTACTTTGTTGTCCCGTGTTGTATACAACACTCCAAATATAGACTCTTCGCTTCAAAACTCTAAATCAAAGGAAAACTTACAAAACCTTGCAAAACAATAGAAGAGTCTAATAGTCGGGGAAACTCAGACACATAGCTGAGTCCGAGCAACAAGATTTTAAGTGGAGAGCTAGTTATTCTTTAGAGGGAAAGGTTTGCAGTTGAGACTTGACATAATAGAACTGGTATTGATCTGCAAGGAGGTGGAATTATTATAGATTTAATTAACCACGAGTTGATATTATTGATTTCCTCCTTGTTAATGTATGGATTAGGAGTATTTTGAGATTGGACCTGAAAACAGGCTTCTTTTAATTGCATATTCAGAGTTACTACATTTTTTTATAATAAAAAATGTATTTACTATGTGCACCAAGGGGGTGCAAACCCCATTACAAAGTCATTTCCAAGACAAGAACTCTATAAACTCTAGAAGCTCTTCTTCATTAAAAACGAAATGCCCACTGAACCAAAGATTAAGGGTGTGAAGCCATATATTTTTTACTAAAGCTATTGGCTTTTCCACACCCTCAAAAGCCCTTCTACTTCTTTCACTCAATACAATCCAAAAAATAGAAAGTGGAGTTAAACGACAAGATTTCCTCATTTATTTAGAATCTCTACAACCCTTCTAAGACCAATTTTCACCCTTGATGGAGCTTGCCAACTCCCAACTCAAGCCAAGAACTGTGTAGGCCATTTCCCACAATTGGCTAGTCCAAAGCATCTCAACAAAAGGTGGTTAATGGACTCGGCCTCTTGCTTGCAATGTTAGCACCAGTTAAAATCTATTTGGAGATAATTGTTACTATATAATATGGAACAAATTGCTGCCAGCAGCGTGAAACTTTCTTAAGCCTTGATAATCTTAATACTATTTTATTGAGTCATTCGCTTTTGACAAATTTCCTTTGATGTTTTTATCATTAACTCGGCATTGTTTTCATGTTTGGTTATTTCCTATTTGTTCCCGTTCTTCTGCAGTTTGTTTCAACTAGTCCTTATGAGTTTTATTTTGTTCACGCAGAGAAGGAGAATCTGAGCCTCTATGGCTTCCCTAGTGAGCAATGGGAAGTCAATTTGCCTGCTGAAGAAGTTCCTCCCGAGCTCCCAGAGCCTGCGTTGGGTATTAACTTTGCAAGAGATGGCATGCAAGAGAAGGACTGGTTATCTTTAGTTGCTGTCCATAGTGATGCATGGCTGCTGTCCATTGCCTTCTATTTTGGTTCTAGATTTGGATTTGATAAAACTGACAGGTATATCAACCAATGTGCAAATTTTTACCTTCAGTTTCCGCTCTTGGTTTTATACAGTGTAGTTCATGTGGGCATCATTTTCAATTAAGCACTTTACATTTGGCTAAAAGCCTTTTTATGCCTATTTTAGTCAAATGATCTTACTGATGCACCATTTTCTATCCTTGTCTGCTCAGTAGTGAAACCCTAGTATTTGATTCAATGGCGTATAACAAGTCTGTTCAACTTTAAATTTGGCATAGGTTGGCTCTTTGCTGTTGTTGTTACCTGATTTACTTGTAAAAAATGACTAGAATGAGTTAATTGATTGCAGTTCAGGAAAGAGTATGTTTCTTTTCTTTTTAATTGTTGGTCTAGTGAATTAAATACCATCTGCTAGCTATTTTTTGTCTCCTTCTGCTTTTTGTTGGAAAATCGTTTCTGTTGTCTTTGATTAGATTGGAGATCTGGTGTTTTCTACCATTTTGTGCTATAACTAGCTAACTAAGGGTTTATTATGCTTCTTGTTGTTCTTTTTGTGTTTGGTCATTACATGGATGGTGTGTGTAACTAACAAATGTAAGTCACAATCTCCTTGAAACATATAAGTTGGGTTTGACTTGACTTCAATCATGTATCTTATGGGAGACATAGACTTTTCACTTTAATAAGCCCAATTTGTGGCTTACTAAAAGAGAGAGAGAGAGCCTCATTTATGGTTTATTTTAACTAGCCTAATTTGTGGTTCACTTATAAAGAAAAGTGGCACCATAACTGGTTGAAAGTACTGGAGGAAACAGTGGTGACCTCAGAGTAAATAAGTGATGCTATGATATTTATATTACTGAAGTAAATGTTGTGGTTGATTTTTTTTAATGAAATGTTGTTTTGATATCTTATTTGTAATGCAGGAAGCGGCTTTTTAATATGATCAATGATCTTCCAACAATATTTGAAGTTGTGACGGGTAATACAAAGAAACAAGTAAAGGAGAAGTCATCAGTCCCAAATCACAGTAGCAACAAATCCAGGTCAAACGCCAAAACGGTAAAAGAGGACTTCCTATACATTATCTTTTCAGTTTGGTGAAAGAAAATTAGACTTGGCTATTATCTGGTAGCCCGATTTTGATATCATAAAGTTTCGTATTCATATAATTAAAAGAAGAAAACAAGATAAGCAATATATCATACTGGGTGCAGTAATTATAGAGGTGGTGATCTTAAAATTCCTAATGACAACCGACTTTGTGACATGGGTCTTGGGATAGTAGCAAATCATTCTCACCACTCCAAAAGTTATGCTCCAACCATGAATGTTCTGAATGTTAGGGTAGGTTTTTAGTCACGAGGAGTGATGGGCTCATGATGTTCAACATCTGAAAAATTGCAGTCAGGGAACTTCTATTCACATTTTATGAATGTATGGGGAGTAGGGACCTTTTTATCCATTATTATTTATTATTGTTATAAGTGAATGCATAGGCTCCTTGCCTGAAATTTTAGCTCAGTTTTTTCCCAAGCTTGATATTTTTCTCTCTTCTGTGTCTATCAAGATTAGGCAACCGAGGGAACTGTATCTTATGGCATACAGGTTATGCTTAGGCTAGGTTTTTTAACGCCCACACTATCTTTACTCTTTGTTGATTGGTTATGTTTGATTCTTGATGTTGGGGTGGCAAAAGCAGCGGGGATCTGAAGCACAAGTAAAGTATTCAAAAGCATCACAACCAAAGGATGAAGATGAGGGCTTGGATGAGGAAGATGAAGATGAGCACGGAGAGACCTTGTGTGGGGCTTGTGGTGAGAACTATGCATCAGATGAATTCTGGATTTGCTGTGACGTTTGCGAGAAGTGGTTCCATGGAAAGTGCGTGAAAATCACCCCAGCTAGGGCTGTGCACATCAAGCAATACAAGTGCCCATCATGCAGCAACAAGAGATCTCGCCCTTGACGTATGTCCGAGTGATGTGGTCTCTCTCCCTTTGTACTTTCCCCTTGGTGTACACCACTAACTTCCCTGCTTGATTAGTTTCGTTGTTTCTTGGTTTAGTAGTGCAGAATGTTAATCGTACTTTGGCTTAGGTTATGTTAGTATTCAATGTAATGCTATTTATTTGTAGTTTGGTTAAGAAGTGGTCCTGTGAACATATAGAAACCCTTTTCTATTCAATAGGGAATTTTCAGTGCTGGTGAACGACTTCATCTCCTCTTCCCTGCCTTCTTGATTGAAAGATCTTATTCTAATGATTGATTTCTAGAGTTATGATGGCATATCAGATGCATAATGTGGAATATGAGGAAGGAAGATCACAGCTTTTCTTTTACCTAATTCTGCAGGGAATTTCTGTGATCCATATGATATCAAGTCCTGCAACTGTCTTGATTCAAAGCGTCAGTTCCGAAGTCATTCTCCCGAGATGTAAATTTTGTGTATGAGGGAAACCAGTCAACGAGCCTAGTAGCTGTAAAGCATACTCCAATTTTACTCTGGCTTGTACTTGTTCTGCTCATAGATTCAACTTTATAACTTGTTCTCTGAAGTCCTCGACTTTAGTCCGTTTTGGTTGGGAATTCGTTGTCTATTTCATTCACTGTGCTTATTGCTCAACCTCTTGTTTGGATCGAGGGAATTTAAGGAGATGAAGATACCTCTTGTTTGGAAACTTTTTTTAAATATAAATGAAAATATGAAATCTTATCCCTCCATGTCCCTTGCTTTGGAGGGGTACTGTACTCTTCTCGTTATCTCTCCCAATCCGTTCCAGCACATACCCCAAAAGCGTTGAAATGTGTCTATGTAGTTGCATCGGCAATTTAAAGTACCTCAATTGGTGCATTTGTCGATGTGTTATGTTAGTGGGGAAATACCATTTCAGGGACTGTCATTGGTTCACATTTTGGAATGGAATTATAATCCAAATAATCAGATAAATGTGGTAGGATGCCAAGTATACCACTTATCTTGTTTGGGTAAATAAAATAAACAGGCAGTTCAATTTGACGTATATGCCCCCAAAACAACATTTGTTTCTACAAAAACAAATCTTCATGTTGAAGAGGGCAGATACAGAGAGGTTGCAGAGAGAAGATAGAGAGAGAGTAGCCCAAGAGTGTACTAAGATGGTTGGGAGAGTAAAAAAATCGTCGCTAGAGTTTGAGATTGCTGAAGTTGCAGAGTGTAAATTTGTCTAATTAAAACACTTGTTTCACTCTGGTTGCTTTGGCATCGAATTCCCACCTTTGAGATGGGTATAGGATGCCGCTATTTTGCCGGACTTCAACCGCTTGGGTTTTCTATTCCCCGGGGCATGGTGGGCAAGGTTATCACTTGTCAATATCGGCGTTTCTGCTATTTAAATGTAACATTTTGATTTTGATTTCAGGGCGTCATTTTAAGTTTAATGATATATTTAAATACTTATTTATCAAATTATATATATAATTACAATAAAATCAACATTATTTAAACATATAATAAAAAAATAATAAAATAACCAAGACCGAGTTATGTTTATCATCCATAATCCTTAGTCATGATTTATGAATCATGAAATACCCTAAAATTGTGGAAAACAAACAATTGAATGCTTTAATTTTAAAACAGCTCAATCTATTATTAAAATTAAGCAATAACCATTAAATTAAATGTAAATCGTGTTAAAATATATATGAGTTTGATATATATTGTTGATCAATTTTTTTTATAAGTTTAAGTTTTTGAGAGTAATAGTAGTTAACATAATATTTGAGTCAAACTTCTTCACGTATTAGGTCTATATCGTCTCCGAAACTATACACGTGAAAGGAGTATTAAAATGTATATGTCGAAACAAAATGAAATAAACTGAAACGGATCAAAACGAATCGAAATTGATCGAAACAAATAATGAAACCAAACAAGAGGGTAAATGTGCCGTTTTACATACGAAACTAACCAATTCCATCAATCACGTTATCCTAATGTATTTTGTACCATTTTAATTTTATTGTATGTCTTCAAGAGGATAAAAAGTAGTACTCCATGGTTGTTTCGGAGTTGGGGTATATAAATCTATCATCAAAAAAATATTTTTGCCAGTTAAACCAAGTTATCCTTTACTTTTTGCAAAGTCAAGAGAGTAGCCAATTGCATTTGTAAAGGAGCTCAAAATCAACGAACCCCCATTACAAAATGAAATTTGAAAGGAAAGAAGTTAGAAACTTTTGTGCTTTCGGTTTGGCTTCAGGACTCAAATTCAACCAAATGGAGTTCCAAGTCGCTATCAAGGGCACCAAACTTTGTGATTTAATTAATTAATTACCTTTCTCAACTGCCAAACAAAATAACGATCTTATCCAGCACCAGCAACCATTCACACTCCTCAAGTAATTGAAACAAAAGATCCCTAGAAAGGGAAAGGGGAAATTAATGGAAACTAAAAGGGAATCTTAATCGGATAAGGCTGCATGGTCCTCGAAACACGTAATGGAAACCAACTGAAAACCGAAACATATATTAAGGCTCGTTTGGTCAAAGAGATTAAAATGAGATTAGATTATTTTAATTATACATAAATAATTATATTTTATTTTGTTGAGAGATTTATTATTGGATTAAAATAAAATAAAATTAATTATAATCTCATTTTTGGTCCCACTTTTCTCTATGAGATATAATATATCCCACCTATTAGGGACTAAATTTTTTCTTTTTGTCATTTTACCCTTGAATAATAATAGTAATAATTATAAAATTATTAAAAATAATATTTTTCTTATAATAATTATAAAAAATTATTATAGTAATAATAATAATTAGGATGAAAAAATCAATAATTTAATAATAACTATTATTTATTATTATTACAAGAGTAATTATAATATTATAATAAAAAGTTTAATGATAATAATAATTAAATTTTACGATTGTGAAGAAATTAGATATTATTAAAAGATGATAAATAGTGTTAAGGTATTTTGGTACTTAAATTTTTTATTTCACTTTAATCGCAATATTAAAAATCTTGAAAAACTATTCGTCCAACTGGTCTGAGATATGTTAACCGAGTGAAGATCCTATCGAGAAACTTTTTGTCCAAGTTGAATGAGTGCCTCATCAATATTATGCATGACGTGATATTCGCCCAATTTTTGTAAAAAGAATTATCCCTCCACGGTTTTTGGAACTCCATATGCATATACTGGCTAATGGAACTGTCATTCTCATTGTCTATTTATACCACAACATTTTAGGACTCTAAATACTTGACTATTACCTGATACATATTTACTCCCCCACACCAGATGCTACTCCACTCCCGATCAAAGGAATCTTGAACTTCCCAGTAGTGCAGATAAAACAAATGGCGATTGCCACCGTCATTTTAAAAAATATATATATTTTAATGAAGATCACCTACATTTTTTTAAACCTCATGAAACCGAAATAATGCTCCCAGCAATACATAATGAAATATACAAAGCAGAAGATTTTAATTGCATGATTCCAAATAGGTATAACAGATAGTGAATTGGAGAAAAAAAAATTATTTATATTTGAAAAACCTGCACTTGACTACATTGATTACGATATTCAGCCTTCTGAAGCAGGCAGGGTAGAAAAAGAAAGAAAAAAACAGAAGATAGCAAAAAGAGGTAAGCAGAGACAAGTTATGAGAAAGTAAACATGACTTTAGACAAGGATTAATTGGAAAAAAAAACTACATTTCCCCTTATAATTTCTCTGTTATTGATTACATCAAATCCTCTTGGTTCTTTGCCGAAAGCCGTTTCAGAAATTCATAGGTAGTGATCATAATTGTTGCAGACATTGACGTTGAAGCCCACCGTGGCCCCAAGCCTTTGTAACAAGCCATCCAACCACCTTCCTTAACCATATTCCTAACTGTCTGACCAATGGTTGGTCCCCGTCGCCCATTCTCTTCCCCATCCAAAACTTGTAATCTGGTCTTAATCGTATCAAGTGGCATTGTAATTAAAGCTGACACACCACCCGCCATGGCAGCACTGACTCCCTGAACTGCCATGACTGTTTTTGAATTCGGCCTAATCATACTACTCCCTTTCTGATTGCCTTCATCATCTTTCTCGCAAACGTAACCTCCAACTCCACCCCAAACAAGCCGTTGCGCAACACAGTAAGATGCCCACCAAACTGCATTTGATGGCGCATATGTCAAAATCGATATTCCAAACCCTCTATACAATCCCCTTAGCCCATCCGTGCTAATGATCTTCCTAAATGCATCTATCCCATTCAAATATCTACACGTCGATGCATTGGGGACTGAATTCCTACCTCCTTGAACCATTAGTCTTTGGCTCACAACATCGATTGGGGTCCAAACAATCTGTGATGCCATGGCAGCACTCCACCCGGCAACCGCATTGGCAATTGTGGCCGCCGTTGCCTCCGAAAACCCTAACCTAACCGTTGCAGTCCCCACATTATTCTTGGTAACCTCGAGGGCCCCCATGTATAGTGCCCTAGCTGGGATTGTCCCCATCAAAGAAGTCCCAAATCCTCTATACAAAGCCCTAAATCCATCATGTTTCACAATCGAAATCGCAGTCTTAATACAAGAAACCTGAGATTGAGCTACTTGTTGCCGAGTTTTCAACAAAACTACAGGGTAAAGAGTACCTGATACCCCCGAAAACAGCGCGGCACCCAGGAAGAAAAACTTAGATTTATCAAGCATTTCCCAATCAATATCGGCCGGGATATGAATCTCTTGCGCCGATTCTTCCTCGGCCGCACTTAAATTCATCTTTGCCACTTTTAACAAACCCTCCAAATATTCACAAAAATTAAATTCCAAAAAACCACAAAAAGCGAAAACGCCACTGATTCTTTTATATTACAACCCCTAGCTAGCTACAATCTCTATCTGTACAAACTTGATAAATCAAAGCCACAAGCAAATCTATGTACATGTAGCGAATAAAAACCCAAACTATAATACAAAATTTGACAAAAAACATGAAAATGAAACGATCAAATTAACTCGGGCTGGGCTCTTTTCCTCTTGTGGAACCAGGTTTGGGATCCGAAGTGAAGTATTACAGTACCAAATGTATCTAACATTTCTCTATACAATAACAAGATCTATCACTTGAGCTTACCGGAGAACCGATCATTGCGCCGCCGGCGATCATAAAAATCTCCCCGGTAAGTTCGGATCTCGCCGGAGAAATTGGGCTTGCACCTCAATGATACATATAGAGGTATATATACATACACAGTTAATGGTGAGAGAGAGAGAGAGAGAGATATTACGGTTAAAAAGAGAGGCTAGGGTTTCGTTGGTTATACATAGTGCATAGAGAGAGAGACTGTCTATACACATACAGCAGCCACCGGTAGAGAATGAGAGATATGGAGAGGTGCAGGGAGAGAGAAATGGATTACCGGGGATGAGAGGTTTCTTTAGGTATAGAGAGAAAAGAGTGTGACCTACAAAGAACCGACACACGTGGCAGTCATTGGGGGATTTTGTTGAGAATTGGGATTATCAATAATGTAAGGATAATGGATTTTAGGATTTTACCGTTGTTAAGTAAACTTTTTGGTGGGGTCCATTAGCTGAGGGTTCAGATTTAATGAGATATGTGTACTGATGCAGGGAATAATAGACCACTGGTAAGATGTAAGATTACGTGCAATCCATATCTGAGAATAGCTGTGGTGGTCCCCATAAGCCGAGGCTTCTTATGATGCAATACCAGGAAACACAGCATGTACTAATGATTTCATTGTCACTCAATTAATGTTATTTTTATTTTATTTTGCAAAGTAAAGTTATCATCAATTGAATTAAAAGAAAAAAGAAAAATCACGCATGACAAAATAAAATGCCTACACACTATGTTATAGGTGAAAATTTTAAATCCCTATTTGTTTTTGATTTGTAATTTTTCTATTAAAATACAAATATAAATATAAAAATTAAGATTCGTTAAAAAATATATATTTTTAGTCCGTACCCGTTGACCCGCTATCCATAAGGCTCGATCCGTATTCGATTTGTGTTGCCATTTTCTTACTTAAATAGGAGAATTTTTGTCAATATCCATTTTTGACCCGCTACCCGTCGCTAAAACACGAGTATAGACATGAAAAGTAAGACCTGTTAGAAAATAGATATTTTTAACCTATACCTGTTAATCCACTGTAAGATCCGCCCCGATCCGCTCGTTTTCCACTTCTACGTTATGCCAATTAACTCGCCCTTGTTGTATTGGTTGTTGATGTAGGAGTGGAGTGTTGTTTTGTGTTGTAGTGGGTTGGTTTTGTTTGGTTTCTTTCTTCATCTGTTCATGTCTATCGTGGTTTACGAGGAATTTTGTTCTTTTATCTTATTGGCTTTACCTCCTAATAATATTATGCCTTTCCTTAAAAAAAAAAAAAGAAACAAGTGAAAAACTTACCTAAATATTAACATTACAAGTTTATTAATCTTTAACTATAATTTTAGGGAGAGCAAAATTATTAAATTCTCACTATCTCACAACCCAAAAGCCTCTATATAACAAAAACTCTAATCCTAACTCTAGTTGTAAGTTCTCTCTCTACTTGACAAACCAAAACCCCACCTAAAACACTCATCCTAGATCTTGTAGTAAACCTCTCCGATTTACAATGTATATTGGAATTATGAGTGTGCCTCAAACCTTTTTTAGGACCCCTTTATATAGATGATATTTTCTTAGCAAACAACATAAAAAATTACTACTACTTTTTCTAGAATAAGCAACAATAAAATAGAAAACTATTTTTCCCAAACCAATTAAGAAGTCCTCTTGTGGGGGATTTGAGCCAAAATCCTAAAAGTAGTTAACATGGTATTATCAGAGCCAAAAGTTTTGTGTTTGAATCTTGATAACTCCCCTTGTGTCTGTTTATGATAAGTACTTGGTTTGGTATCTATCTCTATTTTGGGCTTCACGTGCTAGATCCATATCATTTCTGGGGCTATGCACATGGGGAGAGTGTTAAAATGTAATAACTCCCATTGTCTCTATTTATGATAAGTACTTGATTTGGTATCTGTCTCTGTTTCGGGCTTCACGTGCTAGACCCATATCTCTGGAGCTATGCATGTAGGGGAGTGTTAAAATGTATATGAGCTTAATATGTATTATTAGCCCATTTCCTATAAGTTTAAATTTTTGGGATCAATGATAGTTAACAAAACTTAACATCTACCAATCAAATCCTTGACTGCTACAGGCCATTAAAGAAATAACTACAACATAGAACTTTCCATCTAAAGTATAATGACCCATCCCGGGTTGGCCACCCTCGAGACGGTGTCGTCACATTTTGAAATCCCAGCATGACACATATATGCAACAATATAATAATGTATATCGATTGAAAATATATATACATAAATCATTAACCCTCAAAAAGGGAGTTACATTATTAAAATCCCAACTGAAACAATATATACAACATATTATTCATGAATATTTTCAAATTTTATTTCCATTAGTTCGAGGATGTGGACCACGAGGCTTATAGATACTGACTCAATCTGAATCTCAGCTCACCAATATATCTATCCTGCCCATTACCTGAAATTATTTAAAAATGAAGAGTGAGCTTCATAAGCTCAGTAAATTAAATTTACTAGAAATACTCGATTTGTATACTTCTAGTCACATCTTATAATCCAATCGTTTCTAATTCACCAATATTAATCATCTATTTCTTCACATATAATAATTCAATCTTTCAAATAATCTTCCAATATTCATTCTTTTATCATGACCCATATCATAATTCCAATCACTTATCAATCTCTTCTTAAATTAATCACCAAACATATCAATTTTTCTTCTCATATATTTAACATCTTAAGATTATCAATTCAACATCATTATTTATCTCGTTATAAGGTTCACAACATATAATCAATCAATCAAATAATTTTTATTATACGATATTTTTCATATTTCTTTTTCATCATATCTGTCTCTCTGTGAGACTCATTTGTCTATCAATAATTTCACAATCAAGACTGATACTTTAGCATCTCAACCAATAATAATAAAATAACCAAATAAATAAATGCATGTGTTTAAATCATCTTTCTTTATTTCTTTCTTTCTTTTTCATCACATCATCTCATTATTTCATATTATCATCTAGGAACTTCTTCCCACATGTCGACATGTTTTCGCCAATCCAGCTACCTTCTTGGTCATCTCAGCCAGATTAGTTGCCTTCCTGGTCTTTTCTTTTATGCATATGAGTAATAATATGCAAGCAAGCACACATCAAGGTATTCAATTCAACTATCTAGCTCTTTCTCAAAATTATACCATATAAAATTTTCAATCATACTTTTAGAAATTTCATATAACTTCTTAACATATTTTTCATTAATCCATCATTTTTAAAATATAATTTCTTATATAATTAATATTCAACATATTATTTAATCCCTAATCAATAAATCAATTAATTATCATATATAACAGAAAATACATCATTAAATCATTATAATTCAATAATTCATTCAAACATCATAAGTTCATATTTTTTATTGGTCTTGTTTACTAAAAGTAAATCTAACTCACCACATAGCACTTAAAGCTACTCGTGGATCACCTCCTTGCCTTTCTTGCTCCTTTCAACAATTTCTTGAGATTGCTGATCACCAACACCAAATCATAAACTTTCATAAATCTTACTATTTCATAACTTAATTCAAACAATATAATTATTTAGTTATGAGTCTTATTGAAAATTTACCTCAAATGTGATGAAATCTTGCTATTGTAATTGGATGACTGTACTATCTCTAATATTGGAGAAATTTTCTTTATAACTTTTTGCTAAGAAATTTGAATTGAAGAAAGAAGAAAACCAAATGGGATTTGGTAAGAAATAACAAAACCTAAACAAAAACTTAACTGTTTATACCAAAACCTGGACTAAGTGTCCAGTTGTATCACCTCACATTTTTTTTTGTAACCGCAAAAGGCTACAAGTGTTTTTTTTTCTTCAAAAGAACTATTTCGTTCAATAGTAAATCTTTCATGTATATATTATTTAATTCTATGTAATATCTATCAATTTACTTCTTTACCTTTACTTTAAGAACACGGGTATTACAATTCTACTCACTTTATAAAAATTTCGTTCCCAAAATTTTCTTATCTAACTCATGAAAAAGCTAGGGGGTACTCTTTCCTCATTCTTGCCTCATGCTCCTAAGAAAATTTTTCAACATATTTGTTTTGCTATAATACTTAAATCAAAGGAATAAATTTATTACGCAAAACTTGTTCATTTTGATCTAGAATTCTGACTAGTACTTGCATAAATGTCAAATCTTACTGAAGTTCTACAGCCTGATTCAGAATACTATGAGATTCATCATGTAAACACTTTCTTAAAAGTGATACATGAAACACATTGTATAATTGCTTTAACTCTGGAGGCAAATCCAATCTATATGCTACTGGTCCAACTCTTTCAATTACCTTATATGGCCCCACAAATCTCGGACCTAACTTTCTTTTTTTTTTTTTTAAATCTCAATACACCCTTCTACGGAGATATCTTCAAAAACACCTAGTCACCAACCTGAAACTCAAGAGGTTGTATTTTATTAACAACATATCCCTTCTGTTAGTTCTGTGTTGCTCTAAGGTTCTTTCTAACCAGTTTGATCATATCAGTAGTCAAATTTATTATTTATGGACCAAATACCTTTCTTTCTCAGACTTCTTCCCGCACATACTGGAGTTCTGCACCTTCTACCATATAAAGGCTCAAATGGTGCAATCCTAATACTAGTTTGATACTGATTATTGTATGCAAAATCGATCAAAGATAAATAAGCATCCCAGCTCACTGAAAAACTTAATACACTTGCCCTCAACATATCTTCTAGTATTCTAATGATTCTCTCTGTTTTCCCATCTGTTTAAGGATGAAAAGCTGTACTAAACTGTAATTGTGTACCCATAGCTTTTTGAAAACCCAAGTAAATCTAGAATCTCTATTTGATACAATGCTTAAAGGTACTCCATGTAGTCTTACAATTTCAGCTACATATAATTTAGCCAACTTTTCAGGACTCTAGGTAGTTTTAATAGGAAAGAAATGTGAAGACTTAGAAAGTCTATCCACTATGTGAGAAAATCACCTTCTTGCAGAATCCCAGGTTGTGATCTTTCCAAACATATAAGTCCATAATGACTTATAAGAAACAGGAATCAAATAATCAAAGAAAGAACACAAGCAATTATTATCGAGGTTCGACAATGTGCCTACGTCCCCGTGAGCTCCTCCGAGCTCTCTGCACTAAATCAATGGAGTTCTTACAATTACAGCAACACCTCTTCAAGAACCCTCTTGTTCTTGAAGAATGAAAGAAAAGAAAAAGAAAGTGATAAGGACTAACTGTTTCCCTGGAATTTTCCCAAAGAAAATTCCAATTATAAAGCCCTTGAATCCCCAATCTATACTACTCTCTCTCTAAACAACCAGCATCTCTTGAATGAGTCTCTCTTGTGTTTAGTGTCTTTGCCCTCTCACACACCATGTGTTCTATTTCACACACATTCACATGTCATTCTCTCTTGTTGAGACGATTATCTTCACTTGTTGTTAGAAGACCTTTTATATAGAGCAATGACTACCTCATCCAATCTTTGAGATCAATCTCAACCCTTAGATCTCAAGAACCAAAGACTCATGGCTCTCTAAGAGTCTAAGTAATCTTGTGCATTTTAACTAAGTCCCACACACCATCTCAAAGTGCTGAAAAATTGGTGTCAGGTGTGCTTCGTGCTGAGGCTCAGAACAGGGAGTGCTGAGGCTCAGAAGAGAGGAAACTTGCTGCCTTGCTGGAGGTCGCGGCACGGCTAGTCCGTGTAGTGGCGTGCACCTGAAGGAGGACTTCCTTCACTTGTTGGAGGCTGCGGCGCACAACCTGTGCCACAACGCACAACCTGGACCTGATGCTGAACTATTCATCCGTTTAATTCTTTGACAAATCCCAACAATCTCTACCTTTGTCTAAGCAATTAAACCCGAACTCATTGTCCAGAGAACTCAGGATCCAAACTTAACTTGAGTCACCATATCAACCGACTCCAATCTTAAGAAGTTCAAGGCAATGATTGAACTTGCTTAGAGGTAGAACTTTGGTGCCTAAATCTGTAGGATTTTCTTCCGTTGCGACTTTGTCCACATGAATGCATCTTTTCGTAACATTTTCCCAAACGAAATGATACCGAACATCCATATACTTAGTCCTCTCATGGAACACCAGGTTTCTACACAAGTGCAACGCACTTTAGCTATCCGAATACACCACCACTTGCTCTTTTAGGACATTCAACTCTTCCAACAACCCTTTGCACCACATAGCCTCCTTGATGGCTTCCGTTGCCGCTATGTACTTAGCCTCGGTTGTTGAGAGTGCTACCACCGGCTGCAACTGAGCCTTCAAATACCTCAACAACCACTTCATCCTAATCCAAAGCTCCTTTTTGGGATTACTCACAAATCTGCTGAGAACACTAATTGCCTGAGAAATGTCGGGTCGAGTGCTTATCATCATGAACATGACTTATCCAACTACACTAGAGTAAGGGACATTTTCCATTTCTTTTTTTTCCTCATCCATTCTAGGACATTATTCGATGGAGAACTTGAAATGACCAGCAAGAGGAATCTTCACTGGTTTACCATCTTCCATAGAAAACTTAAACAACACATTTTCTATGTAAAAAGACTGAGAAACCTTCAACCTATTTCTCTCCCTTTCCCGGATTATTCTCATCCCAAGGATCTTTTGTGCAAGGCCAAGATCCTTTCTCTCAAACTCTGAATTGAAGTCAAGACTTCAACCTTTCTATCATCTCCCTGCTATTATCAACTAACAACATATCATCGACATAGATGAGGATAATCACCATTTCCTCCACCTTTTGTCCAGGTGAGAAAATTTCTGTGAAATCTATGCCTTCTCTTTGCGTGAACCCCTTCGCCACTAGCTTAGCCTTGTTCCAGACTTCATCCCCTGGAAGGTTACCTTATTTGATCTTGTAAATCCACTTACAATCCACAACTCTTTGCTTTTCTGGAATGTGCACCAATTCCCAAGAGTTGTTCTTCCTCAAAGAATGCATTTCTTCCTCTATAGCTAGCTTCCGTATTAATGAATCCTTACATCCCATGGAATCAGTGTAAGTTTTTGGTTCACTTTTCCCTCATTCTATCCAAGGAGCTACTACATTCACAGCTGCAAAACCATATCTCGAAGGTGGTCTGACCAGCCTCGTTTCCCGGTCCCTTGTGAGTTGATAGTCATTCTGACTTTCTGCATCATCCCCTTCTAGTTCAGCCTCCTCATGAGTGTCCTGAGCTTGGCATTCATCAATGGGCTCTACTTGGTCTGAACCCTCTTGCCTTCCTTGCTCTACCTGAACTGAATTTTTCTTGATGCTATGCTCCACAAATACCGAACTGGTTTGCTCACTATCCCCTATAGGGTTAGTTTTCTCCAAATAGGGAAATAAATGCTCATTAAAAATGACATCCCTACTTATTATAAGTTTAAATCCTTTTGGCTCTAAGGACCACAACCTATACCCCTTAGCCCCTTCTCTATATCCTAGAAACACACATTTTCTAGACCTTGGTATAAGTTTATCATCCTTTTGATGTGCAAACACAGCACACCCAAAAGTCCTAAGGTTGTTCAACTCAGGGGGTTTTCCACTCCATATCTCATCGGGAGTCTTAAGGTCCACAGTCCTAGAGGGTGATCTATTAACCAAATACGCAGCAATAGACACTGCTTCCCCCCAAAAACATTTGGGTAATCTGGATCCTATTAACATGCACCTAACCTTTTCTATAAGGTTCTTATTCATCCTCTCAGCAACTCCATTTTGCTGAGGGGTTTTCACAAGTGTTGTGTGTCTTAGAATCCCATTTAACTTACAAAATTGATCAACTTCCTTGTTAAAAAATTCTAAGCCATTATCGGTTCTTAACACCTTAACTACCCTGCCCGTTTGAGTTTCTTCCAGCTTTTTCCACACCACAAGTTTATTCAAAGCATCTGATTTATTTTTAAGCAAATAAACTGTTGATATTTGTCTAAGGTTTAAACATGGCTAAGGTTTAAACAAAGGTTGGAAGAATAAATTTCAGCATGTTAAAAGAGTGCACACAAGTGTACGCCTCACTTTGGGTGTGTGCACACCTCTCCATTCAGCAAGACAAAAAAGTTCACAGTGCTGTGAGGGGTCCAACTTCAGTGTGTGCTGCAGCTCTCCTCCTCCCAGGCAGCAGCGCCCAGCAAGGGAGGTACTGGAGGAGGGGAAGCGCCGCACCTCTCCCTCACCAAGGCCGCGGTGCCGAGCAAGTGGTGAAAAGGTGTTGATATTTGTTCAAGGCCGCAACACTAGGCACACTGATGCACAAATATTCCACTTGATTCAGCCTCTTGTTAAGTGCATGGATGCAAGGTTAAAATGTACAACATCACTTAGGATTGATGAAGGGCCATGGTTGAATGGTCATCAAGATCTAAGGGTGGAGATTGACTCTCAAGATTGGACAAGAAGTTGGTGCACTATATAAAGGGTCACCTAACTTTATTCTCATTAACACTGTGACATAATTTGAGATCGATTGTAAAGAGTGACAGACATACAAGAAAGAATGGTGTGAGAGTGCAAAGACACAAAACACAAGAGAGACTCATTGTTGTGAGGCTGGTTGTAAAGAGAGAGGATTATAGATTAGATAGAGAGCATTGTAATAGTTCTTATCATCTTCTGTCTTCTCTTCTTGGTTTCTTCAAGAACTTAAGGTTTCTTGGACAGGGTTGCTATATTGTAAAGAACCATTGATTTAGCGCAGAGAGTTTAGAAGAACTCACGGGGACGTAGGCTATTGCTGAACCTCAGCTTGTCTTCTTTCTTTCTTTGATTTTTGTTCTTGTTTTCAATTCCAAATCTTTACAAGTCATTCTAGACTTGGGTATTTGGAAGATCACCACCTGGGCATCTTGTGAAGGTGATTTCCAATAGTGGTATCAGAGCTTGCACAGCTGGGTATTAGAGTAAGAATAAGAAGGTGACAGAGTCAAGACTCCAAGAATCAAAGATCAACTTCTTGGGTGATTCAAGAACGATGTAAAGATCAAGATCAGATCGTGTTCTTGAGGGTGATTCAAGAACAGTGTTAAGATCCATCTTCGATCGTGTTCTTGAGGTTGAAGAAAACATTTGTGGGTATTGCATAAATCTGGGATCTTGTCCGCAAAGATGGCTTCAACTTTAGTTGTTGAGAAGTTTGATGGAAAGGGAGATTTTACCCTATGGAAGTGGAAGATCAAGGCTGTTCTTATGCAACAGAAAGTGGACTTGGCTATTGGAGAAGATGATGTTTTTTTAGTAAGTGTCACAAAGGACCAGCGGATTGAAATAAAGAAGATGGCATACAAAACCATCTTCCTACACATGTCAGATAGTGTCACAAGGGAGTGCAGAGACTCGGAAGATCCGGCTGTCAAATGGAAGAAACTAGATGAGTTGTTTCTTAGCAAAACTCTCCCTAACAAGATTTATCTTCTTAAAAGAATCTTTGCTTTTAAAAAGGATCCTAATAAAGAGTTGCAAGATAATCTTGATGTCTTTAATAAACTAGTTCAAGATTTAGCTAGTTCTAGTATTAATTCCTGGATGAACAATTGACTGTTATTTTGTTAAACTCTCTTCCTGATTGCTTTGATAATTTGATTAATGCTATTGAGTATGGAAGAGATACTTTAACTAAGGAGATTGTGATCAATGCCATAAGGGCTTATGATTTGAAAGCCAAGATGAGGGAGGCATCAAGTGGAGAAGGGCCGTTCATAAGAGGAAGGCCAACAACTCGGAATGGCAGTAGCATTCATGGTAACTACCGGGAGAAATCATGAGGTAGAGGGCAGGACTATGGGAGATCTCATTCCAAGACAAGACTTAGAGGAGGAAAGAGATGCTTCTACTGCAACAAAGAGGGCCATTTCAAGAAAGATTGCAAGAAGAAGATGTGGGATGAGAGAAGAAGCCATACCAACAATGGAGAGGCTTCGATTGCCAAAGGAGAACAACAAGATGATGTGCTTGTTGTGTGCTCAAATGTGAGCAGGAGGCAAGGCAACGAGAAGTGGATTCGGGATTTCGGGTGCACTTATCACATGTGCCCCCACAAAGAATGGTTCAAGAATTTCAAGGTGATCAATGATGGAAGGGTATTCTTGGGTAATGATAATTTTTGCCAAGTGAGGGGGATAGGAGACATCCAGTTGAGGATGTTTGATGGAATCACAAGGCTGCTGCGAAATGTGAGGTATCTTCCAGATTTGAAGAGGAATTTGATCTCATTAGGGCAGTTGGATTCCATGGGCTACACATGCAAAGTAGAGATAGGAAAGGTTAAGGTGGCTAAGGGATCTTTGGTAGTGATCAAAGCAGTAAGAAACGATGGACTCTATGAAATGATCAGAGAGACAGAAATCAATGATCAAGCAGCAAGCTTGATGGCTGAGATGGATAAGGTAGCCCTTTGGCACACTCGCTTGGGACACATAAGCGAAAAAGGCCTGCAAGTTCTTAGTAAGGATGACTTACTTGGTGGAGACAAAGTAGAGAAACTTGATTTCTACGAGTGTTGCGTTCTTAGGAAGCAACACCGGGTCAGCTTCAACACCGGAGTGCACAAGTCCAAGGGCATTCTTGACTACATTTATTCAGACCTTTGGGGACCAGCAAGAACACCAACACAGAGAGGTAACTTTTACTTTCTATCATTAATTGATGATTATTCAAGAAAAGTTTGGGTTTATTTGCTTAGGAATAAATTAGACGCCTTGAATAAATTTGCTGTGTGGAAAAAGTTGCTGGAGACTCAAACGAGTAGGGTAGTTAAGGCTTTACGAACTGATAATGGCTTAGAATTTTGCAATAAGGATTTTGATAAATTCTGTGAATTAAATGGCATTCTAAAACATAGAACGGTTGTAAAAACACCTCACCAAAATGGAGTTGCTGAGAGGATGAATATGACCCTTATGGAAAAAGTTAGGTGCATGTTAATAGGATCCGGTTACCAAAATATTTTTGGGGGGAAGCTGTGGCTACTGCTGCATACTTGGTAAATAGATCACCCTCTAGAGCTTTAGAGCTCAAGACTCCCATGGAGATGTGGAGTGGGAAACCCCCTGAGTTAAGCAACATTAGGACTTTTGGGTGTGCTGCATATGTATATAAAAGGAGGATAAACTTAGCCTAAGGTCTAGACAATGTGTATTTCTAGGATATGGTGATGGGGTTAAGGAGCATAGGTTGTGGTCCTTAGAAAAGAAAGGCATGAAACTTATTATAAGTAGGGATATTATTTTTAATGAATTATTATTTCCCTACTTGGAGAAAACTAACCCTACAGAGGCTAGTGAGCAAACTAGTCTGGAATTTGTGGAGCATCGCATCAAGGAGAATTCGGTTCCGGTAGAGCAAAGGAGGAAAGAGGGTTCAGACCAAGTAGAGCTCATTAATGAAGGCCATGTTCAGGGCACTCAAGAGGAGGCTGAACTAGAAAGGGTTGATGCAGCAAGTCAGAATGACTACCAGCTCATAAGGGACCGAGAAAGGAGGGTGGTGAGACCACCTTTGAGATATGGGTTTGCAGATGCTAATGTAGCAGCTCATTGGACAAAAGGAGAGATGAGTGAACTAGAAACTTACATAGAAGCCATGAAGTGTAAGGATTCATCAAAGTGGCAGCTGACTATGGAGGAAGAAATAGATTATTTGATGAAGAACAATTCTTGGGAGTTGGTGCCCAAACCAGAAAGACAGAGAGTTGTGAATTATATATGGATTTACAAGATCAAAGAAGGGAATACTCCAGGGGATAAAGTTTGGTATAAAGCTAGGCTGGTGGCAATGGGGTTCACATAAAAAGAAGGCATAGATTTCACTGAAATCTTCTCACCAGTTGTGAAGTATAAGACGATACGGATAGTATTGGCAATGGTGGTCCAATTTGATTAGGAAATCGAGCAAATGGATGTGAAGACAACGTTCTTACATGGAGAGCTCGATGAGACCATTTATATGAGGTAACCAGAAGGCTATGAGGAAGGAAGGCAGGGAGAGTTGGTGTACCAATCGAAGAAATCTCTCTATGGCCTGAAGTAATCACCTCAGCAATGGAATAAGAGGTTTGATTCCTTTGTAATCAGCTTGGGTTTCATGAGGAGCTATTATGATTCGTGCTTGTTCTACAATGGGCAGAAGGTTGATGAAGTGGTGATCATCCTCATCTATGTTGATGATATGTTGCTGGTTGGGAGCAGCATGGAGAGAATAAGGAAATTGAAGGCTCAACTCAGTGAGGAGTTTGAGATGAAGGATCTTGGCCATGCACAGAAGATCCTTGGGATGTGTATCATCTGGGAAAGGGAGAGAAACAGATTAAAGATCTCTCAAACTTCCTATGTAGAGAAGATGATATCTAAGTTCTCTATGGAAGATAGTAAACCAATGAAGGTTTCCCTTACTGGTCATTTTAAGTTCTCCAGTGATCAATGTTCGAGATCGGAGGTGGAGAAAAAGGAAATGAAAAAATTCCCTTACTCTAGTGCGGTTGGTTCAATCATGTTCATGATGGTGAGCACTAGACCTGAAATTGCTTATGCAATAAGTGTCCTCATTAGGTTTATGAGTAATCCTAGAAAGGAGCATTAGCTTGGGATGAAGTAGTTGATGAGGTACTTGAAGGGAAGCCCAGAAGTAGGGCTGGTTTATGAGAAGAGGGGTATGTCCATCTGCATTGAGGGTTTTGCAGATTCAGACTATGGAGCAGACCGGGATAAAAAGAGATCAATTACTTACTACTTCTTCAACTTAAATGGATGTTGTGTAAGTTAGAAGGCTCAGTTACAGCCTGTGGTAACACTCTCAACAATCGAGGCTGAGTACATAGCAGCAACGGAAGCCATCAAGGAGGCTATATGGTGCAAAGGGTTGCTGGAAGAGTTGAAGGTACTAGAGTAGTAGGTCATGGTGTTTTCGGATAGTCAAAGTGCATTTCACTTGTGTAAGAATCTGGTGTTCTATGAGACATGGATGTTCGGTACCATTTCATTCGGGAAAATGTTACAAAAGGATGCATCCATGTAGATAAGGTAGCCACGGAAGAAAACCCTGCGGATTTAGGTACTAAAGTTCTACCTCTATGTAAGTTCAATCATTGTCTTAGACTACTTAGGATTGGATTCGGTTGATTGATGACTCAAGATGAGTTTGGATCCTGAAGTTCTCTGCACAATGGTTCGGGTTTAAACATTTAGACAAAGGTAGAGATTGTTGATATTTGTCTAAGGTTTAAACATGGTTTAAACATGGCTAAGGTTTAAACCAAGGTTGGAAGAATAAATTTAGCATGTTAAAAGAGTGTACACAAGTGTGCGCCTCACTTTGGGTGTGTGCACACCTCTCCATTCAGCAAGACAAAGAAGTGCGCACAGTTGTGAGGGGTCCAGCTTTAGTGTTCGCTGCAGCCCTCCTCCTCCCAAGCCGCAGTGCCCAGTAAGGGAGGTGCTGGAGGAGGAGCAGCACCGCATCTCTCCTTCACCAAGGCCGCGGCGCCCAGCAAGTGGTGAAAAAGTGCTTTGCCTTGAGCCGCGACGCCCCTTGTTCAAGGCCTCAACGCTAGGCACACTGATGCACACATATTCCACTTGATTCAGCCTCTTGTTAAATGTGTGGGTGCAAGGTTAAAATGCACAGCATCACTTAGGATTGATGGAGGGCCATGGTTGAGTGGTCATCAAAATCTAAGGGTGGAGATTGACTTTCAAGATTAGACAAAAAGTTGGTGCACTATATAAAGGGTCACCTAGCTTTATTCTCATTAACATTGTGACATAATTTGAGATCAATTGTAAAGAGTGACAGACATACAAGAGAGAATTGTGTGAGAGTGCAAAGACACAAAACACAAGAGGGACTCATTGTAGTGAGGCTGGTTGTAAAGAGAGAGGAGTCTAGATTAGATATAGAGCATTGTAATAGTTCTTATCATCTTTTTTCTTCTCTTCTTGGTTTCTTTAAGAACTTGAGGTTTCTTGGAGAGGGTTGCTGTATTGTAAAGAACTATTGATTTAGTGCAGAGAGTTCAGAGGAACTCACGGGAATGTAGGCTATTGCCGAACCTCGATAACAAATCACTTATCTTCTTTCTTTCTTTGATTTTTGTTCCTATTTTCGATTCCAAATCTTTACAAGTCATTCTAGACTTGAGTATTTGGAAGATCACCACCTGGGCATCTTGTCAAGGTGATTTCAAACATAAACCCAAACCTTTTTAGAATAATCATCAATTAAAGACAGAAAGTAAAGCTTACCTCCCTGTATTGGTGTTCTTGCTGTTCCCCAAAGATCTGCATGAATGTAGTCAAGAATGCCCTTAGACTTGCGCACTCCAGTGTAGAAGCTAACTCGATGTTGCTTCCCAAGAGCGCAATATTCACAGAAATCAAGTTTCTCTACCTTGTCACCGTCAAGTAAACCATTCTTGCTGAGAACTTGCAGGCCCTTTTCGCTCATGTATCCCAAGCGATTGTGCCAAAGGACTGCCTTATCCATCTCAGCCATCAAGCTTGCTGCTTGATCCTTGATGTCCATGTCTCCGATCATCTCATAAAGAGTATCCTTCATTGCTACTTTGATCACTATTAAAGATCACTTGGTTACCTTGATCTTTCCTCTACCTGCTTTGTATATGTACCCCATGGAATCTATCTGCCCCAAATTTCTTCTCAAATCCGAAAGATATCTCACATTCCTCAGCAGCCTTGTAATTCCATCAAACATCCTCAACTGGATGTCTCTTGTGCCCCTCACTTGGCAAGAAGTATCATTCCCCAGGAAAACCTTTGCATCATTTATTTCGTTGAAATTCTTGAACTAATTCCTGTGAGGACACATATGATAAGTGCATCCGAAATCCAAGATCCATCTTTCGCTGCCTTCTTGTCCCTTGCTCACATTTGAGCACACAATAAGAACATCATCATCTTGCTGTTCTCCCTTGGCAACCAAAGCCTCTCCTTCATTGGTATGGCTTCCTTCTTCATCCATTATCATCTTCCTGCAATCTTTCTTGAAATGACCCTCCTTATGGCAGTAGTAGCATCTCTTTCCTCCAAATCTTAGTTTAGAGTGCGCTCTCCCATGGCTTTGTCCTCTACCTTGTGGTTTGTCCCGATAGTAGCCATGTATGTTGCTGTCATACCGAGTTGCTGGCCTTCCTCTAATGAACAACCCTTCTCTACTTGATGCTTCCCTCATCTTGGCATCAAAATTATCTTGCAACTCTTTATTAGGATCCATTTTAAAATCAAAGATTCGTTTTCGAAGATATATCTTATTAGGGAGAGTTTTGTAAGAAACAACTCATCTAGTTTCTTCCAAATGATAGCTAGATCTTCCGAGTCTCCGCACTCCCTTGTGACACTATCTGACATGTGCAGAAAGATGGTGCTGTACGCTATCTTCTTCATCTCATTCCGCTGGACCTCAGTGAAACTTTATGGAAAAACATCATTTTCTCTAATCCCCAAGTCCACCTTTTGTTGCATAAGAACCGCTTTGATTTTGCACTTCCAAAGGGCAAAGCCTCCCTTTCTATCAAGCTTCTCAACAATGAAGTTCGAACCCATCTTGCGAAGAAAATCCCAGATTTATGTAGCACCCACAAGTACTTTCTAACTTCTAAATCTCAAGAACACAAGCAATTGTTATCGAGGTTCGACAATGACTTGTAAGAAACATGAATCAAACAATCAAAGAAAGAACACAAGCAATTGTTATCGAGGTTCGACAATGTGCCTACGTCCCCATGAGCTCCTCTGAGCTCTCTGCACTAAATCAATGGAGTTCTTACAATTACAACAACACCTCTTCAAGAACCCTCTTGTTCTTGAAGAACAAAGAAGAGAAAAAGAAAGTGATAAGGACTAACTGTTTCCCTGGAATTTTCCCCAAGAAAATTCCAATTACAAAGCCCTTGAATCCCCAATATATACTACTACTCTCTTTAAACAACCAGCCTCTCTTGAATGAGTCTCTCTTGTGTTTAGTGTCTTTGCACTCTCACAGACCATGCGTTCTATTTCACACAAATTCACATGTCATTCTCTCTTGTTGAGATGATTATCTTCACTTGTTGTTAGAAGACCCTTTATATAGAGCAATGACTACCTTATCCAATCTTTGAGATCAATCTTAACCCTTAGATCTCAAGAACCAAAGACTCACGGCTCTCTAAGAGTCTAAGTAATCCTGTGCGTTTTAACCAAGTCCCAAACACCATCTCAAAGTGCTGAAAAATTGGCGTTAGGTGTGCTTCGTGCTGAGGTTCAGAAGAGGGGAAACTTGCTGCCTTGCTAGAGGCTGCGGCACGGCTGGTCCGTGCTGCGACGTGCACCTAAAGGAGGACTTCCTACACTTGCTGAAGGCTGTGGCGCACAACATGTGCTGCGACGCACAACCTGGACTTGATGCTGAACTTTTCATCCGTTTAATTCTTTGACAAATCCCAACACACTATAACCTATACAACATTATGACCTCTCTGGGTACGGGGAAAACCATAAACAAAATCCATACTTACATTCTTCGATGGCCATTCAGGTACTCAAAGAGGTTGCGATAAACTTGCTAGATGTCTATCCTCAGACTTTACCTGTTGACAAATCAAACATCTAGAAATATACTCAGCTACATTCTTATTCATCCCCGACCACCAATAATTCTGTCTCAACCCTCTGTACATCTTATTATTACCCGGGTGCATAGAATACACAGAATCATGAGCCTCTCTTAGTATCTCCTTTCTCATCTCAACATCATTTGGAACACAAACTCTATGTCTCAATACCACCATACCATCTTCTCTAATTCTAAACTCAGTCGGCTTCCCACTCAATATTTCCTGTTTGATCTTTTCTATCTCTTCATCTCTACTCTACATCTGTAACAAGCGATCAATAATTAAAGATTGTACCACCATATTTTCCATCAATACTCCTCTATCATTGATACTCAACTACATTCTTATTTCTCTCAGTTCTTTCATCAAGCTAATATCATGACTCCCAATAGCAGTTAATCTCTCTGTAGACATTGAACTCAATGCATCAACTACAACATTAGCCTTCCCTGGATGATAATAAATTGTATGATCATAATTACTAATCAACTCCATCCACCTTCTCTGCCTCAAATTCAACTCTTTCTCTGGATAGGTAAATACGTCAAACTTTTGTGATCAGTAAAAATTTCACAAGTGGCTCCATACAATCTTTAAAGCAAAAACTATGGTAGCCAATTCTAAATAATGAGTCAGGTAATTCCTTTCATGGTTCTTCAATTGCCTAGAAACATAAGCTATAACTCTCCCATGTTGCATCAACACACATCCCAACCCCTGATGTGATGCATCGCTATATACCACAAGTCCATCACCAGAATGAAGCACTAATACTGAGGCAGTAGTCAATTTTTCTTTTAACAGCTTGAAACTCCTCGCACATTCTTCTGACCACATAAACTTCACCACCTTCCTAGTCAATCTAGTAAATGGTCCAACAATAATAGAAAAATCCTGGATAAACCTCCTATAATAATTAGCCAACCCCAAAAAGCTTCTAATTTTAGTCACGCTCGTGGGTCTTTCCCTAATCAACACTGCCTCTACTTTCTGTGGGTCAACTGCTATACCATCTCCTGACACAACATACCCTAAGAAAGATATTTCACTCAACCAAAACTTACACTTAGAGAACTTTCCATACAATTTCTCTCTCCTTAGAATTTCCAATACTATCTCTAAATGTTGCTCATGCTCCTCTTTATTCTTAGAATATATCATAATATCATCAATAAATACAATCACAAATCTATCCAAGAATGGTTTAAACACCCAATTCATTAGATCCATAAATACTGCAGGAGCATTAGTTAACCCAAATGGCATCACAAGGAACTCGTGAGGGCCATAACACGTCTTAAAAGCAGTCTCAGGTATGTCCTTCTTTATCCTCATCTGATGATAACCCGTTCTCAGGTCTATCTTAGAAAACACCCTAACTCCCTGTAACTGCTTGAATAAATCATCTATCTTGAGAAAATGATATCTATTCTTGATGGTAATCTTAGTCAATTGTTTATAATCAATACATAACCTCATCGTTCTATCATTCTTCTTCACAAACAACACAGGGGCTCCCTAAGGCGACATGCTAGGTCAAATAAACTATTTATCTAATAACTCATGAAGCTGAACTTTTAACTCCCTCAACTCAGTTGGTGCCATTCTTTAAGGTGCTATAGATATGGGTGATGATCTTGAAATCACCTAAATAGAAAACTCAATCTCCCTATTGGGAGGAAACCTAGACAACTCCTCGGGGAATACATTAGAAAAATATTTCACTACTAAGATTTCTTTTAACTTCCTAGTCTCATTTCTAGAATCCACCACATACACCAAATACCCCTCATAACCCTTCTTCAACCATTTACTAGCAGTCAGAACAGAAATAAGATAATTGGCAAGTATCTTACGTTCTCCCTGAAAGTTAAATTTCTCTTATCCTAGTATCTTGAACACCAAATTCTTCCTAAAACAATCTACCCAAGCATGATATGCAGATAACCAATTCATCCCCAGAATTAAATCGAAATCTGTCATATCTAAAGGCAACAAATCAACTTTAAATTCTCTATCAGCCATACTAATCACACAACCCCGATAAATTGTCCTGATAATAACCCTATCCCCAGTAAAAACCTCAACAATAACAACATGCATCAAAGGACTAACACAAGCATAAATAGATTTCATATAAATACTGGATGCAAAAGAATGGGTTACACCAAGATCAATCAATAATCTAGCAGGTTTATCAAGAATAGATACCATACCCATAACAATATCTGAAGTGGCCTATGCATCTTGTTGGGTCAATGCATAGACTTTGCTGTCTCTGTGCTGTAACTGACCATTACGTCATCTTTCAGCTACTGATCCTCTACTTCTCCCCCGTATTTTCCCTGATCCACCACCTCTTTCCACTTGTTTTCTCCCAACACCTCTAACACTTGTCTCAACAGATTTCTTTACTGAAAAATCTACACTAATATGTCATCCCTCACCACATACAAAGCACATTAGAGTAGGATGATTCCGAGATAGATGCCCTGTCTGATTAGATTTATAGCAAACTCTTGTCTCTCGATCATACATCAGATTACCACTTCCCCTTGGTGGCATACTTACTCATCTACCATAACTTTTAGTTCCAATAGCATGTCTCCCAAATCTAGGGGTCCCACCGATATTACTCTGAGCTACAGAAACAATAGATCCTGCGTGCCTCTGACTCTGTATTACAGTTCTCTATGATAAGGAACACCCCATCTGGGGTGGTCTCCCACCCTACACACTTTTACTACTACCACATTAGGGTTCCTCAAATCTAGACCTCTTCAGCCAATCTCTTCTACCTTTAAACTACATCACATCATTCTAAATCTGTAATGCTTTATCCACCATTATCGCATAATTCCTAATACCCATATAAAAGAGTTTAGTTCAAATTTCATAGTATAACCCATCTAAAAATCTCTTACATTTCCTCTTCTTCGTATTACTTACTCAGGTAAAAACCTCGACAGAGCTATAAATATACTATCATGCTTAACCACATATAAGGTATTCTACCTTAAATGAATAAAATATCTCTATTGTTGTGCTCAAAATGTATCTGGAAAATATTTCGTAAAGAACGCATCCTTAAACTTATGCCAAGTTAAGGGTTGATCTACTTGTGTACTCAATCTAGGCAGAATATCCTCCCACCGTTGAGAAGCCTCATATTCCAGCTTAAATGAAGCAAAAACAACATTCTACCTCTCTATCACTGGTAAGACTTGAAATTATTTCTCAACATGTTTAATCCATTGCTCAGCTTTAATAGGATTTACAAATCCTCTAAAATACTGGGGTTTAAACTTAATAAATCTTACAAAACGATCCTCTTGAATCTCATGTGCAAACACACCCTCTCCCTCATAAGCCTCTCGTCTCACCACATCAGGTTCTGCTTGACTATTTTCCTCTAATTTCCTTTGTAAATTATCAGCCATTTCTTTTATTGCATTCATTCTCTCAATAGCACAATCAAGAACTTCTCTAAACTCATCCATCCTAATATCAATTTTCCTCATCTTGCAACCGTAATAGTTTCTTAATGACAATTGGTGTCCGGATAGGATTTGAAGAAAATCAATTATGGCAAGGTTAAAACCTCACTACGATATCTTTAATGGCCAAATCACCATCTTGAAAGGCCAAGTAAAACATATATAACTCTCACAAATCTTTCAGAATCCACCACATAGAATTGAGAAACATATAACGGAGAATAACTTAATTAATCTGAATAAACTTGTTATAACCGAAACCCTAAGAAGGTTTTAGTAGATTATTATAATATAAAAAATAATTGAACTCTTTTTCATTAGCTTAAGCTTTTTGGATAATTAATAATTATATTATTATTAATATGGTATAAGAGCTCCAAATCTTGGTTGAGTAATGAGGATTCCTCTTTTCATTTAATATTTCACCTAGTGCATTGTCCTTCCCATTAGGCTTTCTTACATACAGTTGGATTCACGTGCAATGCTACCTTTAATCTTTTTGTTGGCTTGCACATGAAGGGATATGTTAGAGCATAAAAGAATAATTAGGTCATTTCTCATTAATTTAAACTTTTTTTGAATAATTAGTAACTCAATTATTCTTAATATAGATTATAAACACCCTTGTATAGCAAGACCAGTAATCCTTAACCAGTAGAATTAATACATATTTAGGAAACTCTACAATTGCTAAAATATACAATTACATAAAACCCTAACAAATACTCACTTTGTCCTATATTTTTAGTCATGTTTTGACTTTCTAAAACAACTTTGAATTATTAATTTTTCTTGATATTTTGTCAATTTAAAATTATAACAAAATAAATTTTTAGAAGTTTATGGATTCTATAAACTAATATATCCAAAAAATGATACTTTATTAGTTTAACATTAACAAAGAAATTAATCATTTAATTAGATGAATAGTATATTTGGACAAACAATATGAGATATAGAGAGTAGATAATTAAAATTAACTTTGAGATCCACTTAAACTAAGCTCCTGCGTCACTTAATCTCTCTGTATCCATTTGACGACTTTACTATTGTATCACCATTACCATTTATATACATTTGTTATGTAAAGGGGTGTGTTAGAGTATATAAGTATGAATTTTTCATAAAATATATATGGACAAAAATATGCTTTTTAAATAATTATTTATTTGATAATTTTTTTTCTTTTCCTCATAGAATAAGGATTCAATTTTTCTCTAAATAAGCAAGTTTTCAATAAACAGTTCGTTATTTTATACACATAAGTATTGTATAAACAATACATTACCATGTAATTAGATCCATTAAAACCATTTCTTTTCCTAGTAGGATTTACTTTACTATGTATATGCAAACCATTTCGAAATAGTTCATTACTCTATATAATAAAGTCTTTCACAAGTAATTTTTGATCATGTAATTAAATCAATTAAATAATTAAAGAGAAAGATTGATAACAAATCTAGAATATTTCTTATCTATTATAAGAAATTTATTAATAAACTATATTTGTATTTATAAGTTGGAGATTGTTCTTATTTCTTTCTTATTGAAATTATTAAGATTTTGGCTAAATTCTTACAAAGAAGAATTCTAATTGGTTTGGAAAAAGTAGTTTCCTATTTTATAATTGGTTATTCTAGTAGGAGTAGTACTAGTTTCCTATTAAATTGTTCCTTGTACAAGTAGTAGTAGTCGTCTACTATGATGTTATAGTTCTTTTCCTAATAGTATTAGGAAAATATCGTCTATATAATGGGGCCTAGAGAAGTTTTGAGACACACTTATAATTCCAATATTATAACTATATTTAGGTGGAGAGCTTTGGGTATATTTGGGGATTTTGGGTTGTGAGGGAAATAATTTTGTTTTTCCTAAAGTTATTGTTAGGGGTTAATAAAATTGTGAGTTTGTTGGTGGCATAGGCAAGAAGGTTACCAAACAACATTAAATTGTTGTGCTTGATATTTGTTTGTTTATTTTCTTATTTAATTATTGTAAGTTTGAGTAGGTGGATTTTAGGGGTGAAATCTCAACAAGTGGTACCAGAGCTTGGTAATCTATTTGAAGAAGCTGCCTGTTGTTATTTGTTGCGTCCACGCCACCATGTCGACAAGTATATCTAAATTTGAGATTCTTTTATTTAACAGAAGAAATAATTTTACTTTGTGGCATAGTACAATTCAAGATCTTCTAGTGCAACAAGATTTTGATTAGGCTTTAGAGGAAGAAAAGCTAGAAGAGGTGACTGATAGAAAGTGGCAATCGATTCAGAGGAAGGTTGTAATCACAATCAGGTTGGCTCTTGCTCCTGAGATCAAGTATACCGTGTTGAAGGAAACTACACTTAAGGGTTTTATGGGATATGCTCAAGAGCATATATGCGTCAAAGTATTTGACTAACAAATTGTGTCTTAAGATGGATATCTACTCTCTAAAGATGGAAGAAGTTACAAGTCTTCATGATCACTTGAGAGTGAATTTAACAAGTTAGTGTCTCAATTGTTAAATATAGAAAAAACATTAAAGGATGAGGAGAAGACATTGCTTTTATTACCATCTTTACCCAAATCTTATAAACCATTGGTGCAAACATTGTTGGTAGGCAAGTCGACATTGAGCTTAGATGATGTGACCGCACTTCTACTTGAGAATGAGAGGTTGATGGGAAACGAGAGCTTGTCTTGTGGCAGTAAAGCGCTTGCTGTGGAGTGTTCTAATCGAGGGAGGAGAAAATGGAGAGTGAACAATGACTCAAGGTGGAGATCCAAATCTAGGCCTAGAGATGACAGTGACAAGGAGTGCTTTTATTGTGGACAGATAAGACACATACAATATTATTGTAAGGCTATGAAGAATGATTTAAAAAAGTTGAGAATGATGAGTGGGAAGAAGAATCATGATGGAAAGAGTAGTGAAAGTGCTAATATCACTGAGGGAAGTAATGAAGACGTGTTAGTTATTGAGCACATTAAAGAAAAAATTGATGAGAGTAATACGGTGCTACTTGATTCGACATCCTCCATTCACATATTCAATAAGAAAAAGTACTTTGATTGTATGAAAGAACCTACCCATATCACAGTTGCTACCACATGTAGGAAACACAAAGTAATTGATGGTGAAGGAAGCCTAAGGTTGAAGGTCTATGATGAAAGCATGAAGACACTTGAGAAGGTAAAGTTTGCTTTCTCTCTCACTACAAATATCATCTCTTTGGGGGAGCTTGATAAGATGGGATACACATGGACTGGGGGCAATGGAGAAATGCAAGTTCTTAATGGATCAAATGTATTGTTGAAGGCTACTATTAACAACAATGGATTGTATTTGTTAGATGGGAAGGTTTTGCTTGAAAAATTAGGTGGAGGAGATATGGAAGGACCAAAAGGAAGAATTGCACCCACCAAGAAGAAAGTCAGATTTGTTGATGAGGTGTGGAGAATTCGAGACAAGATGGAGATTTGTTAGAATTTTGGATCAAATCATCACAAAGAAGAATTCTAATTAGTTTGGGGAAAGTAGTTTCCTATTTTATAGTTGGTTGTTCTAGTAGGAGTAGTACTAATTTCTTATTAAATTGTTCATTATACAAGTAGTAGTAGTAGTAGTAGTAGTAGTAGTAGTAGTCTACTATATTGTTGTTATTCTTTCCTAATAGTATTAGAAAAATATTCTCTATATAAGTGGGGTCCTAGAGAAGTTTTAAGACACACTCAAAATTAGAATATTATAACTTGATCTAGGTGGAGAGCTTTGAGTGTATTTGAGATTTTGGGGTATGAGGTTGTCAAGGTAATATTTTTGTTTTTCCTAAAGTTTCTGTTAAGGATTAATAAAATTACGAGTTTGTTGATGGCATAGGCAAGGAGGTTGCTGAACCACATTAAATTGTTGTGCTTGATATTTGTTTGTTTATTTGCCTATTTGATTATTGTAAGTTTGAGTAGGTGGATTTTAGGGATAAAATCCCAACAAAAATTAAATCATGGTATTCTTTTCTTTTACTTTTCCCATTACATAAAAAAGTAATGAAATAATCAATCACACAATTCTTATTCACGTGCCTTAACAATAGCTACTAATAATAAAATACCTTGCCTTACCTTAAAGTCCATCCTCTCAATTTCAGATGGAGCTGCCTCTGCCACAGCTTTCCCAAATGATATAATCCTTCCATAATTTACATTTTCATCATCATTACATGCTGCGGTGTCTGAAGTTGAAATATATCATTATCTAAGAAACTGGTGCTATTACACTGCATTTTGGAGGGAATTTTCTTTATCATTCTACTTACCAGAAAAGAAGGGGGAAGAAAAAGTAACATTATGCACAAGCAGTTGAGCTAGTGCCTATCGTGAGAAAATTAGAACATTCATTGTACTAAGACATGCAAATGTCTCATCTTAAGGAAGCAAAATAAATTCTTAAAATTTGTGAGAATTTTCTTTGAGGTAAGGCAACAAGAAATGTTCTGTTGTAAAAATTAAAGCAAATTAGTGCAAATTAATGAAGAAAAATCAACGATAGGCAAGAAGGAAAACTAAAAAGTTTGTTTTTCATAATTTGTATGCATCCATTCCTATCAATCACATAATTTTTCAATAATGTTTCTTGCTTCATATTTTAACTAGTACTATAACTCCAAGCTTTATCTCCCTAAAGTGCTAACTTAATTTATTTATGAGATCATATACCTTTCATATATAGTAGGATCTTGCCCATTGCTTCAAACCAATGTTTTGGCTGGTTGGGAGACTCAATACCACAATAAGCTTGTGGCTAGCCTAAATACCACACATCCACATGGTAGTGGGCTTAGGTTAGCTCTGATACTATTTGTAAGACCACGAGTCCATCAACCCAAAGTGGTAACTCAAGTTACTTTTGGGTTTATAGAGCCTTACATATATAATTGAATCTTCCCATTACACTACCAACGTGAGATGTAAGTAACCAAAACTAAAAGGACCACTTTTCATTTTTTTTTATTGATAATCTTAAAAGAAATGGGAAGATACTTGTAAATAGGGGTTATATTTGTGAAGGTTGGGCCGAGCCCTTGTTCATCTTTTGGCGGAATACTCGTTGGCTAGAAGCATGTGATAGATGACTTATAGTGTTTTGGGTGTTCTTTTGGGTGGTTGCCAGATTTGTAAAAAAATGAAGTATGTGCTTAAAGTGGTATACACGCTTCTAAGGAGTTAAAGAAGGCAAAATCTTTGATTTCGTTCTTTATTTTTTGGTTTGATTGGAGTGAGAGAAAGAAAAGAGCTTTTAATGGTGAAAAGATAGAGTGTGATTAGAGATAGATGGTTCAATATCATTAGTTTTTTATTTTAAAGGTAATATATATATATATATGTATATATATGCATACATATATATTTGTGAATGATGAAGACCTTATAGATTTTGTGGAAACATTATTGTGTAGATAGTGTTTGAGATTTTTTACATGCCCGTTGATGTTTTATTTATACAATTTTACTTATAAAAAAAGAATATTACACTTAACAACTACAATCCTATGCCTTTAGTGGTCGCAAGGTTGGAAAAAGAAACAAAAATATCACTCTCATTGATAAGAGCATCTGCCTTAGCATCAGGAAGCAACAAATTCACTAGGGAACAAACCTTGTAAGTGGTTGGAGAAGCTAGCCATAGATCAACCCAAAATTTTCATCATCCACCTCCACCTCCACCAACACCGACACCGAAACCCCTTGTCAAGCGCATGTTTAGTCCCCCAAGTACTTTGCCAAGTAAAGGAAGGATAATTACCCAACTCATCTTCTAAAAAAAGAGCAAGAAGGAAAATATATGGCTCTAAGCAAACATATCGCTAGGGAATGTAAATTATGCAACAACCTCCAACCTTGCTTAGTTAACAAAGCCTCATTAAAGCAATTCATATCTCTGAACCTCAGTTTATCCTTCTTCTTAGATTTGCACAGCTCAGACCATGGAACCCAATGGATTTTTGTCTTCTCCCTCTCACTACCCCACCAAAATTGACAAACCAACTTATGGATATCTTCACAAAGGGATATAGCCAGGCTAAAAATGCTCACAACACATGTAGGAACTGCTTGTGCCACAACCTTGATGTGGATTTTTTTACCAGCTTCGGTAATAATTTCTCCTTCCAGCCTTAAACCTTCTGCCACACTTTATCTTTAATAGATTAAAAAATCTGCTTCTTTGATCTACCAATCATTGCCGGAAGCCCCAGATATTAACCACAAGTCTATGTTGGGTTAACTCCTATCAGCTACGTCAAACACTCCCTCACCTCCACCGTAGTATTTCGTCTAAAAATTGAATATGATTTATGAAAATTAATTTGCTGACCAAAAGCTCTTTGGTACGACTCAAATATCCTCAGTCAAACAAAAACATCCTTAGTGGAAGCTTTGGTAAAGAACAAATATTGTGATCAACAAAAAGTAAATGTGAAATCCGTGGATGCCCTCGACAAATTAAAACCCCATGTAAAGGCCCACCAGACACAAATTTTATTATCAAAGTCGAAAATCCTTCAACATACAATAAAAAGAGGTAGTGAGAAAGCAAGTCACCTTGCCGAAGCCCCCTCTCAGGAACAAATCTCTCTGGACGAACACCAATGATTAAGACACAGTAGGAAATAAAAGATACACACTTATCTTTTTCTTGAAATAATGCAATATCTACTGAGCTATTAAATTATTATTAGTAATTAACCGACCAGAAACAAACACACTTTAATTCTTTGACATTATCTAAAGAAGAATATTTTTCAAACAATTAGCCAAAACCTTCACAATCAGCTTGTATGAGGCATTACACAAACTAATTGGCTTGAACTCCGTCATATACTTCGACTCTTTGGTTTTCGGAATTAAACCAATTTGGGTATAAGTCATCTCACTTGATAAAATACCAGTATAAAAAAATTCTAAAACAGCTGTGACAACATCTGAACCCACCACATACCAAAATTTCGAATAGAAAAGCACAGGCATCCCATTTGGCCCAGGTGCTTTAGTTGGCTGCATCTACTTGAGAGCCTCCCAAACCTTCTCTCTCGTAAAATTTGCCAACAGAGTAGACTTCATCTGCTCAGTCACCACCCTGTCAATTGAATCTAAATCTGAACCCACATCCGAGGCTTAAAAAAATTTAATGAAATACTCCACTGCCACCCACTTTATAGCCTTAGTTGCATCATGCCATCTATCCTCAGTGTCATACAGACCCTTAGTCCTATTACCTTTCTTTCTTTGAGATGCTTTAGAATGAAAAAACATTGTATTTCTATCAGCTTCTCTCAACCACACAGCCCTAGATCGTTGCCTCCCCACCATCTCATCTCTCAGGAGCCATTCATTTATTTCAGCCTCTAACCATTAACTTTTCTCCATTTGTCTTGCAGAAAATGGCCCAAACCGAATCTATTTTAACTTCAATTCATGCTTCTCTCGAACAAAGGTGGATTTATTCCAGTTCTCCATATGAGACCCACAAGCAAAAACTATTTTAGTAATATTGTCTAACGTTGACTCCCCGAAAGGGTTCAACCATGCATTCATCACCACCGATTCGCACTGATCATGTCTATGCCACTACGATTCAAATCGGAAAATTTTGTCACCCACTCTCCACTGCTTAGATGACCCATCTAATTTCAACATTATGGCAAGATGATTAGAATTTTCAACCCTAAATGGTGAACTGACGTAAAAGGAAATAAATCACACCAATTATGTGCAGCCATTGCTCGATCCAACAAAACCACTATCTCGCTCCCATCCTTCTTCGTATTGCACCCCGTAAAATAGTCCCGCACATATCCCAAATCCTTAAACCCACAGTCATTAATCGCTTCCCAAAAATCCTCATTTTCCATTCAGCCCAAATATTCCTTCATCTTCTCATGCACCCTCATGATCTCATTAAAGTCACAAATATAACACTAGAGTAAGTTGGAAGACCATTTCAATTTGTGAAGCAACTCTTATGATTGTATACGTAGTATAAGACGCCAGGCCACATCACTCCCAAAATCTCTATGCACCATATCAAAATGATAATGATAAAGTGTCGTAGTACGAATGTCGATATCACCTAACCACATCATAATCAAACCACCACCTTGCCGTCATGGTCGAGTAGCCAAACCATTCGGATAACTCAATCTGTAATACTCATATTTTTAAAGTAAAAGTAAATAAGTAGTTTGATAAATATGACATAGAATTAAAATAATATATATAAAAGATTTATTATTGAATAAAATAATTCTTAAAAAAAAATTGAACACGTGTAGCGTGGAGGATAAGAAGGACAAAGGAAAAAAATTTGACACCAGTAGTATGGAGGATAAGAAGAACGAAAAAAAAACATAGGACAACACCTGGACATCCAGGTGTTGTCACTAAAACATGCACATAATGCATGTTAGCCAGCACAATTTCTACAAAACAGTGGCATCGGTTGGATGTATATAAAAACGGGTTTTTATATTGTTTTGTTTTATTATTCCTACCAAATTCTGTTTGGTATTTTTTTTTTCAATTCAAATTACTCTGTTTCTTTAAATACCTGGGGACTGAAAGAAAAGTTGAAAGAGTTAAAATTTTAAAGAGGTTTATGAGAGAATTTTAAAGAGAGTCGAGGAACTCTAAGAAAAACAAAAGGTAATAATATGAATTTTATTTTTTGAAATTTAGTATATATAAAAAATACCCTGAATTTGATGTAGAAATTTAAAGGTATGAATTACGGAAAAATTGAAGAATAAATTAAGAATTTTAATATAAATATTATGGCAGGTGTCGATGATCAACAATCGGGAGAAATTGTTGAAAGAAGCAGGAAAGGTAAGGAGGTGATCCACGGGTAGCTCTAAGTGCTACGTGGTGAGTTAGATTTACTTTTAGTAATCGAGATAAATATGAAATATAAAGTGATGATATTTAAATTAATTATTAAGCTACGATTGGATGATAAATGAAAGTTAGTTGATGGATATGATAGGAAAAATTGATATGTTAAAGGTTTATTATATGAGAAGTAATATTATTGAAATAATGAGTTTATTAAATATATAATGAAGGGATAAATGAAATTCTTGTTAAGATATGATTGATAAATTGTTATGATATATGAGGAGATAATTTAATGAATATGATAAAAATAATTATTTTGAAAAAGAGCTGGATAGCTAAATTGAATGTCTGAATGTATGCTTGTTTTAATATTATTGTTCATACGTATATTTCATATCATTGTTCATATGCATATGCATGAAATGAAAAGAACCGGGAAGACAGTCGATCTAAATGAAAAAAAACTGTGACAGCCGGTATATGCTGGAAATAAATGAACTGGGAAGGCGGTTGGTCTAAATGAAATAAAAATCGTGACAACCAGTCAATGTTTGAAATAAAATAACCACAAAGGAAGCCGGTCTAAATGAAACCGTGACAACTAGTATATGTTGAAAATAAAAGAATTGGGAAGATAGCTGGTCTAAGATAAAACATGTCGACATGTGGGAAGACATTCCCAAATAAAAATAAAATTTAAATTCATGCATTGTGTTTGCTTTAAATATTGATTATTATTGTTTGAGATGCTAAAGTACTATTCTTGATTGTAAATTTATACATAGATGAATGAGTCTCACAAAGAGAAAGATATGATGAGAACGAAAGATAAAAGTATGATATGATAAGAATTATCTGAGTGATTGATTATATGTTGTGAACCTCATAACGAGGTAATTATGAGGTAAAATTAATAGTCTCAATATGATTAAATATATGAGAAGAAGAGATTGAGAAATGATGAGGATTATGATATGAGTGGTGATAATAGAATGTTGTTATCGAGTTATATGAGATATAAATGAATGAATATTTGAAGACTATTTGAACAATTGAATACTTCTAGTAAATTTAATTCACTGAGCTTGTGAGACTCATTCTTCATTGTTAAATAATTTCAAGTAGCAGGCAGGACAAATAGATTGTTGAGCTGAGATTCAGACTGAGTGATTATCTGTAAGCCTCGTGGTCCATATCCTTAGACTAATGGAAAAAAATATTGTAAATATTCATGCATCATATGTTGTATATAATGTTTCAGTTGTAATTTTAATAATGTAACTCCCCTATTGAGAGTTGAGGATTGATCTATAGATATATATAATTTCAATTGATTTTTTTATGTTGTTGCATATATGTGTCGTGCTGGGATTACAAAACGTGATGACACCGTTTCGGGGGTGGCAAACCCGGGATGGCTCGTTACAATTTTGGTATCAAAGCATTAGGTTTTATGATTCTGTAGACTGCATACAAATTTAAAGAAATGGAAGATTTAAATAAATTATATTTTAATGTAGAGTTTGAGGATAACACATGGACGTGCTAGAGCTAGAGCTAGAGTTCTGAATCAGAGGGGACGTGACAGACCCCTAATATTTAGAAGAGCTAAAATAGAGGGGGAGGTTGAGTCTGTGGTATATGCAAGGGAACAAGTTGCTAGTGCAGCTGGTACTAGTAGAGGTAGGAGAGAATCTGAGATTATGAGGGATGAGTTGAGAGATGTTCTTGATTGTGCTATAGAGAGAATGAATGCAGTAGAAGAAAGGGTTGATAATTTGCAGAGGAGATTAGAGGAAATGGATAGAATAGAACCTGATGTGGTGAGACAAGAGGCTCATGAGGGAAAGGGTATGTTTGCACATGAGATGCAAAGGGATTATTTTGGAGATTTCTTAAGTTTAAACCCTAATCTTTTAGAGGATTTGTAAATCCTATGGAAGCTGAGCAGTGGATTAGACATGTTGAGAAATATTTTAAAGTCTTACCAGTGACAGATAGATAGAAGGTTGCTTTTACTTCATTTATGCTGGAAAGTGAGGCTTCTCAATGGTTGGAAGATTCTGCCTAGATTGAGTACATAGGTAGATCAACCCTTGTGAAAGATGTGTTACATAAGTTAAGGATGTGTTCTTTGTGAAGTATTTTTCAGATATATTTCGAGCACAACAAGAGAGAGATTTTATTCATTTAAGGTAGAGTGCTTTATCTGTGGTTGAGTATGATAGTAGATTTATAGCCCTGTCGAGTTTTTTTACCTGATAAAGTGAATACAGAGGAGAGAAAGTGTAAGATATTTTTAGACAAGTTACACTATGAAATTCGGACTAAACTCTCTTATATGGGTATTGAGAATTATGCTATACTGGTGGATAAAGCATTACAGATTGAGAAGAATTTAATAGAGTTTAGAAGTATGAGGGATTGGCTAAAGTGGTCTAGATTTGAGGGACCCAGAAGTGATAGCAGTATAAGTGTGCTGGGTGGGAGACCACCCTAAATGAGGCGTTTCTTGTCACAAGTAACTATAGTACAAAGTCAGAGGAAAGCAAGATCTGTTGCTTCTGTAGCTCAGAGTAATATCGGTAGGAACCCTAGATTAGGGAGATAAGCTATGAGAACTGAGAGTAATGGTAGAGGAGTAAGTATGCCACCAAGAAGAAGTGGTAATCTGATGTATGATCGAGATGTAAGAGTTTGCTTTAGATGTAATCAAATGAGGCATCTGTCTCATAATTGCCTTACTCAGATATACTTTGTATGTGGTGAGGGGAGACATGTTAGTGTAGATTATTTAGTGGGGAAATCGGCAGACGTAGGTGCTGGAGGTGTTGGGAAAAGACAGGTGGTAGATCAAAGAGTATACGGGGTAGAGGCAGATTATTAGTAACTGAGAGAGGACACAGTGGTCAGTTATAGTCCAGAGACAGAAAAGTCTATGCGTTGACTCAACAGGATGCACATGCCACTCTTGATGTTGTTATGGGTATGGTATCTATTCTTGATAGACCTGCTAGATTATTGATTGATCCTGGTGCAACCTGTTCTTTTGCATCCAATGTTTATATAAAATCTATTGATGCTAGTGTTAGTCCTTTGATGCATGCTATTGTTGTTGAGGTTCCTACAGAGGATTTGGCTTTTATTAGGAGAATTTATCGGGGTAGTGTGATTAGTCTGGCTAATAGAAAATTTGAAGTTGATTTGTTACCTTTAGATATGACAAATTTTGATTTAATTCTTGGAATGAATTGGTTATCTGCATATCATGCTTGGGTAGATTATTTTAGAAAGAATGTTGTATTCAAGATACCAAAACAAGTAGAGTTTAATTTTCAGGGAGAACGTAAGATACTTGCCAACTGTCTTATTTCTGCCCTGACTGCTGGTAAATGGTTGAAGAAGAGTGTTGAGGGGTATTTGGCATATGTGGTGGATTCTAGAAAAGAAATTAGGAAGTTAGAAGAAATCTTGGTAGTGAAAGATTTTTCTGATGTATTCCCTGATAAGTTGTTTGGTTTGCCTCCCAACAGGGAGATTGAGTTTTCTATTGAGGTTATTTCGGGGTCAACACCCATATCTATAGCACCTTATAGAATAGCACCAACTGAGTTAAGAGAGTTGAAAGTTCAGCTTCAGGAGTTGTTAGATAAATAGTTTATTCGACCTAGTATGTCGTCTTGGGGAGCCTTTATGATGTTTGTCAAGAAGAAGGATGGGACGATAAGGTTATGTATTGATTATAGACAGTTGAATAAGATTACCATCAAGAATAGACATCCTAATCCTAGGATAGATGATTTATTTGAGTAGTTAGAGAGAGCTAGGGTGTTTTCTAAGATAGACTAGAGATCGGGTTATCATGAGTTGAGGATAAAGGAGGAGGACGTGGCTAAGACTACTTTTAGGATACGTTATGGTTATCATTAGTTTCTTGTGATGCCATTTGGATTAACTAATGCTCCTGCAACATTTATGGATCTAATGAATCGGGTTTTTAAACCATTCTTGGATAGATTTGTGATTATATTTATTGATGACATTCTGATATATCCCAAGAATGAGGAGGAGTGATTAGGGCATGAAAATGCACTTAAGATAGAGTTAATTATATGTATTTGTTGAGATTAATTTTGATTATTCATTGAATTTCTTGACAAGTGTGGTTCTTTAGAGAATTCTATGTTTTAGTGTGTTTTGCAGATTTAAAAAAACAAAGAAGCCTTAAACAAAAAATATATATATAATATGTTAGAAAGAATCCACAATATCCGGACCAGTTCAGAGCAGGAAAACCGGGTTTCCCAAGAGGAGTTCAACAAAACCCATCATTTCTAGACTGTTAAAGTTAAATTGAGTATTTTACTAAGTTATATTGTCGCTAGAAAAGGGTGAAAAAGAGTTTCACTAAATTGCCAGAATTGCCCGTACAGATCAGTCATTTTTGTGGATTAAACTATATTGATTCATGAAGAACCAGGAGATGATCCATATATGCTTGGAAAGATCAGGATGTTTATTTTCTGGAGAATTTTACGACTTGTAAATATAATTTTTCTAGAGAAAGTTATGGTAGTTTTAGTAGACAAAGGTCAGGCTATGCATGATTTCAGCTTGGCAGAAGTGAACGAGCTATTAAATTCCAATTTTTTTGGGATTTGCATGGCTTGGACAGCAGCACAACCGAACCAGTTCTGGACAACAAAAACTGGGCCTGGACAGCAGCAAACACACAGCCTGGACAGAAACCCTAAGGCGACTTTTCTGTCTATAAAGCTGTCTCCATACAGCTATATATAGGATTTTAGACTCAGAGAATACGGGGCTGAAGAGATACACACTGAATTTCTATAGAGCTATTGTGATTATGTATTATCGACTAGGCTAAGTTTTAACCAAGGCAAAGAGATGAACTCCTAGACATAGCGGGTTTGGCTTGTATTTAATTCAGTATTTGTGTTTTTAACATTGAATAATTATTTTGAGCTATTCCCTTTATTTAATATTAAAGTTGATGTTTTGTGTGATAGAAAATTATATTTTCTTCTCCCATAGATTTTATTTAACTCCGGTGATGTTGTTCTTTTTCTCCATATAAGTTCAGTCATGCTTCTCTTATATGTGGAATTTAGGATGCAATTGATTTTGGTATATTAATTATATATGTTGGTCCTTTACTGCGTTATTGTCTCCGGATATATCGTCGATTTAGGATATCATATATGGTTGACCGTTGCATTACTTGTAAACACAAGAAGGGGATTTTTCATAATAATTTACAAAAGAATATTTTTGGTGCTTTCATTATTATTTTCCGATTACGTATTTGGGATGTGAAATCCGTAGTTGAGTTATAATTACTGAATTGATACAAGTTATAGCTGTAAAATTTAGGAAGGATTCTTGGACCTTGGTGTTACTCATTATTGATTTTCTTTCACTTAATTCAATTGAATCATTTAATTCTTAACATTTTCTTAATATTAATTTTTAATTTTTTTCCATTATTTTTGGCTTGAGACTTTGATTGTAGAACATTCTCTTCATGGGACCGACACCCTATTCTATTTGCTGCTACTGCATAGTACTGTTTGGGCATAATTCAAATTTTGGCGTCGTTGCCGGGGAGAGTGTCAGTTTACAAAGAGGTTTTTGGGTGCTATCTTTCCGAACACTTTGTTTTAGTTTCTTTTTAATTCTAGCTTTAGTTTATTTTTCAGTTTTCTTTTATTCAAGAAAAAAATTTAATTAATTAAAAATTAATTAATAATTAAAAAAAAGAATATTGGTGGTATTTACGTTGGGATAGAGACGAATGCGGACGATTAGTTAGAATCTTTCAGTTAGAATACCCACCGAATTACATTAGGAGTGAAATGGGTTCAAACATAAGCTCTACCACCATAAGTAATCACGAAGATGACCCTGTTAGGACGCTAAATGACTACCTTCATCCCACACGCACATCTACACCATCAAGCATCATATTTTCGTTAAACACACCACATACAAATTTCAAGCCGGGCATGATAGCATTGATACCCACCTTCCACGGTTTAGAAAGAAAAAACCCTTATGTTCACATTAGGGAATTTGAGGAAGTGGTGGCCACGTTTCAAGGCAGATCTGAGGCTATCAACTCGGTTAAATTGAGGTTCTTTACTTTTTCTTTGAAGGACAAAGCAAAGAGTTAGCTATACTCTTTGCGATAGAGGTCCATAGGTTCATGGGACGAAATGACGCAAACATTTTTCAATAAATATGTGTCCACAAAACCAATGATCTGAGAAGACAAATTTCAACCTTTACCCAAAAGGATAGCGAGACATTATATCAAGCATGGGAGAGGTATAAGGATTTTTTAAATATATGTCCACACCATGGGTATAAGAGTTGGTGCGTAGTTAGTCATTTTTATGAGGGACTTACGAGTAGAGAGCGTCAATTCATAGAGATGATGTGCAACGGAGACTTTATGCAAAAGGACCCCGATGACACAATTGACTATCTGAATGACTTGACTGAGAAAGCCCACACTTGGACAGGCCCAGTGCTGTTAAAAGCACAAACAGAGTAAGACCGACCAAGATCTACCAACTTAGGGAAGAGGATAGCATGAAAGCCAAATTAGAGCGAGTAACTCGAGAGTTAGAGGCACTTAAGACCCAAGATGGTAGACTCACACATACTATTGCAAGAGTCGAGTCACAAGGTGCTTGTTTCATCTGTGGGGGAGTGGAACACTTAACTTAGGATTTCCGGACTTATGCAGAGATGAGAGGGGTTTTTTATGAACAATGTAAAGCCTTAGGTATTTACATGAAGCCTCATAATCCTTTCTCCAATACATATAATCCTTGTTGGAGTAACCAAATTTTAACTGGAGGTCCGACTCAAACCAACCCACACATGCATATGCACAACCACCTGTGTTATACCCTGTAACCTCATACAATGCACAACCTAATAGAATCCCTTTAGAGGAAAAATTAAACGCATTTATAGAATCATAAAGTAAAATTATTCAGAGATTGAAAACTGCTATGACACAGGTAATGGAAGAGAACAAGGAAATTAAAAGTCAAATAACTAAGCTAACAAGTTCTCTCGTAGTGCAAGAGCGAGGCAAATTCCTATCTCAGCCTCAATAAAATCCAAGGGGGCAACAAATGGTACAAACCTCTACTTCAGATTCACAAAATATCACAGAGGTCAATGCCATAACTACTCGGAGTGGTAAGGTGTTAGATGGACCAAGTCAGATGACAACCACGAGTATCTCTTCGAGCACCGAGGAGAATTCCCCCAAGAATGAGCCAAATAAAAAATTTCTAGTTCAAGTCTCTTTAACCCAAGAGCTCCAACCAAAAGGAAAAAATTCGGAAATACAAGGTGAGATCCTAGAACATTTGAAACAAGTTAAGATTAACTTGCCTTTGTTTCATGTGATTAAACAGGTACAAACATATTCAAAGGTGATCAAGGATCTATGCACCATAAAAAGGAAGCATCAAGTCAAGGGGACTACATTCTTGACTAAGCAAGTGAGTCCGGTGATTGAGCAAAAGACACCACTCAAATATAAAGACCCAGGGTGTCCCATGATCACTTGTCAAATTGGGACTCATGAGATCGGTTAAGCTTTGCTGGATTTAGGAGCCAGTGTGAATCTAATTCCTTACATTATCTACTTGAAACTGGGTTTAGGAGAGATCAAACCCACATCTGTGGTACTACAGTTAGCCGACCGATCGACTAAGCAACCAAGAGGGATAGTCGAAGATGTATTAATACAGATAGATAAGTTATACTATCCTATTGATTTTCTCATTCTGGATACTCATTCTATGGTTGATATGGAGTCTGAAGTTTCAATCATTTTAGGAAGACATTTCCTCGCCACCTCTAACGCTCTTAATAATTGTAAGAACGGTCTAATGAAGCTGTCTTTTGGAAACATGACTCTAGAGGTCAACATTTTCAACATCGAAAGACAACCACATGATGATGATGATTGCTATCATATTTATATGATAGAAAAACTTATCCTATAGAAGGCTTACTGATGAGTCTTAAATATTGCATATTTAAGCCCTTTAATTTATACTTGTTAGGTTCTTAATTTGTATTATTTCACTTTATTTTATGTCTTTATTGTGTTTTGTGTATTTTTATAGGTTTGTGGAGAAAATGAAGCATTTCTAGAGATATAAAGCTTCAAGAGCAAAGAGGATGCATAATGCGATCGTGCGCACATGCGATCGATTGCACCATTCTGCGATCGAGCGCACTCGGGCCAGTATCCCACATCGAATCTGAAACCTACAGTGCTCCGAGACTCCCCCTATATAAACGCCATCTGGCCTCATCATTCAGTGTACAATTCTTGAGCCACTTTGGTGTTTACCGGTGGACTTCCGCTAGCATTCTGGTGGATCCCGAAGGCATTACTACCATGAGGGAAAGCACCGCCCGTCAGCGAGTGAAATTTCTCCCATGTAAAGTTATTTATTTATTTCTTTACATTTAGTTGTTTTAGTTTAAATGTTTATCATTTTTATTATGAATTTTAGTTTCATAGTTATGAGTGGCTAGACTCTTTAGCTAAGGTTGAAGATGAAGCCCCGCCGTTGTTTGGCGTAGTAGTTCAGATTTGCTTGTATAAATCTGACAATTTTTAATATAAATGTTCTGTCAATTATTTGAGTTAATCTTATAATTGATTGAGTTTAAATTGTCTGTTGGATATTCTTTGTGTTTCATCTGATGGATACATTGAATGCTTTTCGATTAAATTGGATTTCCTTTGTGATTTGTTGAGTGCGGATACATTGGATGCTTTTGGTTTAGTTGGGATATTCTTTGTTTTTTGTCTTATAGTTGGATTCATGGAATGTTTTGATAGGCTATATTTTTAGAACATATATGCTTAACTTCGGTGGGGTGGATTCGGAAACCTTAGTGTTTTAATTATTAGTTTTTAAATCAACTTAGTTCAGTTTATATTTCTTTTGCAATATCATTCATAATTTGGAACTAGGTTAAGATAAAGTTAGTTTAGATTAAAAATATTTTTGCAAAACGCAATTCCCTGTGGATTCGACCTCGCACTTGCACAACACTATACTGCAAACGACTCGTGTGCTTGCGAGTAAATTAAAACTCACAATAAGTTTTTGGCGCCGTTGTTGGGGAATTGTTTTGTTTGTGAAATTTTTATCTGAATTGATTTTATTTTTCTACTAGTTAGTTATCAATTTTTTTTTTTAAAAAAAATTTGTTAATTTTTGTGAGTAGTGTGTTTGCTATTTTTGCTTTATTCTGTTGTTTCTGCTGGTAGGTTATTTTAGTGCTTTTTGTGCGGTTTATGCTTGGTCGGAGATCCTTGAATCTAGATTTGACACATTTAGATCCCAACTTAGAAAGAACTCTTAGGAGGCAGAAGAGAGCACCAGTTGAAATGGGAGAAAATTTTAGGAATGCAAATCATCCTGAACATGTAGAGCAACCTAGAGCTTGGAACGTGGATTCTACTACATCCCTTAGGGATTTGTTTGCACCTGTTGCGACCAATTCATCTTCTTGCATAGTGTTGCCACCTACCAATGCCACCCATTTTGATTTGAAACCCCATGTCATCTAACTCCTACCCTCATTCCATGGCCTAGATCTTGAAAATCCTTATAGCCATGTAAAGAAGTTCAAAGATATTTGTGCTATATTCAAATTCCAGAACTTCTCTGAGGAGTCAGTCCATCTTCGACTCTTCTCTTTTTCTCTTCACGATAGAGCTAGGGCGTGGTTGGATTTAAACACACCTGGGTCTATTACATCTTGGGAAAACCTGCTTAGTAAATTTTATCATAAGTTTTTCCCAATGTCTAGAGTGAATGAGTGCCAAAAAGAGATTAGTTCTTTCACTCAGGATGAGGATGAAAAATTTTCTGAGGGTTGGGAGCGCTTCAAAGAGCTACTGATCAGATGCCCTTTACATGGATATGAGAAGTGGAGACTCGTTCAGTTCTTCTACCAAGGGTTGACTCAACCCAACCGTAGCATGATCGAGTCTATGAATGGGGCTTTCTTGAATCTGACAGGAGACGAAGCATATATGGCGTTGGATAAGTTGTCCGACAACTCGCAGCAGTGGGATTTTTCAAGCTGTCGAGATAAGTCCATTCGTTCTCCTAAGAGGGGAGGCATCTTTGAGGTCAGGGAGGATGCTGAATTGAGGATAAAGTTAGATGCCCTCACTAAGAAGATTGACGCTCTCACTGTGAGCCAATCCATCAATGCTGCCAACACATTCAATGTTGAAAGTTGTTCCATCTGTGCTAGTCCTATGCATCTAGCACAGAATTGCCCATCAATGTCGGCTTGCGTCGAGTATCATATGGAACAAGTAAATGCTTTCAATGACTATAGAAGGTAGTCAAATGGATTATACTCCGAGACGTACAATCTAGGGTGGCGGAATCACCCAAATTTTTCATGGAGGCAGAACCAACCAATGAATCAGGGAGGAGCTCCTCATAATGCTCAAAATCAATATCCTCCCTGATTTGCCCAACAAATCCTTGGTCATGGTCGTTCTGCCCATCCAGCACCATTGCCTACTTACCAAGCTCCTACTCAAACACCAACGCTAGTTTCACAGTCACTAGAGGACACCATTAAGGAATACATGAAAATGAATAGCCAATCCATGAGCGAGGTAAGGAGTGCAACAATGGTAAACACCCAAGCAATTGCCAAGCTAGAAAGTCAAATAGGGCAAATTGTAAGTCACTTAGGTGAGAGAGAGAAGAGGAAGTTCCCCAGTGAGCCCGTGACCAACCCGAAAGGACGATTTATGGTTGGGAGTTCATCAACTCCTACGCACGAGGAGGAACAAGTACAGTCGATTGTCACACTGAGGTCTGGGAGACAAGTGGACAATCGAGTGGAAGAGAGCCCTGCTATGCAGCAAGGGCACAGGAGTGGCAACAAGGAGAAGAGAGATGCTGAGCCATCTACAGCCACACCTACTGAGAAAGACCCTCCTAAGTCATTTGTACCTAGAGTGCCTTACCCCGACAGACTACAGGCGCCCAAGAAAGGAGGGAAGAAATTCTGGAGGTATTCAAACAAGTCCAAATCAATATCCCATTTTTGGATGCCATCCATCAAGTGCCATCATATACCAAGTTTTTAAAGGACTTGGTCACTATCAAGAGGAGGACTAATGTCCCAAAGAAGGCATTTTTGACCGAGCAGGTCAGCTTAATCCTTCAGTGCAAGCTACCCATCAAGTATAAGGACCCGGGGTGTCCGACCATTTCTTGCAAGATAGGAGTCAGCCATATTGAGAGGGTTATTTTGGATCTAGGGGGGAGTGTGAATCTTCTACCCTACTCAGTCTATTTGCAGTTAGGGTTAGGAGAATTAAAGCCCACATTCACGACGCTTCAATTGGCTGACAGGCCAGTGAAAAGACCACGGGGAATAGTTGAGGACGTGTTGATAAAAATGGATAAATTCTATTTCCTAGTAGATTTTATTGTGCTTGACACAGAGCCGGTTCATAATGTAGGGATTCAAATACCGGTAATTCTAAGGCGACCATTCTTAGCCACGGCTAACACCCTAATCAATTGTAGGACAGGGGTGATGAAGATCTCCTTCGGAAATATGACAGTGGAGTTAAACATCTTTGATATCACTAGGCAACCACTAGAGTATGATGAAGTGAGAAATATATGCTTGATAGAGGAGATTCTTGAGGAGACTATGGATGAATCAAGCATTAAGGATCCCCTGGAGGCGTGTTTTGCTCACTTTGGAGAGGACTTAGGCTTAGATAAGCTACTCGAGGAAGTGAATGCCATTTTGGAGTCTGATCCTCAAGAAAGCATTGAGACAGATGAGACCACTGAACCTGAAACCCCCAAGAAGGAACTTAAGCCTTTACCAGATAATCTTAAGTATAAGTTCCTAGGTTCAGCCGATAGTTTGCCTGTGATTATAGCTTCAGATTTGGGTGAAGCTCAAGAGGAGAAATTATTAGATGTCTTAAGAGAGCACAAGGAAGCTATCGGGTGGACCATTGAGGATATAAGGGGAATCGACCCCTCAGTGGTGATGCACAAGATACATTTAGAGGAGAATGCCAAGCCATCGAGGGAGTGTTGTGCGTTTATCCACCTAAATAGATAAGTAAATAATCGCACTTGTTTTACTTGCAAGTGCACAAGGTCAACAATGTAGCATAGTGTGCGAATGCAAGATCATCTCCACAGGGATTGGTAAATTTAACTTTAGAATTAGTTTCGCAGTAATAAAAAGATAAAAAGAGTTAATTTTGATAAAGCTAAAATATTAAGGATAAAGGCGTAGGGACTTGATATCCACCACTAATTATACTACCACAATATAACAGTATGCCAATGCTTTACTCATGCCATGTATACCTACTGGTTGCCAACCTAAGGGCATGGTATCTACTCCTAAAGCTATTGATTTCCCTAAGCAACGAGTTAGGCATGGTATCTACTCTAACTCTTTTCTTTCTTAAGGGATTCAGCATGGTATCTTCTTGAGTTGTTCCTTAAGAAAACATAAGTACTATGGAAATCGACAACCACATGAGACCTAAGGCATGGTATCTACTCCCAGTTTCCCATGTTGATTAACCCGGGTATCCGGATAAGATATCCCTTGTTACTAAAGTTAGACCCAGGACTCGGTCATCCAAATTGATCTAACTAACAAGTCCATACCACATGCACATATTGATCAGACATATACATATGAGGAATATAAATAAAAGCAGGTATTAATCAAGTTTAAGCAACACAACATAAATATCGCAAGGCACCAATACTAAATTTATTGAGTAAACATAATTAGGGCTTCAACCAAGCCCTACTAAGAATTTAGTTACACATAATAAAATAAAAAGGAAAGAAGAAACCCGAGAGAAGAGTCGTCAATTCCACTCCACGGTCTCCTTCTCCAAGCTAAAGCAAAAGATAAAAGAAGGGATCTAAGAAGTGATCCCCCAAGAGGTGATGCCTTTTGTGTGTGATTTACAAGTGTATTTATAGGTCTTTGAGAAGTCCTAATCGGCTCATGAGTTCCTAAACTTTCCTAAAACGTAAAACTCCTTTATTTCCAAAATAGGGTTATTTCCAAACAGGGTTCTGCAGTTTACTATTCACGCCCGTACATGTGCGCTCGATCGCATATGTGGTGCGCTCGATCGCAATACTGCGCTCGATCACACAGAGGAGTGCGCTCGATCGCAATTTAGCCAGCAGCTGCTCTAGGATTTCCAGATTTATTCCTTTAAGTGCCAAAAATGCTTCTTTTTCTCCAAGACCCTATAAAAACGTGTAAAACACAAAAGTGAAGTAAAATAGACTAAAACATATAGATAAAGAACTTAACAAATGTAAATTAAGGGGCTTAAATATTTAAGCCCCTATCACACCCTCAAACTTACATATTGCTAGTTCCTTAGCAATACAAAACCAAAAACTAAATGAAAAACAAAGACGCAAAGAAAAATCCAATGCTCATGGTGTCCAACAAAAGTTTAGGTTTCACACAAAACTATGATGTGCATTCATGAGCAAGCTTAACAAGTATAAACACATCTTTGCAATGAATACGAGTTTTGAATGCAAATTACTTTCATAAGGCAGGTTAAGACATCACAAGTTTAACTGAGTGTGTGGTGGACTAGCACATAAAAGATTGGGTTTCCAAATAATTCTAATGTGTAGTGTTTCGATGACTCAAGATTCACCAAATTTTCTATTAGAATCAACAAAGATGGCATAGATTTTCTTCTTTTCTTTTATTTGTGAGATTTTTGCCAAGTTAGTTCCCTTAAGCTTTCTATTTGACTCGTGTAACGAGTGTTTAGCCAATGACTCCCAAACCAGATGGTTTTAGGACATTAGGTGTAGAAACACCCCTAAGGGCTTACTAACTCGAGTCAAAAAGGCTACAAAACTAACTGATGTTAATGCTACCGATCAAAATATTTCACCTTTTGATGTGACACTCACTGCTTACTGAGGCAAGAGGGCCAGTTACTCAATGGAAAGTTTTTTTTAATGATCTTTAGGAGCATTTTTTTTCTTTTCTTTTTGAGCAATAACGAACTTTTTTTATTTTTTTATGCCACCGCGTTAATCTAATAGGTCATCTGGTTCACAGTCAAGAAAAAAAAACATACAAATCAAAATTACATGTCATACCCCACATAACTATGTGCTAATGTGCTCATGTTTAGTTTAAGTCGAACTTGTGAATCCTTAAATGCCTAAAAGAAAGTGATTATGGTTCAAAACTTAATTATTGGCCCATATGTTCAAGGTGTTAAGCTCACTTATGAAGTCAAATCATTTTGTTTGTTTAGAATACCCAAAAATTTTGGAATGGAATGAACATGTATTTATCTATGAAAAACAACAAAAAAAAAAAAAACTGGGACAAGGTGTATGTGAATGTGTCTCCCATACCCCTAAACTTAAATTATACATTGTCCCCAATATGTGAATAATAAGGAAAGAGCTGACCTGGGAGATGGAGAACTAGCTAGGTTGGCATGGCTCATAGCGTACCCCCAAACTTGAACGGATGCACACATTGTCCCTAAAAAATAAAAACTGACGTAATACGGGAAAACAAGAAGTAATAAAAATAAATAAATAACAATAAATACGTAAAATAATAAAAATAAAAGGATAAGCTGTGGGGTGCCTCCCATGAGCGCTAAGTTTAACATCTTCAGCCGGACCAAGCCTTATTTTTCCCCAAAACTACGAGTGACAGCAGCTAGCATAGGAAATGTCTTATTCTCTCCCATATAAGCATACGGTAAGTGCTCTGACAACTGCTTGAATTCCGAGTTAGGTGCCTGTACAATAGAAGGGAAAATAATATTAGAAGGCACATGATGGTCAAATGGATCGGTGTACTTACTTGGATGCTTTGGAAAGGCCTCAAGGAGGTGCATAGTGTCAATGATGTCATCAGTAACATCCTTGCATTTGGGCTCAATATCCGATCTTGGGACACTATAGATAAGAGCAGTTTCTATTGGATCAACGTGATGGACCTGAAAAGTTTCCTCAACAACACTTTGCGTCAGGCATACATTAAAACATTTTGTATTATCTGGGGGTAATTTTAATGCATTATATCTTTTGATTTTAACCTTCTCACTATTTACCTTCTCTATCTCACTTACCTTGGATATGGATGCTTGTGTAGGCTCATCAGTTTCAATGATCTTACCATTTATTAGAGTTGTCACGGCATTTAGTTGCTGATGTCCTCTTGGAGTAGGTAGTGGTTGGACTGGAAGTTCACCCAACTTTCTTTCACTTAGCTCCTTAGCCAATTGCCCCATTTGTTCCTCGAGTCTTTGAATGGCTTGCTCATGTTTTGTAGTGGTTTGTCGTTGCTCAATCATGAACTGTTCTTGTGAAGTCATCAGTTGCCTCATAAGATTCTTTAGGTCACTATTTTTTGATTCCAGCACTGGTTGGGCTGCTGGTTGGAAGTGTCGTTGCTGTCCTTTAAGATTCAAAGCATTTTGAGTGTTGCTCCATCAGAGATTGGGGTGGTTCTGCCATCCAGGATTGTAGGTATTTGCATATGCGCTGTTCGGTCCTTCATAATTTGGTTGCTCTTGATCTATAGTTGAATACAGAGGACAAGTATAAGTATTATGATCAAAATGAGAGCATATAGCATATACCTGGCATTGTGTAGCCTGTGGACTACATAAGTTGTTCTGATCAGCCATGGCTTTTATGAGCATGTTTAGCTTTCTTTCCATAGCAGCCATCTGATTCGAAGATCCATCATTGAAGCTCGCCTCATACATACTCTTGCTTTTAATTCCTTGTCTACCTTTCGAGGAGAATTGTTGGGTGTGCTCACTTAATGTCTCAAACAGCTCCATGGCTTCTTCACTAGTCTTCTCCATCAGCACACCTCCACAACCAGAATCCACTATACCTTGATTTACACCACTCAAACCTTCATAGAATGCTAGTACCAGCTCATCTTGAGGTAAGTTGTGATATGGACATTTGAGTAGCAGCTCATTAAAGTGTCCCCATGCCTCGAAGAAAAGGTCTCCATCCCTCTGTTGGAAGGATTGAATCTCCTTCGTCATCTGCCTTGTCTTTTGGGCTGGAAAAAATTTCCTTAGAAATCTATTGGATATCTCTTCCCAAGTATGGATGGAAACTGTAGGCAATAAATGATACCACATTTTAGCATTATCTTTTAATGAAAAAGGGAAAAGAATTAACCTGATTCCCTCTTGATCTAGGCCCCGAATATGCTGGAACTTGCAGAGATCACAGAATTCTTGAAGGTGCAAGTGTGGATCCTCAGCAGGTGTACCCCTAAAATGAGTCAAGGCACTAAGTATCTCCGGAGATATGTAATAATTTTCTTCCACCTTAGGTTGATATGCAATGCATGAAGGATGGTTGAGGTTCTGTGGAATGAAGGATTGCTTCATAGGTCTCCGTTTTGGTGGCAGTTGGTTGTAAAGCTGTTCCATTGGTGCTTCACCCTCAAATTCTTCTTCTCTCTCTTCAAAGTTGTTTCTAGGCCTCTTTCGAATGATCTGCTCACTTTCTATATCAAGTGAAAGGATGGTTGGGTTCCTCACTCGAAGCCCTTGCATGAATCAACAGGAATACCTTAGTGCAGCAGCTTCAGTACTGCTGCTCGGGTAGTCTCTGGACTATCTGCGCTCGAGCGCTCTAAGTACTGCGCTCGATTGCACCAGTGCGCTCGATCGCACTTAGGTTTGCGCTCGATCGCAGTGCCAGAATTAGCACTGATGCACACCTAAAACAGAAAGAAAATAACAAAAACAAAGAATTAAGTTAGATAATTGATGAAAATAAAATAAAACAAAACAGATTAAGAAAAACATTTAATGAAAAATAAGAAAGAGAAAAAAAAATTGAACAAAATAAGAAAAATAAACGGGAAATAATTCTAAACAGAAATTTAGCACAATCCCCAGCAACGGCGCCAAAAACTTGTTGTTCGTTTATCCACCTAAATAGATAAGTAAATAATCGCACTTGTTTTACTTGCAAGTGCACAAGGTCAACAATGTAGCATAGTGTGCGAATGCAAGATCATCTCCACAGGGATTGGTAAATTTAACTTTAGAATTAGTTTCGCAGTAATAAAAAGATAAAAAGAGTTAATTTTGATAAAGCTAAAATAATAAGGATAAAGGCGTAGGGACTTGATATCCACCACTAATTATACTACCACAATATAACAGTATGCCAATGCTTTACTCATGCCATGTATACCTACTGGTTGCCAACCTAAGGGCATGGTATCTACTCCTAAAGCTATTGATTTCCCTAAGCAACGAGTTAGGCATGGTATCTACTCTAACTCTTTTCTTTCTTAAGGGATTCAGCATGGTATCTTCTTGAGTTGTTCCTTAAGAAAACATAAGTACTATGGAAATCGACAACCACATGAGACCTAGGGCATGGTATCTACTCCCAGTTTCCCATGTTGATTAACCCGGGTATCCGGATAAGATATCCCTTGTTACTAATGTTAGACCCAGGACTCGGTCATCCAAATTGATCTAACTAACAAGTCCATACCACATGCACATATTGATCAGACATATACATATGAGGAATATAAATAAAAGCAGGTATTAATCAAGTTTAAGCAACACAACATAAATATCGCAAGACACCAATACTAAATTTATTGAGTAAACATAATTAGGGCTTCAACCAAGCCCTACTAAGAATTTAGTTACACATAATAAAATAAAAAGGAAAGAAGAAACCCGAGAGAAGAGTCGTCAATTCCACTCCACAGTCTCCTTCTCCAAGCTAAAGCAAAAGATAAAAGAAGGGATCTAAGAAGTGATCCCCCCAAGAGGTGATGCCTTTTATGTGTGATTTACAAGTGTATTTATAGTTCTTTGAGAAGTCCTAATCGGCTCATGAGTTCCTAAACTTTTCTAAAACGCAAAACTCCTTTATTTCCAAAATAGGGTTATTTCCAAAACAGGGTTCTGCAGTTTACTGTTCACGCCTGTACATGTGCGCTCGATCGCATATGTGGTGCGCTCGATCGCAATACTGCGCTCGATCACACAGAGGAGTGCGCTCGATCGTAATTTAGCCAGCAGCTGCTCTAGGATTTCCAGATTTATTCCTTTAAGTGCCAAAAATGCTCTAGGACCCTATAAAAACATGTAAAACACAAAAGTGAAGTAAAATAGACTAAAACATATAGATAAAGAACTTAACAAATGTAAATTAAGGGGCTTAAATATGAATATTTAAGCTCTTATCAGGGAGCCACAAAGAAGGCTTAACCCAGCTATGCAAGAGGTTGTGAGGGCAGAAATAATTAAGCTGTTAGATGCAGGGATCATTTATCCCATCTCTGATAGCAAGTGGGTGAGCCCGATTCATGTCATGCCCAATCGAGCGAGATTGACGGTAGTAAAGAATAAGGACGATGAGTTGGTGCCAACTCGTGTTCAGTTAGGGTGGAGAGTGTGTATAGACTACCGTAAGCTGAATGTTGCCACACGGAAGGATCACTTTCCACTGCCATTTATTGATCAGATGGTGGAGCGTTTGGCTGGGCACGAGTATTGTTGTTTTTTGGATGGTTATTCTGGATATAACTAGGTCCCCGTGGACCCCGAAGATCAGGAGAAGATGATGTTTACCTGTCCTTTTGGGACATTCGCCTACCGTCGCATGCCCTTTGGGTTATGCAATGCACCCGCTACTTTTCAGCGGTGCATGGTCAGTATATTTTCTGACATAGTAGAGCGATTCTTAGAGATTTTCATGGACGAATTCTCCGTCTTCGGTTCAATATTTGAGGAGTACCTGCACCATCTCACTTTGGTTTTATTACGGTGTAAGGAGAAGAACCTGGTGCTTAATTGGGAGAAGTGTCATTTTATGGTTAAGTAAGGCATTGTACTGGGGCATGTCGTATCTCATCAGGGGATTGAGGTCGACAAAGCGAAGGTGGACCTGATTTTCAACCTTCCACCCCCACGTACAGTGAAGAAGGTTCGATCTTTTCTAGGCCATGCAGGCTTCTATAGGCGATTCATCCAGAATTTCAGTAAGATCGCCAGACTCTTGTGCTAGTTATTACAAAAGGATGCCTCATTTATATTTGATGAGGACTGTAAGAAAGCATTTGAGGATCTGAAGAAGATTCTGACGTCCACACCCATTATTCAGCCACCCAACTGGGGTATGCCTTTTGAGATTATGTGTGACGCATCAAATTATGCTGTTGGAGCTGTTTTGGGGCAGTGTGTTGATAAACTTCCCCATGTTATCTACTATGCAAGTCGAACTCTAAACGACGCACAACTCAATTACTCTACCATTGAGAAGGAGTTGCTTGTAGTCGTTTTTGCATTAGACAAGTTCAGATCCTACTTGTTAGGATCTAAAGTCATTATCTACTCGGACCATGCAGCATTGAAGTATCTTTTCTCTAAAAAAGATGCTAAATCTCATCTTATCCGATGGATCCTGCTACTTCAAGAGTTCGACATTGAGATTCGGGATAAGAAAGGTTCAGAAAATGTGGTGGCGGACCATTTATCTAGATTGATTGTGGATTTCACTGAGGCCGCCACTCCCATTTCTGAGACCTTTCCTGATGAACAGTTAATGCTCATTGCTCAAAATCCCGCTCCATAGTTTGCTGATATAGTAAACTATCTTGTCATCGGACACATGCCTTTGCATTGGGGGCGATAAGATAAATCAAAGTTTTTAGCCATGGTAAAACATTTTTTCAAGGATGATCCTTATCTGTTTAAGTATTATCCCGATCAGATCATCAGAAGGTGTATTCCTGAGCATGACCAATCTAACATCATCGCCTTTTGTCATGATCATGCTTGTGGAGACCATTTCAGTGCTAAAAAGACCGCTGTAAAGATTTTGCAGTGTGGATTTTATTGGCCTACCATGTTCCGAGACTCTCACACCTACTGTGTATCTTGTGAGCATTGCCAAAAGCTAGGGAGTCTTTCTAGGAGGAATATGATGCCTCTCAATCCTATTCTGATTGTTGAGATTTTTAACGTGTGGAACATTGATTTTGTGGGACCGTTCCCAAACTCCTTTGGCAACTTGTACATTCTAGTTGCTGTGGATTATCTGTCCAAGTGGGTGGAGGTCGTTGCATGCAAGACCAATGACCACAGAGTTGTGGTCCAATTTTTAAAGGACACTATTTTTACTCGATTTGGTACGCCTTGAGCAATCATAAGTGATGGAGGTAAGCAATTTTGCAATCGGATTTTTGAGCAGTTGATGAAGAAGTATTTCATCACACACAAGGTTGCCACCCTATATCACCCACAGACGAGTGGACAAGTGGAAATTTCTAATCGCGAGATCAAACACATTTTAGAGAAAACTGTGAACCCTAGTAGAAAGGATTGGTCTCTGCGATTGACTGATGCACTGTGGGCATATCGGACAGCCTTCAAGACGCCAATTGGCATGTCTCCCTATCGTATTGTGTACGGAAAGGCATGTCACCTTCCAGTCGAATTAGAGCATCGTGCGTATTGGGCTATCAAACAACTGAATTTCAATCTTTCCAAGGCTAGCTCACAACTCAATGAATTGGAGGAGCTGCAGAATGATGCATATGAGTGTGCCCGATCATACAAAGCACAAATGAAGAAGACTTATAACCAAAACATTTTGAGACGAGCTTTTGAGCCGGGTCAAAAAGTTATTCTTTACAATTCACGCTTGCATCTTTTTCCAGGCAAGCTTAAATCTCGTTGGACAGGCCCATATATTATTCGGTCAGTTTTTCCTCATGGGGCCATCGAGATTGAGGATCCTAAGAATGGTAACACTTTTAAGGTAAATGGACAAAGGCTAAAACCATTCTTGGAGTTTAGGAGTTCGGACATAGAGACGATATTATTGGAAGATCCTAGTTACTCTGATTGAGTGTCGTCTACTAAGGGGAGCCTGGCTGAAGACTTTAAACTTAGCGCTTATGGGAGGCACCCAACAGCTTATCTTTTTATTTGTTTATTATTTTATATATTTATGCTTAATGTTTGTTTCCAGTATTTTTTTTGTTTTCCAGTATTTATTTTTCAGGGACAATGCGTACTTCAGTTCAAGTTTGGTGGGGGTATGCTATGAGCCATACTAGTCTAGATAGTTCTCCATATCCCAGGTCAGTTCTTTCCATATTATTCACATATTGGGGTCAATGTGTAATTTAGGTTTGGGGGTATGGGAGACACATCACACACTTTGTCCTAATTTGTTATCTTTTAGTCGTAAAGATAAATGCATACTCAAGTTATTTTGAAATTTTGGTTGATCTTATCATTTTCTGTGATGTGATGTCATTGGTGAGCTTAAAATTTTGAACGCATGATCTGGTGATAAAGTTTTAAAATTTAGTTACTTACTTTAGGCATTTGAGAATTCACATGTTTGATCTAATCTAACACGAGCACATTAGCACAATTGTGTGAGGTATGACATGTGATTTTAATGTGTATGTTTCCTTGTCTTAACTGAAACTGGATGACTTATTGGATAAACACTTGAGCATAGATAAGCAAAATATATATATATATATATATATATATATATATATATATATATAAAAGAGAAAAAAAAGAAGAAAATAAAAACTATGCCATTTTCGTTCATTCTGATGGGAAATTTGGTGAATCTTGAGACATGGAGACCTTACACATTAGAGTTATTTGGAAGCTTCATTTTTATATGCTAATTCACTTTACACAGTGTCAGACTTGTGATGCCTTATCCTGCCTTTTGTAAGTAATTAGATTTTAACATTTCTATTCATTGTGAAGATGAGTTTATCTCTTTAAGCTTGCTCATGACTAAATATCATGGTGGTGTGTGCTCCTTAAATTTGTGGATAACATGAGTGATGAACTTATCTTTATGTTCTTTGTTTTTCATTTAGTTTTTATTTTGTTTTGCTAAGGGACTACCAAAATATAAGTTTGAGGGTATTTGATGAGTCTTAAATATTGCATATTTAAGCCCTTTAATTTATATTTGTTAGGTTCTTAATTTCTATTATTTCACTTTATTTTATGTCTTTCTTGTGTTTTGTGTATTTTTATAGGTTTGTGGAGAAAATGAAGCATTTCTAGAGATATCAAGCTTCAAGAGCAAAAAGGATGCATAATGCGATCGTGCGCACAAGACATGCGATCGAGCGCACATGTGATCGATCACACCATTCTGCGATCGAGCGCACTCGGGCCAGTATCCCACATCGAATCTGAAACCTACAGTGCTCCGAGACTCGCCTTATATAAACACCATCTGGCCTCATCATTCAGTGTACAATTCTTAAGCCACTTTGGTGTTTACCGGTGGACTTCCGCTAGCATTCTGGTAGATCCTGAAGGCATTCCTACCACGAGGGGAAACGCTGTCCGTCATTGGAATTTCTCCCATGTAAAGTTATTTATTTATTTCTTTACATTTAATTGTTTTAGTTTAAATGTTTAGCATTTTTAATATGAATTTTAGTTTCATAGTTATGAGTGGCTAGACTCTTTAGCTAAGGTTGAAGATGAAGCCCCGCTGTTGTTTGGTGTAGTAGTTCAGATTTGCTTGTACAAATCTGACAATTTTTAATATAAATGTTCTATCAATTATTTGAGTTAATCTTATAATCGATTGAGTTTAAATTGTCTGTTGGATATTCCTTGTGTTTCATCTGATGGATACATTGAATGCTTTTCGATTAAATTGGATTTCCTTTGTGATTTGTTGAGTGCGGATACATTAGATGCTTTTGGTTTAGTTGGGATATTCTTTTTTTTTTGTCTTATAGTTGGATTCATGGAATGTTTTGATAGGCTATATTTTTAGAACATATATGCTTAACTTCAGTGGGGTGGATTCGGAAACCTTAGTGTTTTAATTATTAGTTTTTAAATCAACTTAGTTTAGTTTGTATTTCTTTTGCAATATCATTTACAATTCGGAACTAGGTTAAGATAAAGTTAGTTTAGATTAAAAATATATTTTCACAACGCAACTCCCTGTGGATTTGACCTCGCACTTGCACAACGCTGTACTGCAAACGACTCGTGCGCTTGCAAATAAATTAAAACTCACAACACTTACTTGAGCAAAAATTCAGAATCTTTAGAGTATCTCCTTAGTATTTTTGATTATTAGAGTTTACTTTATCCTAACGATGTTTTCAATGTTTCTACTATTTCAGAGTCAAAGGATAAAGGAGAATGAAAATGGCAACCAAGCTTTAAGGAGTTACCAAGAGATGGAGAGAGACCTAAGCCATCTGTTGAGAAGGTCCCAAAGGTCAACTTAGCGACGCTACCTGAGGGACTCAAACTTGCATTCTTGGGACCAGGTGATACCTTTTATGTTATTATTTTTTCTGTACTTAGTGATTCACAAGAAAAGAAATTGATTGACATGTTAAGTGAGCACAAAGCTACATTAGGATGGATAATTGCTGACAGTAAATGTATTAGCCCCTTGATATGTTCCTATATGATCCATTTAGAGGAAAGAGCTAACCTCAGTAGAGACCCCCATAAACGACTTAACCCTACTATGAAAGAAGTTGTGAAAAAGGAAGTTTTAAAGTTATTAGATGGGAGTATCATTTACCCTATCTCTATTAGCCCAACTCAGGTAGAACCTAAAAAGTTTGGGGTAACTGTGGTAACCAACTCGGAGGGGATGCCTGTTCTTACCAAGGTAGTGACAGGGTGGCGCATGTGCATAGACTATAGAAAACTTAATTCTGCCACTTGCAAGGATCACTTTCCACTTCCATTTTTAGACCAAATCTTAGAATGTGTAGTTGGCCACCCTTTTTATTGCTTTCTAGACTGGTATTCAGGATATTATCAGATAGAGATTGCATTAGAAGATCAACATAAGACTATGTTCACATACCTATTTGGTACTTATGCATTCTGATGTATACCTTTTAGACTGTGTAATGTGCCGGTTACATTTCAAATATGCATGATGAATATATTTAGCGATATGGTTGAAAAATTTATGGAAGTCTTTATGGATGATTTGATTGTGTTTGGCGATTCTTTTGATTCATGCCTACTCCATTTACAGGCTGTTTTGAGTAGATGTGAAGAAAAATGTCTAGTACTTAATTGGGAAAAATGTTATTTCATGGTTCCATCTAGACTAGTTTTAAGGCACATAATTTCTGAAACAGGGATCGAAGTGGATAAATCAAAAATAGAATTGATCTCTAAATTGCCCACACCCAAAACTGTTAAGGATATTAGATCTTTTCTTGGGCATGCTGGTTTTTACATGAGGCTTATATAGAGTTTCTCTAGTATATCTAGACCATTGTGTAACCTTCTAACTAAGGAAGCCATGTTCAATTGGACACAAGAGTATGAGAACGCTTTCCGAACACTCATTGATAGGCTTACGTCCGCCCCTATTATCCAGTTACCAGATTGTAATTTACTGTTTGAGAATATGTGTGATGCGAGTAATTATACGGTGGGGGCAGTTTTGGGACAACGAAAGGGGGGGAAGCCCTTTGTTGTATACTACACTAGTAGAACTCTTAATAATGCATAAATGAATTATTCTACTACTAAAAAAGAATTGCTAGTGGTAGTCTTTACCTTAGATAAATTTCATGCTTATCTGATTGGTACACCTATCACTGTTTTTACTGACCATGCAACCCTTAAGTACTTTTTTTCAAAGAAGGATGCTAAGGCAAGATTGATTAGGTGGATTTTACTCTTGCAAGAATTTGATTCAACAATTAAGGATAAGAAGGGGGTGGAAAATGTTGTGGCAGATCACTTGTCTTGCCTGGAGTTCAATAAGTCTACCGATGAGCCACCCATCCGAGATGACTTCCCCGACGAACATCTGTTTACCGTAAGCCAAGTACCATGGTATGCACACATGGTAAATTACTTGGTTTTCGACGAAATGCCATCCATATGGAGCGTGCAAGATAAGCACCAATTTTTGGTCGAGGTAAGAAATTTCTATTGGGATGACCCTTATCTTTATAAGTATTGCCCTGACCAAATTATGAGGCAGTGCATCCTTGTGGTTGAGATTGATAGTGTCTTACATTTTTTGTCATAGTTCAGCTTGTGGTGGTCACTTTTTAATGAAAAAGACTATCGCAAAAATTCTACAGTCTGGATTATATTGGCCTTCTTTGTTTAAAGACATTAACAAGTTTTGTCGTTATTGTGATAGATGCCAAAAGCTTGGTGCTTTGTCCAAAAGGCATATGATGCCCCTTAACCCGATCCTTGTCATTGAAATATTTGATTGTTGGGGGATCGATTTTATGGGACCCTTTGCACCTTCCTTTGGGTATCTATATATCTTGCTTGTAGTGGACTACGTGTCCAAATAGGTAGAGGCCGTGGCGTGCCGAAACAATGACAACAACACTATTGTCAAATTTCTTAAGGAAAACATTTTCTCTAGATTCGACACACCTTGGGCTATGATTAGTGATCAAGGCACTCATTTTTGTAACTGTTATTTTGAGGCTTTGATGCGCAGGTATGAAGTGCACCACAAGGTTGCTAACGCCTACCACCCACAGACGAATGTCCAGGTTGAATTGGCCAACTGAGAGGTGAAGTAAATATTGGAGAAGACGGTGAACTCGAATAGAAAGGATTGGTCTTTGCACCTTCCCGAAGCTCTTTGGGCTTACCGTACTGCTTACAAGACTAACCTCGGGATGTCTCCATACTGACTTGTTTATGGAAAAGCTTGCCATCTGCCGGTTGAGTTAGAACATCGTGCTTATTGGGATGTAAAGAGCATTAACTTTGATCTTAATGATGCAGGAATTCATAGGAAGCTTCAGTTGGCTGAGATTGAAGAGTTGCGAAATGATGCCTACAACAACTCTAAAATCTATAAGGCAAAGATGAAGGTGGCTCATGACAAGAAAATTCTGAGGAAGCATTTTGAGCCCAATCAACGAGTCCACCTCTATGACTCGAGGCTTAACCTTCATCCTGCAAGCTAAAATCGAGATGGACCGGCCCGTTCGTGGTTAAGGAAGTCTTTCCCAATGGTTCGATTGAGATAGAAGATACAAAAGATGGGCGAGTATTTCGAGTGAATGGGCAACGTTTGAAGCACTATATGGAGAAAGTAAAGGAAGCAGAGGAGATCTCTCTAGTTTCCCCTATCTACTTTGATTGATGTTCAATACTTCTATCTATATTATTTTTTTACTGCTTTCTAGTTTAGTTTCTTTTGTTTTGCTTTGTTTGCTTTTATGTTTTGTTTTGTGTGATGTAGGTTTACCTACGCTACGTTATTGGAGTTCCTCTCTCCCATCGGTGTGACTTTTTTTTTACCTTTTAGTGACTATGAGGACACTGTCACATTCTGGTTGGGGGGTGGTAGCATATGTATGCTTGTTATATATTGTTTTGTGTGAAACTATCATGGCATGTTTGTGAGATTTTGCGATTTTGTGAACTGTTGATGTATGATTACAACTCTGTTTTCGTCAAGGTCCAATGACACTATCTTGATTAACAATGACCATTTTCTAGAAACTCATTTATGTGCACATACTAAGCTTTATGGATTGTTTAGAGAGTGATGCATATGATCTTTGGTTTTTAACCATGTTTGAAGCACATTTGTTTTTATTGAGTGGAGAGTCTGAGAAAACTAGCATTGTGAAATTTTATTGCCTACTTGAATTTGTTTTATTTCTATTTGAGATGCTTTGTTTGGCTTACCTTACATGTGGAGAAATGATTTGGCTAGTCCTCGAAGCCTTCGAATCCATCATTGACATTTGCGCAGAGTTTTGATCGTCGACAATATTTTGGAAATGATTCTTCTTCCATCAATTTATTTATTTATATTGTAATTCTCTAAAATAAAAATAAAAAAAAGAAAAAAAAATAATTCTTCTATCAACTTATTTATTTATATTGTAATTCTCTAAAAGAAAAAGAAAAAAAAAAGAGAAGAAGAAGAAGAAGAAGAAGAAAATATTAGTTTTTTTTTACTTTAGTTTTCAGTTTGTATTCGAAAGAAGGAAGATTCAACAATTTAAGGAAGATAAGTTATCGCACCACACTTAGAAGAAATGAGCTTCAACACCAAGGCTTATTGATTAACCATTGAAATTTTGAGGCATTATATTGGTAAGTCGGATAAAGTGTTCTAAATTGTGTGATTAGTCTATCTTGTTGTCGATTCTTGTTCACTTGCTTGTCCTAAATTGCTTGACCCATCCACTGAGTGTTTTTATCTGCTTTCCAACTCCATAAGTAAATACCTTGCCTCTTTAAATTGGTAAACACTTTACCTGTGAGGATAATAGAGTTGAGGCTTCTTTTTTTGGTTGAATTCAAAGTTTTATGCATCATTGGTTTGTGGTAAGATGGTTTATACTTAGTGCACACACTCACAGTTTCTCAAAAGACATGATTTGAAAATCTTGTTAGCATCTGTGAGCTTTGGCCAATGTTTGTTTGAATGCTAGATAGTTCTGCAAAATTCTCAGATAAATAACATTCATGCTATGTTACTTTTCATACATTGTTGTTTCGCTTACATCACTAGGTACTAGGAATGAGCTGGTTGGGGGTTGTGATTAGGGCATGAAAATGCACTTCAGATAGAGTTAATTATATGCATTTGTTGAGATTAATTTTGATTATTCATTGAATTTCTTGACAAGTATGGTCCTTTGGAGAATTTTGTGTTTTAATGTGTTTTGCAGATTTAAAAAAACAAAGAAGCCTTAAACAAAAAAAACATATAAAATATGTTCGAAAGAATCCACAACATCTGGACCAGTTCAGAGCAGGGAAACCGGGTTTCCCAAGAAGAGTGCAACAAAACCCATCATTTCTAGACTATTAAAGATAAATTGAGCATTTTGCTAAGTCATGTTGTCACTAGCAAAGGGAGAAAAGAAGTTTCACTAAATTGCCAGAATTTTCCGTACAGATCAGTCATTTTTATGGATTAAACTATATTGATTCAGGAAGAATTAGGAGATGAGCCATATATTATTGGAAAGATATGAATTTCTATTTTCTGGAGAATTTTACGGTTCGTAAATATGAATTTTCTAGAGAAAGTTATGGCAGTTTTAGTAGACAAAGGTCAGGTTGTGGGTGATTTCAGCGTGGTAGAAGTGAAGGAGCTATTAAATTCTGATTTTTTTTGGGATTTGCATGTCCTGGACAACAGTACAACCAGACCATTTCTAGACAGCAAAAATTGAGCCTGGATAGTAGCAAACACACGGCCTGGACAGCAGTAGAAGCACACGGCCTGAACAGAAACCCTAGGGTGACTTTTCAGTCTACAAAGCCGTCTTTATACAGCTATATATAAGATTTTAGACTCAGAGAATAGGAGCTAAAGAGATACACACTGAATTTCTAGAGAGCTATTGTGATTATGTATTATCGGCTAGGCTAAGGTTCAACCAAGGCGAAGAGATGAACTCTTAGACATAGCGGGTTAGGCTTGTATTTAATTCAGTATTTGTGTTTTTAACGTTGAATAATTATTTTGAGCTGTTCCCTTTATTTAATATTTAAGTTGGTGTTTTTGTGTGATAGACAATTATATTTTCTTCTCCCATAGATTTTATTTAACTCCAGTGATTGTTGTTCTTTTTCTGCATATAAGTTCAGTCATGCTTCTCTTATTTGTGGAATTTAGGATGCAATTGATTTCGGTATATTAATTATATATACTGGTCCTTTACTGCGTTATTGTCTCTGGATATATTGTTGATTTAGGATATCATATATGATTGACCGTTGCATTACTTGTAAAAACAAGAAGGAGATTTCTCATAATAATTTACAAAAGAATATTTTTGGTGCTTTTAATATTATTTTCCGATTACATATTTGGGATGTGAAATACATAGTTGAGTTATAATTACTGAATTGATACAAGTTGAAGTTATGAAATTTATGAGGGATTCTTGGACCCTTGTGTTACTCATTATTGATTTTCTTTCACTTAATTCAATTGTATCATTTATTTCTCAACATTTTCTTAATATTAATTTTTAATTTTGTTTCAATTATATTTTGCCTGAGACTTTGATTGTAGAACGTTCTCTTTGTGGGGTCGGCACCTCATTCTATACTGCTGCTACTGCATAGTACTGTTTGGGCATAATTCAAGGAGCATATGCAACATTTAGAGATAGTGTTGGAAATTCTGAGAAAAAAGAGATTATATGCAAAGTTCTCTAAGTGTGAGTTTTAGTTGAGTGAAATATCTTTCTTAGGGCATGCAGTGTCAAGAGATGGGATAGCAGTTGACCCACATAAAGTAGAGGTAGTGTTGAATTGGGAAAGACCCACAAGTGTAATTGAAAATAGAAGTTTTTTGGGGTTGGCTGGTTATTATAGGAGGTTTATCCAGAATTCTTCTATGATTGCTGGACCATCGACTAGATTGACCAGGAATGAAGTGAAGTTTAGGTGGTCCAAAGAATGTTAGAAGAGTTTCCATCTGTTGAAAGAGACATTGACTACTGCTCCGGTATTAGTGCTTCCTTCTAGTGATGAAGGATTTATGGTTGATGCAACATGGGAGAGTTATAGCTTATGCTTCTAGGCAATTGAAGAACCATGAGAGGAATTACCTGACCTATGATTTAGAATTGTCTGCCATAGTTTTTACTTTGAAGATTTGGAGACATCATCTGTATGGAGCCACTTATGAAATTTTTACTAATCATAAAAGTTTGATGCATTTACTTGCCCAGAGAGACTTGAATTTGAGGTAGAGGAGGTGGATGGAATTTATTAGTGATTATGACTGTATAATTCATTATCATCCGGGGAAGGCTAATGTAGTAGCTGATGCATTAAGTAGAAAATCTGTAGGGAGATTAGCTGCTATTGGGAGTCATGATATTAGCTTCATGGTAAAACTGAGAGAAATGAGAATGCAGTTGAGTATCAGTGATAGAAGAATATTGATGGCAAAATATAGTGGTACAATATTTTATCATTGATCGTTAATTACAGATGCAGGGTAGAGATAAAGGGATAAAGAAGATTAAACAGGAAATATTAAGTGGGAAGTTGACTGGGTTTAGAATTAGAGAAGATGGAATGGTGATATTAGGACATAGAGTTTGTGTTCCCAACGATGTTGAGATCAGAAAGGAGATACTAAGAAAGGTTCATGATTCTGTGTATTCTATGCACCCGAGTAACAATAAAATGTACAAGGGGTTAAGACAAAATTATTGGTGGTCAGGGATGAAGAAGGATGTAGCAGAGTATATTTCTAGATGTTTGACTTGTCAATAAGTGAAGTATGAGAATAGACATCTAGCAGGTTTATTACAACCTCTTCCAGTACCTGAATGGCCATAGGAGAATGTGAGAATGGATTTTGTTTCTAGTTTTCCCCATACCCAGAGAGGTCATAATGTTGTATGGGTTATAGTGGACTAACTTTCTAAGTCTTCGCATTTCCTTCCTATTAAAACGACCCGGAGTCTTGAAAAGTTGACTGAATTTTAAGTAGCAGAGATTGCTAGATTACATTGAGTACCTTTGAGCATTGTATCAGATAGAGATTCTAGATTCACTTATAGATTTTGGAGGGATTTTCAAGAGTCTATAGGTAGGCAATTGCAGTTTAGTATAGCTTTTCATCCATAATCTGATGGGCAGACAGAGAGAATCATCAGAATACTAGAAGATATGCTGAGGGCAAGTGTATTGAGTTTCTCAGTGACCTAGGATGCTTATTTACTTTTGATCGAGTTTGCATACAATAATCAGTATCAAACTAGTATTGGGATGGCACCATTTAAGGTTTTATATAGTAGAAGGTGTAGAACTCTAGTATGTTAGGAAGAAGTTGGAGAAAGAAAGGTATTTGGTCAAGAAATGATAGATTTGACTGCTGAGAGGATCAAATTGGTTAGAGAGAACCTTAGAGCAGCACAAAATAGACATAAGGGATATGTTGATAATAGAAGACGACCTCTTGAGTTTCAGGTTGGTGACTGGGTATTTTTGAAAATATCTCCGTGGAAGGGTGTATTAAGGTTTAAAAAGAAGGGAACGTTGAGTCTGAGATTTGTGGGGCTATATAAGGTGATTGAGAGAGTTGGACCAGTAGCATACAAATTGGATTTGCCTCCAGAATTAAAACGACTACGTAATGTGTTCCATGTTTCACTTTTGAGAAAGTATTTACATGATGAATTATATAGTATTCCGATTCAGACTGTAGAACTTCAGGAAGATTTGACCTTTATGCAAGTACCTGTCAGAATTCTAGACAGAAAGGAACAATTCTTGCATAATAAAGTCATTCCTTTGATTCAAGTATTATGGCAGAACAAAGATATTGAAGAAATTACTTGGGAGCATGAGGGAAGAATGAGAAAAGAATACCCCCCAACTTTTTCATGAATTAGGTAAGGAAATTTCGTGGATGAAATTTTTATAAAGTGGGTAGAATTGTAATACCCGTATTTTTAAAGTAAGGGTAAATAAATAATTCGATAGATATGACATGAAATTAATATATATATATATATATATGAAATATTTATTATTGAATAAAATAATTCTAAAAAAAATTAGACACCAGTAGCGTGGAAGATAAGAACAAAAAATAAAAATAAAAAATTTGACACCTGTAGTGTGGAGGAAAAAAAAACATAGGATCCAAGTGTTGTCACTAAAACATGTACATAATGTATGTTAGCCGGTATAATTTCTACAAAATGGTGGCAGCGATTGGACGCATATAAAAACAGTTTTTTTTTTATATTGTTTTGTTTTATTATTCCTACCAAATCATGTTTAGTTTTTTTCTTTCTTCAATTCAAATTACTCTATTTCTTTAAACATCTGGGGATTGAAAAAAAAGTTAGAAGAGTAAAATTTTGAAGAAGTTTATGGGAGAATTTTAAAGAGAGTCGAGGAAAGCTCTAAGAAAAACAAAAGGTAATAATATGAATTTTATTTTTTGAAATTTAGCATACATAAAAAATACTCGGAATTTGATGTAGAAATTTAAATGTATGAATTATGGAAAAATTGAAGAATAAATTAGCAATTTTAATATAAATATTATGGTAGGTGTTGACGATCAACAATCGGGGGAAATTGCTGAAAGGAGCAGGAAAGGCAAGGAGGTTATCCACAGGTAGCTCGAAGTGCTACGTGGTGAGTTAGATTTACTTTTAGTAATTGAAATAAATATTAAATATAAAGTGATGATATTTAAATTAATTATTAAACTATGATTGGATGATGGATGAAAGTTGGCTGATGGATACGATAGGAAAAATTAATATGTTAAAGGTTTATTATATGAGAAGTAATATTATTGAAATAATGAATTGATTAAATATATAATGAAGGGATAAATGAAATTCTTGATAAGTTATGATTGTTAAATTGATATGATATATGAGAAGATAATTTAATGAATATGATAAAAATAATAATTTTGAGAAAGAGTTGGACAGTTAAATTGAATGTTTGAATGTATGCTTGTTTTTATATTATTGCTTATATGAATATTTCATATCATTGTTCATATGCATATGCATGAAATGAAAAAAACTGGGAAGGTAGTCGGTCTAAATGAAATAAAAACCGTGACAACTAGTATATGTTGGAAATAAAAGAACCAGGTAGGCAGTCGGTCTAAATGAAACCATGACAGCTGGTATATGCTGGAAATAAAAGAATTGAGAAGACAACCGGTCTAAGATAAAACATGTTGACATGTGGGAAGACGTTCCCAAATAATAATAAAATTTGAATTCATGCATTGCATTTGCTTTAAATATTTATTTTTTATTGTTTGATTGTAAATTTATTGATAGATGAATGAAGCTCACAGAGAGACATATATGATGAGAAAGAAAGATGAAAGTTTGATATGATAAGAATTATTTGAGTGATTGATTATATGTTGTGAATCTTACAACGAGGTAATTATGAGGTAAAATTGATAGTTTCAAGATGATTAAATATATAAGAAGAAGAGATTGATAAATGATGAGGATTATGATATGAGTAATGATAACAGAATGCTGTTATCGAGTCATATGAGATACAAATGAATGAATATTGGAAGACTATTTGAACAATTGCATACTTTTAGTAAATTTAATTAACTGAGCTTGTGATGCTCACTCCTCATTGTAAAATAATTTTAGGTAGCAGGCAGGACAGATAGATTGGTGAGCTGAGATTCAGACTGAGTGATTATCTATAAGCCTCGTAGTCCACATTCTCAGAATAATGGGAAAACAATATTGTAAATATTCATGCATCATATGTTGTATATAATGTTTTAGTTGAGATTTTAATAATGTAACTCCCCTATTGAAGGTTGATGGTTGAGGATTGATGTATAGATATATATAATATGTGTTGTGCTGGGATTTCAAAACATGACGACCTCGTCTCGGGGGTGGCCAATCCGGGATGGGTCGTTACACAATCAGTATAGTAAATTCTCCATTTGCTTAGTATTCAAGTGAGTTTGCATCAAGAAAACCACTTGGGACCTTGCGCTTTTACCACCTGACACAAGGTACAAACTATTCATTATGAACAGAAGTCTCAAAAACATTTCGTCCCTCCTTACCATCCATAGAAACTCCCTCCAAAAACTCCCCCTTCCTCTTTGCTGGCTTAGGTGTTGACAACAGCTGTCTCGTGGCGGAGGCCCAGGTTGGGGCTAAGTCACAGTTGAAACATGACGCTTATGCTGTTGTGCAGTTTAAGTGATTTGAGTTATACTCTGGTTATTAGTTATAGCTTTTGGTGTAGTGGTAGGTGCTTGATCTTATTAATTGGTATCAGAGCCAAGGTCACAGGCTCGATTCCCAGCGGTGCCATTGTTGAGGGAGAGATTATTGGGTCTAGTGTTGGTAGCAGTTGTCCCTTGATAAAGGCTCAGGTTAGGGCCAAGTGTTGTGCGTTTATATACCTAAATAAATAGGTGAATAATCGTACTAGTTATACTTGCAAGTGCACAAGGTCATCAGTGTAGTCTAGTGTGCGAAAGCAAGGTCATCTCCATAGGGATTGGTAAAGTTACTTTTAGAATTAGTTTCTCTAAAGTAAAAAAAAAGATAAATAACTGTTGGAAAGTGATTTGATGATAATAAAGACATAGGGCTTTGATATCCACCACTAGTCATACATTCCCAATGTGTATAAGGTATCAGTGCACTAGTTTTATTATGTATACCTACTGGTTGCCAACCTAAGGGCATGGTATCTAATCCTTAAGCTATTGATTTCCCTAAGCAACGAGTTAGGCATGGTATCTACTCTAACTCTTTTCTTCATTAAGGGATTCAGCATGGTATCTGCTCGAGTTGTTCCTTAAGAAAACATAAGTACTGTGGAAATCGACAACCACATGAGACCTAGGGCATGGTATCTACTCCCGGTTTCCCATGTTGATTAACCCGGGTATTCGGATAAGATATCCCTTGTTACTAATGTTAGACCTAGGACTCGATCATCCAAATTGATCTAACTAACCCATCCATACCATATGCATACGTTGGCCTTACACATACATATGAGGAATTTAAATAAGCACAGGTGTTAATCAAGTTAAGTAACATAATAAGCTATTGGCAAAGATTTTATCAATGAATAAAAATATGAGAATGCATAACTAGGGCTTCAATCGAGCCCTATAAGAGAGCTAGTTACACATACTAACTAAAGTAAACATTATAAATAAACTAAACATAAAGGAGAAGAATAAACCCGAGAGAAGAGGCGTCAATTCTCTCCCAAGCCCTCAACTCCAAGTAAAAGAAAAGAGAGAAGTGTTTTCTATCTCAGGTGTGTCTTAAGTGTGTGATTTACAAGTTTATTTATAGGTCTTTGAGAAGTCCTATGAGAACCATGAGTTCCTAAACCTTCCTAAAACAACAATTCTCTTATTTCCAAAATAGGGTTCTGTAGTTTACTGTTCACGCCCGTACATGTGCGCTCGATCGCAGTGTGCCTTGCACTCGATCGCAGTGTGTGTTCGATCCTTCAAGTGTGCGTACGATCGCATGTGCACTCGATCGCATTGCATGGCGCAATCGATCGCACTTTGTCCAGAGAATGCTTAAGGGCTTCCAGATTTCTTCCTTTAAGTGCCAAAACTGCTTCTTTTTCTCCAAGACCCTATAAAAACATGTAAAACACACAAATGGAGTAAAAGAGACCAAATTAATGTAATAAAGGACCTAACAACTGTAAATAAGGGGGCTTAAATATGAATATTTAAGCATCTATCACACCCCCAAACTTACATATTGCTAGTCCCTTAGCAATGCTAAATTAAAAACTAAAATGAAAGACATAGATAAATCCAATGTTCTTGGTGTCAATCAAAAGTCTAGTTTTAACACAAAACTATGATGCGCATTCATAAGCAAGCTTAACAAATGTAAACATATTTTTGCAATGAATAAGAGTTTTGAACGTAAATCATATTCATGAGGTAGTTTAAGACATCACAAGTTTGACTTTGGTGTGTGGTGACTAGCACATAAAAGATTGGGTTTCCAAGAAATTCAAACGTGTAGTGTTTCGATGACTCAAGATTCACCAAACTTCCTATTAGAGTCAACAAACATGGCATAGACTTTTATTTGCGAGATTTTTTTGCCACGTTAGTTCCCTTAAGCTTTCTTGCTGACTCATGTAACGAGCGTTTAGCCAATGACTCCCAAACCAGATGGTTTTAGGGCTTTAGGTGTAAAGACACCCCTAAGGACTTACTAGCTCAAGTCAACAAGGCTACGAAACTAACTGGTCTTAATGCTACCATTTAGAATTTTTCACCTTTTGACGTGACACTCAATGCTTACTGAGGTAAGAGGGCCAGTTACTCAGCAGAAGATTTGTTTTATTGATCATTAGGAGCATTTGTTTCTTTTGAGCACTAATCAATCTTTTCTATTTTCATATGCCAATATGTCAATCTAATAGGTCATCTAGTTCACAGTCAAGCAAAAGAAACATACAAATCCAAATAACATGTCATACCCCACACAATCATGTGCTAATGTGCTCGTGATAGTTAAGCTAAACTTGTGAATTTTTAAATGCCTAAAGGGTAGTGATCTAGGTTCAAAACTTGATTATTGGCTTATATGTTCAAAGTGTTAAGCTCGCTTATGATGTCGAATCATACAGTTTTGTTTATATCACAAAAAAAAAAGTTTATTAGACAAAATGAACATGGATTTATCTATGAAAATATCAACAAAAATAAAAACAACAATATAGGACATAGTGTAGTGTGTGAATGTGTCCCCATACCCCCAAACTTAAAATGCACATTGTACCCAATGTGTGAGTAGCATGGAAAGATCTGACCTGGGAGGTGGAGAACTGATGATTGACATAACTCATAGCACGCCCCCAAACTTCAACTGGATGCACTGACACTGTCCTTGAAAAAGAAAGAAAGCAAATATAAAATGGAAAACAAGTAATAAATAATAGACAAGTGAACTATAAAATACTAAAAAAAACTATAAAAAGGATATGCAGTGGGGTGCCTCCCATGAGCGCTAAGTTTAACGTCTTCAGCCAAACGTGGTACCCTCTCATTGCTGGTCTCCAAGTGGTGCAGTCGAGAAGGAACCGGGTGCAGGAGGTGGAGGTTGACAGTTTAGGCATCATGGCAAGTTGCTGTCCAATGTTCGCTCGATCGCACTGTGAAGTGCGCTCGATCGCACTTGTGGCAGAGAGTGCGTACTCAGGGGCCTTACTACCACTGACCTCAATAGAGGCACTTGAGCTACACGTTTATCAAAGTCTGAACTACTCAAGCACTCTTTATAATAGCTTTATCATTTAGTATTTTGGCAAGGAGTACTTAAAATCCACTGCATGTGGCTTAGGTGCTCTTGTTGCTGCTGTATACTGGACAATTTGGGGTGCTAAATCTTCATCCTTTGGTCGTACTGTAATTTCAGAGTGTGGTGTGACTCTGTGTCCATGTACTGTGAAGGTCTGTTTTCTTGCAGGCAACTTCTGCAATTCTAAGTTTGGTGCCTGGACAATAGATGAGAGAAAAGTAGTATTAGTATGCTCAAGGGTTTCAAACGGAGGAGTGAACTTACTTGGATGCTTTGAAGAGGCTTCAAGAAGGTGCACAGCTTCAATGATGTCATCTGTAATATCTTCAGATTCTGACTTAGGAATCATATCCGAACTTGTGAAGCTGTGAGTGAGGGTGGTCTCCAATGGATCAGTGTGATAGACCTGAAAAACTTGCTTAACAACACTTTGCATCATACATTCATTGAAACATTCATCATCATTATTATCTTGGGGTAATTTCATTGCATCAAATATCTTAAATTCTATTATCTCACCATTTACCATCATACTTACAATACCCTTTTTTACATTAATTATTGCATCAGCCGTCCTCATAAATGGTCTTCCTAAGATGATGGGCAGATGTAATGGCATAGGGCATTCTTCCATATCTAACACAATGAAGTCAACAGGCAAAATAAACTTTCCTACCTTTACTAATACATCTTCAAGTATACCTCTATGTCTTTTGATGCTTCTATCTGCCAATTGCAAAGTGATAGAGGTTGGTTGAAGCTCTCCCAAACCTAGCTTTTCAACTACTGTGTATGGTAGCAAATTGACACTTGCTCCTAAATCTAGCAATGCTCGCTCAAATAACTGATCACCTATCCTACAGGGAATAGTAAAACTACCTGGATCTTTTAGTTTTGGTGGTAGTTTTCTTAATAATACTGCACTGACCTCTTCAGTTAGAGCTACTGTTTCATACTCTTGAAACTTTCTTTTATTAGTGCAACAATCTTTTAAAAATTTAGCATAAACCGGAATTTATTTAATTGCATCTAATAAGGGAATGTTAATTTCTACTTTTCTCAAAGTTTCAAAAATATCAAATAATTTATCTTTCTTTGGCTTTACTAACCTTTGAGAGAAGGGTGGTGCATTCCACTTCTCTACTTCACTTACCTTGGATGTGGATGGCTTAGCTGGAGATGCTTGAGCTAGCTCATTAACTCCTATGATCTTACCATTACAGAGAGTTGTAATGGCTTTTAGCTGCTGATGTCCTCTTGGATTTGGTAGTGTTTGTGCAGGGAGTTCACCTTGCTTTATTTTGCTTAGTTCCTTAGCAAATTGCCCCATTTGTACCTCTAACCTTTGAATTGCTTGCTCATGTGTTTGTTTTTGCTGATCTAATGAAGTCATCAATGTTGTCATTAGTTGCTGTTGTTGAGCGGCTAATTGCTTTACAAGACTTTCTAGATCATCATTCTTGGGTTCTGGAACTGGTTGGGCTACTTTATGGAAGTTCCTTTGTTGCCCTTGAAGGTTCAAGGTGTTTTGATTGTTGCTCCATGAGAGGTTGGGGTGGTCTCGCCATCCAGGGTTGTATGTATTTGCATATGCACCGTTCGGTCCCACATAGTTTGCTTGCTCGGGATCTGTAGATGAATACAAATGGCAGGTCTCAGTAGTGTGATCAAATTGAGAACATAAAGCACATACCTGGCTTTGTGTAGCTTGTGGTTGAGGAGATATGTTTTGAGTAGACATGGCTTTTACAATCATATCTAGCCTCATATCTAGCTTTCTCTCCAAAGCAGCTATTTGGGCAGAGGGTCCACCATTCAGAGTAACCTCATACATACCTTTGCTCTTGACTCTTTGTCTACCTCTAGAGGAGAATTGCTGGGTATGCTCACTCAATGCCTCAAACAGTTCCATGGCTTCTTCACTGCTCTTCTCCATCAGCACACCTCCACAACCAGAATCAGCAATACCTTTATTCATGTCATTTAGACTTTCATAAAAGGCTAGTACCAGCTCATCTTGAGGTAGGTTGTGGTGTGGGCATTTGAGTAGTAGCTCGTTGAAGTGTCCCCATGCCTCAAAGAACAAATCTTCATCCCTTTGTTGGAAGGATTAGATCTCCTTCCTTATTTGCCTCGTCTTTTGGGCTGGGAAAAACTTCTTTATAAATTTGCCAGCCAACTCCTCCCAAGTGTGGATTGAAACTGCAGGCAAAGAATTGTACCATAGTTTAGCATTATCTTTTAAGGAAAAGAGAAATAGAATTAACCTTATTCCTTCTTGGTTTAGGCCTTGGATATGCTGGAACATGCAAAGATCGAAAAATTCTCGGAGGTGCAAGTGTGGATCTTCGTTGGGTGTACCCCGAAAGTGAGTTAGTGCACTTAGTATTTGCGGAGATATGTAGTAATTGCCGTCTGCCTCAGGTTGATATGCAATGCATGATGGCTGAATAAGGTTCCGTGGGGTGAAGGATTTCTTCATCGGTATTCGTGCAGGTGGTTGCTGGTTTTTGAGCTGTTCCGCCATTGGAGCTTCGTTCTCGAATTCCTCGTTGTTTTCCTCGAAGTTGTTTCTAAGCCTTTGTTGGATGGTCTGCTCAAGCTCGGGATCGAGGGGAAAGAGTGTTGGATGTCGGGATCGAAGTTCGTGCATAAATCAGGTAAACCAACTTCAGTGCAGCAGTTCAACTCTGCTGCTAGGGCAACTCTCTGCCCGAATTGCGCTTGATCGCACAAGAGGTTGTGATCGATCGCAAATACCACAAAAAGTACGAGTAGGGTTTTGAAGTGCCTGAAACAGAAGGGAAATCAATTAAGGTTTGATGAAAAATAAAAATAAAAGTGAAAAACTTAAAATTTTTAGAAAATTTAAAGCAGAATAAAAATAATGACGAAAATAATTCTAAAAGAAAATTTAGTGCAATCCCCGACAACGGCGCCAAAAACTTGTTGTGCGTTTATATACCTAAATAAATAGGTGAATAATCGTACTAGTTATACTTGCAAGTGCACAAGGTCATCAGTGTAGTCTAGTGTGCGAAAGCAAGGTCATCTCCACAGGGATTGGTAAAGTTACTTTTAGAATTAGTTTCTGTAAAGCAAAAAAAAAGATAAATAACTGTTGGAAAGTGATTTGATGATAATAAAGACATAGGGCTTTGATATCCACCACTAGTCATACATTCCCAATGTGTATAAGGTATCAGTGCACTAGTTTTATTATGTATACCTACTGGTTGCCAACCTAAGGGCATGGTATCTACTCCTTAAGCTATTGATTTTCCTAAGCAACGAGTTAGGCATGGTATCTACTCTAACTCTTTTCTTCCTTAAGGGATTCAACATGGTATTTGCTCGAGTTGTTCCTTAAGAAAACATAAGTACTGTGGAAATCGACAACCACATGAGACCTAGGGCATGGTATCTACTCCTGGTTTCTCATGTTGATTAACCCGGGTATCCGAATAAGATATCCCTTGTTACTAATGTTAGACCCAGGACTCGGTCATCCAAATTGATCTAACTAACCCATCCATACCACATGCATACGTTGGCCTTACACATACATATGAGGAATTTAAATAAGCACAGGTGTTAATCAAGTTAAGTAACATAATAAGCTATTGGCAAAGATTTTATCAATGAATAAAAATATGAGAATGCATAACTAGGGCTTCAATCGAGCCCTATAAGAGAGTTAGTTACACATACTAACTGAAGTAAACATTATAAATAAACTAAACATAAAGGAGAAGAATAAACCCGAGAGAAGAGGCGTCAATTCTCTCCCAAGCCCTCAACTCCAAGTAAAAGAAAAGAGAGAAGTGGTTTCTATCTCAGGTGTTTTAAGTGTGTGATTTACAAGTGTATTTATAGGTATTTGAGAAGTCCTAAGAGAACCATGAGTTCCTAAACCTTCCTAAAACAACAATTCTCTTATTTCCAAAATAGGGTTCTGCAGTTTACTGTTCACGCCCGTACATGTGCGCTCGATCGCAGTGTGCCTTGCACTCGATCGTAGTGTGCGTTCGATCCTTCAAGTGTGCGCACGATCGCATTTGCGCTGGATCGCATTGCATGGCGCGATCGATCGCACTTTGTCCAGAGAATGCTCAAGGGCTTCCAGATTTCTTCCATTAAGTGCCAAAACTGCTTCTTTTTCTCCAAGACCCTATAAAAACATGTAAAACACACAAATGGAGTAAAAGAGACCAAATTAATGTAATAAAGGACCTAACAACTGTAAATAAGGGGGTTTAAATATGAATATTTAAGCATCTATCACCAAGTCACAGTCAAAATGCGACACTTATGCTATTGTGCAGTTTTAAGTGATTTGGGTTGAACTATGGCTATCAACTATAGCTTTTGGTGCAGTGGTAAACGCTTGATCCTGATACTCTTATTACCGAACCCTTTCACCATATTTTTACTTTTACCTCTGTGGCCTTTATGCCCACTTTTTACATTGCTTATCCTCCTTTCACATAAGCACTACGCCTATCCCTTGGTCTATTGAAACTACTACATCAATAAGTCTCCCTTCATCGATTGATTCAACCCTCAAATCACTCTCCTTATGCCCCTCACCGCTCTCCCTCCCAATATTTGATTCCACTAATTCCCATCCTTACCAACAACTATATCTTGTCCTAGTTTATCAGCATAAATCATAACATAATCAACGTCGTTATCAAGCACGTACCACCCTTGATCCTTACTAACAGTCGACACCGATGTCATCCCTTTCAATCTTTGTTCCCCACTTTTTCCATGTAACCCTAAAAGCCTACCCTTATTGCCTCTCTTACTACTTTGCCCAACACTCATAGACTCAAGGTCCCCTTCATTTTCTTCCACCCATCTCGCAATTAAGTTATTAACTTCGACCTATTCCTCTTGAACATAATTTCCCCTCAGTTCTACAGCCATGCACAACCACACAATAACCGTGTCTAGTGTTGACTTTACAAGCCAATTACTCCTCCCCATACAGTGTAATACCTCTCTTATGAACATGACCCTCACCTATGTTAGTGTCCTTGTGCCTTATAGGCCCCTGAGACTGTACCAACAACACAATGAGCTATAACCCGTACTGGTGCTTAACCAAATTACCTTGCTCACACCATCGTTGTGCCAACTCATATGATCATTATATATAGCCCAAAATCCACAAACAAAACATATGTGTCTCACCATCTCTTGTAGCAACAAAAATCCCACGCTTCAATGGCTGGAGAATATTGATAAGAACCCAAACCTGGAGGAATTTACCCTACCGAGACCTATTAATAGGAGCAGTTTCTTCTAGAGTGCATCCTATTGAATCCTCTAACTTCTTCCCAACTTCTGCTATCATACGAGATAAAGGTAACCCATATAACTATATCCAAAACGAAGAGCATCAAAACTCAATCAGATCCAAGCTTTTACCCTCATCATACTCCCCCAAAGTGAGTAAGGCATCGTCAAACGTCCAAGGAGCTCTATAATAGACATGTTTCTTATCATAGGGCTTATAAATTCAAAAAGGAAAACGACAGGACTCACCTCTTGAATGACCAAACTCTCTTCTATGAACCAAATTAGCTTCATATACCTACTTATTGATTTTAAATAGAAAATAATTATGATTTTGCACGGTGGACTTATAACCTTTGGTCAAAGAGCAATCACTTATGACTTAACTATTTTTATTAATATTAAAATTATTGTTTAGGTAAAAATTTTGAGTGATAGTTTGACATTTTAGGTCATAGCGATCTGCTATAAGATCTTTTAAGTTAATATCAACTCGATGTTTCTTTAAAAAAATTTATACATCGTCACGGCATTTAGATTTTTGGAAAAGCGATTTCTGTTTTGATATATTTTTTTAAAAGGGTAAAGTTACAATTTATTAAAGGGTATCAAAAGTAACAATGATTACAAAAGAACCACATGAGCCTCCATAAAATCATGTGACTAACCAAACCAACATCAACAAACAAGCCAAAACAAAAAATCAAAGAAACCCCGTACTAACAACAAAATCCATCAAATAAAAAGACTAACATATGAAGACAAGATATATAGAATAAAACAACATCAAAATCGAGCCATACTACAATCCACAAAGCACATATGCACAACCTCAAAATCCAGCTAAACAACATCACAAAACTACCTAGGCAACACCAGACAACAAACATTGCATGAAGCATCAACCAAACATCCCAATATGATCTCAGTAGATATACAACATTAAAGATTCCTAATGCAAGTTCCACCAAAATATAGAACTAATATCATAAAATCTCCCACCCAAATAGAGACATCTCTATACTAGCAACAAATCTAAGTGAGACCCGTCTTTTTATATTCTTTAATGTCCTTGAACTCCAAATGATAGAACTCATCAATTGGATCTTTCTTATTGCCCTCAAACACAATACCCATCTTTTTGCCCGTTTTTCATGTAACAATCGCCTCTTCCCATGCTTTATCATTTTCCACAAAATCTTATTTCTTAAGGTTCAAAACACAACCACTAGGAATAGAGTCACCAAACCCACACTCAGTTTTAATATTAGACACAATAGACTCAAACACCTCATTTTTAACAATACTATTTCTTTTAATTAAGTTGCATACAACACCATTCTCTAACAATTTCCAGTAAGCCATGAAATAGCTGCTTTGGAATCTCTCTCAATATTTAGACCAGAAACGGTTTCCAATCAGTACGTACAAAAAGTACTAGAGCTTCTCTAATGCTTAATTCAATCTTTTCTAAATTCAAAACGTCAATCCCAATTAATACTTTTAGAGAACAAACCTCTAACTATATACTCGCTGCTCCATCATCATTGAATTTAAAAAATCCTTTTGAGGTTTAGACCACCCCAAAACTTGCTTTATCTGATTTCTTCTTCATAGGATAAATGTGAATGTCCCTAATATTTAGGATATTGTCATTGATGTTAAGCTTGATGATGAGTCTTAAATATTGCATATTTAAGACCCTCAACTTATATTTTTTATGCTCTTAGTTAATAGTATTTCACTTTATTTTATGTTTTTTTTTTCGTGTTTTGTGTATTTTTACAGGATTGTGGAGAAAATGAAGCATTTCAGGAGATGTGAAGCTTCAGGAGAAATTGTGATCGATCGCACTATGCTGCGATCGAGTGCAAGGTCATCAATCCCACATCGAAATGTTTGCAGTGCATCGCACCTGCACTCTAGTGCACAGACTTGCGATCGATCGCAAGCGATCATCCCACATCGGTCAGAATCTTTACAGCGCGATCGAGCGCACCAGCGATCGATCGCAACATACTACGATCGAGCGCACTCGGGCAGTATCCCACATTGTTTCTGCAAGCCACATTGCTCTGGGTCTCCCCCTATATAAACACCACCTGACTTCATAATTCAGGGTACAATTCCTAAGCCACTTTGGTGTTTACTGGTGGACTTCCGCCAGCATTTTGGTGGATCCCGAAGGCATTGCCACCACGAGGGGAAGCGCCGCCCGTCAGCGAGTGGAATTTCTCCCATGTAAAGTTGTTTATTTATTTCTTTATATTCAGTTGTTTTAGTTTAAATGTTTAGCACTTTTTATTATAGTTTTATAATTATGAGTGGCTAGACTCTTCAGCTAAGGTTGAAGATGAAGCCCCGCCGTTGTTTGGCGTAGTAGTTCAGATTTGCTTGTACAAATCTGATAATTTTTAGTATAAATGTTCTGTCAATTATTTGAGTTAATCTTATAATCGATTGAGTTTAAATCGTCTGTCGGATTTTCTTTGTGTTTCATATTGAATGCTTTTCGATTAAATTAGATTCCCTTTGTGATTTGTTAAGAGCGGATACATCGGGTGCTTTTGGTTTAGTTGGGATATTCTTTGTTTTTTGTCTTATAGTTGGATTCATGGAATGTTTTGATAGGCTATATTTTTAGAACATGTATGCTTAACTTTGGTGGGGTGGATTCGGAAACCTTAGTGCTTTTTATTATTAGTTTTAAAATCAACTTAGTTTAGTTTATATTTCTTTTGCAATATCATTCAAAATTCGGAATTAGGTTAAGATAGAATTAGTTTAGATTAAAAATTATACTTTCACAACGCAATTCCCTGTGGATTCGACCTCGCACTTGCACAACGCTATACTGCAAACGACTCGTGCACTTGTGAGTAATTTAAAACTCACAACAAGTTTTTTTGGCGCCGTTGCCGGGGAGTTGTTTGGTTTGTGAAAATTTTTGGTCTGATTTAATTTTATTTTTCTACTAGTTAGTTAAAAAAATTTTTTTTGAGTTTTGCTTTATTCTGTTGCTTCTGCTGGTTAGTATCTTATTAATTTTCTGTTGGTGTATGCTTGGTCGGAGATCCTTGAACTTAGATTTGACACATTTAGATCACGACTTAGAAAAAACTCTTAGAAGGCAGAAAAGAGCACTAGTTGAGAGAGAGACTGTTGAGATGGGAGAAAATTTTAATCATCCTGAACATGTAGAGCAACCTAGAGCTTGGAACGTGGACTCTACTACATCCCTTAGGGATTTGTTCGCACCCGTTGCGACTAACTCATCTTCCTGCATAGTGTTGCCACCAACCAATGCCACACACTTTGATTTGAAGCCACATGTTATCCAACTCCTACCCTCATTCCATGGCTTAGATCTTGAAAATCCTTATAGTCATGTGAAGAAGTTCAAAGACATTTGTGCTACATTCAAATTCCAGAACTTCTCTGAGGAGTCAGTCCATCTTTGACTCTTCCCTTTCTCCCTTCACGATAGAGCTAGGGCGTGGTTGGACTCCAACACGTCTGGGTCTATTACATCTTGGGAAAACCTGCTTAGCAAATTTTACCATAAGTTTTTCCCAATGTCTAGAGTGAATGAGTGCCGAAAGGAGATTAGCTCTTTCACTCAGTACGAGGATGAGAAGTTCTCTGAAAGCTAGGAGCGCTTTAGAGAGTTACTGATCAGATGCCCTCCACATGGATATGAGAAGTGGAGACTCGTTCAATTCTTCTACCAAGGGTTGACTCAACCCAACCGTAGCATGATCGAGTCTATGAATGGGGGGGCATTCTTGAGTCTGACAGGAGACGAAGCATATATGGCGTTGGACAAGTTGTTCGACAACTCACAGCAGTGGGATTTTTCAAGCTGTCGAGATAAGTCCATTCGTGCTCCTAAGAGGGGAGGCATCTATGAGGTCAGGGAGGACGCTGATTTAAGGATAAAGTTAGATGCCCTCACCAAGAAGTTTGACGCTTTCACTGTGAGCCAATCCATCAATGCTGCCAACACATTCAATGTTGAAAGCTGTTCCATCTATGCTAGTCCCATGCATCTAGCACAGAATTGCCCATCAATGCCGGCTTGTACCGAGTATCCTATGGAACAAGTAAATGCATTCAATGACTTTCGAAGGCAGTCAAATGGATCGTACTCCGAGACGTACAATCCAGGGTGATGGAACCACCCAAATTTTTCATGGAGGCAGAACCAACCAATGAATCAGGGAGGAGCCCCTTATCATGCTCAAAATCAATATCCTCCCGGATTTGCCCCACAAATTCCTAATCATGGTCTTTCTGCCCATCCAGCACCTTCACCTGCTTACCATGCACCCACTCAAACACCAGCACTAGTTTCACAGTCACTAGAGGACACCCTTAAGGAGTTCATGAAGGCGACTAGCCAAAATATGAGCGATGTGAGGAGTGCAACAGTGGTAAACACCCAAGCAATTGCCAAGCTGGAGAGTCAAATAGGGCAAATTGCAAGTCACTTGGGTGAGAGAGAGAAAGGAAAGTTCCCCAGTCAGCCCGTGCAAAACCCAAAAGGATAATTTATAGTTGAGAGTTCATCAAATCCTACGCACGGGGAGGAACAAGTACAGTCGATTGTCACACTGAGGTCTGGGAGACAAGTGGACAATCGAGTGGAAGAAAGCCTTGCTATGCAGCAAGGGCAAGGGAGTGGCAACACAGAGAAGAGAGATGCTGAGCCATCTACAGCCACACCTACTGAAAAAGACCCTCCTAGGTCGTTTGTACCTAGAGCGCCCTACCCCGAGAGATTACAAGCGCTCAAGAAAGGAGGGAAGTATGAGGAAATTCTGGAGGTATTCAAGCAAGTCCAAATCAATATCCCATTTTTGGATGCCATCCATCAAGTGCCATCATATGCCAAGTTTTTAAAGGACTTGGTCACTATCAAGAGGAGGACAAATGTCCCAAAGAAGGCATTTTTGACCGAGCAGGTCAGTTCAATCCTTCAGTGCAAGCTACCCATCAAGTGTAAGGACCCGGGGTGTCCTACCATCTCTTACACGATAAGAGTCAGCCATATTGAGAGGGCCCTTTTGGATCTAGGGGCGAGTGTGAATCTTCTACCCTACTCAGTCTATGTGCAGTTGGGGTTAGGAGAATTGAAGCCCACATCCACGACGCTTCAATTGGCTGACAGGTCAGTGAAAAGACCACGGGGAATAGTTGAGGACGTGTTGATAAAAGTGGATAAGTTCTATTTCCCCGTGGATTTTATTGTACTTGACACAGAGCCGGTTCAGAATGTAGGGATTTAAATACTGGTGATTCTAGGGCAACCATTCTTAGCCACGGCTAACGCCTTGATAAATTGTAGGACATGGGTGATGAAGATCTCCTTCGGAAATATGACAGTGGAGTTGAATATTTTTGATATCACTAGGCAACCACATGAATATGATGAAGTGAGAAATGTATGCTTGATAGAGGAGATTCTTGAGGAGACTGTGAATGAATCAAGCACTGAGGACCCCCTAGAGGCATGCTTTGCTCAATTTGGAGAGGATTTGGATTTAGATAAATTACTTGAGCAAGCAAATGCCATTTTGGAGTCTCTTCCTCGGGAGAGCAATAGGACGGAGGAGATTGTGGATGACTCCCGCAGTGAGGACCCCCTAGAGGCATGCTTTGCTCAATTTGGAGAGGATATGGATTTAGATAAATTACTTGAGCAAGCGAATGCCATTTTAGAGTCTCCTCCTCGGAAGAGCAATAAGACGGAGGAGACCACCGCACCTGAAACCCCCAAGAAGGAACTTAAGCCTTTACCAGATAATCTTAAGTATAAGTTCTTAGGTTCAGTTGATAGTTTGCCTGTGATTATACCTTCAGATCTGGGTGATGCTCTAGAGGAGAAATTATTGGATGTCTTAAGAGAGCATAAGGAAGCTATAGGCTGGACCATTGAGGACATCAAGGGGATCAGCCCCTCGGTGGTGACGTACAAGATACATTTGGAGGAGGATGCTGAGCCATCGAGGGAGCCACAAAGAAGGCTCAACCCTGCTATGCAAGAGGTTATGAGGGCAGAAGATATTAAGCTGTTAGAGGCAGGGATCATTTATCCCATCTCTGATAGCAAGTGGGTGAGCCAGATTCATGTTGTGCCCAAACGTGCTGAATTAACGGTAGTGCAGCATAAGGACGATGAGTTGGTTCCAACTCGAGTTCAGTCAATTTGGAGAGTGTGTATCAGCTACCGTAAATTGAATGCTGCCACTAGGCCTAATCATTTTTCATTCCCATTTATTGATTAGATGGTGGAGCGTTTCGTTGGGCACGATTACTAATGTTGGGTCTGGCTGAAGACGTTAAACTTAGCGCTCATGGGAGGCACCCCACAGCTTATCTTTTCTTTTGTTTATTTATTATTTCGTATTTTTATGATTAATGTTTGTTTCCAGTTTTTTTTTTGTTTTCCAGTTTTTATTTTTCAGGGACAAAGCGTACTTCAGTTCAAGTTTGGGGGTACGCTATGAGCCATACTAGTCCAGATAGTTCTCCATATCTCAGGTCAGCTCTTTCCATATTAGTCACACATTGGGGTCAATGTGTAATTTAAGTTTAGAGGTATGAGAGATACATCACACACTTTGTCCTAATTTGTTGTCTTTTCGTCATAGAGATAAATGCATGCTCATGTTATCGTGAAATTTTAGTTGATCTAAACATTTTCTGTGATGTGATGTCATTGGTGAGCTTAACATTTTGAACACATGATCTGGTGATAAATTTTTAAAATTTAGTTACTTACTTTAGGCATTTTGAGAATTCACATGTTTGATCTAATCTAACACGAGCACATTAGCACAAATTATGTGAGGTATGACATGTGATTTTAATGTGTATTTTTCCTTATCTTAACTGAAACTGGATGACTTGTTGGATGAACACTTGGGCATAAAGAAAAAAAAAATTTAATTACTACAACTTTCCGCTGAGTAACTGGACCTCTTGCCTCAGCAAGCAGTGAGTGTTCACGTCAAAAGGTGGAATTTTTCTTGGTAATATTAAGGCTGGTTTATTTTCGTAGCCTTTTTGACTCGAGTTAGTAAGTCCTTAGGGGTATCTGTACACCTAATGCCCTAAAACCATCTGGTTTGGGAGTCATTGACTCAACACTCGCTACATGGGTCAATTAGAAAGCTTAAGGGAACTAAACATAGTCGTGCCTTATTATTGTTAAAAAAATATAAAAAAAGGAATAAAATAAAAACTATGCCTTTTCGTTCATTTTTGATGGGAAATTCGGTGAATCTTGAGACATGGAGGCCTTACACATTAGAGTTACTTGGAAGCTTCATTTTTATATGCTAATTCACCTTACACTGATTCAAACTTGTGATGCCTTATCCTGCCTTTTGTAAGTAATTAGATTTTAACATTTCTATTCATTGCGAAGATGGGTTTACCTTTTTAAGCTTGCTTATGAATGAATATCATGGTGATGTGTGCTCCTTAAATTTTTGGATACCATGAGTGATGAACTTATCTTTATGTTCTTTGTTTTTCATTGAGTCTTTTATTTTGTTTTGCTAAGGGACTAGCAAAATATAAGTTTGGGGGTATTTGATGAGTCTTAAATATTGTATATTTAAGACCCTCAACTTATATTTGTTATGCTCTTAGTTATTAGTATTTCACTTTATTTTATGTTTTTTTTTCGTGTTTTGTGTATTTTTACAGGATTGTGGAGAAAATGAAGCATTTCAGGAGATGTGAAGCTTCAGGAGAAATTGCGATCGATCGCACTATGCTGCGATCGAGCGCAAGGTCATCAATCCCACATCGAAATGTTTGCAGTGCATCGCACCTGCGCTCTAGCGCACAGACTTGCGATTGATCGTAAGCGATCATCCCACATCGTTTCTGCAAGCCACATTGCTCTGGGTCTCCCCCTATATAAACACCACCTGACTTCATAATTCAGGGTACAATTCCTGAGCCACTTTGGTGTTTACCGGTGGATTTTCGCCAGCATTTTGGTGGATCCCGAAGGCATTGCCACCACGAGGGGAAGCACCGCCCGTCAGGGAATGGAATTTCTTCCATGTAAAGTTGTTTATTTATTTCTTTATGTTCAGTTGTTTTAGTTTAAATGTTTAGCACTTTTTATTATAGTTTTATAATTATGAGTGGCTAGACTCTTCAGCTAAGGTTGAAGATGAAGCCCCGCCGTTGTTTGGCATAGTAGTTCAGATTTGCTTGTACAAATCTGAAAATTTTTAGTATAAATGTTCTGTCAATTATTTGAGTTAATCTTATAATTGATTGAGTTTAAATTGTCTGTTGGATTTTCTTTGTGTTTCATCTAATGGATACATTGAATGCTTTTCGATTAAATTGGATTCCCTTTGTGATTTGTTAAGAGCGGATACATTGGGTGCTTTTGGTTTAGTTGGGATATTCTTTGTTTTTTGTCTTATAGTTGGATTCATGGAATGTTTTGATAGGCTATATTTTTTAGAACATGTATGCTTAACTTCGGTGGGGTGGATTCGGAAACCTTAGTGCTTTTTATTATTAGTTTTAAAAACAACTTAGTTTAGTTTTAATTTATTTTGCAATATCATTCTGAAATTTGGAACTAGGTTAAGATAGAGTTAGTTTAGATTAAAAATTATACTTTCACAACGCAATTCCCTGTGGATTCGACCTCGCACTTGCACAACGCTATACTGCAAATGACTCGTGCGCTTGCGAGTAATTTAAAACTCACAACACTTGAGATCCACCTAATTAGATTTAATCCCCCAAGCTAATCTAAAAAATTTATTGAGCTCAACTAAAATCAAAAGATCCATATCCTTATTCTAAAAAAATTATTTCATTTCTTTCCAAACAAATTGTTTAGATGATGGCATAAAATAACATGATCGATGGCTCCTTTGACATAACAAGCATCCAAAGATCAAACCATATATTCATTGAATAATTTTGCACTGGATTTAGGAGCCACACAATTCACACCCCATTGACACAAGATTTAAGGAGAGAACTAGAGATTATTAAAGGGATTTATGTTGAGTGAGGGAAATTACCCACACTCAATGTTACCAATACACGAAACTTACTCGATCCCTTTGAAGGGATTCTAGTTCTAAATTTAAGGAGAGCACTAGATATTATTTAATTTATTTAAAATAAATTTTTATACAAACTACATTAAATATCTAGGATAATCTGCTACATGTGAGCATGATCAATATTTAACTATTTACACATGAATATCAAAACCGATAATATATCATAATGTGTTAAAGCTTCTTGTTCTTTAAATTTAACTCACAAAAATTTTAAAATTAGATTTCAAATTCCTTTCTCTTAAAAGTGTGTGAAGGAAGAATAGTAGCCTTGAACAGTCCGAATAAAAGTGTTTTAGACTTTTTAGGAGTCATATCCATCCAGTGAATAATTAAAAAAGTTTGGTCTGAGGGAGAAAACCAGATCTAAAGTAGAAGAAATAAGCGTAACAAGATTTGACAAAAATGAATAAGAGATAGATATTGTTTATATACACTCCTATGATCATAGATCCATAATTTAACCTTTTTTTCTCTTTAAAGTTTTGAAGACTGGTTAAACAAATATTCTCTCAAAAATTAATATGGCAGCTAGGATGATGAAGAGAAGAGGTTTTTGGTGTAATTATAAATAAGGGACTTACTATGCCTAATTTTAGCATATCTGATTTACTATTTGTTTTCTATCATCCATATATAGCATGTATTAGACTTTGAAAGTTATTCTTGAATTTTAAGTGAATAATTTATATCATATTTATATTTATATCTATATTTTATTCTTTTTCAGTGTTAAGAAATAGAATTTCAAAAAAATAAACTTGAATTTTTTTTTAAATTCTGAAACATGCCATAAAATGAAGAAAAAAAATTTGTCACTCATTTGTAGAACATATAATTGTAATATCCATAGTGTGTCTTTGCATAACCAAAAAAAAGGTATTTTTGAAATATAATGTTTTGTGAGAAGACTCTTTTGTCCAATAGGACCAAAACCAATATATTTATAGTGTTTTCCCCGATCCAAGTTGTTGATACCCAAAATCTGATGCACACAAAAAGGGGAATTTTTTTTTTTCGGGAGTTAACTGTTAAGTGTTGGAGGGCGATGCTTAGTATATAGGGGTGGATTCAAGTTGAGTCGAGCTCGGTTCAATTTAAAATGAACAACTTTGAGCTTGAGTTCGAGTTCGAGTTTGAATCGAGTGATCAATTTTCTAATGGCATGGCTCGAGCTCGATAACAAATGATCTTATTCGAGCCTCAGTCTTGAATTTTCCATTCAAGCTCAAGCTCGAACTTGAGCTTTAATTTTAATAAATAAAAATGTTAATATAAATATTGGCTCCATCTCTATAATAACTTATCGAACTGTTCGAAAGCCTTTCAAGCCAAACTTTAAGGTATTCAAGCTCAGCTTGATAAGCTAATTAAGCGTAATTTTCAAATTTGAGCTCGACTAGAGCTCGATCAAGCTGAGATTAATCAATCTTTGATAGAACTCAAACTTGAATAGCCCAATAAAAGCTTGATTCGAGTCTATCCCTATGAGTATGAAATGATAAGATAGGCTTGCTTTTTGATCCTGCTCTCTTGGAAGGCTAAGTGCTAAAGCACTTGCTAAGATCTAGAAAACTAGAAAGTTTGGATAAGGGCCCATAGTTGGTCTCTAAGCATACACTCCAATGCTCTAGTCAGTAATACAATTTAAAAGAAAAACTATGATTAGAGAGCTAAAGGAAGAGATTTCATAACCTGATTAAAATAATGAGATCCGCTTTATATAGTGGAGAGGTGAAGTAAGTGTCATTAATGACGAATGATTTGGATCATTAATTGGAGATTAGATGAAAATAACATCGAGATTGCTCTGGTTTTGGATGGTTCTTCCCTTGAACCCTTAAGCAAGTTTTTATCATTTTATTCTTGGGTGATGAAATGATTATTTTACCTTTGATTGTGCTACATGTTATCACGTGATTAGAGATTTTACCCACAACAAAGGTTTTAGCTAGAATTGCAATTCTTACTTTTATTGTGCAACCAAACAAGTGAATTGATGAAATCATATAAATTTGGATGGAATAGAATATTGTTTTTTTAAAAGACACAATGACAAATTTTATTTATGAGCAACCAAATAGATGCAAATTATAGCAGGCTTCAAGCCTCACAACAAGAACATAACTACCAAAAGCAAACCAATATAACCAAACATGCCCTTGTAATGCTTATTGATAAGGTTCCCTTGCTTTTCATTGGATGCCTATAAACCTTATCATGCAGACTCTAACCTACTATAAAAATGTGTAAATGAGAAAAAAATACGAGAATCAAGACTTAGAGGCATGTTGTATTACTATCTTTAAGAATTTATTTGTCCCCACTTACATAAACAAGTTTCCTATGGGTTGTAGATGAATAGTCCTCCAAGATAAAACCAAGTCTCTTGTATGAAGTTTAAAGATAGTAATTGAAATATTTTGGCTTTGAGCGATAAAGAGAGAAGAAAGAACGAAAAATAATTAAGTTATGGAAGTGGGGAGACATGGGTATTTATAGGTGCAGAAGCACATCTTCAAATGGTTATGGAAAGACATGTTTTTCCATTTAAAAATATATGATTTTTTTTTATAGATTTAATGAGAGCCTTACGATCATGTATGTTAGTTTTTAATGGATTAGATCGTGTCTATTTAAAAAATAGTTAAAATCTCATACCTTTTTTGTTTAAATCACAACAATTTGATTTAAACTGACGCCTTTTGATTTTGAGTTAGGCCTTTTTCCAAAAATTATATATCCAAACCTGAACAATGGATATGGGCTGGGCTCAAGGTGAGGGCTCCTCTACATCCATGTGCACATGCAAAGTGCAAAGTGTGCTTAAAGTGCCAATGCGACACAGCCGACTTGAGCAAAGGCCAGGTGCTGGAATGTGCACAATGCACTGTGATTACGCCCAAAGTATAACGCGGTAGTTGTAGCACAGCTTTGGGGTATCGATTCCATAGGGAAACAAGATAACTACAAGAGAAGGTGTGAACTTTAACACAAACAATAAAAGTTTAAACGAAAGAATATGAGTTTTTGATAGTGAAAGAGTTGTGTAAATATTTGAATAATATAATGGAGAAATATAACAAGGTTCTAGGAAGCCTCCCTAGGTTCGTTGCCTTATTCCAATCTTGATTCAATTGTTTTTATCTCGATTGCAAGTTTCACATCCTAAATAGGCAATTGACAAATGTTCAATTAAACACAAGTAAACCCTAATGTAATTGTTATGAAATACTCTTTACTTTCAAGCACACATGACCTAACTTACAGATTATCAAGAAACGATAATATATTGACAAGTGCTTAAATATTCATATTTAAGCCCCCTTATTTACATTTTTTAGGTCCTTAATTACGTTAATTTGGTCTCTTTTACTCCATTTGTGTGTTTTACATGTTTTTATAGGGTTTTGGAGAAAAAGAAGCAATTTTGGCACTTAAAGGAAGAAATCTGGAATCCCTGGAGCATTCTCTGGACAAATTGCGATCGATTGCGCCACGCAATGCAATCGAGTGCACATTGCGATCGTGCGCATACTGCGATCGAGCGCAAGACATATGTGATTGAGCGCACATGTACGAGCGTGAACAGTAAACTGCAGAACCCTATTTTGAAAATAAAAGAATTTTCTTTTTAGGAAAGTTTAGTAACTCATGGGTCTCTTAGGACTTCTCAAAGACCTATAAATACACTTGTAACTCACACACATAAGACAGACCTCAGATGGAAAACACTTTTCTCTTTTCTTTTACTTGGAGTTGAGAGCTTGGGAGAGAATTGACGCCTCTTCTCTCGGGTTTATTCTTCTCCCTTAATGTTTAGTTTATTTATGATGTTTACTTCAGATAGTATGTGTAACTAACTTTCTTATAGGGCTCGATTGAAGCCCTAGTTATGCATTCTCATATTTATATTCATTGATAAAATCTTTGCAATAGCTTTTATTATGTTACTTAACTTGATTAATGCCTGTACTTATTTAAATTCCTCATATGTATGTGTAAGGCCAACGTATGCATGTGGTATGGATATGTTAGTTAGATCAATTTGGATGACCGAGTCCTAGGTCTAACATTAGTAACAAGGGATATCTTATCCAGATACCCGGGTTAATCAACATGGGAAACCGGGAGTAGATACCATGCCCTAGGTCTCATGTGGTTGTCGATTTCCATAGTACTTATGTTTTCTTAAGGAACAACTCAAGCAGATACCATGCTGAATCCCTTAAGGAAGAAAAGAGTTAGAGTAGATACCATGCCTAACTCGTTGCTTAGGGAAATCAATAGCTTAAGGAGTATATACCATGCCCTTAGGTTGGCAACCAGTAGGTATACATAATAAAGCTAGTGCGCTGATACCTTATACAAATTGGGAAAGTATGACTAGTGGTGGATATCAAATCCCTATGTCTTTATTATTATCAAATTACCTTCCAACAGTTATTTATCTCTTTTTACTTTAGAGAAACTGATTCTAAAAGCAACTTTACCAATCCCTGTGGAGATGACTTTGCTTTTGCACACTAGACTACATTGATGACCTTGTGCACTTGCAAGTATAACTAGTACGATTATTCACCTATTTATTTAGGTAGATATTCGAACAACATATATCATAATGACAATACTGCAGTAATGGACAAATCTATAAGAGAAATCTACCGGACTCAATCACACCTCAACAACATCACATAAGAAAAGCATGACTAGACTTATATGGGGGAGAAAGATGCAATCACTGGATTAAGGGAAAATCTTCTAATTAGATTAAAAATTAATTTATAACAATGTTTAATGATAATAAATCTACACTACAACTGAATCAAGAAAAGAAAATATTAACAACTACACCTAGGGATTCACCCCTTTGCATTGCTTGGAGATTAGTTGGCCATGGGGCTCATGCTTTCTTGAGTTACCTCCGACCTCTCAATGATCTCCCCCTTGGTAGTAAAGCTTAGTAAATTCCTTAGTTTGCCTTCCAAAAGTTCTCCGAATTTCTCCTGAAGGCCCTCTGGATTGCTCATAAAGGCCCTTTGGATCTGCTCCCAGATGATCCCCAAAGCTGCAGTGGAGTGGGGCTTTTATAGGAAAACTCCCGGAGTGCTATGTGTTTTCTATTCGATGTGGGATACTGCCCGAGTGCGCTCCATCGCAGCTTGGTGCACTCTAGCGCACTATGGTGCACCGCAACATTTCTAACCGATGTCGGATGTGCGCGTGCACTCGATCGCGGGATGTTGCGCTCTAGCGCAGTGTAGGTAGCAGCTGTTGCTATTTTAAGCCCTCCATCTTATCCTTCCAGAAGCATTCCTTCACTCCAGTATGCCTCGAGTCTTTGTGCTTCAAGCAATTATAACTTTTCCTCCTCTTTTGAGCTTAAAGTACCTGAAAATGCAGCGAAATAGATCAATGATCCAAGAATGATACTTTAGAGTTGTTAACATTTAAAACTGCAATTAAAACCTAGATCAATTTTAAAATGCTAACAATTAAGTACTGTTAAGATGCATTTTATGACTCTCATCACAAGCCCCAACTAGCTTATTGCTAGTCCCTAGCAATTCAAGCAAAAACAAGAGATGAATTCTACGGTAGGAGTCAAAAACAAAGTAAAGCAATGTTAATGTTAAACTAGGAGTAATTCACTCTTGTCTCAAAAATTGCACACAACATACAACACATAGGATCATTAAATATCACTCAAATAAAAAATAATCCAAACATCCATCTTACCACAATCCATTAATCCAAACACCCGGATGATTTTATGCATAACATTCATGAATACAAGTCTTGACCTCTAAAAACATAATAAATTGCATGTCATCAATCATAAAAAAAAGCTCTACAGGCTCACTTTTCAAATCACTCTCCACTATTGTAGAAAAAATCACACTATATTGGATCAATAGGTATTTAATAAGCTTGTAACGTTAGGCTAAGAAAGAACAGGGAGGATTCACAAGTAAAAGAACTCAATCTCTTAGTCTTAAACACAACCACTTTAAGCACTTGATAACCTTTACTTCAACACCCAACTCTTTCAACCATTTTTTATAAGAGCATATCTCTCAATAAATCACCACTTTTATTTTATTTTCTTCTTTCTTTACCATAATTCACTTTTTTTTTTATTTTCTTTTGTATTTTGGCATAAGATCATTCGCCTCATTTTTCATCAATTTTTTTTCTTCTTTTCTTTTCTTTTCCACAACCCCCAACTTATCTTCTTTAATGTGCTTGGGTTGTGGTAGTGATTTTTTTTTTCATATTTCCATCCTTACTCCTTTTAAGTGCTTCTCAATAAATGTGTATAACTAAGTTCTTTTTAAAAGAAAGGTAAGGATAAAATATTTTTAGGCTCATAATGATAAGTAAATGGGTTTATGAAAGAATTAAGGCTCAAATTCTTTTTCAAAAAAAAGGCTCAAATAGGTGACTAGTGATAAATATAGCAAGGATAAGTTTGAAAGGCTCAACCAGTCCAAAAATGGCCTATATCATATCCTAAGTAATGTGCATTCTAGGAATTCGCCTCAAGTGATTATCAAACAAGTTCTAGAGCTTGGTGAGACCGCAAAAGTATTCACAAAGTAATCACACATAAAACTTCTCTAAATGTTTTAGACTAATCATACAATCTTACCGTAAACTAGAGTCTCAAACCAAATGAAGATTGATACTTAAATTAATTTTAAACTGAAGCAAAATTTAACTTCTTCTAAATGCTATCTGCTATCTCAATTAAATTCGTATCATTGACATGTGAATTATATCCAAGGCTAACACAGAGCATGCTAAAAACAAACAAAAAGGGAGAACGACACCAAGTAGTTCAACGGAAAAAGAAAAAAAGAATATGGAAACAAAGAGATGCGTTTCCTCTACCCCCAACTTAAAAATTGTATTGATCTCAATGTAAAAGAAAGAGTAAAAGAAACTCCCTTTGTAGCCAAAGGTGCACAGAAGCTGAAAATTGTGCTCCACCATTTGAACTGCTTCGTATATTTGTCCTTGAAAAAGAAATACTAAGTTAATACTAGAAAAGAGAAAAAAAAAACGAACAATAAACAAGAAATAGAAATACGAAAACAATAAAAGTAAAAGGATATGTTGTGGGTTGCCTCCTATGAGCGCTAAGTTTTACGTCTTCAGCCAGACTCTCTTATTCCCTCCTAGACAAACATGAACTGAATGCACCAGACATTGCTTCACTGCCAAATTCGGTGCTTGTATGCTTTGGAGAGGCCTCAAGGATGTCATTAGTAACATCCGTAAATTCTGGCTCAATGTATGCTTTTGTGAAGCCAGGGATGAAGGTGGACTCTAATGGATTAAAGTGCTTGACCTTTTCAATGTATGCTTGGTGTGTTTCGTCCACATCCTCTGATTTTTTCGTTGTTGGGATGTGTAATGACTTACCACTTAGTGTCTCAATGGAATTCACCTCCTTCAAATTCTGTTGCGCCAGGTACTGACCATGGGATGTGGACTGAGCTTGAGAAGGGAACTTACCTCGCTCAGTTACACTCAAGTAGCTCATTAACTTGGACACTTGGCTCTTTATCTCTTTATTTTCTTCAACAACCTGCGTAATTAAAGATTCAAGTATTTGATTAGTCTTACCTTGTGCCTCAATAAAATCATGTAAAGTGTCTTCTAAAGAACTCCTAAAAGATACAGGTGCATGATATGGTTGTAGATATGGTGCAGGGGGTTGTACAAGATGCTGGTTTTCAGACTTCTAGCTAAAATTGGGGTGATTTCGCCATCCTGGATTATAAATGTCAGAGAATGGTGAAAAGGCTTCTTGTACATACCTAAGGCATAACATTGTTCCTCATACATCCCTCTCATCTCAGCAAATGTGGCACACTCTGGGGCGAGATGATCTACCCCGCCACACATAAAACATGGTCCAAAAGACTTTGCATGATTAGCCACGTGTGTTGGCTTTAAGCCCTTGGTCTTTAACACATCTAGCTCCCTAGTGAGCATCTTGACCTTAGCCTTTAGGTTATCCTCTTCCCTAAGATGGTAAATTCTCCCACTATTTGGGTTTCCTGCAGGTCGTGACCTATTTGTGCTTTCAGTAGCACTAGGTCTAGTCCAAGTGTGAGCTTTTTCAGCAAGCTCATTAAGGTATTCTATGGCCTCATCAGGACTTTTTTTGTAAGAACTCGCCATTACACATCATCTCTACAAATTGGCGCTCCCTATATGTAAGTCCCTCATAAAAATAGCTTACTAAGCGCCAGTTCTCATACCTTTGGTGAGGGGACATACTCAATAACTCCTTAAATCTCTCCTAAAACTGATACAAAGTCTCACTATCCTTTTATGCAAAGGTGGAGATTTTCCTTTTTAAAGCATTGGTCTTATTTTGGGAAAAGTATTTATTAAAGAAGACCCGAGTCATCTTAGTCCATGACCCAATAGATCGTGGTCTTAGTGAGTATAGCCAACTCTTAGCTCTATCCTTCAAAGAGAAAGGAAAGAACTTAAGTCTCACAATGTCATCAGTTTCATTTTGACTATGAAAAGTCACAACTACTTCCTCAAACTCTCTAATGTGGACATATGGGTTTTCATTTTCCAAGCCATGAAATGTAGGGAGTAATTGTATCATCCCTGTTTTAAAATCCAATTATCGAGTATTGGCTGGAAACATGATGCATGATGGTGTGGCTATGCGTGTAGGATGGAGGTAATCCTAAAGTATCCTAGCAACATTCTCATTAGGGGTATCGACCATGTTAAAATCCTCTAAATTCTCTAATGGGGGTGCACTATGGTTTGATCTAGGCTAGGTTTTAAGCATACACCAAATGAATCAGAAAGAAAATAAAATAGAATAATAAAAAAAATCAGAAAATCAAAATTTAGAAAAAAAAACAATAATAAAAAATAATATAAAAAGAAAGAAGGAAAAAAATAATGCAGCAAGCTAAAAGAAGAAAAGAAGTTACTGCCTTTACAGCTGCTGAAAAGAAAAACTCTACAATTCTTCTACCGTTATGTCTCAAAGTTGACAATCTTCTTTGTACTTAAGCGAGTTTCCCCGACAATGGTGCCAAAATTTGATTACGCCCAGAGTGTAATGCGGTAGTTGTAGCACAACTTTGGGGTGTCGATTCCACAGGGAAACAAGATAACTACAAGAGAAGGTGTGAACTTTAACACAAACAATAAAAGTTTAAACGAAAGAATCTGAGTTTTTAATAGTGAAAGAGTTATGTAAATATTTGAATAATATAATGGAGAAATATAACAAGGTTTCGGGAATCCTCCCTAGGTTCGTTGCCTTATTCCAATCTTGATTCAATTGTTTTTATCTTGATTACAAGTTTCACATCCCAAACAGGCAATCGGCAAATATTCAATTAAGCACAAGTAAACTCTAATGTAATTGTTATGAAATACTCTTTACTTTCAAGCACACATGACCTAACTTACAGATTATCAAGAAACAACAATATATCATAATGACGATACTGCAGTAATGGACAAATCTATAAGAGAAATCTACCGGACTCAATCACACCTCAACAACATCATATAAGAAGATCATGACTAGACTTATATGGGGGAGAAAGATGCAATCACCGGATTAAGGGGAAATCTTCTAATTAGATTAAAAAGTAAATCATAACAATGTTTAATGATAATAAATCTACACTACAACTGAATCAAGAAAAGAAAATAAGAACAACTATACCTAAGGATTCACCCCTTTGCCTTGCTTGGAGATTAGTTGGCCATGAGGCTCATGCTTTCTTGAGTTGGCTTCAGCCTCTCAATGATCTCCCCCTTGGTAGTAAAGCTTCAGAAATTCCTCAGCTTGCCTTCTAAAAGTTCTCCGGATTCCTCCTAAAGGCCATCTGGATTGCTCCTAAAGGCCCTCTGGATTGCTCCTAAAGGCCCTCTGGATCTGCTCCCAGATGATCCCCAAAGCTGCAGTGGAGTGGGGCTTTTATAGGGAAACTCCCGGAGTGCTATGTGTTTTCTATCTGATGTGGGATACTGCCCGAGTGCGTTCGATCGCAGCTTGGTGCACTGCAACACTGCAACGTTTCTAACCGATGTAGGATGTTCGCGTGCGCTCGATCGCGGGATGTTGTGCTCGCGCGCAAGTGCGCTCGATCGCACTGCTTTTGCGCTCGAGCGCAGTGCAGGCAGCAGTTGTTGCTCTTTTAAGCCCTCCATCTTGTCCTTCCGGAAGCATTCCTTCACTCCGGTATGCCTCGAGTCTTTGTGCTTCAAGCAATGATAACTTTTCCTCCTTTTTTGAGCTTAAAGTACCTGAAAATGCACCGAAATAGATCAATGATCCAAGAATGATACTTTAGAGTTGTTAACGCATAAAAGTGCAATTAAAACCTAGGTCAACCCTAAAATACTAACAATTAAGTACTGTTAAGATGCATTTTATGACTTTCATCACACCGTGAGCCTTCACTCTATCCCTTTTACAACACAAGTAGATAAGAATCCCAGGTAAATGCTTATAAAACATTTTACTTTTTATTTTCTTATCAATGTGGGACAAAGCCAATTTGGGTTTTCAAACAACCATTTACTCTCATTTATTAAGATTCATTTTGAACCAAAAATAATACCCAATAAATCTAGAACTTGAGATTTATTGAATGAACCTAATTAAAGATCTTTTAATGACCATTAATTAGCTTAAATTTAGACCTTAAAATGGTCCAAAATCAGCTCTTAATTATGATTTTTCTAAAGTCTCCCACTTGTTTGAAAAGCCAATTTTGAAAATACTGTCACAATATCTCTAAGTTTTATATGTATAAAAAAAGTATATTTCGATTTAAAACCTTCTATTAGTATAGAAAACTTAAAGCCTTATCGAAATGAATTGTGTCCTTAGATTAAACCAACATCCCTATGTGATATGACCAGAGCCACCGCACACATACAAATCTCTTATTTCGGTGATAACTAATTTTTCACTTAGCACTATTATGGCCATGTGTTATATCCTGGTTTCATGAACCTCAAGATAGTAAACCATAAATCTCTATAAGAAGCGGCGCCACTCATTCGTTCATATAGGTGAAGTTCCTATTGCATTTCTGTTACTAAAATGCATTTTATAACTTCATTAAGAGTTTAACTCAACCTCTAAAAATATAACAGACAATATTTTCTGCCTCAATTATGGGCCAACTTTGTGACTGTTCACCCGTATTTGATTTTGATAATGACAAAACACTACTGAAATTACACTAACAATTTTATCTAAGTGTTTAAGCGGTAAAAGCATTCAGTATAGAAACAAGATGCAAGAACTCAACACGTTCAGACACCGAAAGAAGATAAAAGAACTAGAATAGGCACTAAGGTAATTGAATCACTTTGTAAAGCTCTAAATTCAATTACTTAGTTTGATCTATAGGTCAATTTAAAAAAGGTTTTGACAAAACTAAAATTCAAAAGTTTCTAAGTAAAAAAAACTACTTTGAAACATGAAAATTGGGTTGAAGAACACCCAGTCGACTGGGTCTCTATACCAATCGACTAAGAAAAGGGACAATAAGTTCCCAGTCCACTGGTAATAAGGACCCAGTTGCTTGGTAACTTCGCCCAGTTGACTAGTCCTATGACCTAGTCGACTGGTACTTTCCTTAAGCCTAAAAGTGAACATTTTTCACTTGACCTAGTCGACTGGTACAAGGACCTAGTCAACTGGTAATTCAAAAATATGACCGTTTAAGACGTGAGACTTGAGTATTTAATGCCCCAAACCTACCAAGTCAGTGTCAAATGGCCACATTAGTTCAAAGATATAAAAACTCACTTCAATTAGCATTTAAAAAAGGAAGATATCACATTCAATTCATCATATAGCTCATTAATTCTCAGAAGCTTTAAAAATTCATTACGAGCAATTCTTCAAGCTTGTTCTTGAAAGAAAGATATTATTCATATGTAAAAGCATTCATTGCTATCTCTTTACCATTTATTTTATAGTTAATAAAATTTATTGTAAAGAGAAAGAGTTGGTGTAGCTCTTAGAGTGTTTAGGATTAAACACTTTGTTTGTAAGGTTAGTGGATTACTTCAACGAGGTTCTTTGAAGAGAATTGACATAGGGTCAGAGAGATTTTGATATTGCCGAACAACTATAAACGGAGTTTGCATATTCTCTTCCTTAACTCCTTTATTTACAAGCATATTATTTGATTGTGTGCTTTGCTTATTAAACTGTTTTAAAAACTTGCAAGTTAATTAGCAAAAGTTTTTAAAACCCAATTCACCCCCCTTTTGGGTTTGAACCTCGGTTTACAATTGGTATCAGAGCTTCATACTCAATTTTAGGCTTAAAATCCTTGAGTTGATCCGATGGCATCTAATAGCTATACTGAAGAACATTGCTATACTAAGCCTCCTTTGTTCAATGGATCAAACTATAACTACTAGAAAAATAGAATGAAATTTTTTATCGAAGAACAAGATTAAAATATATGGAGAGTCATTAAAGAAGGACCTAGAATTCCTACAAAGGAAATAATCATTGGAGAGATCAATCATACAATGCCTAAACTCAAAACAGAGTTTAATGAAGAGGATTGTAGAATGGTGTCTTTGAATAGTAGAGAAACTAGCATGCTACATTTCTTTTTAGATATCACTGAATACAATAAAAGTTCTGCATGCATTTTAGCTAAAGAAATTTCGAATAAATTATAAGTTACATATGAAAGAACTAACGAAGTGAAAAAAATAAAAAATTTATATGCTAGTAACCGAATATGAATCTTTCAAAATGTCTCCCAATGAAACTATTTCTTAAATACACTCACGTTTTACTACCATTGTTAATGGTTTAAAGCTTCTTGGTAGGAATACTGAGGAATTTGAACTAATGAGGAAGATCTTAAGGTCATTGCCATCCACTTGGAAAGCAAAGAAGACGGCCATAATGGAGGCCAAAGATCTCAACAAACTTAATGTCGAAACACTCCTCGGATCATTATTGACATACAAGATTGAAGAAATGAATCTTGTTGTCAATGATGATGAGAAGAAAAACAAGCTGATTGCTCTCAAAGCCTCTACAAGCAACAAAGAGGAAGAAAAGAAAGAAGAGATTGAGAGAAGTGAATAAGATGGTGGCTTTAATCACTAAAGGTTTCACAACAAGAAACTTTACACAAGGGATTCCACTCTAAAAAGAGAACCTCTTGTGCGTTTTGGTTGCAAGAAGCCCAGTCACATCAATGCCGATTGTCCAGCAACAAGTAAACCATATAAGAGCTTCAAAAAGAAAGCTATGATTGCAACCACATGGAATGATGATGAAGAAGAAGAATCTTCAGACAATGATGTTGGATATTCGGAGATTGCGAATCTATGCTTGATAGTAATCGATGATGAAAATGAGGTATTCAATTCTTCCCCTTCTAATAATAACATTGTTAGTAGTAGTGAAGAATTAATTGAGGTTATAAATGAAATGCATGAAGAATTGAAGAAATTCAATTTTAGGAATGTGGTCCTCAAGAAGGAAGTCTCATCTCTTTCCAAAGAGATGAAAGGCTTAAAGGAAGAAAAAGTAAAACTATCTTCCATGCTTTATAACTCTTCACAAGATTTTCTAAAAAATGAAAACGATATTTTAAATAAGAAAATAATGGAACTGAATAGCACTATATCTAGACTTATGCTTGGAAAAGAAAAGCTAGATGAAGTGCTATCTTGCCAAACGTTAAGTGGAGGAAAATCTGACTTGGGTTATTCTTCATTAGACAAGCAAAAGTCAAAAGAGACTTTGTTCATGAAAACAACATGTGTAAATGAAGCCTCCACTTCCAAGGCCACTATCAAGATTAAAAGAACTCCTTAAATATATGCTAGTAGGTCTAAGAATGTAAATTTAAATCATAATGCATATACTAGAGATAAACATCCTAGAAATACACATGTATATGCGCATGCTCACTTAAGACATGCAAATGCTAGGAATAATCATTCAAGGAATGTACATACTAGAAATACACATCCTAGGAATTACCATCATGTATATCCTAGAGATAACATGTATGTTCATAACTTGCATGATACAAGTGCACATCCTAGGAAATACTATCATGTATATCCTAGAGATAATGTGTATGTTCATAACTTGCATGCTACAAGTGCACATCCTAGAAATTACCATCATACATTTCTTAGAGATAACATACGTGTTCATAATTTTCATAATAGAAACATGTATCCTAGGAATGCTCATCCAAGGAACTATAAACATGCATATCTAAGAAATCCTAGAAAATTCAATAACTATTATCTCATACCTTATAATATTAAGAAAGTATGGGTCCTTAAAGGAACCGTATTTTCTAGGATTAACCCAAAAGGACACAAGAAATTTTGGGTACCTAAAAGTGCAATTGTGTATCATTGTGTAATGTAGATATGTCTCCACACCAAGGAAAAAGGTAACTATTGGTACCTTTATAGTGGATGCTCAAAGCATATGATGGGTGATCAAATGTAAACTGAGCTTCAAACCCAAGAGGGGGGTGAATTGGGTTTTAAAAACTTTTGCTAATTAACTTGCAAGTTTTTAAACAGTTAAATATACAAAGCACCAATCAAATAATATGCTTGAAAGTAAAGGATTTAAGGAAGAGAATATGCAAACTCCATTTATTGTGGTTCGACAATATCAGAATCTCTCCAACCCTAAGGAACCTTTTTGAAGTAATCCATTAAAACCTTTAGTCGAGCAACTTCACAGGTGTTGCATAAACCTTACAACTGATCTCTTCCTCACGGAAGTTACAACGAAATGTTTAATCCTAAACACTCTAAGAGTTATACAAACTCTTTCCTTTTACAATAAACAGAATTTGTTGTAAAGTAAATAGTATAGAGATAGCAATAAGTGCTTTTTACAAATGAATAATATCTCTCTTTCAAGAACAAGCTTAAAGAATGGCTCAACAATAATTTTTTCAAAGCTTTTGAAAATTAATGAGCTATCTTATGAATTGAATCCGTTCTCTTGTTTGTTTAAATGCTCATTGAAGTGGGTTTATATAGTTTTGAATCAATATGGCTGTTTGACACTGACTTGGTAGGTTTGGGGCATTAAATGCTTAAATCTCGCATCTCAAACGGTCATATTTTTTAATTACCAGTCGACTGGGTCCTTGTACTAGTCGATTGGGTCAAGTGAAAAATCTTCACTCTTAGGCTTAGGGAGAGTACCAGTTGACTGGGTGAAGTTACCAGTCGACTGGGTCCTTAGTACCAATCGACTGGGAACTTACTACCCTATATCCCAGTCGACTGGTATGTAGATCCAACTGACTGGGTTGTCCTTTAACACAGTTTTCATGTTTTCAAAACAATTTTTGACTTAGAAACTTTCTGTATTATAGTTTTGTCAAAGTCTTTTGTAAATTGAGCTATAGATCAAGCTAAGTAATTGAATTTAGAGATTTATAGACTGATTTAATTACCTTAGTGCCTATTCTAGATCTTCTGTCTTCCTTTGGTATCTAAACGTGTTGAGTTCTTGCATCTTGTTTTAGAACTGAATGTTTTCATGGCTTAAACACTTAAATAAAACTGTTAGTGCAATTAGAGTAGTGTTTTATCTTTATTAAAATCAAATATGGGTCAACAAACTCCCCATTTTTTATGATGCCAAAACTAAAGAGAGAAAAACAGTTTTAAAAACTTAGTTTTGGGTTTTAAAATAAATTTGGGCACAGTTTCCTCTGTTTTTCAAATAAAACCAACCTGTAAGCATTCCAAATTCAGTTCATATATAGTTATATCAAACCCAACCAAGCAATGAAAGATCATATTACATTTTTCAACATGTTCAGAGCAATAATCCCTATAAATTTATGCTATATTCTATGTTTATATACAATTTTCTCTTTTACATTGATTTTTATTTTTTTTTGTCCTCCATTTTGACAACAGTAGACAATGATGTGTAAACTTAAAAAATAAGCAAAATAAGCACCACAGTCATGAAGGAAAGGAAAAAAAAAACATGTGTATAAAAACTAGGCATGATTTAGAGTTTGGAAGACTTCTCAGGAAGGATCAGAAGTATGCACATAAGTGTTACCAGTTAAAGTATATAGATGAGCACAAATAGTTCAAACCAAGCAACCATATAGCATAAAAGTTATATATATATATGAGCTATGGTCTAAAAAAGTAAAATTATGCAAGTATATAGATATATCAATTCATTAAGAGCTTTTAGGAAGTTGTCTGAAAATCAAGTATAATGACATAAATGTATACAAAGAAAATGAATGTTCGTGCTAAAATATCTAAGAGCTGTACAAGGATAATATAGATGATAAAATTGAGAAATTAGCGAGTGAGGGAGTCATATTTGTCATGAATAAGATCCTGAATCTCAGTTAGAGAGCCCTATGTGTGCTTACAGTGCAACTCGAAACTCGTCTCTGAGTGTGCTCCCGGTGCAACTCAAAATCGACTGAAGAATTCAAGATCTAGAAACTTAACTGCATAGACAGCTGGAGGCTTGCAATAACTTGTAGTAGGTCATCGTATCCAGCCTGACCACCGCTAGAGCCACAATGGCTGGCATGCTGTGGACTAGAGTTAGTGTCCATGGCAGTGGGAGGAGCTGTATCGCCTGACATCTCATCGTCCTCCTCGTTATTGTCGTTATCACCAATCTGTATATTTCTCGGACCATTCAGTGAAGAGACATTTATGATATCCTTGGGGACGATGTCCTGAGCATCTGAGGCAGGCAGGAGAACATGAAAGTGCTGGATGATCAGGGTGATGAACATCCCGTATGGGAGGCACCCAGAGTCACTCGTTTCACCATTAATCATGTTGGTTAGCAAGATGGGGTAAATATTGAAATGGTGTCTAGTTTTGAGACACCAAATCAATACCACGTCTATCTTAGACAGATAGCCCTAACTCCCGAGTCTTAAGTGGATGGTCCAACTCATAATGAGATTAAACAAGTTTTAGTTGAGGGGTATGTTACTACATTAGTGAAATGTAATGGACTAAAAGATATAGTTAGGGCCACTCCTAACAATCTGATAGGTCTCCTCATAACCAAAGTTGTTTGGTCATCTAGCCATACTCCACTGGACCCCTCCCATGGGGATTCTCTGTATATTGACTAGGAGGTCAATGTTCATCTCAAATTCTACGCCAATTACATTGGTCTTGAACCGACGAGCCAATGGACTCGGTTTGACTAGGTTGGCATAGAACTGGTGAATGAGGCATGGGTAGTATTTTTGGTGTATTTTTACAAGCGAGGCCAAGTGTATAGCCTCAAAAGCAGGTAATATGTTGAAATTTGCATGACGAATATAATTGAAATCGATGAATCTACCCATCTTGATTTTCTTATTGCGTATGATAGCGTTATACCTGCTATTTTCTTACCAGTTGACTGGGGTGTCTAAGAAAAATTCAAATTTTGGCTCTAAGCTTCTCGTATGATACTAGTTGATTTATTCCATGAACAAGTCGGCTGGTGAAATGGGCAGTGAGTTATCAGTCAACTGGATTGATCAACTAGTCGACTAGGTAACTAAACAGAGAGATACTAGTCGATTGGGTCCTTTGCCAAACATAAAATTTTGAGCTCCAACTTGGAATTTTAGCACGAAATAGTTTATCTATACCATCTTGAGTGAGAGATATATTAAATAAGAGTTAATACTCATTCATTAGATGTCAAATATGCATATGATGAATGTTGATGCAATCAAATATACATTTGATCATAGTTTTTCAATCACATTAATAGTCTAATCTTACTAAAGATGTCTTCGTTCAATGGCTTAGTAAGAATGTCAGCTATTTGGTCCTCTGAAGGTATAAATTCTAATCTAATATCACCTTTTTGAGCATGGTCTCTTATGAAGTGATGCCTTATTTCTATGTTTTTGGTTCTAGAATGCTGAATAGGGTTTTTAGTTAAGTTGATGGCGCTAATGTTGTCACAATGAATTGGTATGTTTTAAAGTTCATTCCATAGTCTTCTAATTATTGTTTAATTCACAACACTTGTGCTCAACAACTTCTAACTGCTACATATTCCGCTTCGGTGGTTGATAGCGCAACAAAATTTTGTTTCTTGGAAAACCAAGAGGTTAACATTACACCTAAAAATTGACATGTTTCACTAGTGATTTTTCTATCTAGTCTACAACCTGCAAAATCAGCATCTGAATATCCTACAAGCTTAAAAGTTGATTTTTTAGAATACCATAACCCTATGTTCTGAGTCCCTTGTAAGTACCTTAGGATTCTTTTTACGGCAATTCCATGTAGTTCCTTAGGATTAGCTTGAAATCTAGCATACATGCATACATTGAACATTATTTTAGGTCTACTTGCAGTTAGATAAAGTAAAGCTCCTATCATGATTCTATAAGTTTTAGTATCTACACAATTATCTTCCTCATCTAGGTCAAGTTTTGTAGAAGTGCTCATAGGAGTGCCAATTGACTTTGATCTTTCCATCCCAAACCTTTTTAATAGGTCCTTCATGAATTTTGATTGATTGATGAAGATACCTTTTTTCAATTGTTTGATTTGAAGTCCAAAAAAGTATGTAAGCTCTTCTATCATGCGCATTTCAAATTCACCTTGCATACACTTAGCAAACTCTTGACACATAGATTCATTAGTAGCACCAAATATAATATCATCAACATATATTAGACTAGTAGTGTGCCATTTTTGTGAGTTTTTGTGAAGAGGGTTATGTCTATTTTTATTCTTGTAAAACCATTTTCAAGAAAATACTTACTTAGTCTTTCATACCATGCTCTTGGAGCTTGCTTCAACCCATTACATGGTTTGGAAGACTAGGATTTTCAAATCTAAGAGGTTGTTCAACATACACCTCTTCTTCTATAAAACCATTTAAAAAGGCACTTTTTACATCCATTTGAACTAGCTTAAATTTATTAAAGCATGCAAAGGCCAATAACATACGAATGGCTTCTAACCTAGCTACGGGAGCATAGGTCTCATCAAAGTCTATTCTTTCTTCTTGATTATATCCCTTAGCAACTAGCCTAGCCTTGTTCCTAGTTACTATTCCATTTTCATTCATTTTATTTCTATATACCCATTTAGTTCCTATTATAGTGTGATTCTTTGGTCTAGGAACTAGATTCCATACTTTTTTTATATTTTAAATTGATTTAATTCTTCTTGCATATCATTTATCCAATCAACATCTTTTTCAGATTCTACAAAAGTCTTAGGTTCTACTTGAGATAAATAGGCTACACAATTACAAATATTTTTAATAGAGGATTGAGTTCTTACCCCTTGTGAAGGATCACCAATCACTTGATCGATTGGATGGTAATTCACACGCCTCCATCTTTGGGAAGACTATCCTCTTATTGACTTGTAGATGGTTAATCAAGATTGTGAGCATCTACCTCTTGATTTATTTGAGGTTCACTCTCCTTCAGGTCAACGATGGGAGTAGGTGTTTCCATCATTAGAATGAAATTTGCATCATCATTAAAAGAAACTTCTCTATTACTAATTGGGTTAGACTCATCAAAGGCAACATGTATGGATTCTTCAACCACAAGAGTTCTCTTGTTAAAGTTTCTATAAGCTTTACTAGAGGTTGAATATCCTAAGAATATCCCTTCATCGGTCTTAGATTCAAATTTACTTAAATTAGTTTTATTGTTATTTAGGATGAAGCACTTGCAACCAAAAGCATGAAAATAAGAGATATTAGACTTTCTACCTTTACATAGTTCATATGGGGTTCTATCATACATATGCCTAATTAAAACTCTGTTTAAAACATAGCAAGAAGTGTTTATGGCTTCCGCTCTAAAATATTTTGGCAAACTATTTTCACAAAGCATTGTTCTAGCAAATTCTTCTAGAACTCTATTTTTCCTCTCAACAACTCCATTTTGTTGAGGAGTTCTAGGTGCTGAAAAGTTGTGATCAATTCCATTTTCATCACAAAAATATAAAAAACTTTGGTTTTCAAATTTTTTTTCAATGATCACTTCTAATGCTTGAAATAGAAATACATTTTTTCATTTTGAATCTTTTTACAAAAGTTCACAAAACCTTTATATGCTTTATCCTTGTAAGCAACAAAAATAATAAAGGTATTTCTTGACTAATCGTCAACAATAACAAGAGCATATTGATGGCCACCTAGACTAATGGTACTTATTAACCAAACAAGTCCATATGCAAAAGTTCTAATGGTCCAAAATTTGAGATTATATTTTTTGATTTAAAAGAAATTCTTATTTGCTTTCCCATTTGACAATGATCACACACCTTATCTTTTTCAAATTTGAATTTTGGAAGTTCAATGACTAAATATTTTCTTAAAATAATTTTAAGCAAATCCATGTTCTCATGGTGAAATCTTCTATGCCATAGCTATGGATTTTCACTAATAGCGGGAAATTTTTTTCATTTTCCGAATGCAAAGATGTTAAATCAACTATATAGATATTTTCATGTCTATGGCCAACAAACTTTATCTTGTTACTTTTGATGTCTATAACTAGACAATGAGAGGTTTCAAATATAATTTTGTTGCTTTTTTCACATAGTTGACTAATACTAAGAAAATTTGGCTTAAGGCCATGCACATGTAAAACATGATCAATGGTTGAGAAATCATTACCAACGTTTCCATGCCTGATGATCTTTATCTTAGTGTTGTCTCCAATGGTGGCGTCTCTGCAATCCGTTAGAGTTAGCTTTTTGAATATAATTCGATCACCGGTCATGTGCTTTGAGCATCCACTATCAAGGTGCCAATAGTTACATTTTTCCTTGGTGTGGAGACATCTACATTACACAAGGATATACAATTGCACTTTTAGGTACCTAAAATTTCTTGAGTCCTTTGGGGTTAGTCCTAGAAAATACGGTTACTTTAGGGACCCATACTTTCTTAATATTGTAAGGTGCTCTATAATTGTAGACATGTTGATGATGCATGATCCTAGGATAATAGTTATTGGAATTTCTAAGATTTCTTAATTGTGCATGTCTATAGTTCCTTGGATAAGAAATCCTAGAATACATGTTTCTATTATGAAAATTACGAACATGCATGTTATCTCTAGGAGTGGTATGATGGTAATTTCTAGGATTTGCACTTGCAACATTATGAACATACATATTATCTCTAGGATGCACATGATGGTAATTCCTAAGATGTCCAGTTTTACCATGTAAGTTATGAGGATACACATTATCTCTAGGATATACATAATGATAGTTCCTAGGATGTGTATTTCTAGTATGTGCATTCGTTGAATGATTATTCTTAGCATTTGCATTTCTTGAGTGAGGATACATATATGCATGAGTTTTTCTAGGATGTTTATCTCTGGTATATGCATTAGAATTTAAATTTGCATTCTTAGACCTACTAGCATATATTGAATGAGTACTTTTAATCTTGCTAGTGGCCTTAGAAGTGGAGACTTCATTCATAGATGTTGTTTTCATGAACAAAGTCTCTTTTGACTTTTGCTTGCCTAATGAAGAACAACCCAAGCTAGTTTTTCCTTCATTTAACCTTTGGATAGATAACACTTCATCTAGCTTTTCTTTTCCAAGCATAAGTCTAGATATGGTGCTATTCAATTCTATTATTTTCTTCTTTAAAATTTCATTTTCATTTTTTAGAAAATCTTGTGAAGAGTCATAAAGCATGGAAGATAGTTTTTCTTTTTCCTCTTTTAATCCTTCTATCTCTTTAGAAAGAGATGAGAATACCTTTTTGAGGGTCGTATTCCTAGAATCGAATTTCTTCAATTCTTCATGCATTTCATTTATAACCTCAATTAATTCTTCACTACTACTAACAATGTTATTATTAGAAGGGGAAAAAACTGATACCTCATTCTCATTGTCAATTTCCATCAAGCATAGGTTGGAAATCTCCTCGTATCAAACTTCATTGTCCGAAGTTTCTTCTTTTTCGTCATCACTCCATGTGGTTGCAATCATAGCTTTCTTCTTAAAGCTCTTATATGGTTTGCTCGTTGTTGGACAATCGGCCTTGATTTGATCAGGCCTTTTGCAACCAAAACACACAAGAGGTTCTTTTTTTGGAGTGGATTCCCTTGTGTAAGATTTCTTGCTCTTTTTAAAGAAGCAACCTTTTGGTGATTAAAGCCATCTCATTATCTTCTTTGCTGCTCTCATTCTCTTCTTCTTTCCCTTCCTCTTTGTTGTTTGTTCATGAACGAATATTTGTCCTAGTATTTTGCATGTTTTTTAAGTATTTATTTATATGTTTAGCATAGGAATTTATTATTTTGAGTTGTTTTTTGTTGTTTTTCAGGTTCACAAGCACTTGGAAAGGAGTTTCACTAAATTTCCAGAATTGCCCGCACAAATTAGTCATTTTAACAGATTGAACTGTACTGATTCAGGAAGAACCAAGAGATGAGCCATATATGCTTGGAAAGATCCAGATGCCTATTTTCTGAAGAATTTTACGACTCATAAATATGATTTTTCTAGAGAAAGTTATGGCAGTTTTAGTAGACAAAAGTCAGACTGTGCGTGATTTCAGCGTGACAGAAGTGAATTTTGTGGATTAAACTGTATAGATTCAAGAAGAACTAACTGTATAGATTCAGGAAGAACTAAGAGATGAGCCATATATGCTTGAAAAGTTCTGCATGTTTATTTTTTGAAGAATTTTATAAATATGATTTTTCTAGAGAACGCTATGGCAATTTTAGTGGACAAAGGTCACACTGTGCGTGATTTCAGCGTGGCAGAAGTAATATTAAATTCTGATTTTTTTTTTTGGGATTTGCACGGGCTGGACAGCAGCACAACCAGACCAGTTCTAGACAGCAGAAACTTGGTCTGGAAAGCAACAAACACATGGCCTGGACAGCAGCAGGACTGGGCCTAGATAATAGTAGAAGCACACAGCCTGAACAGAAACCCTAGGGCAACTTTTCTATCTACAAAACCGTCTCCATATAGGTATATATAGGAATTTTAGACTCAGAGAAGAGGGGGAGACGACGGCAGTTATTGGAGAGATATTATCAAGAGGAGTTTTGAGAGACTGAAGGAGAAGGTTTCTTTCATCAAGACGGTTTATCAAGAGATTGAAGACGACGATCAATCGCTTCAAGATTTTGAGGATTCATCTTGTAATTCGGGAAGAAATTCTATCTTTGCTCCTTTTGTCCTTCAATATGCTTGCAACCATAGTATTTGAATTCTGTGATTGGGATTTAAACATGAGTGGCTGAACGCATTGTTAGGCGTTTGACTTAGTTGCCTTGATTGTTTTGGATATTTTGGTACATTTAGTTTTATGAATTTTTCCATATTATTTCTTATTCAATATCTTTCATACATTTGATTATTGCTTGTGGATTGGGCATCTATTATTGATAGTCAAGGTTAATATTTGAGATTAGGTTGAGAACAAATCATCTAGACCTAATTAAGCTTTCTTGAATAGAAATTTAAATCAGGATTCAAATCAAATTGTGATTTAGGTGGTTGCATTTTCCTTATACTTAATTTAACTGATTAATTGATGAACACGATCCATGAGATTTAATTAATTAGTTATAAATTGCGAATAAACATAATTAATGGCATTCTCTAGTCTTAGCGGAAATACCAATAATCTTGGATGTTGATTAATTCTTTATATTCACCAAATGTTCTAATTCATGATTAGATAACAAGCTAAACTCCCAATTGTTCTCATTGATTATACTCATCTCTTCATAATTCATTTTGTTTAATATACTTAATTGTTTTTATGTCAATTTTCTCTTCACCAATCTTTTAATTAGAGTGTTTAGGATTTAATTTCAAAGTTTGTTTTAGTAATTTTAAGAAAATAATTTAGGATTTAAACCACTATAATTCCTCGAGAGTAAACTCATCGCAATACTATTTGTGATTCATACACTTGCGAGCATTTAAAATTTGCACATCAAGTTTTTGGTGCCATTGTCAGGGAATTGGTGTTTAATTCTTTAGTTATTTTCTTTGTTTTAATTTTAATTTTAATTTCTTTTCTTTTCTTTCTTTTAGGTGTAATTTTTATTTCTTTTATTTCGTCAAATTTTCATTATTTGCTTCATGATTTTCTTGATTTAAATTGGCATTAATTTTTTTCTTGATTTCTGCTCTCTTGATTCCTGGTAGCTTAATTTTTCTTTTGTTTTCTTCAGGTACATGCACGGTAGAAGATCCCAAGGGAGAAATCTAGTGCCAGCAATAGACAACATCCATAGGCTAAGGGAGATGTTACAACTTACGGAAGAAGAAGAAAATGTTGAGGGAATAGAAAAAGAGGAGCCTGAAATAATGGAAGGAGCTGAAAGACAAATTATGATGAAGGAGTATACAAGGCCGATCATCAGCACTTCCACATCTTGCATCCAATTTGGGGAAGTTGCACAAAATAATGAGATAAAAAAATATCCACTTTAGCATGCTCCCTTCATTCTACAGAATTCCAAATGAAGACCCATTAACCTTCATAAGGGATTTCTATGCAACAGTGCAGACCTTTCCTCTACACACTGAATCAGGATAAACTCAAGATGAGATGCTTCCCCTACACATTAAAAGATAGAGCAAAAGCGTGGTTGATAACTCTTCAACCCGGTTCTTTGACTACATGGAAGCGGTCTACAATCAGTTCATGAACCTACTCCCATCAGAAGACCACTGAGTTGAGAACTAAGATTGCCATGTTCTCACAAATGGAGAGAGAACCCTTCCATGAAGCGTGGGACAGGTTCAAGATGCTTCTAATCCAGTGTCTCCACCATCGTTACCCATTGCAACTACAAAATCAATTCTTTTATGATGGATTGACACAACAGTGTCAATATACGGTTGATAACGCTGTTAGTGGAGCCATAGGAGAAAAGATTGCTGAGGAGACATGCGAGCTATATAAGTGTTGGGTGCTAATTCCCAACAAAATAGTGTAAAAGGAAGAAGAGTTGGGGTTAATGAATTGAGCTCCAACAACGATATAGCAATGTAACTTGCAGAGTTGACCAAACAAGTCAAACTTCTCATTACCACAAACACACCCAACAATGAGGTATGTGGAGTTTGTGAGGTTTTTGGTCACAATGCTAACACTTGTTCTTTGTCTTATGAATCTTATGCAGGAAATGAACAAGAACAAGTTAATGCAATGGAGTCTTACCAACCTAGGCCAAGGAATGATCTATATTCTAACACCTACAACCCTAGGTGGAGAAATCATCCCAATTTCTCTTAGAAGACTAAAAATTCATCGGTATATGCCCAAAGTTCAATACCAGTTCAATATCAAAACCAAGTTGCACCACCCAATCAGCCTAGAAATCCAACTTTGGAGGAGAACTTGAGTGCTTTTCTTCAAGTTAGCAAAGAAAACCATTATAGACATAGCCAAAGGTTTGATTCCTTAGAGGCATCAATGAAGAGGGTGGAAGTATAAGTTGGGCAACTTGCGAAATAATTGCAAGTACATCAAAAAGGGAAGTTGCCTAGCCAACCTGAGCAAGCAAAGACTATTACAGTGCTACGAAGTGGTAAAATTCTTAACAACAATTCTGATGATAAAATTTCTTATGACTTGCCACGTGATGTAGGAAAATCAATTGAGAAGAAAAAGAAACATGATGATCCTAAAGGAAATCTAGCTGAAGATCCACAATCTTCTCAAACATCTGAGGAGAGAAAAGGAGAAGGAGCCATCTTCCTTCACGACACTGCACAAGGTGACTGAGCCTTACAGGCCTCCTATTCCTTATCCAAGCCGTTTGAAGGATATTAAACAGGATAATCAATTTTATGATATTTAGTGAATATTTATTTTCCTCTTTTGGATGTTATGAGGAATGTGCCATCATATGCGAAATTCTTTAAGGAACTTAGCACTAAAAAGAGGAAATATGAGAAGAACGAGAAAATGATGGTGTCAGAAGTTGCTAGTGTGGTGCTCCAACAAAGCTTGCCACCTAAGCTGAAAGATCCTGGAAGTTTCATCATAAACATCACAATGGGAAACAAGAAGGTCGCCAAATCAATGATAGACTTAGGAGCAAGTATAAATCTCATGCCATATTCAATATACTTGCAACTAGGTTTGGGGGAGCTTACATCAACAATTATGTCCCTCCAACTCGCTGACAGGTTAGTTAAATATCCAACTCGTAGACAAAGTGATTGTGCCTGTGGATTTCATGGTATTGGAGATGGAAGGAACCCCATCTAAGGACAAGAAGCACACAATTCTTCTTGGTAGACCATTTATGGCCACAACCAATACTATTATTGATGTTCATAATGGGAGGTTAACGATGACAGTCTTGGGAGAGACCGTACAATTTAAAGTGTTTGATTCTCTAACCACTCATTCTTCTATTTCTACTAACGATGAGTGTTCTTTTATTGATTGTGTGGACTCATTTGTTTATAACACTTATTTACAGACACAAATAGAGGACAAGCTTGATGTTGCTCTTACAACTGAGAGAGTAAAGGAAACACTAGAAGATGAGACCAAAGGGTATAATGAGATGTTAGATAGTGCAGTACCAGTGTCACCCCAAGAAGAGTCTAGCAAACCTTTAGAATTTCCAAGTTCCCTACCTAGGGAAGATACTACTCCACCTAAGCTTGAACTTAAAGAGTTACCTAAGTACTTTAAGTACATATTTCTAGGAGAGGGAGAATCATATCCTATGATTATTTCATCTACTTTGACCCAAACCTAAGAGGAGAGAGTTGTGAAGGAGCTTAGCAGACTTAAAAGAGCCATAGGATAGAGTATAAATGACATCAAGGGTATTAGTCCTGCTACATGTATGCATAAGATCATTTTAGAGGATAGTGCCAAACCGGTTGAGCTTGAGCATCGAGCGTATTAGGCAATCAAGGACTTGAACATGGACATGGAAATGGCAGGAGAGAAGCAGTTATTACAACTCAATGAGTTAGAAGAGATTCGTGATGAAGCCTATGAGAATGTAAAGATCTACAAAGAACGCACTAAGCATTACCATGACCAAGGCCTTATCCATAAGTCTCTTTATCTTGGAATAAAAGTTCTTTTGTTTAACACTCGTTTCAAATTATTTTCAGGAAAATTGAAGTCAAGATGGTGTGGACCATTTTTTAAAGTCAACATTTTTTCTCATGGAGCGGTAGAGTTGTTAAACCTGAAGACTCAAGTGACATTCAAGGTCAACGGGCATCGTGTGAAGCCTTACTTGGAAGGAGTCTATGAGAATGAGGTTTTTGAGTGCACTGAGGTGCACAATCTTGAATAAGTTCAACCAACGTCTTGCTAATACGTTAAAGAAAGCACTTGGTGGGAGGTAACCCACCCATTTGATAGAGTATTGTTGGAAATCACCTTGACAAGATGCCCAGGTGGTGATCTTCCAAACACCCAAGTCTAGAATGACTTGTAGAAAGAATTTCAACAATTGAACACAAGAACAAAAAATCAAAGAAAGAAAGAAGACAAGCAATTTGTTATCGAGGTTCGGCAATGTGCCTACGTCCCCGTGAGTTCCTCCGAACTCTCTGCACTAAATCAATGGTTCTTTACAATTCAGTAACCCTCTCCAAGAAACCTCAAGTTCTTGAAGGAACCAAGAAGAGAACGAGAAAGTGATAAACCTATTACAATGCTTCCTATCAATTCTCTACTACCCTCTTTTCTTTACAACCAGCCTCTCTACAATGAGTCCCTCTTGTATGTCTGTGTCTTTGCACTCTCACATAATTCTCTCATTCGCACACATGTCTCACAAGTTACATCATCACAATCTTGTGTCTTCTTTGTTTTTGTTGTTGCTGAGATTGAACCTAGGTGACCCTTTATATAGTGCATCAACTTCTTGTCCAATCTTGTGTGTCATTCTCCACCCTTAGCTTGATAACCACTTAACCATGGCCCTCCATCAATCCTAAGTGGTGATGTGCATTTTAACCTTGCATTCATGAACCTAAGAGAAGGCTAAAGCATGCTGTCCATGTGTGCCGGCCAAAGCTGCAGCGCCGCGCTGCAACTTTGAGTTTCTGTCCCTTGTGCCATTCTTGCCAAGTTCCAGTGCTGCAACGCCGCACTGCAGCTTGGAGTTTCTGTCCCTTGTGCCGTTCTTGCCATGTTCTAGTGCTGCAACACAGCGCTGCAGCTTGGAGTTGCTGTGCCCTTCACACAACACCCTTCTGCTTATGTGCAGAAGTGCGCACACTAGTACGCATGGCCTTCCCTTGCTCCAAAATGAAGCACACACATGTGTGCAGCCTTCTAACTTGCTGAATTTTGATCCTCCACTTTTGGTTTAGACTTTAACTATCTTTGAGCCATACTTGGACCTGTTCAAACCTGAACAATTTTTGGACCATGTTTAAACCTTAGACAAATACCAACAATCTCTACCTTTATCTAAGCGTTTAAACCTGAACTATTGTGCAGAGACCTTCGGGATCCAAACTTATCTTGAGTCATTAATCAGCTGACTCCAATCCTAAGAAGTCCAAGGCAATGATTGAACCTTCTTAGAGGTAGAACCTTGGTGCCTAAATCTGCAGGATTTTCCTCCGTGGTCTTCTTGTCAACATGAATGCATCATTTCGTACCATTTTTCGGAATGTAATGATACCGAACATCCATATGCTTCGTCCCCTCATGGAACACCGGATTTCTCTATAAGTGCCCTGCACTTTGGCTATCCGAAGACACCACAACTTGTTCTTTTAGGACCTCCCACTCGTCCAACAACTCTTTGCACCCCATGGCCTCCTTTATGGCTTCCATAGCCGCTATATATTCTGCCTCGGTTGTTATGAGTGCTACCATTGGCTGCCACTGAGCCTTCAAATACCTTAGCAACCACTTCATCCCAGGCCAATGCTTCTTTCTAGGATTACTCACAAATTTGCTGAGAACACCCATTGCCCAAGAAACCCTCAACCGGTTTCTCTCCTTTTCTTGGATTATACACATCCCAAGGATCTTTTGTGTAAGGCTGAGATCTTTCCTCACGAACTCTTCACTGAGTTGAGATGTAAACCTTTCCATCCTCTTCCTGCTATTCCAAACCAACAGTCAATTAGGACATAGGTGAGGATACTCACCATCTTCTCCACCTTGTGTCCAAGTGAGAAAGTTTCTGTGAAACCTATGTCTTCTCTTCTTGTGAACCCATTCGCCACCAGTCTAGCCTTGTTCCGGACTTCATCTCCTGGTGGGTACCTTTCTTGGACCTTGTAAGTCCACTTACAATCCACATCTCTCTAATTTCCCTGAATGTGCACCAATTCCCAGAAGTTTTTCTTCCTCAAAGAATCAATTTCTTCCTCCATAGCTAGCTTCGATCTTGGCGAATCCTTACATCCCATGTAAGTCTCTTGTTCATTCATCCCTCCTTTTGTCCAAGGAGTTGCTGCATCTGCAGCATCCGCAAACCCATATCTTGAAGGTGGTCCGACCAGCCTTCCTTCCCGGTCTCTTGTGAGCTGATAGTCCTTCCGACTTGCTGCATCAACCTCTTCTAGTTTAGCCTCCTCTTGAGTGCCCTGAGCATGGCATTCATCCAAGGGCTCTACCTGGTCCGAACCCTCTTGTTTCCTCTGCTCTACCTGAACCGAGTTCTCCTTGATGCGATGCTCCACAAGAACCAAACTAGTTTGCTCACTAGCCCCTGTAAGGTTAGTTTTCTCCAAGTAGGGAAATAACAATTCATTAAAATTAACATCCCTACTTATTATGAGTTTCAATCCTTCTAAGGACCGCAACCTATACCCCTTAGCCCCTTCCTCATATCTTAGAAACACACACTTTCTAGATCCTGGGCTAAGCTCATCATCCTTTTGTTGTGCATATACAGCACACCCAAAAGTCCTAAGGTTGTCCAACTCAAGGGGTTTTCCACTCCACATCTCCATGGGAGTATTTTGATACACAATCCTAGAGGGTGATCTATTCACTAAATATGCAGCAGTAGACACAGCTTCCCCCCAAAAACATTCGGGTAATTCAGATCCATTTAACATGCACCTAACCTTTTCCATAAGGGTCTTATCCATCCACTCAGCAACTCCACTTTGCTGAGAGGTTTCCACAACCGTCCTATGTCTTAGAATCCCATTTAACCTATATAATTGATCAAGTTCTTGGTTAAAAATTTCTAAGCCATTATCGGTTCTTATCCCCTTAACTACCCTACCCATTTGAGTCTCAACCAGCCATTTCCACACCACTAATTTATTCAAGGCATCCGATTTATTTCTAATCAAATAAACCTATACTCTTCTTGAATAATCATCAATTAAAGACAGAAAGTAAATGTTACCTCCCTGTGTTGGTGTCCTTACTGGTCCCCAAAGGTCCGCATGAATGTAGTCAAGAATGCCCTTAGACTTGTGCACTCCGGTGTTGAAGCTCACCCAGTGTTGTTTCTCAAGAACATAACACTCGTAGAAATCAAGTTCCTCTACTTTGTCTCCACCAAGTAGGCCATCCTTGCTGAGAACTTGCAAGCCCTCTTCGCTCATATGTCCCAAGCTAGTGTGCCAAAGGGTTACCCTATCCATCTCACCCATCAAGCTTGCTGCTTGATCATTGATTTCTATCTCTCTGATCATCTCATAAAGTCCATCATTTCTTGCTGCCTTGATCACTACCAAAGATCCCTTGGCTACCTTGATCTTTCCTCTGTCTATCTTGTATGTGTACCCCATGGAATCCAACTGCCCCAATGAGATCAAATTCCTCCTCAAATCTGGAACATACCTCACATTTTTCAGCAGCCTTGTCATTCCATCAAACATCCTTACCTGGATGTCTCCTATGCCTCTCACTTGGTAAGAAATTCTATTCCTCAAGAAAACCCTTTCATCATTGGTTTCCTTGAAATTCTTGAACCAACTCTGGTGAGGGCACATGTGATGAGTGCACCCGAAATCCAAGATCCATTTCCCGCTGCCTTCTTGCCCTTTGCTCACATCCGAGCACACAAGAAGAACATCATCATCTTGTTGTTCTGTTTTGGCAATCGAAGCCTCTCCATTCTTGGTATGACTTCCTCCTCTATCCCTTGTCATCTTCTTGCAATCTTTCTTGACATGACCCTTCTTATGGTAGTAGTAGCAGCTCTTCCCTCCAAATCTCAGTTTGAAATGCATTCTCCCATGGCTTTCTCCTCTACATCTGTCCTGGTAGTAGCCATGCATGCTGCTGTGCACTCTCCCATGGCTCTCTCCTCTACCTCTATCCCAGTAGTAGCCATGCATGCTGCCATACCAAGTTGCTGGCCTTCTTTTAAAGAACAGCCCTTTACCACTTGATGCACTCCTTATCTTCGCATCAAGATCATCTTGCAACTCTTTCTTAGGACCAAATTTAAAAGAAAAGATTCATTTACGAAGATACCTCTTATTAGAGAGAGTCTTGGCAAGAAACAACTCATCTAGTTTCTTCTATATTGCAACTGGATCTTCTGTGTCTTCGCACTCTCTTGTGACATTATCCGACATGTGCAAGAAGATGGTGTTGTATGCCATCTTCTGCATCTCAATCCGCTGGTCCTCCGTGATACTTGCTGGAAGAGTATCATCTTCTCTAAGAGCCAAGTCCACTTTCTGTTGCACTAGAATCGCCTTGATCTTCCGCTTCCAAAGGAAAAAATCTCTCTTTCCATCAAACTTCTCAATACCGAAATTTGAAACCATCTTTGCGGAAAAGATCCCTGATTTATGCACTACCCACAAATGCTTTCTTCAACCTTAAGAACACAGATCGAAGATGGATCTTAACACCGTTCTTGAATCAACCTTCAAGAACACGATCAGATCTTGATCTTTACACCGTTCTTGAATCACCCAAGAAGTTTAATCTTTGATTCTTGGAGTCTTGGCTCCGTACCTTCTACTTCTTGCTTCGATAACCAGCTGTGTAGCTCTAATTCTACTGACCAAAGCTCTGATACCACTATTGGAAATCACCTTGACAAGATGCCCAGGTGGTGATCTTCCAAACGCCCAAGTCTAGAGTGACTTGTAGAAAGAATTTCAGCAATCGAACACAAGAACAAAAAATCAAAAAAAGAAAGAAGACAAGTAATTTGTTATCGAGGTTTGGCAATGTGCCTACATCCCCATGAGTTCCTCCAAACTCTCTGCACTAAATCAATGGTTCTTTACAATTCAACAACCCTCTCCAAGAAACCTCAAGTTCTCGAAGGAACCAAGAAGAGAATGAGAAAGTGATAGACCTATTACAATGCTTCCTATCAATTCTCTACTACCCTATCTTCTTTACAACCAGCCTCTCTACAATGAGTCCCTCTTGTATGTCTGTGTCTTTGCACTCTCACATATTCTCTCATTCACACACATGTCTCACAAGTTACATCATCACATTCTTGTGTCTTCTTTGTTTTTGTTGTTGTTGAGATTGAACCTAGGTGACCCTTTATATAGTGCACCAACTTCTTATCCAATCTTGTGTGTCATTCTCCACCCTTAGATCTTAATGATCACTTAACCATGGCCCTCCATTAATCCTAAGTGGTGTTGTGCATTTTAACCTTGCATTCACGCACCTAAGAGAAAGCTAAAACATGCTATCCATGTGTGCCGGCCAAAGCTGCAGCGCCGCGCTGCAGCTTTGAGTTTCTGTCCCTTGTGCCATTCTTGCCAGGTCCCAGTGCTGCAGCTTGGAGTTTCTAACCCTTATGCCATTCTTGCCATGTTCCAGCGCTGCAGTGCAGCGCTGCAACTTGGAGTTGCTGTCCCCTTCACACAACACCCTTCGGCTTGTGTGCAGAAGTGCGCACACTACTGTGCATGGCCTTCCCTTGCTCCAAAATGAAGCACACATATGTGTGCAGCCTTCTAACTTGCTGAAATTTGATCCTCCACCTCTGGTTTAGACTTTAACCATCTTTGAACCATACTTGGACCTGTTTAAACCTTAACCATGTTTGAACTATGTTTAAACCTTAGACAAATACCAACAAGTATGTTTTCTGTTCTTTCATTTTCATTGTTCCTTTATAAATGTTTTTCTAAACGTGTGTTTGATTTCATACATTGAGGACAATGTTTAGTTTAGGTTTGGGGGTACAATTAGAACTTGTTGAGACAAAATTTTAATGCTATAATTTGTTTTATGGTTAGTAATCAAGTCATTTATACATGTTGAGTTTAGTTTTTTTAACACTGACAAGTTTTTATGAGGATTGATGCATATTCATATTCCATAGACTGTGCTCTTGATGTTGATACTGAGATGAACCTAGATCTAATGATTGAGAATCAAAAAGAGGAGACTACCTAGTGAGTTATTTGAGCCATAAGCGTTTTATTCTAAGAGTTAGTTTCTTGGTACTCTTAAACACTCTTCATTCTGACCTTAATTGTTAGATGATCTCTATAGGTTTTGCATTGAATGCTAGGATTATATAACTCACTTGAAGTATCATGTTGTGTATTCTCATTACTTTAGTTGAATGACTTGAGTAAAAAGTTTGAGTATGTGCCTATTCCTATTAATATATGTATATATATGTATATATGTATGTATATATATATATATATATATATATATATATATATGTATATATATACATACATACATATATAAGAAACATGTCAAAAAGGGATTTGGTTAGACAAGAAAGAGGACCTAAGATACTTCAAGGGTATTGAAGATGCTCTTATAAAGAGTTGAAAAGAAAGAGCTTTGGTGTAAATCAGGTTTGACCAACCACGCCCATCTATGCAGAGGTTCATACTTAATATGTTTTGCTTGAGGTGTTTGACTAGAATATGATATAGGCGATGTGATAGTTTTGTAATCCTAACATTTGATTTCTTTCATGAGATCTATTTTGCGAACATATGAGCGTTCTTTGATGATATTCATATTCATATGCAAATTTATATTTGAAATTTCTTGTTTATATAACTTCTATTTGCATATGCTTGATGAGTGTTTGAAACTTAAGTTCAGTGTGCTTAATGAGTGAATCTTGTGAGGCCTAGAGTCGAAATGAATTCGGATTCTTGACGTTAGGTTTGAGGGTAATTGACGTGAGGTGTTTTGAGCATTGGAATATGGATGTGCGATGTGTACTTGATTTGAGCAATGAATTGTGTAGTATTGAGACTGTTAACATAATTGTGCATAAAATATCTTGATATGAGTCATAATAAGAAGTAAAGCATGAGGATTTTGTCGATTTAAGTTTTAAGGTTTGTTTTGTTTATGTTTTCTTTTAGTTTTGCTTGAGGACTAGCAAATCTAGGTTTGGGGGTATTTGATGAACGAATATTTGTCCTGGAATTTTGTATGTTTTTAAAGTATTTATTTATATGCTTAGCTTAGGAATTCGTCACTTTGAGCTATTTTTCATTGTTTTGCAGGTTCATAAGCACTTGGAAACGAGTTTCACTAAATTACCAGAATTGCTCGTACAGATCAGTCATTTTTGCGGATTAGACTGTATTGATTCAGCAAGAATCATGAGATGGGCCATATATGCTTGGAAATATCCAGATGTCTATTTTCTGGAAAATTTTACGACTCATAAATATGATTTTTCTAGAGAAAGTTATGGCAAATTTAGTAGACAAAGGTCAGGCTGTGCGCGATTTCAGTGTGGCAGAAGTGCTTTTTGCGGATTAAACTATATTGATTCAAGAAGAACCAGGAGATGAACCATTTATTCTTGGAAAGATTCGGATGTCTATTTTCTAGAGAATATATGTCTCGTAAATATGATTTTTCTAGAGAAAGTTATGGTAATTTTAGTACACAAAGGTCCGGTTGTGCGTGATTTCAGCGTGGCAGAAGTGAAGGAGCTATTAAATTCTGATTTTTTGGGATTTGCATGGGTTGAACAGCAGCACAACTAGACCGGTTCTGAATAGTAGAAAATTGGCCTAGACGGCAGTAAACACACTGCCTGGATAGCAGCAGAACCGGGCTTGGACAGCAGCAGAAGCACACGGCCTGAACAGAAACCCTACGGTGACTTTTCTATCTACAAAGCCGTCTCTATATAGCTATATATAGGAATTTTAGACTCAAAGAAGAGGATGAGACGATGGCGGAGAGATATTATCAAGAGGAGTTTTGGGAGATTGAAGGAGGAGATGGTTTCTTTCATTAAGACGGCTTATTAAGAGATTGAAGACGACGATCAATCGCTTCAAGACTTTGAGGATTCATCTTGTAATTCTGGAAGAAATTCTATCTTTGCTCCTTTTGTCCTTCAATATGCTTGTAACCCTAGTATTTGAATTCTATGATTGGGATTTAAACATGAGTGGTTGAAGGCATTGTTTGGGCATTTGGCTTAGCTGCCTTGATTATTTTGGATATTTCGGTGGATTTAGTTTTATGAAAATTTTCAGATTATTTCTTATTCAATATCCTTTATACCTTTGATTATTGCTTGTTGATTGGCCATCTATTATTGATAGTCAAGGTTAATATTTGAGATTAGGTTGAGGACAAATCATCTAGACCTAATTAAGCTTTCTTGAATAGGAATTTAAATCAGGATTCAAATCAAATTGTGATTTAGGTGGTTGTGTTTTCCTTATACTTAATTTAACTAATTAATTACTGAACACGATCTATGGGATTTAATTAATTAGTTATAAATTGAGAATAAACACGATCAACGGTATTCTCTAGTCTTAGCGGAAATACCAATAGCCTTGGATATTGATTAATTCTTTATATTCACCAAATGTTCTAATTCATGATTGGATAGCAAGCTAAACTCCCAATTGTTCTCATTGATTATACTCAACTTTTCATAATTTGTTTTGTTCAATTTATTTAATTGTTTTTATTTCAACTTTTTCTTCACCAATATTTTAATTAGAGTGTTTAAGATTTAATTTTAGAGTTTGTTTTAGTAATTTTAAGAAAGTAATTTAGGATTTAAACCACTACAATTCCTCGAGAGATCGACCTCGGGAGAAAACTTATCGCAATACTATTTGTGATTCATGCACTTGCGAGCATTTAAAATTTGCACATCACTTGTAGAGGCCTTGAGAGCAATCAACTTTTTCTTCTTCTCATCATCATTGACAACGGGATTCATTTCTTCCATTTTGTATGTCAATAGTGATTCGAGGAGTGTTTCGACATCAAGCTTGTCGAGATCTTTGGCCTCTATTATGGCCGTCTTCTTTGCTTTCCAAGTGGATGGAAAAGACCTTAAGATTTTCCTCGTTAGTTCAAACTCCTCAATGTTCCTACCAAGAAGCTTTAAGCCATTAACAATAGTAGTGAAACTTGAGTTCATTTGAGAAATTATTTCATTTTGAGACATTTTGAAAGATTCATACTCGGACACTAGCATATAAATTTTTGATTTTTTAACTTTGCTAGTGCCCTCATATATAACTTGTAATTTGTCCCAAATTTCCTTAGCCGAAACACATACAAAAACTTTATTATACTCAAAAACATCTAAAGCACAATGTAATATACTTATGGCTCTACTATTTAGAGACATCATCCTACAATCCTCTTTATTGAACTTAGTTTTGAGTTTAGGTATTGTATGATTGATTTCTCCAATAGTTATTTCCTTTGTAAGAATTCCAGGTCCTTTCTCAATGACTCTCCATAGATTGTAATCTTGACATTCGACAAAGATTTTCATTCTATTTTTCCAATAGTTATAGTTAGAGCCATTGAATTAAGGAGGCCTAGTATAGGAATTTCCTTCGGTATAGCTATTAGATGCCATCGGATCAACTCAAGGACTTTAAGCCTAAAATTGAGTATGAAGCTCTGATATCAATTGTAAACCAAGGTTCAAATCCAAGAGGGGGTGAATTAGGTTATAAAAACTTTTGCTAATTAACTTGTAAGTTTGTAAACAGTTAAATACACAAAGCACCCAATCAAATAATATGTTTGAAAGTAAAGGAGTTAAGGAAGAGAATATGCAAACTTTGTTTATAGTGGTTCGACAATATCAGAATCTCTCCGACCCTGTGTCCACTCTCTTTAAGGAACCTCCTTGAAGTAATCCACTAAAACCTTTAGTCGAGCAACTTCACGGTGTTGCACAAACCTTACAACTGATCTTTTCCTCATGGAAGTTATAATGAAATGTTTAATCCTAAACACTCTAAGAGTTATACCAACTCTTTCTTTTTACAATAAATGGAATTTGTTGTAAAGTAAATGGTAGAGATATAGCAATAAGTGCTTTTTACAAATGAAAAATATCTCTCTTTCAAGAACAAGCTTGAAGAATGGCTTATAAAATAAATTTTTTAAAGCTTTTGAGAATTAATGAGCTATCTTATGAATTAAATGTGTTCTCTTGCCTGTTTAAATGCTCATTGAAGTGGGTTTATATAGCCTTGAATCAATATGGCCATTTGACACTGACTTGGTAGGTTTGGGGCATTAAATGCTCAAGTCTCACGTCTCAAACGGTCATATTTTCGAATTACCAATCGACTGGGTCCTTATACCAATCGACTGGATCAAGTGAAAAATCTTCACTTTTAGGCTTAGGGAGAGTACCAGTCGACTTGGTGAAGTTACCAATTAATTGGGTCCTTAGTACCAACCGACTGGGAACTTAATGTCCCATATCCCAATCTACGGGGTTGTTCTTTAACCCAGTTTTCTTGTTTTCAAAAAAAAATTTGACTTAGAAACTTTTTATATTATAGTTTTTTCAAAGTATTTTGTAAATTGATCCATAGATCAAGCTAAGTAATTGAATTTAGAGATTTACAGACTGATTCAATTACCTTAGTGCTTATCCTAGATCTTTGGTCTTCCTTTGGTGTCTGAACGTGTTGAGTTCTTGCATCTTGTTTTTGAACTGAATATTTTATGGCTTAAACACTTAGATAAAACTGTTAGTATAATTAGAGTAGTGTTTTATCATTATTAAAATCAAATATGGGTCAATAACAAAGATAAAGATCATTGGGCATGGCAAAGTTGGTAATGATTTCTCAACTATTGATCATGTTTTATATGTGCAAGGCCTTAAGCTAAATTTAGTTAGTATTATTCAAATATGTGACAAAAGAAACAAAGTCATATTTGAAACCTCTCATTTTCTAGTTATAGACATCAAAAGTAACAAGATCAAGTTTGTTGGCCATAGACGTGAAAATAACTATATAGTTATTTTAAAATCTTTGCATTCAGAAAATGAAAAATGTTTTCCCGCTTTTAGTGAAAACCTATGGCTATAGCATAGAAGACTTGGCCATATGAACATGGATTTGCTTAAAATTATTTTAAGAAAAGATTTAGTCGTTGAACTTCCAAAAATCAACTTTGAAAAGACAAGGTGTGCGATGCTTGTCAAATGGGAAAACAAACAATAATTTCTTTTAAATCAAAAAATATAATCTCAACCTCTAGACCATTGGAACTTTTGCGTATGGACTTATTTGGTCCAATAAGTACCATTAGTCTAGGTGGCCATCAATATACTCTTGTTATTGTTGATGATTATTCAAAATATACCTTTGTTATTTTTATTGCTTATAAGGATGAAACATATAAAGGATTTGTGAACTTTTGCAAGAAGGTTCAAAACGAAAAAGATATTTCTATTTCAAGTATTAGAAGGGATCATGGAAAAGAATTTGAAAACCAAAGTTTTTCAAAATTTTGTGATGAAAATGTAATTGATCACAATTTTTCAGCACTTATAACTCCTCAACAAAATGGAGTTTTTGACAGAAAAAATAGAGTTCTAGAAGAATTTGCTAGAACAAAGCTTTGTGAAAATAGTTTACTAAAATATTTCTAGGTGGAAGCCATAAACACTTATTGATATGTTTTAAATAGAGTATTAATTAAGCTTATGCTTGATAAAACTCCATATGAACTATGGGAAGGTAGAAAACCTAATATCTCTTATTTTTCGTGCTTTTGGTAGCAAGTACTTCATCCTAAATAACAATAAAACTAATTTAGGTAAACTTGACTCAAAGACCAATGAAGAGATATTCTTAGGATATTCAACCTTTAGTAAAGCTTATAGAGTCTTTAACAAAAGAACTCTAGTGGTTGAAGAATCGTACATGTTGCCTTTGATGAGTCTAACCTAATTAGTAGTAGAGTAGTATCTTTTAATGATGATGCCGATTTTATTCCAAGAATAGAAACACCTACTCCCATTGTTGACCTGAAGGAGAGCCAACCTCAAACAAGTCAAGAGGTAGATTCTCTTAATCTTGATCAACCATCTATAAGTCAATACGAGGGTGGTCTTCCCAAAGATTAGAGGTATGTGAATTATCATCCAATTGATCAAGTGATTGGTGATCATTCACGAAGGGTAAGAACTCGATCCTCTATAAGAAATATTTGAAATTGTGTAGCTTTATTTATCTTAAGTAGAACATAAGACTTTTTTAGAAGCCGAAAAAGATGTTGATTGGATAAATACTATGCAAGAAGAATTAAGTCAATTTGAAACGAACAAAGTATGGAATTTAGTTCCTAGACCAAAGAATCACACAATAATAGGAACTAATGGCTATATAGAAATAAAATGAATGAAAATGGAATAATAACTAGGAACAAGGCTAGACTAGTTGCTAAGGGATATAATCAAGAAGAAGGAATAGAATTTGATGAGATTTATGCTCCCGTAGCTAGATTAGAAGCCATTCGTATGTTAGTGGCCTTTGCATGTTTTAATAAATTTAAGTTTTTTCAAATGGATGTAAAAAGTGCATTTTTAAATGGTTTTATAGAAGAAGAGGTGTATGTTGAGCAACCTTAGATTTGAAAATCCCAGTCTTCCAAACCATGTCTATAAGCTTTCTAAAGCTCTTTATGGGTTGAAGCAAGCTCCAAGAGCATGGTATGAAAGACTAAGTAAGTTTTTTCTTGAAAATGGTTTTCTAAGAGGAAAAATAGAGACAATTCTCTTCACAAAAATGACACACTACTAGTCCAAATATATGTTGATGATATTATATTTGGTGCTTCTAATTAATCTATGTGTCAAGAGTTTGCTAAGTGTATGCAAGGTGAATTTGAAATGAGCATGATGAGAAAGCTTACCTACTTTCTTGGACTTCAAATCAAACAATTGAAAGAAGGCATCTTCATCAATCAATCAAAGTACACCAATGACCTATTAAAGAGATTTAAGATGAAAAGCTAAAATTCAATTAACACTCCTATGAGCACCTTTACAAAACTTGACCTAGATGAGAAAGGTAAGTGTGTAGATACTAAAACTTATAGAAGCATGATAGCAGCTTTACTTTATCTAACTGCAAGTAGACCTGATATAATGTTCAGAGTATGGATGTGTGCTAGATTTCAAGCTAATCCTAAGGAATCACATTTAATTGTCGTAAAAAGAATCCTAAGATATTTACAAGCCACTCAAAACCTAGAGTTATGGTATTCTAGAAAATCAACTTTTGAGCTTGTTGGATATTCAAATGCTTATTTTGCGGGTTATAGGCTAGATAGAAAAAACACTAGTGGAACATACCAATTTTTATGTGCAATGTTAACCTCTTGGTTTTCTAAGAAACAAAATTCGGTTGCACTATCAACCTCTGAAGCAGAATATGTAGCAGTCGGAAGTTGTTGTACACAAGTTTTGTGGTTGAAACAACAATTAGAGGACTATAGCATAAATTTTAAACATATACCAATTCATTGTGATAACACTAATGCTATTAACTTGACCAAAAACCTTATTCAACATTCAAGAACCAAACATATAGAAGTAAGACATCACTTAATAAGAGACCATGCTCAAAAGGGTGATATTAGATTAGTATTCATCCCTTCAGAGGACCAAATTGCTAGCATTCTTACTAAGCCCTTGAACGAAGATAGCTTTAGCAAGATTAGACTATTGATGGGCTTAACAAATTATGAAAATATGTGTGCTTGGTTGCATCTACATTTCATTATATGCATATTTAACATCTAGTGAATGAGTATTAACTTCTATTTAATAGATCTCTCACTCAAGATGGCATAGAAAAATTATTTCTTGCAAAATTCCAAATTGGAGCTCTAAATTTTATGTTTTATGAAAGACCCAGTTGACTAGTATCTTGATCCAGTCGACTGGTATCTCTCTTTCTAGTTACCCACTTGAATAGTTGAGTCAATCCAGTCGATTGGTAACTTACTGCCAATTTCACCAGTCGACTAGTATAAGGACCCAATCAACTGGTATTACACGAGAAACTTGGAGCCCAAAAATTTGAAATTTCTTCTGATGAACCCAGTAGACTAGGATGGTCAATACAGTCGATTGGTATCTCACTGCTCAATTTCCCAATCGACTAATACCTTGACCCAATTGACTGGTACCCTAACCCAGTCGACCGGTACCCTGACCCAATTGACTGGTACCACAAGAAAATATTTGGAGCCAAAAATTTGAAATTCTCCTAGATAACCCAATCAACTAGTAGGGTACATCCAATCAACTTGTATCTAACTGCAAGTTTACCCAGTCGACTGGTATCCCGACCCAGTCGACTAGTATGTCGAAAAATCCCCAAATTATGAAGGACCCAGTCGACTAGTACCCTAACCCAGTCGACTGGTATCACGATTCTATATATAGTCACTTCAATTTTTCATATATTTTATGCCATTTTTGACAAACCCTAACTTTCTCTATTTAAAAAATCTTTGATTTTAGACTAAAATCTCTTGAAACAACTCCATAGAACCTTTAATCTTCCCTAAAATCACATCTTTTTCAACTTTTCACAGTTGAAACTTCATCCATTTCCCAAAACCTCTCTCCAAACAAATTTTTTCAAAATTTCTGAGAGAATCCGAGTAGAAACAACAGTTTTCGGACTTCACGCACCCACAAGGCCTCATTAAAAGAAGTCCTCGGCACCAAACACTAAGGGGAAGGGGATAGCTAGTTCCTCGAGCATGCAGGCGAAGACCGAGCTCGATAATTCACTTTTTTGAAACCCTATCGTCAAAAGCAGGTATACCTCTGTCATTCGAAATAAGAAAATCATGACGGCTAGATTTGTCGATTTCAATTCTATTCATCATGCAAATTTTGACATTTTCCCCCTTTTTGAGGTGATACACCTAACCCTCTTGTCAAAATACACCAAAAATACTACCCACGCCTCATATCAATTCGATGCCAACCTAGTTAAACCCAGTCCACTAGCTCTTCGATTTAAGATTAGTGTCATGGGCATAGAATTTGAAGTGAACATTGACCTCTTGGTCAATCTACTGAAAATCCCCGTGGGAGAGGTCCGTTAGAGTTTGGATGGATGACCAAAAAATTTTGACTATGAGGAGGCATGTCAGATAGTTAGGGGTGACCCTAACTATGTCTTTCGACCCATTGCATTTCACCAGTGTAACGACATGCCCCTTGACTCAAAATTGTTCAACCTCATAGTGAGTTGGACCATCCACCCTAGACTCAGGAGTCAGGGTTATATATCTAAACTAGAGATGGTATTGATTTAGTGTCTCAAAACTAGATACTCTTTCAATATTTACCCACTCTTGCTCGCCAGTATGATCAACGAGGAAGCACATGACTTAGAGTGCCTCCCATATGGGATGCTCATCACCCTAATCCTCCAGCACTGCAACGTCCCCCTGCTTGCCTATGAAGCTTATGATATCGGCCCCAAAGGCATTATCAATGTCTCTTCACTAAGGAAGATGGGGTGAATGATTTGGGATGGCATGGTCCATTCCAAGGCTTGGAAGAACATAAGGATCGGTGATGATTACGACATCGAGGAGGACAGCGATGGACCTGATGATGCAGCTCCTCCCACTGCTATGGACACTGAGGAGCAAGGCCGTAGTCAACTACATGCTAGACATGGTGGCTCTAGTGCTGGTCAGGCTGGTTTTGATGATGTACTATAGGCTACAGCGAGCCTCTAGCTGTCCATGCAGTCAGAATTCTAGAGCTAGAGCTTCTCTGTAGACCAAAGCTTCCAGATGGTGTGGATTGATATTGATCACATGCATCACGACATCAGCTCCCTTAGGGATGATTTTGAGTTACTCTGAGAGCACTCAGAAGGCTCTTTGGCAGAGATTTGAGATCTCTTCCGGGATAGATCTGACTCCCCAACTCGCTGAGTCATTCGTCTTTATCATTTTTGTTATATATATATCCATGGATGTTTTAGCATGAACATTTCTTTTCTTTATATACATTCATATGCTTGAGTTGTACTTGATTTTCGAAACAGCTTACTTAAGCTTGTGATGTATGGACATTTGTATATACTTGCTTACTTTTCACTCATTTAGCTTTTAGCTCATATATGTGCTTTACTTTTAATCTATGGTTGCTTAGTTTGAGCTCTTCTTGCTCATTTATATGCTCTAACTATTCAAGCTTATGTGCAAACTTCTTATTCTTCTTGGGAAGTCTTCCCAACTCCGATTAATGCCTAGTTTTTTTACACAAGTTTTTAATGCCTTATCTTCATGTCTATGTGATTAAATTGCTTATTTTTCATGTTTACACCTCTTTTTATGTTGTTGTCAAAACGAGGGAGAAAAATAGAAAAATCTATTGTAAAATAAGATATCATAAATTTAAGGGAAGCATTGCTCAGAACATGTTAACAAGTGTAAAATATCTTGCATTGTCATGGTTAGGATTAATATTACTATATTTGAATGCTTGTAGGTTGGTTTTTATCAGAAAAACAAAGGAAACTCTGTCCAAATTTTTCAAAAAAACCAACACTTAGTTTTTAAAACTGTTTTTTCTCTCCTTAGGTTTGTCATCATCAAAAACGGGGAGATTATTGACCTGTAATTGATTTTAATAATGACAAAACACTACTTAAATTACACTAACAGTTTTATCTAAGTGTTTAAGTGGTAAAAGCATTCAGTACAGAAACAAGATGAAAGATCTCAACACATTCAAATATCAAAAGAAGATAAAAGACCTAGAATAGGCACTAAGGTAATTGAATCACTTTGTAAATCTCTATATTAAATTACTTAGCTTGATCTATGTCTCAATTTAAAAAAGGCTTTGACAAAACTAAAATTCAAAAGTTTCTAAGTAAAAACAAAACTACTTTGAAACACGAAAACTGGGTTGAAGGATAACCCAGTCGACTGGGTCTCTATACCAATCGACTGGGAAAAGGGACAATAAGTTCCCAGTCAACTAATAAGGACCTAGTCGATTGGTAACTTCACCTAGTCGACTGGTACTTTCCCTAAGCCTAAAAGTGAAATTTTTTCACCTGACCCAGTCAACTGATAATTCGAAAATATGACCGTTTGAGATGCGAGACTTGAGCATTCAAAACCCCAAACCTACCAAGTCAGTGTCAAACTACCATATTAGTTCAAGGCTATAAAAACCAACTTCAATGAGCATTTTAAAAATGAAGATAGCACATTCAATTCATCATATAACTCATTAATTCTCAAAGGCTTTGAAAAAATCATTGTGAGCCATTCTTCAAGCTTGTTCTTGAAAGAGAGTATTATTCATTTGTAAAAGCATTCATTGCTATCTCTCTACCATTTACTTTATATTAATACAATTTATTATAAAGAGAAAGAGTTGGTGTAACTCTTAGAGTGTTTAGAATTAAACACTTCGTTTATAACTTCTGTGAGGAAGAGATTGTTTGTAAGGTTTGTGCAACACCTATGAAGTTGCTTGACTAACGATTAATGGATTACTTCAAGGAAGTTCCCTGAAGAGAGTGGACGTAGGGTCAGAGAGATTCCAATATTACCAAACCACTATAAACAGAGCTTGCATATTCTCTTCCTTAACTCTTTTATTTACAAGAATAGTATTTGATTGTGCACTTTGCTTATTAAACTATTTTAAAAACTTGCACGTTAATTAGAAATAAGTTTTTGAAACCCAATTCACCCCCCTCTTAGGTTTGAACCTCGGTTTACAGTGACAATATCAACAGTTAATCACAGTAGCTTGTTATTACCCATTAAAACCTAGGACTAATGGTCTACTAGTAGTATTAAGTTAGGTTGCCATTGTTGTTGACTTTTAAATGGTTTAAGCCCTATCTCTCTAGATGTACTATTTACTAGGTCTCTTGCGAGTGCCTTAGTAAGTAGATCAACCATGTTCTTACTTGACTTTACATAGACAATTGTAATGATACCATCTTGTATCAATTATCTCACATACTAATGTCTAAGACTAATGTGTCTAGACTTACCATTGTAGGTACTACTATAAGACCTAGATAAAATGGCTTCACTATCACAATAAAGTGAAACAGGAGGCATGGGACTAGGCTAAAATTTAATGTCTAACAACAAATTTCTAATCCATTTGGCTTTATTCCATGTTCTCGCTTGGGTAATAAATTTGGATTCCATAGTTGAGTGAGATATACAAATTTGTTTCTTGTTTGCCTAAGAAATTGGATCAGGCAAGTTCTTATTTGACTTTACATAGACAATTGTAATGATCTTATCTTGTATCAATTGTCTCACATACTAATGTCTAAGACTGATGTGTCTAGACTTACCATTGTAGATACTACTATAATCCCTTGATAAAGTGTTACAACCCATCCTGGGTTGGCCACACCCAAGACGGCGTCGTCACGTTTTGAAATCCCAGCACAACACATATATGCAACAATATAAAAACATATATCGACTGAAAATATATATACATAAATTCTCAACCATCAACAGGAGAGTTACATTATTAAAATCCCAACTGAAACAATATATACAACATATTATGCATGAATATTTACAATTTTTTTCCTTTAGTTTGAGGATGTGGACTACGAGGCTTACAGATAATCACTCAATCTAACTTACTGTTGCACGTTTATCAACCTAAATTAATAAGCAAATAATCGTACTTGTTTTACTTGCAAGTGCACAAGGTCAATGGTAGCATAGTGTGCAAGTGCGAGATCATTTCCACAGGGATTGGTAAATTTTGAATTTAGAATTAGTTTCTCAAAATTAAAAGAGATAGAAATAAATGTTGAGTGTGAATTAATAATGATAAGAACATAGGGTTGTGATATCCACCACTAATTACACTTTCCCACTATGTAAAGTGCCTATGCTCTAGCCCTATTATGAATACCTAATGGTTGCCAACCTAAAGGCTTGGTCCACACCTTAGGCTATTGATCTCCCTAGGCAACGAGTTAGGCATGGTGTATACTCTAACTCTTTTCTTTCTTAAGGGATTCAACATGGTTGTATACTAAGTTGTTCCTTAAGAGAGCATAAGGGCTGTGGAGATCGGCAACCACATAGGACCTAGGGTTTGGTCCGCTCCCGGTTTCCAATGTTAATTAACCCAAGAATCCGGCGTGGATTTCTTTCGTTACTATTGTTGAACCCATGACTCGATCATCTAAATTGATTCAACTAACTAATCTATACCATATGCATATGTTGATCAGACACACATATATGAGGAATTTAAATACAAACAGGCATTAATCAATTAAAGCATTATAACATGGCTATTTGCAAAGGCAATCAATGAATATATATGTGTAAGAGCATAATTAGGGCTTCAATCAAGCCCTATAAGAGTTTAGTTACACATGCTAGTTGAACTACACATTATAACCGTAATTAAACTAAAACAGAAAAATAAAACCCGAAGAATACTAGGGAGATAAGTCGTCAATTCCTCTCCAAAGCTTACAACTTTAATCCAAAAACAAAAAAGTTGTGTTTTCTGTGTTTTATAAGGCTATATATAGGGGTTTAAGGGTAACCCGAAACCCTAATTTCCAATTTAAAGTCTGGAGACTTTTTTCTAGTTCTAGCTCTACCGCCTCTGGTGCGTGTGCGCTCGATCGCAAGGGAGTCTGTGCACAAGCGCATGTGTGCACTCGAGCCTTCTAAATGTGCACTCGTGTGCTTGTGCACTCGATCATAAGGGAGGTGTGCTTGAGCGCACCTTGCTAGTTTTGTAGATCTTCACTTTATATTCCTTAGAGTTCCAAAATGTCTTCTTTTTGTCAAAGCCCTATGAAAAACACATAAAACACGAAAATGAAGTAAAATCTATTAAAATAGATAAACAAAGAGCCTAACAAGCATAAATTAAGGGGCTTAAATATAGCTATTTAAGCACATATCACACCCACAAACTTATATATTTCTAGTCCCTTAGCAATACAAAACAAAAGACTATATCAAAACAAAATTTAAAGATAAATTCATTCTTCATGATAAAAATTTAGGTTGCACATAAAACCATGATGACCGTTCATGAGTGAGCTTATAATGAAAACACATTTTTGCAATGAATAAGGATTTTAAAATTTCAGGTTGCTTACCTAAGGTTGGCTTAAGGCATCGCGAGTTTGATTTGGTGTGTGGTGAATTAGCACATAGAAGATGGAGCTTCCAAAAAATTTTAATATATAGTGTTTCAGTGTCCAAATCTTTATTAGATAGAACAAAAATGGCATGGTGTTTACTTCTTTTCTCTTTCTTTCATCATGAGATTTTTGCCATGTTGAGTTCCATTAAGCTTTCTAGTTGACCCTTGTAATGAGTGTTTAGCCAATGACTCCTAAACCAGATGGTTTTAGAGCATTAGGTGAAAAGATACCCCTAAGGACTTACTAACTCGAGTAAAAAAGGCTACATAACTAACAGATCTTAAAGCTTGCTAAGTGAAATTCTCACCTTTTGACGTGAACACTCACTGCTTACTGAGGCAAAAGGCTCAGTTACTCAATGGAAATTTTTATGATCGTTAAATGCTTAATTCCCACCTTTTGATGTGAACACTCACTGCTTACTGATGCAAGAGTTCCAGTTACTCAGTGGAAAGTTTTTAATGATCATTAGAAGCTTTTTCTTTTTGCATGATGGACATTTTTTTCTTTATTTTTCTTATGCCAAAGTGTTCTTTTAACAAGTTATCCGATTACAGTTAGGTCATGGAAGCATATATATAAAAATTATATATCATACCCCACACAATGCGTGCTAATGTGCTCGTGTCAGATCTGGATCAAACTCGTGAATTCTAAAGTGCCTTGAGGTAGGTAACTAAACTTTTAAAATTCCTATTACAAGACTATGTGTTCTAGATTTTAAGCTTACTAATGAATTTTTATCATAATTTAAATCAACCAAAAATTTTTAACACAAAATGAACATGTATTTATCTTTTCTAAAAAAAAAAAAACTGGGACATAATGTGTGCATGCGTTTCAATTGTAGGCATGTGTAAGTGTCTCCCACTATCGCCAAACTTAATATACACATTATCCCCAATGTGTGTGACATGAAAACATCTGACCTGAGAGATGGAGAACTAGACTGCTTGTATTGTTCATAGCACGCCCCCAAACTTGAACTGGATGCACGCACTAAGTTCCTGACAAAGAAAAACAAACGTTGTGCCGGAAAACAATATAATAAACAGATAAATAAACATAACTACTAATGAAAAAGGATATGATGTGAGGTGCCTCCAATGAGTGCTAAGTTTTACATCTTCAACCAGAAGGGGTATCCTCTCACTGCTGGTCATCAGGTGGTGCAGTCGAAGAGGTACTGGGTGCGGGAGGTAGGCGATCGAGGATGGCCTGTAGCATCACCTCCTGTCGTGCAAACTGCGCCTCCAACCCATCCATTCACTAATGGATCAATAGTGTCGCCTCCCTATCCTCTCTGGGAATATTAAAGAGCTCACGCCGAAGGTAGGACAGCTCCTCGAGAAAATACTGGGATGTGGTGGATCCCATGTCTGGCTGGTCCTCCTCCCTCGGAGGGCTCACTGTCGAGTGTTTGAGGCTCAGGAACTCGAGGCCATTTTTTGAGGTCTGAAACTGTGGTTACTGTCAAAATTGCACTCGATCACAGGCATTGTGTGCTCGATCACAGGTGGTGTGCGCTCGAGTGCAGTGGCTTAGGCAATTTATTGAATAGTTGATATGCAACAAAAGCTCGAAGCTGTAGAAATGACACGAACTTGATCCCAACCTCCTGTAGTATAAAAATACATAATCAATAACCCAAGATATTTATATAATAAGAAGAGATATAAATTAAACATTGTGTGTGATGGTGTGTTCGTAGTTTAAAGAAAAAGTGGTAATGGCCTTATCGTGTGGGTTTGTGAATGTGAAGTGGAGGTGAAGGTGGAATAAGATAGAGAGAATTTTTAAATGGAATGAGGGAAGTGTGTTTGTGATTGCGATTTAGTTGGGAATGGTGGTTGTGAGCTAAAGGTCGATTTTAGGGCTGCTGAGGGCGAGAGAGAGCGGAATAGCTTGCCAGTGCGATTGAGCATAAAGAGTGAGAGTGAGAGGGAAATGTTTTAAAAAAACATCATGTGTCTTTTTTTCCCTGAGTGCACTCGAGCGCATTGTGAAATGTGCTCAATCGCACTGGTATGCAAGTGCATAGGGTGATGCGCTCGCACGCAATGGAGTACAGGGCGGGAGTGCGCTCGATCACACTATGTAGTGCGCTCGAGCGCAAGGTAGAAAATATTGATAGTGACAAAACATTAAAGAATAAAAATAATGAAATGAACAAGGAGCAGAACTGGTAACAATACAACCATACCATACTTTAGTGGCCTCAGTACCACTAGCCCTGATAGAGATGCTTGAGCTATAAGTTTATGAAAGTGGGATGTGCTCAAGCGCTCTCTATAATAGCTTCAGTGCTACTTTCTTTGAAGGGGGCACTTAGAGCCCACATCAGGTGGTTCAAGTGCCCTTGACAGCTGCTTCATCTCCAATTTTGGTTCCTGGACCATAGAAGAGATAAAAGCAGTATTAGTAGGCCAGGGAGGTTCAACTAGAGGAATATACTTACTTGGAAGCTTTAGTATGTCCTTCAAGGGGTGCATGGCTTTATTGATGTCTTTAATCACATTGTCATCCTCTGGCTCAATATCTAATCTTAGGATACCATAGTTGAGGGTGGTCTCCAATGGATTACTGTGTTGGACCTGAAAAAATTTCTCCACAACACCTTGCATCAAGCTTACACTCGAATATTCATTATCATCTTTGGTTGATCTTAATGTATTAAATATTTTGAAATCTATTTCCTCATCATTTACCTTCATAGTGGCTATTTGTAAAGGTAATCAATGAATATATATGTGGAAAAGCATAATTAGGGCTTCAATCAAGCCCTATAAGAGTTTAGTTACACATGCTAGTTGAACTAAACATTATAACCATAATTAAACTAAAACAGAAAAATAAAACCCAAAGAATACTAGGGAGACGAGTCATCAATTCCTCTCCAAAGCTTATAACTTTAAGCCAAAAACCAAAAAGTTATGTTTTCTGTGTTTTACAAGGCTAGATATAGGGCTCTAAGGGTGCCCCGAAACCCTAATTTCCAATTTAAGGTCTGGAGACTTCTTTCCAATTCTGGCTCTACCACCTCTGGTGCGTGTGCGCTTGATCGCAAGGGAGTCTACACTTGAGCGCATGTGTGCGCTCGAGCCTTCTAAGTGTGCACTCGTGTGCCTGTGCACTCGATCATAAAGGAGGTGCACTCGAGCGCACCTTGCTGGTTTTGCAGATCTTTACTTTTTATTCCTTAGAGCTCCAAAATGTCTTCTTTTTGTCAAAGCCCTATGAAAAACACATAAAACATGAAAATGAAGTAGAATCTACTAAAATAGATAAACAAAGAGCCTAACAAGCGTAAATTAAGGGGCTTAAATATGACTATTTAAGCACCTATCACTTATAGCTCACAAATCTATATGTCCTACCCGCTACTTGAAATTATTTAACAATGAGGAGTGAGCTTTACAAGCTCAGCGAATTAAATTTACTGGAAGTACTCGATTTGTATACTTCCAGTCACATCTTATAATTCAATCGTTTCTAATTCACCAATATTAATCATCTATTTCCTCACAAATAATAATTTAACATTTCAAATAATCTTCTAAAATTCATTCATCTATTATCTTATATAACTCAATAATAATATTCTGTTATCACTACCCATATCATAATTCCAATCATTTATCAATCTCTTCTTAAATTAATCATCAAACATATCAATTTTTCTTCTCATATATTTATTCATCTTGAGATTATCAAGTCAACATCATTATTTATCTCGTTATGAGGTTCACAGCATATAATCAATCAATCAAATAATTTTTATCGTAACATACTTTCATATTTCTTTCTCATCATATCTGTCACTCTGTTAGACTCATTTTTCTATCAATAATTTCACAATCAAGACTGATACTTTAGCATATCAATAAATAATAATCAATATTTAAAACAAATGTAATGCATGAATTTAAATTATCTTTGTTTCTTTCTCATTGGATTATTTCATATTATCATATGGGAATATCTTCACACATGTCGGCATGTTTCAACTAGACCAGCTACCTTCTTGGTCTTTTCAACCAAACCAGCTGCCTTCATGGTATTCCCTTTTATGCATATAAGCAATAATATGCAAGCAAACATACATTAAACATTCAATTCAAATATCTAGCTCTTTCTCAAAATTATTATTTTTTATCATATTTATTAAATTGTCTCCTCATATATCATATAAATTTTTCAATTATATTTTCAGAAATTTCATACAACTTCTCAGCATATTTTTCATTAATCAATCATTTTCAAATATTATTTCTTATATAATTAATATTCAAAACATAAAACTTAACAGAAGCTTAATCTTTAATTTTTATACCAAACTGTTTACAACCTGCCACCATTTGTTCTCTTAATGGTTTAGTTATCTAACATGCAATGTTTGCATGTTATGCAGCCAGCACTTGGATGTCCAGGTGTTGCCCCCCCTCCCCCCCCCCCCCCCCCCCCCGGCCCCTTTTCTTTGAAATTTCAAATGACTACACATGGACCTAGGTGGCGTCTAGGTGTCTGTCTATCCCTCTCTTTTTTTCAAAAGAATTATTTCATTCAATAGTAAATCTTTTATGTGTCTCTCTCTCTCTCTCTCTCTCTCTATATATATATATATATATATATATATATATATATATATATATATATATATATATTATTTTAATTTCATGTAATATCTATCAAATTACTTCTTTACCCTTACTTTTAAGAACACGGGTATTACAATTTTACCCACTTTATAAAAATTTTGTCCGCAAAATTTCCTTACCTAACTCATGAAAAAGCTGGGGGTACTCTTTCTGCATTCTTGCCTCATGTTCCCAAGTAATTTCTTCAACATCTTTGTTCTGCCATAATACTTGAATCAAAGGAATAACTTTTTTATGCAAGACTTGTTCCTTTCTATCTAGAATTCTGACTGGTACTTGCATAAAGGTCAAATCTTCCTGAAGTTCTACAGCCTGATTCAAAATACTATGGGATTCATCATGTAAACACTTTCTCAAAAGTGAAACATGAAACACATTGTGTAATTTCCTTAACTCTAAAGGCAAATCCAATTTGTATGCTAATGGTCTAACTCTTTCAATCACCTCATATGGCCCCACAAATCTTGGACTCAACTTCCCTTTCTTTCTAAATCTCAACCCTTCCACAGAGATATCTTCAAAAATACCCAGTCACCCACCTGAAACTCAAGAGGTCATCTTCTATTATCATCATATCCCTTATGTTTGTTCTGTGATGCTCTAAGGTTCTTTCTAACCAGTTTGATCCTCTCAGTAGCAAAACCTATCATTTATGGACTAAATACCTTTCTTTCTCCAACTTTTTCCCAACATACTGGAGTTCTGCACCTTCTACCATATAAAGCCTTAAATGATGCCATCCCAATACTGGTTTGATATTGATTATTGTATGCAAACCCGATCAAAGGTTAATAAGCATCCAAGCTCACTAAAAAACTCAATACACTTGCCCTCAGCATATCTTATAGTATTAAGATAATTCTCTTTGTTTACCCATCAGTTTGAGGATGAAAAGCTATACTAAACTACAATTGCGTACCCATAGCTTCCTAGAAACCCCTCCAAAATCTAGAAGTGAATCTAGAATCCCTGTATGATACAATACTTAAAGGCTCTCCATGTAATCTCACAATTTTCGCTATATATAATTCAGCCAACTTTTCAAGATTCCATGTAGTTTTAATAGGAAGGAAATAGGAAGACTTAGAAAGTCTATCCACTATAACCCATACAACATCATGACCTCTTTAAGTACGGGGAAAACCATAAACAAAATTCATACTTACATTCTCCCATGGCCATTCAGGTACTGGAAGAGGCTGTAATAAACCTACTAGATGTCTATTCTCATATTTCACTTGTTGACAAATCAAACATCTAGAAATATATTTAGTTACATCCTTTTTCATCTCTGACCACTAATAATTTTGTCTCGATCCCCTGTACATTTAATTATTACCAGGGTGCATAGAATACACAGAATCATGAACCTCTCTTACTATCTCCTTTCTCGTCTCAACATCATTTAGAACACAAACTCTATGTCCTAATACCACCATACCATCTTTTCTAATTCTAAACCCAGTCGGTTTCTCACTCAATATTTCTTGTCTGATCTTCTCTATCCTTTCATCTCTACTTTGCATTTGTACCAAGCGATCAATAATAGAAGATTGCACCACTATATTTGCCATCAAAACTCCTCTATCACTGATACTCAACTGCATTCTCCTTTCTCTCAAATTTGTCATCAAGCTAATATCTTGACTCCCAATAGCAACTAATTTACCTGTAGACTTTCTACTCAATGTATCGGCAACTACATTAGCCTTCCTTGGATGGTAATGAATTGTACAGTCACAATCACTAATCAACTCAATCCACCTCCTCTGCCTCAAATTCAACTCTTTCTAGGTAGGTAAATACGTCAAACTATGACAGCCAATTCTAAATCATAGGTTGGGTAATTCCTCTCATGGTTCTCCAATTGCCTAAAAGTATAAGCTATAACTCTCCTATTTTGCATCAACACACATCCCAACCCCTGATGTGACGCATCACTACATACCACAAATCCTTCATAACCAGAATGAAACACTAATACCATAGCAGTCATTAATTTCTCTTTCAACAGCTGCAAACCCCTCTCACATTCTTCTGACCACATTGACTTTACTTCCTTTCTGGTCAATTTGGTAAATGGTCCAGCAATAATAGAAAAATTCTGAATAAATCTCTTATAATAATCAGCCAACCCCAAAAAGCTTCTAATTTCAATCACGCTAGTGGGTCTTTCCCAATTCAACACTGCTTTTACTTTCTTTGGGTCAACTTCTATACCATCTCCTGAAACAACAATCCCTGTGAAAGATATTTCACTCAACCAAAACTCACATTTAGAGAACTTTCCGAACAATTTCTCTCTCCTAAGAATTTCCAACACAATCTCTAAATTTTTCCCATGTTCCTCTTCATTCTTGGAATATACTAGAATATCATCAATAAATACAATCACAAATCTATCCAAGAATAGTTTAAACACTTGATTCATTAGATCCATAAATGCTACAAGAGCATTAGTTAACCCAAATGGCATCACAAGGAACTCGTGATGGCCATAATGTGTCCTAAAAGCAGTCTTAGGAATGTCCTCCTCCTTTACCCTCAACTAATGATAACCCATTCTCAGGTCTATCTTAGAAAACACCTTAGCCCCCTGCAACTACTCGAATAAATCATCTACCTTGGGCAAAGGATATTTATTCTTAATGGTGATCTTATTCAACTGTCTATAATCAATACACAACCTCATCGTTCCATCATTTTTCTTCACAAACAACACAAGGGCTCCCAAGGTGACATACTAGGTCGAATGAACTATTTATCTAGCAACTCCTGAAGCTGAACTTTCAATTCTTTCAACTTAACTGGTGCAATTCTATAAGGTGCTATAGATATGGGTGCTAATCCCGGAATCACCTAAATAGAAAACTCAATCTACTTATTGGGAGGCAACCTAGACAACTCCTTAGGAAACACATCAGAAAAATCTTTAACTACTAAGATTTCTTCTAACTTCCTAATCTCATTTCTAGAATCCACCACATACGCCAAACACCCCTCACATCCCTTCTTCAACCATTTACTAGCAGTCAGGGCAGAAATAAGATAGTTGGCAAGTATCTTACGTTCTCTTCGAAAATTCAACTCCTCTTGTTCTGGTATTCTGAACACCACATTCTTCCTAAAATAATTTACCTAAGCATGATATGCATATAACCAATTCATCCCCAGAATTAAATCGAAATCTATCATATCTAAAGGCAACAAATCAACTTCAAATTCTCTATCAGCCATACTAATCACACAACCCTGATAAATTGTCCTGATAATAACCATATCCCTAGTAAGAACCTTAACAATAAAAGCATGCATCAAAGGACTAATACAAGCATAAATGGATTTCATATAACCACTGGATGCAAAATAATAGATTGCATCAGGATCAATCAATAATCTAGAAAGTCTATTAAGAATTGATACCATACCCATAATAATATTAGGAGTGGCATGTACATCCTGTTGGGTCAATACATAGACTCTGCTATCTCTGGGCTATAACTGACCACCGCGTCCTCTCTCAACTAGTGATCCTCTACCTCTGTTCCGCATACTCCCTGATCCACCACCTCTCTCCACTCGTTTTCTCCCAACACCTCCAGCACTTATCTGAACAGATTTCTCCACTGGATAATCTACACTAATATGTCATCCCTCACCACATACAAAGCACATCAGAGTAAGATAATTCTGAGACAGATGCCATGTCTGATTATATGTAAAGAAAACTTTTGTCTCTCGATCATACATCAGATTACCATTTCCCTTTGGTGGCATACTTACTCCTCTACCATAACTTCCAGTTCCCATAGCTTGTCTCCTAAATCTAGGGGTCCCACCATTATTTCTCTGAGCTACAGAAGTAGCAAATTTAGCTTGCTTCTGGCTTTGTATTACAATTCCCTGTGACAAGGAACGCCCCATCTGGGGTGGTCTCCCACCCTGCATACTCACACCACTACATCACTTGGGTCCCTCAAATCTAGACCTCTTCAGTCAATCCCTCCTATCTCTAAACTCCATCACATCCTTCTTATTTTGCAATGCTTTATCCACCATTATAGCATAATTCCCAATACCTATGTAAGAGAATTTAGTTCAAATTTCATAGTGTAACCCGTCGAAAAATCTCTTCCATTTCCTCTCCTCTGTATTTACTAACTTGGGTAAAAACATCGACAGGGCTATAAATATACTATCACACTCAGCCACAGATAAAGTATTCTGCCTTAAATGAATAAAATCTCTCTCCTGCTGTGCTTGAAACGTATCTGGAAAATACTTCGCAAAGAACATATCCTTAAACTTACACTATGTTAAGGTTTGATTTACCTGTGTACTCAATCTAGTTAGAATATCCTCCCACCATTAATAAGTCTCACTTTCTAGCTTAAATGAAGCAAAAGCAACCCCCTGCCTATCTGTCACTGGTAAGACTTCAAAATATTTCTCAACATGTTTAATCCACTGCTCAGCTTCAATAGGATTTATAGATCCTCTAAAAGACTGGGGTTTAAACTTAATAAATCTCACAAAACAATCCCATTGCATCTCATGTTCAAACATATCCTCTCACTGAGAAGCCTTTTGTCTCACTGCATCAAGTTCTATTATACCTATTTCTTCTAATCTCCTCTATAAATTATCAGCTCTTTCTTCTATTGCATTCATTTTCTTTATAGAACTATTAAGAACTTCTCTCAACTTATACCTCTTAATATTGGATTCTCTCCCACCTCTACTAGTACCAGTTGTAGTAGCAACATATTCCCTTGCATAAACCACAGACTCGACCTCCCCCTCTACTTCAGCTCTTCTAAATATTGGGGTCCACCACATCCTCTCTGATTCAGAACTCTACCTCTAGCTCTAGAACGTCCACGTGTCATCCTCAGACTCTACATTAACATGTATTTTATTTAAATATTTCACTTTAGTTTTTTTATGTAGTCTGCAGAATCATAAAACATAATGATCTGATACTGTTGAATGTTTATCTACCTAAATTAATAAGCAAATAATCGAACTTGTTTTACTTGCAAGTGCACAAGGTCTACAGCAGCATAGTGTGCAAGTGCGAGATCATCTCCATAGGGATTGGTGAATTTCGTTTTAGAACTAGTTTCATAATGTAAAAATTGATAGAAATAAATATTGAGTCTAGATTGATAATGATAAGAATATAGGCCTTTGATATCTACCACTAATCATACTCTCTCAATAAGTAATGTGCCAATGCTCTAGCCCTACCATGAATACCTAATGGTTGTCAACTTAAGGGCTTGGTCCGCTCCTTAAGCTATTGATTTCCCTAAGCAACGAGTTAGGCATGGTGTATACTCTAACTCTTTTCTCTCTTAAGGGATTCATCATAGTGTATACTGAGTTGTTCCTTAAAAGAGCAGAAGCTCTGTGGAAATTAACAACCACTCGAGACCTAAGGCATGTTGTATACTCCCAGTTTCCCATGTTGATTAACCCACGAATCCAGTTTAGATTTTTTTATTACTATTGTCAGACCCAGGACTCAGTCATCCAAATTGATCTAACTAACTAATTCATACCACATGCATAAGATGATCAGACAAACACATATGAGGAATTCAATAAAACAGGCATTAATCAATTGAAGCATCATAACATGGCTATTTGCAAAGGCAACAATACTTATATATAGAAAAGCATTACTAGGGCTTCAATCGAGCCCTATTAAGAAGTTAGTTACACATGCTGTCTATGATAAACATTATCATAACATAAACTAAATAGAAAAGATAAAACCCGAAGAATACTGTGAAGACGAGTCATCAATTCCTCTCAAAAGCTTACAACTTAAAAGCCAAATTAAAAAGTATAGTTTCTGTGTTTTACAAGACTATATATAAGGTTCTAAGGATGCCTCGAAACCCTAATTTCCAAAATAAGACCCGAAGACATCTTTCAAAAACTGGCTCTGCTGCCTCTTTCTGCATGTGTGCTCGATCACATGCCTTTGTGCGGGTGTGCTTAAGCCTTCTAGGTGTGCGCATGAGTGCTGGTGTGCTCAATCTCAGGAGAGGTGTGCTCGAGCGCACTTGGCTAGTTTCAGATCTTCAGTTTTTCTTCCTTAGAGCTCCAAAATGTCATATTTTCTTTAAAGACCTATGAAAAACACAGAAAACACAAAAATAAAGTAGAATCTACTAAAATATATAAACAATGAGTCTAACAACTATAAATTAAGGGGCTTAAATATAATATTTACGCACTTATCACACCCCCAAACTTATATATCTAGTCCCTTAGCAATACAAAACGAAAAACTATTTGAAAAGAAAAATCAAAGATAAATTCATGATTCATGATATCTAAAAATTTGGGTTGCACATAAAACCTTGATGATTGTTCATGATTAAGGTTATAATAAGAACACATATTTGCAATGAATAAGGGTTTTAAATTCTAATTACTTACACAAGGCTGGTTTAAGGCATCGCAAGTTTGACTTAGTGTGTGGTGAATTAGCATATAAAAGATGAGGCTTCCAAATAACTCTAATGTATAGTGTTTCAGTGTTCTAACATTCATCGAATTTCCTATCAGAATGAACAATAATGGCATAGTTTTATTTCTTTCTTTTTCTTTCTTTTTCTTTCATCATGACATTTTTGCCACGTTGAGTTCCATTAAGCTTTCTAATTGACCCATGACCCATGTAACGAGTGTTTAGCCAATAACTCCCAAACCAGACAGTTTTAGGGCATTAGGTGTAAAGACACCCCTAAGGACTTACTAACTTGAGTCAAAAAGGCTACGGAACTAACTGGTCTTAATGTTGCCAAGCGAAATTCCCACCTTTTGACGTGAACACTCACTGCTTACTGAGGCAAGAGGTCCAGTTACTCAGTGGAAATTTTAATGATCATTATATGCATAATTCCCACCTTTTGACATGAACACTCACTACTTACTAAGGCAAGAGGTCCAATTACTCAGTGGAAAGTTCATTTAATGATCATTAGGAGCATTTCATTTTCTCTTTTTGTGCAATAATCATTTTTTCTATTTTTCTATGCCAAAATGTTCTTCTAACAAGTTATCCGATAATAATTAGGTCATAAAACATACACATAAAAATTATATGTCATACCTCAAACAATTATATACTAATGTGCTAGTGAGAGATTTAAATCAAACTTGTGAATTCTTAAGTGCCTTGAGGTAGGTAATTAAACTTTTAAAAATCTTATTACTAGACTATGTGTTATAGATTTTAAGCTTACTGATGAAGTTTTATCATAATATTTATTTTAAATCAACCAAACTCTTTAAAAAAAATGAACATGCATTTATCTTTTCAATAATACTAAAAAAAACTGGGACACAGTGTGTGAATTGTGTCTCCCATACCCCCAAACTTAATGTACACATTGTCCCTGATGTGTAAGTGACATGGAAAGATCTGACCTAGGAGATGGAGAACTAAATGGCTGGCATGGCTTGTAGCACACCACCAAACTTGAACTGGGTGCATGCACTATGTTCCTGAAAAAGAAAAACAAACGTTGTTGTTGGAAATCACCTTGACAAGATGTCAAGGTGGTGATCTTCCAAACACCTAAGTCTAGAATGACTTGAAAAGATTTGGAATCGAAAACAGGAACAGAAAATCAAAGATAGAAAGAAGACAAGCAATTTGTTATTGAGGTTCGGCAATATGCCTACATCCCCGTGAGTTTCTCCAAACTCTCTGCACTAAATCAATGGTTCTTTACAAATACAGCAACCATTTTCAAGAAGCTCAAGTTCTTGAAGAAACCAAGAAGAGAAGAAAGGAAGAAGATAAGAACTAACAATGCTCTCTATCTAATCTAGACTTCTCTCTCTTTACAACCAGCCTCACTACAATGAGTCCCTCATGTGTTTGATCTTTACACTCTCACACAATTCTCTCTTGTATTACAATTGATCTCAAAGTATGTCACAAACTTGTGTTGTTCTATTGTTGAAAAATGAGGCTAAGAAACCCTTTTTATAGCCACCCACTTCTAGGTTATTCTTGAGATTTAATCCTCACCCTTTGATCATGATTACCACTTAATCATGGCCCTCCATCACTCCTAAATGGTGCTGTGTGTTTTAACCTTGCACCCACGCACCTAAGAGAGGGTTAAAACAGGCTGTCCATGTGTGCTTTACTTTGCCTAGCGCCTAGGCGCTCAACAGGGCATGGTGTGGTGCTGGGCAGAGTCCCTTTGCACATTCTCTGGGTAGTGCAGTGCTGGTGAGGTGCGGTGCGGTGCGGTGCTGGTGTGCATCAAGCAGCACACCTTCTGGATAGTGTGGTGCTGACAAATGGGCGGTGTGGTGCTGGTGCATTTTTGGAGCCTTCATCCTATGCGGTGTGCCGCTAGTGAAGGGGTGGTGCGGCGTACACTGATGTTGCCTCTTCACCCAACTATGCGCACACTCTTTCAGCTTATGTGTAGAAGTGCGCACACTAGTGCACCTACCCTTACCTTGCTCCAAAGTGATGCACACACATGTGTGCAGACCTTTAACTTGCTGAACTTTAATTCTTCAACCTTGGTTTAGACTTTAACCATCTTTGAACCATGTTTAGACATGTTTAAACCTTAGATAAATACCAACAGTTGTGCTGGAAAACAAGAAATACTAATAAGAAATTGTTAAATAAAAGTAAATACTAATAATAAAAGAAAATAATATAATGAAAATGATATATTGTGGGGTGCCTCTCATGAGCGTAAAGTTTTACGTCTTCAGCCAGATGTAGTATCCTCTCACTACTGGTCTCCAGGTGGTGCAGTCGATAAGGTACCGAGTGTGGGAGGTAGTTGATCGAGGATGGCCTGTAGCATCTCCTCCTGTCGCGCAAACTGCGACTCCAAACCATCTATCCACTGATGTATCAATAGGGTCACCTCTCTATCCTCCCTATGAATATCAAAGAGCTCATAGTGGAAAGAGGACAGCTCCTCTAGAAGGTGCTGATACTCGGTGGACCCCATGTCTGGCTGGTCTTCCTCCTAAGTAGGGCTTGTTGCGGTGTGCTCTGTGTCCATAGAGTCATCCTCTATAGGCTCATCAGCAGGTACAGGATCTCGAGGTCCTCGGGGGCATATGGGACTAGCTCAAGCTCCACTGGCTCCTCCCAAAGAAAGGGTAGTCACTCACCGGTCCATTTAAAGAGAAACTTTTGATCCCTTTTTTCTTGAAGATATGGCTGAGGAAGAACCGGAAGGGGGAGCCCCTATGCATTCATAGTGGTGGTTTAATGGCCATGCACGTGGTCCCAAAACTTATGAATCTGGCTCCATATAACTGATGGGATGGAATACCAGGAAATAAATATAGGGGCCTGTAGGAATTGGTCCCTCCTCTTAGTCTTATGCCCTAAGGGGGCACACATATTGCACTGGAGGATGGAGTCCACGAGCCAGAATCATGGATGCAACCTCAACCAGCTCCCTTCGTTGGTTGTGCCAGTCAACGTACTGGCCCACACACATATCTTCGATGATGTGGGGGCAGGGGAAACGACTCTGGCTGTTCCTCCATAATGGGTGTCCCTCAGGAGGGGGCTCATCACAGCAGTGAAAGGGCAACAGCAATGTCTACAGTGGTCAACTTGATGAACTTGCCCTGGACAGGGGAAGATAGAATCTCTGGTCTGGTGCAGTCGTAAGATAAGTTCTCATAGAAACTGACCACAAATCGGGTGTAGGCCGTCGAACAAATATGCTTGAATAGCCACTTTAGTCCTTGAGTCTTGAATTCTTGAACACCCATCGAGTGGTGTCCAAGCTCTTGAAATCCGCCTCAATGTTGAATGTAGTCTCGAACAAGATTTCTAATTGTTCGAAACTAGGCTGGGGATGATTGGGGATGGTTGCTGGAGGCTTGGGAAGTGGAGGAAACTTGTTTAGGCATTGTGGTGTAGTTACTGTCAAGTTTGCGCTCGATCACAGGTTAGGTGCGCTCGATCGCACAGGGTGACTTGCGCTTGATCACAGGGGCCTTGTGCTCGAGTGCAGTGGTTCAGGCAATAGGTCGAACAGGTTGTGGGTGACAGAAGCTGGAAGCTGTGGGAAGCACATAAACATGATCTTCAACCTCCTGCAGAAAAAACAACAACCCAATCATTACAAAGAAAGTTAGTATATGACCATTATTTAAATGCAATAGCTAAAAATCAACAACCGAAAGGATGTTGGGAAGGGGGGTTGGTTTTTGAATCAAAATGTACCTTGTTGCAGAGAGAGAGTAAGGACAATGGTATACAGGTTTATGTACTGTCGTGTGAGGTGATGATTGTGGTGGTGAGGATTGGGATGGGGAGAGTTAGAGTGTGTGAGAGTGAGAGAGACAGTGTGTGCACTTGAGCGTATATGTTGAGGGAGAGACAATTTGTTTTTAAAATGAGCACGTGAGTTTTGCCTCGAGTGCGCTTGAGTGCATTGTGAAGTGCGCTTGATCGCACTTGTGCACAAGTGTGGTGTGTGCACTCGTGCGCTATGGAGCGCAGGTCGAGGGTGCACTTGAGCACACTGTGTGGTGCGCTCGAGTGCAAGGCAGCAAGTATATAAAAAAAAACCTTACCAGGACTAAGAGGATAAAAAAATGAGCATGAGTTCAGAACAATACAACCATACCATATTTTAGTGGCCTCAGTACCACTAACCTCAATAGAGGTGCTTGAGTTATATGGTTATCAAAATAGGAATTGCTCAAGCGCTCTCTATAGTAGCTTTAATGCTACTCTCTTTAAAGGGGGCATTTAGAGCCCACCTTATGTGGTTCAAGTGCCCTTGGATCAGCTGTACATTGAATAGATTGAAGTGTCAAGTCTTCGTCTCTAGGAGGTATGTTGAGATCAAGGTATGGTTTGACTCTGTGTCCATTGACTGTGATTGTCCGATTGCCATTGGAACCATGAATCTCCAAAGTACCATGAGAAAAGACCTTGGTGACCACATAAGGACCAGACCATCAGGACTTTAGTTTTCTTGGGAACAGTCTTAATCTTGAGTTGTATAGCAACACCCTTTATCCCACATGAAACTCTTTCCTTACTAGTTATCTGTCATGATAGGCTTTTATCCTTTCTTTGTAGAGCTTGGTATTCTCATACGCATTATATCTTAATTCTTTTAGCTCATTTAAGTGCAATTTCCTCTTTTCACCCGCTTGTTTTATTTCAAAATTGAACTGTTTAATGGCCCAATATGCTCGATGTTCTAACTCCACTGGCAAATGTCATGCTTTACCAAAGGCTAAGTGGTATGGGGACATCCCAATTGGTGTTTTGTAAGCTGTCCTATATGCCCATAGAGCATCAGTTAGTCACAAAGACCAATCCTTTCGATTAGGATTCACAGTCCTTTCTAGGATGCTTTTGATTTCTCGGTTACTTATCTCCACTTGGCCACTAGTCTGAGGGTGATATGGAGTGCCAACCTTATGGGTGATCTCATATTTTCTTATGAGTGCGGCAAACAAATGATGATGAAAGTGGCTGCCACCATCACTGATGATTGCTCATGGGGTCCCAAACCAGGTAAAAATGTTATCCTGTAGAAACTTCACAACCACTTTATAATCATTAGTCTTTCAGGGGACAGCCTCGACCTATTTGGACACATAATCTACACCCACAATGATATACAAATAACCAAAGGAATTAGGGAATGGACCCATGAAATCGATGCCCTATACTTCAAAAAGTTCTACTATATGAATATTTTGTAGGGACATCTGATTTCAAGATGAGATGTTACCTGCCACTGGCATCTATCACATAATCTGCAAAATGATAAGGCATCTTTAAACAGATTAGGCCAATAAAAACTAGATTGTAATACCTTAAATGTTGTTCTCTTGGCCCCAAAGTGTCCTCCATAAGCAAACTGATGGCAATGTTGTAATAAGTTCAAGTGCTCCTTTTCTGAGACACACCTTCTTATGATTTGATCGGGGCAGAATTTGAGTAGGTAGGGATCATCCCAATGGTAGTGTCTAGACATAGATATCAGCCGTTTCTTTCCTTGAATGGTCATTCTTGGAGGAAAAACCTTAGCAGTTAGATAATTGACAATATCCACATACCATGGAAGTGTTACCTCTAGTGTGAATAATTGTTCATCAGGGAAGTTCTCATTCAAAGGTAGCTCATCTTTGTCATCCTCATAAGGTAGCCTTGATAAATGATTTGCAACCACATTTTCACTGCCCTTCTTGTCTTTGATCTCTAAGTCAAACTCTTTCAATAGGAGTACCTATCTGATTAACCTAGGCTTTGCATTAGAAAACAAATATCTCAAGGCAGAATGATCAATAAATACAATAACCTTAGAGCCAATCAGATATGATCTAAACTTTTCTAAAGCAAAAATAACAGCTAACAATTCCTTTTTCAGTAGTAAAATAGTTAAGCTTAGCATTATTTAAAGTTCTAGAAGCATAGTAAATAGCATGAGGTATCTTATTGACTATCTGGCCTAAGACAGCTCCTAAGGCAAAGTCACTAGCATCGCACATTAGCTCGAACAGAAAATTCCAATCTAGTGCCATCATTATTGGTGTGGAGGTGAACACATCCTTTAGTTTGTTCAAAACTGTCATACAGTTATCAGTCCATTCAAACTTGGTATCTTTATCTAACAATGCACATAGAGGTTTAGAGATCTTAGAAAAGTCCTTGATGAATTATCTGTAGAATCCAACATGTCCAAGGAAACTTCTGACTCCCTTGACTGTTAGAGGATGAGGCAACTTTGAAATGATGTCTATTTTGGCCTTGTCTACCTCAATGCCTTTGTTGGAGATCGAATGTCCCAACACAATGCCTTGTTGAACCATAAGTGACACTTCCCCCAATTCAGCACTAAGTTGCTCTCTTCACATCTCTTTAGGACACTCTCTAGATGATTAAGGCATTCATCGAAATTGTAACCAAAAATACTGAAATCATCCATGAATACCTCAATGAATTTCTCAACCATGTCAGAAAATATGCTCATCATACATCTTTGAAAGGTGGCTGGTGCGTTGCATAAACCAAATGGTATCCTTCGATAAGTAAATGTGTCGAAAGGACATGTGAAGGTAGTCTTTTCTTGATCCCCAGGTGCTATGGCAATCTAATACTCATCCAAGAAGCAATAATAGATATGGCCTGCTAATCTCTCTAACATCTGATCAATGAATGGCAAGGGAAAGTGATCTTTTCTGGTTACCTTGTTTAATCTTCGGTAATCAATACATACCCTCCAACCAGTTGTTTTTCTTGTAGGTGTGAGCTCCTTATCCTCATTCTTGACTACTGTGATCCCACTCTTTTTAGGAACAACTTAGACCGGACTTACCCATTTACTGTCTGAGATGGGGTAGATAATGCCAACATCTAATAGTTTTAAAACCTCGGCCTTTACTACCTCTTTCATGTGTGGGTGAAGTCTTCATTGAGCATCTCGAGTGGGCTTTGCTTCATCCTCAAGGTAGATATGATGCATACACTTAGCTGGACTTATCCCCTTGATATCAGAAAACAGATATCTCAAGGTAGCATGATCAATAAATACAATAACCTTAGAGCCAATCAGATATGATCTAAACTTCTCTAAAGCAAAAATAACAGCTAACAATTCCTTTTTCAATGGTAGAATAGTTAAGCTGAGCATCATTTAAAGTTCTAGAAGCATAGTAAATAGCATGAGGTACCTTATTAACTCTCTGGCCTAAGACAACTCCGAAGGCGAAGTCACTAGCATCGCACATTAGCTCGAACAAAAGATTCTAATCTGGTGCCATCATTATTGGTGCGGAGGTGAACACATCCTTCAATGTGTTGAAAGCTGTCATACAGTTATCAATCCATTCAAACTTGGTATCTTTAGCTAACAATGCATATAGAGTTTTAGAGATCTTGGAAAAGTCCTTGATGAATCATCTATAGAATTCAGAATGTCCAAGGAAACTTCTCACTCCTTTAACTGTTAGAGGAGGAGGCCACTTTGAAATGATGTCTATTTTGACCTTGTCTACCTCAATGCCTTTGTTAGAGATCGAATGTCCCAACACAATTCCTTGTTGAATCATAAGTGACACTTCTCCCAATTCAGCACTAAGTTGCTCTCTTCACATCTCTTTAGGACACTCTCTATATGATTAAGGCATTCATCGAAATTGGAACCAAAAATGCTGAAATCATCCATGAATACCTCAATGAATTTCTCTACCATGTCAGAAAATATGCTCATCATACATCTTTGAAAGGTGGCTGGTGCGTTGCATAAACCAAATGGTATCCTTCGATAAGCAAATGTGCTGAAAGGACATGTGAAGGTAGTCTTTTCTTGATCCTCAGGTGCTTTGGCAATCTAATACTCATCCAGGAAGCAATAATAACTATGGCCGGCTAATCTCTCTAACATCTGATCAATGAATGGCAAGGGAAAGTGATCTTTTCTGGTTACCTTGTTTAATCTTCGGTAATCAATACATATCCTCCAACCAGTTGTTTTTATTGTAGGTATGAGCTCTTCATCCTCATTCTTCATTACTGTGATCCCACTCTTTTTAGGAACAACTTAGACCGGACTTACCCATTTACTGTCTGAGATGGGGTAGATAATGCCAACATCTAATAGTTTTAAAACCTCGGCCTTTACTACCTCTTTCATGTGTGGGTGAAGTCTTCATTGAGCATCTCGAGTGGGCTTTGCTTCATCCTCAAGGTAGATATGATGCATACACTTAGCTGGACTTATCCCCTTGATATCAGAAAACAGATATCTCAAGGTAGCATGATCAATAAATACAATAACCTTAGAGCCAATCAGATATGATCTAAACTTCTCTAAAGCAAAAATAACAGCTAACAATTCCTTTTTCAGTGGTAGAATAGTTAAGCTGAGCATCATTTAAAGTTCTAGAAGCATAGTAAATAGCATGAGGTACCGTATTAACTCTCTGGCCTAAGACAACTCCGAAGGCGAAGTCACTAGCATCGCACATTAGCTCGAACAAAAGATTCTAATCTGGTGCCATCATTATTGGTGCGGAGGTGAACACATCCTTCAATGTGTTGAAAGCTGTCATACAGTTATCAATCCATTCAAACTTGGTATCTTTAGCTAACAATGCATATAGAGTTTTAGAGATCTTGGAAAAGTCCTTGATGAATCATCTATAGAATTCAGAATGTCCAAGGAAACTTCTCACTCCTTTAACTGTTAGAGGAGGAGGCAACTTTGAAATGATGTCTATTTTGACCTTGTCTACCTCAATGCCTTTGTTAGAGATCGAATGTCCCAACACAATTCCTTGTTGAATCATAAGTGACACTTCTCCCAATTCAGCACTAAGTTGCTCTCTTCACATCTCTTTAGGACACTCTCTATATGATTAAGGCATTCATCGAAATTGGAACCAAAAATGCTGAAATCATCCATGAATACCTCAATGAATTTCTCTACCATGTCAGAAAATATGCTCATCATACATCTTTGAAAGGTGGCTGGTGCGTTGCATAAACCAAATGGTATCCTTCGATAAGCAAATGTGCCGAAAGGACATGTGAAGGTAGTCTTTTCTTGATCCTCAGGTGCTTTGGCAATCTGGTTGTACCCACTATACCCATCCAGGAAGCAATAATAACTATGGCCGGCTAATCTCTCTAACATCTGATCAATGAATGGCAAGGGAAAGTGATCTTTTCTGGTTACCTTGTTTAATCTTCGGTAATCAATACATATCCTCCAACCAGTTGTTTTTATTGTAGGTATGAGCTCTTCATCCTCATTCTTCATTACTGTGATCCCACTCTTTTTAGGAACAACTTAGACCGGTCTTACCCATTTACTGTCTGAGATGGGGTAGATAATGTCAATATCTAATAGTTTTAATACCTCGGCCTTTACTACCTCTTTCATGTGTGGGTTAAGTCTTCATTGAGCATCTCGAGTAGGCTTTGCTTCATCTTCAAGGTAGATATGATGCATGCACTTAGCTGGACTTATCCCCTTGATATTAGAAAACAGATATCTCAAGGCAGCATGATCAATAAATACAATAACCTTAGAGCCAATCAGATATGATCTAAACTTCTCTAAAGCAAAAATAACAACTAACAATTCCTTTTTCAGTGGTAGAATAGTTAAGCTGAGCATCATTTAAAGTTCTAGAAGCATAGTAAATAGCATGAGGTACCTTATTAACTCTCTAGCCTAAGACAACTCCCAAGGCGAAGTCACTAGCATCGCACATTAGCTCGAACAAAAGATTCCAATCTGGTGCCATCATTATTGGTGCAGAGGTGAACACATCCTTCAATGTGTTGAAAGCTATCATACAGTTATCAATCCATTCAAACTTGGTATCTTTAGCTAACAATGCATATAGAGTTTTAAAGATCTTGGAAAAGTCCTTGATGAATCATCTATAGAATCCAGAATGTCCAAGGAAACTTCTGACTCCTTTAACTGTTAGAGGAGGAGGCAACTTTGAAATGATGTCTATTTTGACCTTGTCTACCTCAATGCCTTTGTTAGAGATCGAATGTCCCAACACAATGCCTTGTTGAATCATAAGTGACACTTCTCCCAATTCAGCACTAAGTTGCTCTCTTCACATCTCTTTAGGACACTCTCTATATGATTAAGGCATTCATCGAAATTGGAACCAAAAATGCTGAAATCATCCATGAATACCTCAATGAATTTCTCCACCATGTCGAAAAATATGCTCATCATACATCTTTGAAAAGTGGCTGGTGCGTTGCATAAACCGAATGGCATCCTTCGATAAGCAAATGTGCCGAAAGGACATGTGAAGATAGTCTTTTCTTGATCCTCAGGTGCTATGGCAATCTGGTTGTACCCACTATACCCATCCAAGAAGAAATAATAGCTATGGCTGGCTAATCTCTCTAACATCTGATCAATAAATGACAAGGGAAAGTGATTGTTGTGAGTTTTAAATTACTCGCAAGCGCACGAGTCGTTTGCAGTAAAGCGTTGTGCAAGTGCGAGGTCGAATCCACAAGGAATTGCGTTGTGAAAATATAATTTAATCTAAACTAACTCTATTTTAACCTAGTTCCGAATTGTGAATGATAATTTGCAAAACAAATTAAAACTAAATTAAATTGACTTTAAAAACTAATAATTAAAAACACTAAGGTTTTCGAATCCATCCCACCGAAGTTAAGCATACATGTTCTAAAAATATAGCCTATCAAAACATTCAATGAATCCAACTATAAGACAAAAAACAAAGAATATCCCAACTAAACCAAAAGCACCCGATGTATCCGCTCTTAACAAATAACAAAGGGAATCCAATTTAATCGAAAAGCATTCAATGTATCCATCAGATGAAACATAAAGAAAATCCAACAGACAATTGAAACTCAATCAATTATAAGATTAACTCAAATAATTGACAGAACATTTATACTAAAAATTGTCAGATTTGTACAAACAAATCTGAACTACTACGCCAAACAACGGCGGGGCTTCATCTTCAACCTTAGCTGAAGAGTCTAGCCACTCATATCTATAAAGCTATAATAAAAAGTGCTAAACATTTAAACTAAAACAATTGAATATAAAAAAATAAATAAAAAAACTTTACATGGGAGAAATTCCACTCGCTGACGGGCGGCGCTTCCCCTCGTGGTAGCAATGCCTTCGGGATCCACCAAAATGCTGGCAGAAGTCTACCGGTAAACACCAAAGTGGCTCATGAATTGTACACTGAATGATGAAGTGGAGTGGGTCTTATATAGGCAAATACCACAAGTGGAATGTGTTTCCAATCCGATGTGGGATGTGGGATATAGAAATGTGTTTCCAACCAATGTGGGATGTTGGATTTAAGTCTTCACATGCCCTTCAAAACTTCTGTTCACGCTGAAATCCCGCACAGCCCGCACAGCCTGACCTTTGTCTACTAAAACGGCCATAACTTTCTGTAGAAAAATCATTTTTACGAGCCGTAAAATTCTCCAGAAAATAGACTTCTGGATCTTTCTAAGCATATATGGCTCATATCCTGGTTCTTCTTGAATCAATACAGTTTAATTTTCAAAGATGATTGATCTGTACGGGCAATTCTGGCAATTTTAGTGAAACTCCTTTCCCAGTGCTTGTAAACCTGAAAAACAACGAAAACAACTCAAAGTAACAAATTCCTAAGCTAACAAATGTAAATTAGAGGGCCAAAATATGCAATATTTTGCACTCATCAAATATCCCCAAACTTACAATTTGCTAGTCCCTTAGCAAAACAAAATAAAAGACTCAATGAAAAACAAAGAACATAAAGATAAAGTCATCACTCATGGTATCCAAAAATTTAAGGAGCACACATCACCATGATATTCATTCATAAGCAAGCTTAAAAAGGTAAACCCATCTTCGCAATGAATAGAAATGTTAAAATCTAATTACTTACAAAATGCAGGATAAGGCATCACAAGCTTGAATCAGTGTAAGGTGAATTAGCATATAAAAATGAAGCTTCCAAGTAACTCTAGTGTGTAAGGTCTCCATGTCTCAAGATACACCGAATTTCCCATAAAAAATGAACGACAAAGGCATAGTATTTTTTTTTTTTAATAAGGCACGGCTATGTTTAGTTCCCTTAAGCTTTCTAATTGACCCATGTAGCGAGTGTTAAGTCAATGACTCCCAAACCAGGTGGTTTTAGGGGATTAGGTGTAAAGACACCCCTAAGGACTTACTAACTCGAGTCAAAAAGGCTACGAAATTAAACCGACCTTAATATTACCAAGCAAAATTCCACCTTTTGACGTGAACACTCACTGCTTACTGAGGCAAGAGGTCCAGTTACTCAGCGAAAAGTTTATTGATAATTTTTTTTTTTTTTTTATATTTTCCTATGCCCAAGAGTTCATCCAACAAGTCATCCAGTTTCAGTTAAGATAAGGAAAAATACACATTAAAATCACATGTCATACCTCACATAATTGTGCTAATGTGCTCGTGTTAGATTAGATCAAACATGTGAATTCTCAAAATGCCTAAAGTAAGTAACTAAATTTTAAAAATTTATCACCAGATCATGTGTTCAAAATGTTAAGCTCACCAATGACATCACATCACAGAAAATATTTAGATCAACTAAAATTTCACGATAATATGAGCATGCATTTATCTCTATGACGAAAAGACAACAAATTAGGACAAAGTGTGTGATGTGTCTCCCATACCCCCAAACTTAAATTACACATTGACCCCAATGTGTGACTAATATGGAAAGAGCTGACCTGAGATATGAAGAACTATCTGGACTGGTATGGCTCATAGCATACCCCCAAACTTGAACTGAAGTACGCTTTGTCTCTGAAAAATAAAAACTGGAAGACAAAAAAAATACTGGAAACAAACATTAATCATAAAAATGCAAAATAATAAATAAACAAAAGAAAAGATAAGCTGTGGGGTGCCTCCTATGAGCGCTAAGTTTAACGTCTTCAGCCAGACCCAACATTAGTAAACAGGCCCAACTAAGCTCTCCACCATCTGATCAATAAATGGGAATGGAAAATGATCAGGCCTAGTGGCAGCTTTCAATTTACGGTAGTCTAGACACTTTCTCAATCTTGATTGCACTCGAGTTGGAACCAACTCATTGTCTTTATTTACTACCGTAAATTCAGCACGTTTGGGTACGATTGGAATCTGGCTCACCCACTTGCTATCAGAGATGGGATAAATGATCCGTGCTTCTAACAACTTAATATCTTTCGCCCTCACAACCTCTTGTGGCTCCCTCGATGGCTTGGCATTCTCCTCCAACTGTATCATGTACGTCACCAACGAGGGGTTGATTCCTTTGACATCCTCAATAGTCCAGCCTATAGCTTCCTGATGCTCTCTTAAGACGTCCAATAATTTCTCCTCTGGAGCATCACCCAAATCTAAAGCTATAATTATAGGCAAAGAATCTGCTGGACCTGGGAACTTATACTCAAGATTATCCAGTAAAGGCTTAAGTTCCTTCTTGTGAGGTTCAGGTGTTGTGGTTTCCTCCGTCTCACTGCTTTCTCGAGGATCAGACTCCAAAATGACATTTACTTCATCGAGTAACTTATCTAAGCCCAAGTCCTCTCCAAAGTGAGCAAAGCATGCCTCCAAGGGATCCTCAATACGGGATTCATCCATAGTCTCCTCTGTCCTACTACTCTCCCGAGGAGCAGACTCCACGATAGTATTTGCTTGCTCAAGTAACTTATCTAAGTCCAAATCCTCTTCAAACTGAGCAAAGCATGCCTCCATAATGTCCTCAAACTTCCCTTCTTTCTTGGGCACTTGTAGTCTTTCAGGGTAAGGCACTTTAGGTAAAAATGACCTAGAGAGATCCTTAATAATACGAGTGGCTGTAGATGGCTCAGCATCTCTCTTCTCATAGTTGCCACTCTCTTGCCCTTGGTGCATAGCAGGGTTCTCTTCCACTTGATTGTCCACTTGTCTCCCAGAAAAGTATGGGACAGTTGATTGCACTTGTTCCTGCCAATGCATGGGAGTTGAAGAATTTTCCATCGCAAACTGTTCCTTTGGGTTAGGCTCAGGTTGACTGGGGAACTCTCCCTCCTCTCTTTCACCCACGTAACTTGCGATCTGATCAATTTTACTTTCTAGTGTGGCAATCGCTTGGGTGTTTTCTATTGTTGCACTCATCACTTCACTCATAGATTGGCTAGTCGTTTTCATGAAATCATTGAGAGCGTCCTCCAATGACTGCGAAACCGACGCTGGCGCTTGAATGGGAGCTTGGTAAGCGGGTGATGGTGCTGGATAAGCTGAGTGACCATAATTTGGAATTGGTGGAGGAAATTTGGGAGTGTATTGATTGTGAGCATGGTAAGGGTCTCCTCCCTGATTCCTCAGTTGGTTCTGCGTCCATGAAACATTAGAGTGGTCCCACCACCCTGGATTGTATGTTTCAGAGTAAGATCCATTTGATTGCTAACAACACTCATTGAAAGCATTCATTTGTTCCATAGGATACTCGGCACGAGCCGGCATTGATGGGCAATTCTGTGCTAGATGCATGGGACTAGCACAGATGGAACAGCTTTCAACATTGAAAGTGTTGCCAATATTGAGGGACGGGCCGGTTGTTTTAATGAAATCCTTGAGGGTATCCTCTAAAGACTGTGAAACCGGCGCTGGATTCATCCACATTTTTTTTTAAAAAAAAAATTAAATTAAATTTTTTTTTTATAACTAACTAGTAGAAAAATAAAATCAATTCAGACCAAAAATTTTCACAAACAAAACAATTCCCCGGCAACGGCGCCAAAAACTTGTTGTGAGTTTTAAATTACTCGCAAGCGCACGAGTCGTTTGCAGTAAAGTGTTGTGCAAGTGCGAGGTCGAATCCACAAGGAATTGCGTTGTGAAAATATAATTTAATCTAAACTAACTCTATTTTAACCTAGTTCCGAATTGTGAATGATAATTTGCAAAACAAATTAAAACTAAATTAAATTGATTTTAAAAACTAATAATTAAAAACACTAAGGTTTTCGAATCCATCCCACCGAAGTTAAGCATACATGTTCTAAACATATAGCCTATCAAAACATTCAATGAATCTAACTATAAGACAAAAAACAAAGAATATCCCAACTAAACCAAAAGTACCCGATGTATCCGCTCTTAACAAATCACAAAGGGAATCCAATTTAATCGAAAAGCATTCAATGTATCTATCAGATGAAACACAAAGAAAATCCAATAGACAATTGAAACTCAATCAATTATAAGATTAACTCAAATAATTGACAGAACATTTATACTAAAAATTGTCAGATTTGTACAAGCAAATCTGAACTACTACGCCAAACAACGGCGGGGCTTCATCTTCAACCTTAGCTGAAGAGTCTAGTCACTCATATCTATAAAACTATAATAAAAAGTGCTAAACATTTAAACTAAAACAATTGAATATAAAAAAATAAACAAAAAAACTTTGCATGGGAGAAATTCCACTCGCTGACGGGCGGCGCTTCCCCTCGTGGTAGCAATGCCTTCGGGATCCACCAAAATGCTGGCAGAAGTCCACCGGTAAACACCAAAGTGGCTCAGGAATTGTACACTGAATGATGAAGTGGAGTGGGTCTTATATAGGCAAATACCACAAGTGGAATGTGTTTCCAATCCGATGTGGGATGTGGGATATTGAAATGTGTTTCCAACCAATGTGGGATGTTGGATTTAAGTCTTCACATGCCCTTCAAAACTTCTGTTCACGCTGAAATCCCGCACAGCCCGCACAGCCTGATCTTTGTCCACTAAAACGGCCATAACTTTCTGGTAGAAAAATCATTTTTACGAGCCGTAAAATTCTCCAGAAAATAGACTTCTGGATCTTTCTAAGCATATATGGCTCATATCCTGGTTCTTCTTGAATCAATACAGTTTAATTTTCAAAGATGATTGATCTGTACGGGCAATTCTGGCAATTTTAGTGAAACTCCTTTCCCAGTGCTTGTAAACCTGAAAAACAACGAAAACAACTCAAAGTAACAAATTCCTAAGCTAACAAATGTAAATTAGAGGGCCAAAATATGCAATATTTTGCACTCATCAGTGATCTTTTCTGGTTACCTTGTTTATTCTTCAGTAAACAATACATACCCTCCAACCAGTTGTTTTTCTTGTAGGTATGAGCTCCTCATCCTCATTCTTCACTATTGTGATCCCACTCTTTTTAGGAACAACTTGGACCAAACTTACCCATTTACTGTCTAAGATGGGGTAGATAATGCCAACATCTAATAGTTTTAATACGTCGGCCTTTACTATCTCTTTCATGTGTGGGTTAAGTCTTCTTTGAGTATCTCGAGTAGGCTTTGCTTCATCCTCAAGGTAGATATGATGCATGCACTTAGCTGGACTTATCCCCTTGATATCAGCAGTGGTCCATCCAATGGCAAATCTATGCTCCCTAAGAACTCTTAATAGTTTCTCTTTTTCTCCAAAACTCAAATTAGTAGCCACAATCATAGGTAATGTCTTCTTCTCTCCCAAATAGGCATAAGTTAAATGCTCTGGCAGCTTCTTCAATTCCAAGGTTGGTGTCTACACAATAGAAGGGAGAAAAGTAGTATTAGTAGGTATGAGAGATTTAAATGATGGAGCATACTTACTTGGATGTTTTAGAGAAGCCTCAAGGAGGTGCACAGCTTTAATGATGTCATCAGTAACATCTTCAGGTTCTTGCTCAATATCCACTTTTGTGAAGCTATGGGTAATAATGGTCTCCAATGGATCAATGTGTTGGACCTAAAAAGCTTTCTCAACAAAACTTTGCATCATACATACATTAAAGCATTCCATATCATCTTGAGGTAGTTTTAATGCATCATATATTTTAAACTCTATTTTCTCACCATTTACCTTCATACTTACTATACCCTTTTTTTACGCAAATTTTTGTATCAGTGGTTCTCATGAAGGGTCTTCCTAAGATGATGGGCAGAGATAATGGCATAGGACATTCCTCCATATCTAACACAATGAAATCAGTAGGTAAAATGAACTCACCTACCTTTACCAGGACATCCTCAAGAATACCTATAGGTCTTTTGATGCTTCTATCTGCCAACTGCAAAGTGATGGAAGTCAGTTGAAGCTCCCTTAAACCTAGGGTTTCAAATACTGTGTATGGTAGCAAATTTACACCCGCTCCCAAATCTAGTAATACCCATTCAAACAGTTGGTTACCTATCCTGCAGAGAATAATGAAACTACCCGGATCCTTCAGTTTTGGTGGTAATTTTCTTAATAGCACAACATTTGCCTCTTCTGTTAGAGCTACTGTCTCATGTTCCTGAAACTTTATCTTGTGAGTGCAACAATCTTTCAGAAATTTAGCATAAGCAGGTATTTGTTGAATTGCATCTAATAAGGGAATGTTATTTCTACTTTCCGCAAAGTTTCAAAGATATCAAACAGTTTATTTTCCTTCTTCTGTTTTACTAACCTTTGCGGGAAGGGTGGTGCATTCACCTTCTCCAACTCACTTACCTTTGATGCCGATGGTTTCTCTAGAGATGCTTTTGCAGACTCATCGGTTCCTATGACCTTATCATTTCTGAGGGTTGTGACAGCCTTCAGTTGCCGGTGCCCCTCGGGGTTAGGCGGTGTTTGAGTCGGAAGCTCACCTTGCTTTCTGCCACTCAATGCTTTAGCCAGTTGCCCCATTTGTTCCTCTAGCCTTTGAATGGCTTGTTCGTATTTTGTAGTGGTCTGTCTTAACTCAGTCCAAAATTGCCTTTCATCTGCTATGAACTGATCTTGTGAAGTCATCAACTGTTGTTGTTGGGATACCAACTGTTGTTGCTGAGTTGCCAGTTGCCTTACAAGACTCTCTAGGTCATTTTTATTTATTTCTGAAACTGAGTGGGCTGCTGGTTGGGAGTTCTTTTGCTGCCCTTAACTGTTCCGATTGTTGCTCCAAGAGAAGTTGGGGTGATTTCGCCATCCAGAGTTGTAGGTGTTTGCATACGGATTGTTCTTTAGCGAGTAGTTATTTGGTCCCACGTAATTCGCTTGCTCTGAGTCTGCAGATGAATACAAAGGACATGTCTCAGTATTATGATCAAATTGAGAACATATAGAACATACCTAGAGTGGTGTAGCTGGCGGATTAGGTGAGGCATTCTGAGCAGTCATAGCTTTAACAAACCGATCTAGTTTCCTCTCCATGGTAACTATTTGGCTAGAGGATCCTCCATTTAAGGCCACCTCATACATACCTTTTCTCTTGGGTCTATGTCTACCTCAAAAGGAGAACTGCTGGGTGTGCTCACTTAAGGTCTCGAATAGCTCCATAGCTTCTTCGCTTCTTTTCTCCATCAGCACTCAACCACAACCTGAATCCACAATACTTTTATTAGTATCACTTAAACCTTCATAGAAAGCTTGTACCAGTTCATCCTGAGGTAGATTGTGATGTGAGCATTTGAGTAGCAACTCATTGAAATGTCTCTATGCCTCAAACAAGTCTTCATCCTTCTGTTGGAAAGACTGAATCTCCTTCCTAATCTGCCTCATCTTTTGGGCTGGGAAAAACTTCCTTAGGAACTTGCTGGCTAACTCCTCCCAAGTATGAATAGAAACTACAGGCAATGAATTGTACCACAGTTTAGCATTATCTTTTAAGGAAGAAGGGAAAAGAATTAACCTGATTCTTTCTTGGTCTAGACCCTGGATGTGCTGGAATTTGCAGAGATCGAAGAATTCCCGAAGGTGCAAGTGTGGATCTTCGGTAGGTGTACCCTTAAAGTGAGTCAATAAACTGAGTATCTGCACAGATATGCAATAATTGTCATTCGCCTCTGGTTGATAAGCAATGCAAGATGGCTAGTCGATGTTCCTTGGGATGAAGGATTGCTTCATCGGTCTTCGTTCAGGTGGTTGTTAGTTTTCTAGCTGTTCCACCATTGATGCTTCTTCCTCAAATTCTTCTTCTACCTTTTTAGAGTTGTCTCTAAGCCTTCGTCGAATGGTCCACTCAAGCTCTGTATCAAGGGGAAAGAAAGTTGGATGCCTCGATCGAAGTCCTTGTATGAATCAGTAGAAACCGCTGTAGTACAGCAGTTCATTACAGCTGCTCATGTAGCCTCTGCCTCAAATGTGCTCGATCGCATAAAGGAATGCGCTCGATCACACAAGGTAAATGCGCTTGATCGCAATGTCACAGAGAGCTTCTGCTATAGTGCCTGAAACAGAAATCAATAAGAAAATAGATTAGGTTTTTGATGAAATAAAATAAAAGTGAAAAACAGAAACTTAAAATTTTTAGATTTTTGATAAAAATAAAACAGAATAAAATGAACTAAAAATGACTAAACTAAACAAAAATAATTCTAAAAAAAATTAACTCACTCCCCAGAAATGGCACCAAAAAGTTTTTAAACATTTATCTACCTAAATTAATAAGCAAATAATCGAACTTGTTTTACTTGCAAGTGCACAAGGTCTACAGTAGCATAGTGTACAACTGCGAGATCATCTCCACAAGGATTGGTAAATTTTGTTTTAGAACTAGTTTCACAATGCAAAAATTGATATAAATAAATATTGAGTCTAGATTGATAATGATAAGAACATAAGGCTTTGATATCCACCACTAATCATACTCTCCCAATAAGTAATGTGCCAATGCTCTAGCCCTACCATGAATACCTAATGGTTGTCAACCTAAGGGCTTGGTCTGCTCCTTAAGTTATTGATTTCCCTAAGTAACGAGTTAGGCATGGTGTATACTCTAACTCTTTTCTCTCTTAAGGGATTCAACATGGTGTATACTGAGTTGTTCCTTAAGAGAGCATAAGGTCTATGAAAATCGACAACCACACGAGACCTAGGGCATGTTGTATACTCACGGTTTCCCATGTTTATTAACCCAAGAATCTGGTGTGGATTTCTTTTGTTACTATTGTCAGACCCAGGACTCGGTCATCCAAATTGATCTAACTAACTAATCCATACCACATGCATACGTTGATAAGACAAACACGTATGAGGAATTCAATAAAACAAGCATTAATCAATTAAAGCGTCATAACATGGCTATTTACAAAGGCAACAATACTTATATATAGAAAAGCATAACTAGGGCTTCAATCGAGCCCTATTAAGAAGTTAGTTACACATGTTGTCTATCATAAACATCATCATAACATAAACTAAATAGAAAAGATAAAACCCGAAGAATATTGTGGAGATGAGTCGTCAATTCCTCTCCAAAGCTTACAACTTAAAAGCCAAATCAAAAAGTATAGTTTCTGTGTTTTACAAGACTATATATAGGGTTCTAAGGATGCCTCAAAAACCTAATTTCCAAAATAAGACCCGAAGACATCTTCCCAAAATTGGCTCTGCCACCTCTCTGTGTGTGTGCGCTCGATCACATGCCTCTGCGCTTGAGCTTTCTAGGTGAGCGCACGAGTTCTAGTGCACTCAATCTCAGGGGAAAAGCGCTCGAGCGCACTTGGCTGGTTCCATATCTTTAGTTTTTCTTCCTTAGAGCTCCATAATGTTATCTTTTCTTCAAAGACCTACGAAAAACACAGAAAACACAAAAATGAAGTAGAATCTACTAAAATATATAAACAAAGAGTCTAACAACTGTAAATTAAGGAGCTTAAATATGAATATTTAAGCACTTATCAGATACCAAAATTGTAACGACCCATCCCGGGTTGGCCACCCCCGAGACGACACATATATGCAACAATACAAAAACATATATCGACTGAAAATATATATACATAAATTCTCAACCCTTAATAGGGGAGTTACATTATTAAAATCCCAACTGAAACAATATATACAACATATTATGCATAAATATTTACAAAAAAAAATTTCCATTAGTGTGAAAATGTGGACCATGAGGCCTATAGATAATCACTCAGTCTGAATCACAGCTCACAAATCTATCTATCATGCCCGCTACCTGAAATTATTTAACAATAAGGAGTGAGCTTCACAAGCTCAATGAATTAAATTTACTAGAAGTACTCGATTTATATACTTCCAGTCACATCTTATAATTCAATCGTTTCTAATTTACCAATATTAATCATCTATTTCCTAACATATAATAATTTAATCTTTCAAATAATCTTCTAATATTCATTCATCTATTATCTCATATAACTCAATAATAACATTTTATTATTACTACCCATATCGTTATTCCAATCATTTATCAATCTCTTCTTGAATTAATCATCAAACATATCAATTTTTCTTCTCATATATTTAATCATCTTGAGATTATCAATTCAACATCATTATTTACCTCGTTATGATGTTCACAGCATATAATCAATCAATCAAATAATTTTTATCATATCATACTTTCATATTTTTTTCTTATCATATCTATCTTTCTATGAGACTCATTTGTCGATCAATAATTTTGCAATCAAGACCGATACTTTAGCATCTCAATCAATAATAATCAATATTTAAAACAAATATAATGCATGAATTTAAATTATCTTTGTTTCTTTCTCATCAGATCATTTCATATTATCATTTGGGAACATCTTTACACAAGTTGACATGTTTCAGCCAGTCCAGCTACCTTCCTAGTCTTCCTTTTTATGCATATGAGCAATAATATGCAATCAAACATATATTAAAGCATTCAATTCAACTATCTAGCTCTTTTTCAAAATTATTATATTTATGAAATTGTCTCCTCATATATCATATAAATTTTTCAATCATATTTTCATAAATTTCATACAACTTCTCAGCATATTTTTCTTTAATCCATCCTTTTTAAAATAACATTTCTTTTATAATTAATATTCAACATGCTATTTAATTCCCTAATCAATAAGTCAATCAATTATCATATATAACAAAAAAAATACATCACTAAATCATTATAATTCAATAATTTATTTAAACATCATAAGTTCATATTTTTATTGGTCTCGTTTACTAAAAGTAAATCGAACTCACCACGTAGCACTTAAAGCTACCCGTGGATCACCTCCTTGCCTTTCCTACTCCTTTCAACAATTTCACTTGATTACTGATCGTCAATACCCGACATAATATTTATATTAAAATTTCTAATCTATTATTCATTTCTTCCGTAATTTATACCTTCAAATTTCTACATCAAATTCCTGGTAATTTTATGCATGTATAATTTATTATTCAATATACTTTTGATGGGAAAAAGGACCTCAACGCTCCTCGAAACCTGGCCCTTTGAACAAAGAAATGACCATTCAGGTTTTAAAGTCGATATGAGTTTATACTACCAAAATTCAATTCTCATACATCAAAAAATCACTTTTGATATATAAAACATATACACATATTTAGAAAGCATTTTAAACATAAACTTTGCATTTAATCTAATCATAAATCATCATGAATCAATACCAAAAGTTATCAAACATTTCTTTTCATCATCTCAAATCTCATAGTAAATCAAATGATCTCTTTTCTTGGGCTAGTTTCCAAAAAGAAAATATGCAAAAAAATATGATAACCGGTATTACTATCTCATAACTTGATCTAAACCTTTATAATGGTTTAAATATATGTATATAGTTCACATTAAAAAAATTAATTTCAGCTAGTATATTTATATAAAAAATTTAGATTTTTAACCTCCCAATACCTTTAATTACACCATAAATTCTTGAGTAATTACTCTAAAGGCTTTAAATATACTAAAAATGAAATAACACTTTAATCTATAAATATGAAATTTCCAAGCCTAAATAACAAAGTTTTTCAGTTGTGTGCATATTTTTACAACTTCAATAATTTAATAATTAAAATTTATGTATAAATACTTGGAACAAACAATTCTTTAGCTAAATATTTCATTAGAATATAAAATTGAAATATGGTTCTTGAAAACTTACCCAAACATGATGAAATCTTAGTATTGAAGTTGGATAGCTGGAATTATAAAAAATATTGGAGAAATTTCTGTCTAAATTTTTGCTAGAGAGAAATAGAGTTGAAGAAAGGAAGAGAAACTAAATGAAGGAAATGCTTTGGAATGAAAGAATGAAACATTTAATGGCTTCATAGAGTCTTAAAGCATTGTCTTTTTTATATTATTATTATAATATAAAATTTTTACCCAACCAAGAACTTCACATGAATTGAGACTTATCTTTGTTGCTTCATTTTTTTTAATATTATTTAATTATCAAATGCAATAACACTTGAACATGAAGTTTGAGGAACTTTCATGTTCTTCTTTCTCATTCCAAAAATTTTTTAATTAAATTATTTTTATATTATATTTTAATATATAATATATATTATTATTCTTACAAAATTTGCATGAAACATGAAGTTTCATGCTTTGTGTCTTCAATTTTTTCTAAATTACAAAGTTACTCTTACCCTTTAAGGTGAAGATTTAATACATAGACAGTGGCACCAGAATCTAATCACCATCTAGACACCTCATTTTCCATATTAACCTTAGAGATTATCGTCACAAGGCTCAGATCGATGATCATTGCTACAAGGTTCTCTTCAACCATGTTTGCCTTATTGACGTCTACACTTTTTCGAAATTTGTATTCACAGGCATAGTGTCCAGGTTTACCATAGACATAGCATTTCTCTTTCTTCTTTCATACAGTCTTCTTAAACTTTTCTCCATCATTCACTTGTAAAGCATGATTTTTAATTTTGTTTACCTCCACATGATGCACTTTAGGACCACTTTGAACATTATTACTTTTTTCATGTAAACATGACTCTTCTTCAATATAAAGATATTTCTGGATTTGTCTAAAATGTATTCGTCAGACTTGTGCAAAATTTTTTTTTCATAATCCTTCCAAGAAGGGGGAAGTTTATTGACAATAACTTGTAATTCATGTACCTATTCTAAAACAGGTTTATTGTCAACCATTTTAAAATCAAAGTATTTAGCAATTAAATACTTATTTGTACATTCTTCTTCTACTTTATATTTATATTCAAGAGCATTCCAGATGTTACGAGCAGATTTAATGTTAGTGAACAGATCGTACAACTGATTTAACAATGTGTCGAGGATATGCCCACGACACAACAACTTGTCCTCCTCTCTTTTCTTCCTTTCTTTATGTAATTGTTTGATCACTATTGTTTGAGGTTTCTCTCTTTCCTTAGGTACTGGATCATTAGAAATAGGTTGCAAATTGGGATCTAGTATGTAGGAAATTTTCAATGCTGTAACAAGTACATAATCTTGTTTTGCCATCGGTTAAAATTGTTTCTATCGAATCTGTCTAGCTTGATGAAATCTTGATTCATCACCTTTAATGATTTTGTTTCCATTTTATTGGACATAAATAAAGCCTTAAAATTGTTATAAAAATTGTAAATGAGAACATAATACGAGAATAAAAACTTAGAGGCATGTTGTAAATAATGTCTTTAAGACTTTATTTGTCCCCACTTATATAAACAAGTTTGTTATGGGTTGTAGACGAATAATCCTCCAAGATACAACCAAGTCTCTTATTTGAAGTCTGCAGACAACTAAATCTGAAGAACTTCAAATTTAATTTTGCTTTGATATATTGAAATATTTTGGCAGAAGTTTGGAGAGAGAAAAAGAGAAGAAAGAACGAAAAATAATTAAATTCTAGAAGTGGGGATACATGGGTATTTTTAGGTGCATAAGCACCTTTTCAAATGGTTCTGAAAATTATGTTTTTTTTTAGTTGGAAAGACATGATTTTTTTAGATTTAATGAGCATGTCTATTAGTTTTTAATGGATCAGATTGTGTCTGTTTAAAAAACAGTTAAAATCTCACACCTTTTCTATTTAAATCACGACCATTTGATTTTAATTGATACCTTTTGATTTTTGGTATGGGCTTTTTCCAAAAATTATATACAAGAACCCAAACTAGGATTGGGGTGAGGGCTCATCTACGATGATGCGCATGTGCAAAGTGCAAAGTGTGCCTAAAGCGCTAATGCGATGCAATCAAGCTTAGGCTCAGGCCTGGACGCGTGCACGGTGTGTTGCGGTGCAACGCATCATGAGCCTTTACTTTATCCCTTTTACAACACAAGTAGATAAGAATCCCAAGTAAATGCTTAAAAAAGTAATTTACTTTTTCTTTTCTAATCAATGTGGGACAAAGCCAATTTGGGTTTTCAAATAACCCTTTACTGTCCTTTTAACCTCATTTATTAAGATTTCATTTGAACCAAAAACAATACCCATTAAATCTCCAAATTGAATTTCATTGAATGCACCTAATTAGAGGTTTTTTAATGATCATTAATTTGCTAAAATTTAGACCTTAAAATAGTTTGAAATCAGCTCTTTATGCTAGTTTTTCTAACAATCCTCCACTTATTTGAAAATTTGATTTTGAAAATACTACCACAATATCTCTAAGTTTTGTACGTATAAAGAAGGTATCTTTTGATTTAAAACCTTCTATTAGTGTAAGCAACTCAAATCCATTTCGAAATGAATGGTGTCCTTAGATTAAACCAACATTCCTATGTGATACGATCGGAGCCACCACATACATATAATTCTTTTATTTCGGTGAAAATTAATTTTTCACTTAGCACCATTATGACCATGTGCTACATTTTGGTTTCATGAACCTCAAGAGAGCAAATCATAAGTTTGGGATGTTTTGAAAAATCAAAGGAAAAGAGAAAATAAAATAAAAATCAAGTTGTGAATTATTTAGTTGACTGAATGGACTCATTTAGTCGACTGAATGGAAGGCAAAAACTCCCCGTAACATTTTTTATTTGATTAGACAAATGGTTCAGTAGATTGAATGTTCAAAAATTTTGATTTTTTATAATGTTAAATGAAAACTGTTCATGAACATGAGTGTCTTCTGAAAAAAGTTACATAGTTATTTCAGTTTATCATTGAACCAATGTGTCTCTAATGGAAAGACACTAATTAAACATTATAAAAGGGTGTTTAAACTATCATAATTTATAGAATTGAATAATTTCTCTTCTTCTTCTCCTTTGCTCAAAAAACTTGATCTTCTTATATTTAGAAGTTCTGCGAACTTCCAAAACATAAGTGTATATCATATTAAAACTTATAGAAGTTGTTGCGGGTTGTTCTTCAAGAGTGTTAAGTTCAGAACAACAACAGAGCTTCATTGTATCTTAGAGAAAATTTGCTTGAAAATTTCGTGCATCGTGTAGGGCGAATTACACCTTAAGGAAAGTGACCTGGTCGTGTCTTAAAGCCTTTCTATCTCTCTTATATTTTGATAAACACCCCTATATTCCCCATAAATTGTCTAACAATCTTAAGGTTTAATATATGGTTTATCAAATTGATTTCATCTTTGAGTTCTTTAAGAGATATGGCACTAGACTTTAATAAGTTGGAGCGATTCGATGGAGGAAACTTTTATTGCTGGTAGAAGATGATGTTCTTCCTCTTGACATCACTTCATGTGTGCTACATCATAAAATCTCCAAGGACTAAATTTGCAAAAGATGAACCAATTTTCCATACTTGAGACAAACAAAAATGGGATCAGGATGATGACATTTGCAAAAGTCATATTCTGAATGCCAGATCTAACACCTTATTTGATGCCTACCACAATATCAAGATGTCAAAGGAGTTGTGGGACATACTTTAGGCAAGGTACATGAAGGAGGATGCAATAAGTAAGTGTTATGTTATTATAAAGTTTAATACATATAAAATGATTGATACTCATAGTATTATGGATTAATATAGCAAAATAAAAATATATTAGATTATTTTTCTCAACATGATCTAAAAATGGATGAGACCATAACAGTCAAAACCGTTATAAACAATTTGCCTCCACTTTGAAAAAATTTCAGGAATCTTCTTGAAGAGTTAGGTAACTATCTTCGTATTAAGGAGGACTTATGAAAAGAAGGCAAGTAAGAAGCCCTCTCTAAGATAAATACGATAGAGGGAGAGAGACTTCAAAGAAGAACTCTCAAGTATCTCATAAAAGAAGGAACCAACCTGTAAAGTTTTCTAAAAATAAGAAGACTAAGGGTTCCTACTTCAATTGTGGGAAATCAGAGCATTTAAAAAAGGATTGTTGATTGCTGAAGAAAAAATGAAAAACACCGTAAGAGTTTGTGGCGGTAATTTTTAAAGCAAATGCTTTGAGGATAACGAGGCTTAGTGGATCGACTCTGGTGCGACAAGGCATGTGTGCAAGGAAAAGAATTTGTTCAAGAACTATGAAACATTGGCTGATGGAACTTTCCTATACATGGAAAATTCCACCACTATATCAGTGATAGGAAAGGGAAAAGTGCAACTAAAGTTCACTTCTGGAAAAACCTTTACCCTTATTAATGTGTACCATGTCCCTGAAATTAGGAAGAATTTAGTTTCTAGTAGCCTGTTGAACAAAAATAAGTTCAAGCTTGTGTTTGAGGTTGATAAATTTGTACTTTCTAAAGGAGGTGTATTTGTTAGTAAGGGGTATATGTATGAGGAGATGTTTAAGATTTATATTAATAATAATAATAATATGATTTCTGTTTATATTGTTGATTGTTCTGCTTTACTTTGGCATAATCATTTAGGACATGTGAATGCTAAACGTATGAATGACATTGTTAGGTTAGATTTACTTCTAAAGTTTGATATAAATATGGAAAATTTCAGAACTTGTGTACTTACTAAAATCACTAGAAAATCGTTTCCAAGTGTTTAAAGAAGTTCAAAAATTCTGAAATTAATATATAGTGATTTATGTGATATGCATGTTACAACTTCTTTAAGAGGAAAGAAATATTTTGTGACTTTCATAGTTGATTGTACAAGATACTACTATGTTTATTTATTACATAATAAAGATGAAGCTATGCATAATTTCTCTGTTTTTAAAAATGAATTAGAACTTCGGTGTGACAATAGGATTAAATATCTTAGAACTGATAAAGGAGGGGAGTATTATGATCCTTCATATTTTGAATCTCATGGAATAATTCATGAAGTCACTACCCCTTATACACCACAACAAAATGGTGTAGCAGAGAGAAAAAATAAAACTCTACAAGAGATGGTGAATGCCATACTTTCCAACTCTGGTCTAGGACATGGGTTTGGGGGTGAAACACTTTTAATAGCTTGTCATAATCTAAATAGAGTCCTTACAAAAAGAAATAAAGTAACACCTTATAAGTTATGGAAGAATAGGAAGCCTAATCTAGACTACCTTAAGGTGTGGGGTTGTAGAGCTATAGTTAAAGTTCCTAAACTAAAAAGGAATACATTGGTGAAAGAGGAATAGAATGTATATTCCTTGGTTATGCACTTCATAATACGGCATATAGATTTATGGTGGTAGAGTCAAATAATTATTACTCAATAAATTCCATTAGTGAATCTAGAGATGCAATTTTTGATGAAAATAGGTTCAAATCACTTCCTAATACTGTTTCAGAAAGTATTTAACAAAAACAAAATTCAAGGAAGAAAATAGATGAAAATGAAATTGAACTTAGAAGGAGAAAAAGAGTTAAAAATCCTAAGACTTATGGACTCGATTTTTACATGTATTTTATAGAAAGAACAAGAAACTCAATATGATTAATACCAGTGTTTTTAAAGTAAGGGTAAAGAAGTAATTTGATAGAAATTACATGGAATTAAAATTATATATATATATATATGAAAGATTTTTTTATTGAATTAAATAATTCTTTTGAAAAAAAAAAAGACACTTGGACGTCCAGGTGTATAACTTTTGGAATTGAGGGGAAAAAAGGGGACAGGTGTTGGCTGTCCAACATGCAAAGATTGCATATTGGATAACACAAAAACATATAGAACAAGGGGTGGTGTGGAAGATTTATTTTTATATAAAAATTTAATTTAATTTTTTTTTTGTTTTGTTATTCCTTATCAAATCTTGTTTGGTTCTTTTCTTTCCTCAATTCAAATTACTCTATTTCTTTAAACACTTGGGGGCTCAAAGATTGGTTGAAAGATTGAAATTTTGAAGATGTTTACGGGATAATTTTAAAGAGATTCAAAGGAAGCTTTAAAAAAAACAAAAGGTAATAATGTGAATTTTATTTTTTGAAATTATGCATATATAAAATTACCTGGAATTTGACGTAGAAATTTAGAGGGTATGAATTATAGAAAAATTGAAGAATAAATTATAAATTTTAATATAAACATTATGTCAGGTATTAACGATCAGCAATCGGGTGAAATTGCTGAAACAAGCAGGAAAAGCAAGGAAGTGATCCACGGGTAGCGTGAGTTAGGTTTAATTTTAGAAATCGAGACCAATAAAAATATGAATTTAAGATATCTGAATAAATTGTTAAATTATAATGATTTAACAATGTATTTTTTGTTATATATGAAAATTGATGGATTTATTGATTTCGACTTTGGAAATATGTTGAATATTAATTTTATAAGAATTTATATTTAAAAAGGATTGGTTAATGAAAATTATGCTGAGAAGTTTTATGAAATTTTCGAAAAAATATGATTGAACAGTGGATATGATATATGAAGAGATAATTTAATGAATATAATAAAAATAATAATTTTTAAAAAAGAGCTAGATAGCTAAATTGAATGCTTGATTTCATATTATTGCTCATATGCATGAAATAAAAGACCAAGAAGGTAGTGGGTCTATTTTTTTTTCATATTATTGCTCATATGCATAAAATAAAAGATCGGGAAGGTAGTCGGTCTAACTGAAAATAAAAGAACCGGGAAGGCAGCTGGTCTAACTGAAAATAAAAGAACTGGGAAGGCAGCTGGTCTAACTAAAAAATAAAATAACCGAGAAGGCAACCAATCTAATTGAAAATAAAATAACCGGGAAGGCAGTCGATTTAGTTGAAAATAAAAAATCCGAGAAGGCAATCGGTCTACCTGAAACATATCGATATATGGGAAGACGTTCCCAGATGATAATATGAAATGATCTAATGAGAAAGAAAGAAAGAAAATTTAAATTCATGCATTGCGTTTGTTTTAATTATCGATTTTTACTGATTGAGATGCTATAGTATCAGTCTTGATTGTGACATGATTAATAGTCAAATGAGTCTCACAGAGAGACATATATGATGAGAAAGAAATATGACAGTAAAATAAGATAAAAATTGATTTGCTAAATTGATTAAATGTTGTGAACCTCATAGCGAGGTAAATAATGATGTTAAATTGAAAATCTCAATATGGTTAAATATATTAGAAGAAAAATTGATATGTTTGATGATTAATTTAAGATAAGATTGATAAATGATTGAAATTATAATAGAGTATTATTATTGAATTATATGAGATAATAGAAGAATGAATAATGGAGAAATTGAAATATTTTGTGTGAAGAAATAAATGATTAATATTGGTGAATGAGAAACGATTGAATTATAAGATGTGACTAGGAGTATATAATCGAGTACTTCTAGTAAATTTAATTCATTGAGCTTGTGAAGCTCACTCTTCATTGTTAAATAATTTCAGTTAGCGGGCAAGACAGATAGATTAGTGAGCTGAGATTCAAACTGAGTCATTATCTGTAAGCCACATGGTCCACATCCCCAGACTAATGGAAAGAAAAAAATATATTTGTAAATATTCATGCATCATATGTTGTATATATTATTTCAGTTAAATTTATAATAATATAACTCCCCTGTTGGGGTTGAAGATTGATGTATAGATATATATATATATACATTTAGTTAATGTATATTTTTACATTATTGCATATATGTGTCGTGCTGGATTTCAAAATATGACAACACCGTCTCGGGGGTGGCCAACCCGGGATGGGTCGTTACAATTTTGGTATCAGAGCATTAGGTTTTATGATTTTGTAGACTATGTAAAAGGAAAGAAAGCGGAAGATTAAAATAAATTATATTTTAATGCATAGTCTGAGGATGTTGTATGGACATGGGAGACCTAAAGTTAGAGTTGCTGACCAGAGAGGGCGTGGTAGGCCCCCAATTTTTAGACGAGCTGAGGTTGAGATGGAGGCTGAGTTAAAGTGAGTTTCCTAGAAGGGAAAGTTTTAATAGTATAATTGATACTAGTAGGGGTGAGAGAATCTGAAGTTAAAAGAGATGAGTTAATAAAAGCTCTTGCTCTTGCTCATGCTCTTTAGAAAATGAATGTAACAGATTATAGAGTTGAACAAGCTAGAGCAATGCCTGAGGTTATTGTAAATCTAGTAATGGTAGACGTTCAAAAAGGGAAAAGTGAGTTTATGCATGAGATGCATGGAGATTGTTTTGTTAGATATATTAAGTTGAATGCTTTGTTGTTTAAAGTATCTATGAATCCTTTTAAGCCTGAGCTATGAGTGAAATATGTAAAGAGATTATTTGGTATTACTAGTGACTGACAGGCAGAGGGTCATCTTTGCTTTGTTTAAGTTAGAAGAAGAAGCTTTAGAATGGTATGATGATACTTTTCCTTAACTAAGTGCATATGTTGATAAACCCTTAACTTGGAATAGATTTACCTTGAAAAGGTTTGTATCAAAAATGGTAGACATAAAGAAGAAGAAGTGTAAGAGGTTCCTAGATGGACCATATTTTGATATTATATCGAAATTATCTTACATGAGGTATATGAATTATGTTAGGTTGGAGGATATAACACTTCAGATTTAGAAAGATGTGATGGAATTTGGAGGTAGGAGGGATTGGTTGAAGAGGTTTAGATTTGATGAACCTAGAGGTGGTAGCAGTATGAGTGAGCAGGGTAGAAGACCACCCAAGAGGAGGGCATCCTTGTCATAGGGAACTGTAATACAGAGTCATAGGCAAGTAGAATCTATTGCTTCTATAACTCAGAGTAATATTAGTGGAACCCCTAGAGTTGGGAGACAGGCTATAGGAACTGAAAGTTATAGTAGAAGAGAAAGTATGCCACCAAGGTGAAGTGGTAATTTGATGTATGATCGAGAGATAAAAATTTGTTATAGATGTAATCAGATAGGACATTTATCTCAAAATTGTCTTACCTTGATGTGTTTTATTTGTAGAGAGGGTGGACATATTAGTGTGGATTGTCCATTTAGGAGATCAACTGAGATGATTAATGTTGAATGTGTTGGGAAAGGACATTTAGAGAGAAGAAATGGATCTAGAAGTATTCGAGGTAGAGCTTCCAATAAAGGAACAATTACTTAGAGATGACATGGTAGTTAGACGCAACCTAGAGAGAGTAGAGTATATGCACTGACCCAACGGGATGCTTAAGCAACACCTGACGTCGTGATGGGTACAATATCTATTCTTGATAGAATTATCAGATTATTGGTTGATCCTAGTTCAACTCATTCTTTTGCATCCAGTACTTTTATGAGATTCATTGATGCATGTGATAGTTCTTTGATTGATAATATTGTTGTTGAGGTTCCTACTAGGGATAGAGTTGTGATAAAAAATTATTATCAGGGTTGTGTGATTCGCATAGGTGATAGATAATTTGAAGAGGATTTATTATCTCTGAATATGGTTGATTTTGAGAATGAATTGGTTGTCGACGTATTACACCTGGGTTGATTGTTCCAAAAATAATATAGTGTATAGGATATGGACAAGAGGAATTTAGTTTCAAAGAGAATGTAAGATACTCTCGAACTATCTTATTTTGCTCTGACTATTAGTAAATGGTCAAGGAAAGGATGTAAAAGGTATTTGTCATATGTGGTTGATTTTAGAAATGATAGTAGAGAGTTGGAAGAAATCTTAGCAGTGAAAGATTTTTTCTGATGTATTACTTGATAAGGTGTCTAGTTTGCCTCCCAGTAGGGAGATTAAATTCTCTATTGATGTGATACCAGGTTCATCACCCATATCTATAGCATCTTATAGAATGGCACCAGTTGAGTTGAGAGAATTGAAAGTTCAGCTTGAGGAGTTGCTAAATAAACAATTTATTTGATTTAGTATGTCGTCTTGGGGAGCCCCTATGTTGTTTGTGAATAAGAATGATGGAACAATGAGATTATATATTGATTATAGATAGTTGAATAAGATCACCACCAAGAATAAATATCATTTGCCCAAGATAGATGATTTATTTGAGCAGTTACAAGGGGCTAAGGTGTTTTCTAAGATAAACCTGAGATCGGGTTATCATCAGTTGAGGATAAAGGAGGGGGACATGCCTAAGACTGCTTTTAGGACACGTTATGGCCATCATGAGTTCTTTATGATGCCATCTAGGTTAACTAATGCTCTTGCAGCATTTATGGATCTAATGAATCGGGTGTTTAAACCATCCTATGATAGATTTGTGATTGTATTTATTGATGATATTCTAGTATATTCCAAGAATGAAGAGGAGCATAGGCAACAATTAAAGAGTATTGGAAATTCTGAGGAGAGAGAAATTGTATGAAAAGTTCTCTAAGTGTGAGTTTTGGTTGAGTAAAATATCTTTCTCGGGGCATGTTATGTCAGGAGATGGGATAGCGGTTGACCGATAGAAAGTAAAGGCAGTGTTGAATTGGGAAATACCCACTAATGTGACTGAAATTATAAGCTTTTTGGGGTTGCCTAGTTATTATAGGAGGTTTATCCAGAATTTTTCTATTATTGTTGGACCATTAACCAGATTAACTAGGGAGGAAGTGAAGTTTAGGTGGTCAAAAGAATGTGAGAGGAGTTTCCAATTGTTGAAAGAGAAATTGACTACCACTCCGGTATTAGTACTTTCTTCTGGTGATGAAGGATTTATGGTATATAGTGATGCATCACATCAGGGGTTGGGACATGTGTTAATGCAACATGGAAGAGTTATAGCTTAAGCTTTTAGGCAATAGAATAATCATGAAAGAAATTACTCGACCCATGACTTAGAGTTGGTTGCCATAGTGTTTGGTTTGAAGATTTGGAAACATCATCTGTATGAAGCCACTTGTGAAATAATTACTAACCATAAGAGTTTGATATACTTAAATAACCAGAGAGGGCTGAATTTGAGACAGAGGCGTTGGATGGAGTTGGATTAGTGATTAAGATTGTACAATACATTACCATCTAGGGAAAGTGAATATGGTAGCTAATGCATTGAGTAGAAAATCTACAGGAAGATTAGCTGTTATAGAGAGGCATAATGTGAATCTGATAGTAGAGTTGAGAGAAATGATAATGAACTTGAATATTAGTGATAGATGAGTATTATTGGAAAACATGGTTGTACAGTCATCCATTGTAGAACACTTATCAGAAATGATGGTATTTTGGTATTGGTACATAGAATTTGTGTCCCCAGTGATGTTGAGATGAAAAAAAAAGAGATATTGAGATAGGCAAATGGTTCAGTGTATTCGATGCACCTAGGTAACAATAAAATGTACAGGGGAATGAGACAAATTTTTTGGTGGTCTAGATTGAAGAGAGATGTAGTTGAATACATTTCTAGATGTTTGGTTTGTCTGTAAGTGAAGTATGAGAATAGACATTCAGCAGGCTTACTACAGCCTCTTCTAGTGCTTAAATAGTCATGGGAGAATATGAGTATGGATTTTGTTTCTAGATTTCCCCATACCTAGAGAGGTTTTGATGTTATGTGGGTGATTGTAGATAGATTATCTAAACCATCTCATTTTCGTCTTATTAAATTACTTGGAGTCCTGAAAAGTTGGTTGAATTGTATATAGCTGAGATGGTGAGATTGCATAGAGTGCCTTTGAGCATTATATCAGATAGAGATTCTAGATTTACTTTTAGATTTTGGAGGGGTTTTCATGAAGCTATGGGTACGCAATTGCAGTTTAGTACAACTTTTCATCCTAAAATAGATGAGCAGAAAAAAAGGATTATTAGAGTACTAGAAGATATGTTGAGGGCAAATGTGATGAGTTTCTTAGTAAGTTAGATGCTTACTTGCCATTGATTAAATTTGCTTATAATAATCAACATCAATCTATTATTGGAATGACACCATTTGAGGCATTATATGGTAAGAGATGTAGAACTCCTATATATTGGGAAGAAGTGGGAGAGAAATATATTTGGTCCATAAATTATTGAGTTAACAACTAAGAGGATCAAACTGGTTAGAGAGAACCTTAAAGCAACACAGAGTAAACCGAATAGCATTGCTAATAATAGAAGAAAACCTCTTGAGTTTCAAGTAGGTAATTTGGTGTATTTGAAAATATCTCCATGGAAAGTTGTGTTGAGGGTCAAAAAGAAAGGAAAGTTGAGTCCGAGGTATGTGGGACCCTATAAGGTTATTGAGAAAGTTGGGCTAGCTGTGTATAGCTTGGAATTGCCTCTAGAGTTGAAGCAATTGCATAACATATTTCACGTTTCACCTTTTGCGAAAGCACTTACATGATGAATCTCATAATATTTCGAGCCAAGTTGTAGAAATTCAGGAAGATTTGACTTTTATATAAGTACCAGTGAGAATTTTAGACAGAACAAAACAAGTCTTGTGTAATAAAATAATTCCATTAGTTCAAGTTTTATGGCAAAATAAAGATGTTAAAGAAATTACTTAGAAGTATAAGGCAGGAATGAGGAAAGAATACCTCTAGCTTTTTCATAAGTTATGTAAGGAAATTTCGGGGATGAAATTTTTATAAGGTGGGTAGAATTGTAATACCCGTGTTCTTAAAGCAAGGGTAAAGAAGTAATTTGATAGACATTACATGGAATTAAAATAATATATATATATATATATATATATATATAAGATTTATTATTGAAGAAAAAAAAGACACATGGACGTCCAGGTGTCTAACTTTTGCAAAATAGGAAGAAAAAAATAGGGGAACCAACACCTGGACGTCTAGGTGTTGGTTGTCCAACATGCAAAGATTGCATGTTGCACAACACAAAAACATAGAGAACAAAGGGTGGCGGTGTAGACGATTTTTTTGATATAAAAATTTAATTTTTTGTTTTGTTTTGTTATTCCTTACTAAATTCTGTTTGATTGTCTTCTGTCTTCAATTCAAATTACTCTCTTTCTTTAAACATCTTAGGACTCAAAGAATGGTTGAAAGATTGAAATTTTGAAGAATTTTATGGGTGAATTTTAAAGAGATTCAAGGGATGCTTTAAGAAAAACAAAAGGTAATAATGTGAATTTTATTTTTTGAAATTATGTATACATGAAATTACTGGGAATTTGACGTACAAATTTAAAGGGTATGAATTATGGAAGAAATTAAAAATAAAATTAGAAATTTTAATGTAAATATTATGTCAGATGTTGATGATCAACAATTTGGTGAAATTGCTGAAATGAGCAGGAAATGCAAGGAGGTGATCCACGGGTAGCTTTAAGTGCTACGTGGTGAATTAGATGTACTTTTAGTAATCGAGACCAATAAAAATATAAATGTAAGATATTTGAATAAATGGTTGAATTATAATGATTTAATGATGTATTTTCTGTTATATATGAAAATTGATGGATTTATTGATTTGGACTTTCGAAATATGCTGAATATTAATTTTATAAGAATTTATATTTAAAAAGAATGGGTTAATGAAAATTATACTGAGAAGTTTTATGAAATTTCTGAAAAATATGATTGAAAATTGGATATGATATATGAGGAAATAATTTAATGAATATGATAAAAATAATAATTTTTAAGAAAGAGCTGAATAGCTAAATTGAATGCTTGAATGTATACTTGATTTCATATTATTGCTAATATGCATGAAATAAAAGACCTGGAAGGCAGTGGGTCTTCATATTATTGCTCATATGCATAAAATAAAATACCGGGAAGGCAATCGGTCTAGCTAAAAATAAAAGAACCGGGAAGGCAGTCGGTCTAACTGAAAACAAAAGAAACGAGAAGGTAACCGGTCTAGCTGAAAATAAAAGAACCAGGAAGACAACCAGTCTAATTGAAAATAAAAGAACTGAGAAGGTAGTCGATCTAGCTGAAAATAAAAGAACCAGGAAGGCAGCCGGTCTAGCTGAAACGTGTCGACATATGGGAAGATGTTCCCAGATGATAATATAAAATGATCTGATGAGAAAGAAAGAAAGAAAATTTAAATTCATGCATTGCATTTGTTTTAATTATTGATTTTTATTTATTGAAATGCTAAAGCATTAGTTGATAAGTGCTTAAATATTCCTATTTAAGCCCTTTAATTTACATTTGTTAAGTTCCTAGTTGTGTTATTCACGCTATTTTATATCTTTTTGTACTTTCTGTGTTTTCCTAGGTTATTGAAGAAAATAAAGCATTATCTGATTTGGAGAACAAAAACTGGAAGAACTAGAAGCTGCACATAGTGCGATCGAGCACAGAAGTGTGCGATCGAGCGTACCAGCACTCGTGCGCATAAGAAGAAGGCTCGAGCGCACCTTACGATCGAGCGCACTAGTGTGTGATCGAGCACACACTTGCAGTAAAACAGCAGAACCTATTTTGGAAAGTAAGGTTAGGGTTTTGTTTTACTAGTTAGGGTTTCCAGATGTCCTTAAACCTTATAAATAGGCCTGTAAAACACAGAAACGAGGGATCTTCTTTTAGTTTCAGCTTTTGGAGAAGAGATTTGGAGAGGAGAATTGACGACTCTTCTAGCCAATATTTTTTGGGTTTTTTCTTTCCTTTACTTTATTTATGAAGATATTTAACACTAGAACCATGTGTAACTAACTTACTAGTAGGGCTCAATTGAAGCCCTGATTATGTTATTCCATATATGAATAATAGCCTTTGCAATAGCTGTGTTATGATTTTTAACTTGATTAATGCATGTTTTATTGAATTCCTCCTATGTGTTTGCCTGATCAATATATGCATGTGGTTTGGATTAGTTACTTAGATCAATTTGGATGACCAAGTCCTGGGTCTGACAATAGTAACAAAAGAAATCCACGCCGAATTCTTGGGTTAATCAACATGGGAAACCAGAAGTATATAACATGCCATAGGTCTTGTGTGTTTGTCGATTTTCACAGATAATATGCTCTCTTAAGGAACAACTTAGCATACACCATACTAAATCCCTTAAGAAAGAAAAGAGTTAGAGTATATACCATGTCTAACTCGTTGCTTAGGAAAATCAATATCTTAAGGAGTATACACCATGCCCTTAGGTTGACAATAGTAGATATTCATAATATGACTAAAACATTAGCACATTGTTTTATGGAAAAATATGATTAGTGGTGGATATCAAAGCCCTATGTTTTTATTATTATCAATTCAAACTCAATACTTATTTCTATCATTTTATATTACGAATTTAATTTTAAATCGAAATTTACCAATCCTTGTGGAGTAGATCTCACATTTTGCACACTATACTACTAAGTTGACCTTGTGCACTTGCAAGTAAAACTATTCAAATTATTTGCTTATTAATTTAGGTAGATTTTTGCACGACATCAGTCTTGATTGTGATATGATTAATAGACAAATTAATCTCACAAAGAGACATATATGATGAGAAGAAATATGACAATAAGATATGATAAAAAACTAATTTTCTAAATTAATTGTATATTGTGAACCTCATAACGAGGTAAATAATGATGTTAAATTGAAAATCTCAAGATGAATAAATATATGAGAAGAAAAATTGGTATGTTTGATGATTAATTTAAGATGATATTCATAAATAGTTGAAATTATAATAGAATGTTATTATTGAATTATGAGATAATAAAAGAATGAGCATTGGAAGATTATTTGAGAGATTGAAATATTATATGAAGAAATAAATGATTAATATTGGTGAATGAGAAACGACTGAATTATAAGAAGTGACTGGAAGTATATAATCGAGTACTTCTAGTAAATTTAATTCACCGATCTTGTGAAGCTCATTCCTCATTGTTAAATAATTTCAGGTAGCGGGCAAGACATATTGTAATGACCCATCCCGGGTTGGCCACCCCCGAGGCGGTGTCATCACATTTTGATAATCCCAGCACGACACATTTATGCAACAATAAAATGATACTAACAAAAAAAAATTATTTTAATCCTTAACCCTCAACAGGGGAGGTACATAAATCTGATATTAACTTACATATAATATACAACATAAGATGCATGAATAGTTACAAATATTTATTTCATTTTCTCACTAGTCTGAGGATATTGACACGTACGTGGCTTAAAGAAATTGAATCCGTCTGACTCTCAACCCACCAGACTATTTATCCTATCTGCTACCTGAAATCATTGTACAATGAGGGATGAGCTTCACAAGCTTAGTGAATTAAATTTACTTAAAGTATTCCAATTTCATAAATAGCCCGTTAATATTTAATCATTTATTTCTTCTACAACTGGATAATAGTATAATGTCTAACATTTAAATAATTATCATATTATCATATTTCTATGTTTTTTTTTTCTATTTTTCTCATTATAACTTTCTCTCTCTAGGAGACTTATCCATCTATAAATAAATTCACAATAACAGACCACACATCAGCATTTCAATAATGCAAGCAATAATTAAAACAGATGTCATGCATGAATTATTATTATGGGAACGTCTTCCCACCTGTCGACAGGTTATTATTATCTTAGACTGATCCCTTCCCGGTTCTTTACAGCTTATCTCGGCTGTCACTAAATTTATTTCCAGCATATACCGGCTATCACGGAGTCCTTTATATTTCCAACATATACTAGCTGTCACGGTTATTCCATTAGACCGGCCCCTTCCCGGTTCTATCGGTTATCTTATTTAATGCATATGTATATGACAATGATATGAAATATGCATATGAACAGTAATATAAACACCACATGAACTCAAAATATTTAATTCAACTATCCAGTCTTACCTCAACTTTCTGCTTAATAAATTTCACAATTTTCTTCTCCTCATATATCACATCAATTTATTCACCAAACTTGTCAAAATCTCTTTATCACCATCATTATTAAATCAACTCCTTATTATAATAATATTTCTTTTCACATAATAATTTTCTATGCGGCCAATATTCATATCATACATATCCATTTAATTTTTATCTACCACCAAGCATAAGCTAATAATTTATTTTAGTATTATTACTAGATATTTGATTTTTTTTATTTAGATTACTTAAAGTAAATCCAACTCACCACGTTGCACTTAAAGCTACCCGTGGATCACCTCCTTGCCTTTCTCGTTCCTCTCATAAATCCCCCATGGTTGTTGTTCGTCAACACCTGACATAATATTTGTATTAAATTTCTAATTATTTCTTCAATTCTTCATAAACCACACCCTTTGAAAATTCCCCCTTGGAATTTCCAGGGAATACATGTATGCTAAAAATTCAAAAATAACGTTACTTTATTACCTTATGTTTTTCTTATAGTTTCTCGTGACTCTCTATAAAATTCCTCTGTAATCTCTTTCAAAATTTTGCTCTTTCAACCTTTCTTTCAGTCCCCAAGTGTTTAAAGAAGACATGTAATTGAAGGAAACTAAATAACTTTTGGTAAGTATAGCATATGTTTACCTATAAGAGTGCATATATATATATAAGAGTAAGTTTTAAAAAAAATCTTCAGCAACTTCAAATGTTACTTACATAGTCACCATGAAATCTTCCCAAATCATTCCACATTATGGACACTTGCAAGGCATACAAACGCCTTCATTTCTACTTGGCATTCAAAGAATTAACTTGGCAACACTTGCTACCCAGTTTTTGTTTTTTTTTTGCTTTTTTTTTTTTTGCTTGTCTTTTGTTCTGTTTTCTGTCCTCTGGAGCAGTAACATGCCAGATTTTTTTTGTCTTATTCAAATAATAATAAACCTTTCTCATAGATTTTATTTTAACTCCAAGTTATATTTATTAAATTATTTTTTTACCCTTACCTTACAAATACGGGTATTACAATTCTTCATTCCTTAAAAAAATTTCGTCCTCGAAATTTCCTTACCTAAATTTAAGAAAAGAGTTGGGGGTAATCCTTCCTCATTCTTACTTCATGCGCCCACGTGACTTCTTTGAAATCTTTATTTCGCCATAATACTTGAATCAAATAAATGACTTTATTGCGCAAGATATGTTCCCTTCTGCCTAGGATTCTGACTGGTACTAGCATAAAAGTCAAATCTTCATGAATTTCTATTGCTTGATTCGAGACATAATGGGATTCATCGTGTAAGTATTTTCTCAGTAGTGACACATGAAACACATTATGTAATTGCTTTAATTCTGGAGGCAAATTCAAATGATATGCTGCCGGTCCAATTTTCTCGATTACCTCATACGGCCTCACAAATCTCGGGCTCAGCTTTCCCTTCTTCTTAAATCTCAACACTCCCTTCCATAGAGATATCTTCAAAAATACCCAATCACCAACTTAAAACTCGAGAGGTCGTCTCCTTTTATCAGTATATCCTTTTTGTCTATTCTGAGCTGCTTTGAGGTTCTCCCTAACCAGTTTGATCCTCTCAGTAGTCAAATCTATCATTTCTGGCCATATGTCTTTCTCTCTTCAACTGCTTCCCAGCATACTGGAGTTCTACACCTTCTATCATATAAAGCCTTGAAAGGTGCCATCCTAATACTAGTTTGATACTAATTATTATAGGCAAACTCGATCAAAGGCAAATAAACATCCCAGCTCACTGAGAAACTCAATACACTTGCCCTCAGTATATCTTTTAATATTCTGATGATTCTCTCTGTCTGCCCATCAATTTGTGGATGAAAAGTTGTACTAAACTATAATTATGTACCCATAGCTTCTTGGAAACCCCTCCAAAATCTAGAGGTAAATCTAGAATCTCTATCTGATACGATACTCAAGGGTACTCCATGTAATTTTACTATCTCTGCTACATACAACTCAACCAACTTTTTTGGACTCCAAGTAGTTTTAATAGGAAAAAAATGTGAAGACTTAGAAAGTCTATTCACTATAACCCACACAACGTCATGTCCCCTCTAGGTACTGGAAAAACCAGAGACAAAATCAATACTCACATTTTCCCATGGCCACTCAGGTATTGGAAGAGGTTGAAATAAACCTGCTGGATGTCTATTCTCAGACTTTACCTATTGACAAGTCAAACATCTAGCAATGTATTGTGTTACATCCTTCTTCATCCCTTACCACCAATAATTTTGTTTTAACCCCCTGTATATCTTATTATTACCTGGGTGCATGGAATATACAGAATCATGAGCCTCCCTTAGTATCTTCTTTCTCATCTCCATATCATTGGGAACACAAACTCTATACCGAAATACTATCATACCATCTTCTCTAATTCTAAAATCGGTCGGCTTCCCACTCAACACTTCCTATCTGATTTTCTCTACCCCCTCATATTTACCCTGCAGCTGTAATAAACAATCAATAATAGGAGATTGTATCACTGTTATTTCCATTAATACCCCTCTATCATTGACACTTAATTTCATCCTCATTCTTCTTAATTCTATCATCAGGATACTATTATGACTCTCAATAACAGCTAATCTCTCGGTAGCCTTTCTACTCAATGCGTCAGCTACTATATTAGCCTTTTCTGGATGATAATGAATTGTACAGTCATAATCACAAATCAATTCCATCCACCTCCTCTGTCTCAAATTCAAATCCTTCTGGGTTGGTAAATGTGTCACGCTTTTATGATCAGTAAAAATTTCACACTTGGCTCCATATAGATGGTGTCTCCAAATCTTCAAAGCAAAAACTATGACAGCCAATTCTAAATCATGGGTTTTGTAACTCTTCTCATGGTTCTTCAGTTGCCTAGATGTGTAAGCTATAACTCTCCCATGTTGCATCAATACACATCCCAACCCCTGATGTGACGAATCATTATAAACCACAAATCCCTCATCACCAGAAGAAAGCACCAATACCGGGGCAGTAGTCAGTTTTTCTTTCAACAACTGGAAACTTTTCTCACATTCCTCTGACCATCTAAACTTCACGTCCTTCCTAGTTAATTTAGTCAATGGTGTAGCAATCATAGAAAAATTCTGGATAAATCTCCTATAATAACCAGCCAACCCAAAAAGCTTCTAATTTCAATTACACTCATGGGTCTCTCCCAACTCAACATTTTCTCTATCTTTTATGGATCCACTGTTATACCATTTCCATACACAACATGCCCTAAGAAAGATATTTCGTCAACCAGAACTCACACTTAGAGAACTTTGCATATAATTTTTCTCTCCTCAAAATCTCCAACACAATGTCTAATATTTCACCTGTTATTTTTTTTCCTTCTTAGAATATATCAGAAAGTCAAACATTTATGATTACCACTCTATCTCTAGTGGGAACTTCAACAGAAGTATTTTACATCAAATGACTAATATATACTTTAAAAGACTTCATATGAATATTAGATGCAAAAGAATGGGTTGCACCAAGATCAACTAACATTGAAATGTCTACCTTTTCTATATACAAAGCACCTCAAATTAGAACAACTATGGGATAAAAATGAATATATCTATAACAAACTTCTGTCTCCTAATCCTTCATCAGATTACAACTTTTCTTTGGTGGCGTACTCACTTCCTCTGCCATGACTCCCAGTTCCTATAACCTGCCTCCCAAATATAAAGGTCCCACCAATAGTATTTCAAGCTACAGAAGTAGCAGATCCTACTTGCTTTTGACTCTGTAATTCAGTTCCCTGTGACAAGGAATGCCTCATCTGAGTGGTCTCCCACCCTGCACACTCATACTGGTACCACCTTTGGGTTTATCAAATCTAGACCTCTTCCGTCGATTCCTCCTACCTCTAATTTCCATCACATCCTTCTTAATCTAAATTGTTATATCCACTAACTTGACACAATTCATAGGCCTCATGTAAGACAGTGTTGATCAAATCTTTAAACATAGTTTATCTATGAACCTCTTACAATTATTCTCTTCTAAGTCTACCCTTTTCGATACCACCCTTGTCAGAGCCATAAATCTACTATTATATTAAGTCACTGTCAACCTATTTGCCTAAAATAAATAAAATCTATATCCTTTTGGGCTCTAACGGTCTAAAAAAGGTATTTATCAAGGAAAACCTCCTTAAACCTATTCTAGGTTAAGAGTCTATCAACATCTGCACTCACCCTGGGAAGAATATCCTTCCACCATTTCAAAACTTCACTTTCTAACTCAAACAAAGCAAAGGCAATCATCTACCTGTCAATTACTAATAAAATATCAAATAATATCTCCACATGTTTTATCCATAACTCAAGCTTAAAAGGGTTTACAAACAACAAAGCATTCAACTTAACAATCTCCCTGCATCTCATGCATAACTCACTTTTCCCCTTTTTAAACGTCTATCATTACTGGGTTCACAATAACCTCAGGCACTGCTCTAGCTTGTTTATCAAGTCTATGCTATAAGCTATCAACTCTATCATCTGTTAGACTCATTTTCTCAAAAGCTTGTATAAGAGCTTATCTTAGCTCATCTCTTTCAACTTCAGATCCTCTCATACCTTTACTAATATCAATTATACTATCAACATGTTCCCTTGTAGAAACCACAAATTCAGACTCAACCTCAACTTGTCAAAATATTGGGGGCCTACCACACCCTCTCAAATCAACCACTCTAACTCTAGTGCATCAACGTGTCATCCTCAGACTGTTTATTAAAATTTATTTTAATCTTCCACTTTTTTACTTTTTATGAAGTCTACAAAATCATAAAACCCAAGGCTCTGATACCAAAATTGTAACGACCCATCCTGGGTTGGCCACCCCCGAGGCTGTGTCATCACATTTTGATAATCCCAGCACGACACATATATGCAATAATAAAATGATACTAACAGAAATTTTTATTTTAATCCTCAACCCTCAACAGGGGAGATACATAAATCTGATATTAACTTACATATAATATACAACGTAAGATGCATGAATATTTATAAATATTTATTTCATTTTCTCACTAGTATGAGGATATTGACACGTACATGGCTTACAGAAATTGAATCCGTCTGACTCTCAACCCACCAGACTATTTGTCCTGTCTGCTACCTGAAATCATTGTACAATGAAGGAAGAGCTTCACAAGCTCAGTGAATTCAATTTACTAAAAGTATTCCGATTTTATAAATAGCCCGTTAATATTTAATCATTTATTTCTTCTATAACTGGATAATAGCATAATGTCTAACATTTAAATAATTCTCATATTATCATATTTCTACGTTTTTTTCCTCTTTTTCTCACTGTAACTGTCTCTCTCTGAGAGACTCATCCATCTATAAATAAATTCACAATAATATACCACACATCAGCATTTCAATAATGCAAGCAATAATTAAAACAGATGTCATGCATGAATTGTTATTATGGGAACGTCTTTCCACCTGTCGACAGGTTGTTATTATCTTAGACCGACCCCTTCTCAGTTCTTTACAGCTTATCCCGGCTGTCACAGAATTTATTTCTAGCATACACCAGTTGTTACAGTGTCCCTTTTATTTATACCGGCTATCACGGTTATTTCATTAGACCGACCCCTTCCCGGTTCTTTCGGTTATCTTATTTAATGCATATACATATAAACAATGATATGAAATATGCATATGAACATGAATATAAACCCCACATGAATTCAAAATATTTAATTCAACTATCCGGTCTTTCCTCAACTTTCTGCTTAATAAATTTCACAAATTTCTTCTCCTCATATAGCACATCAATTTATTCACCAAACTCGTCAAAATCTCTTAATTCATCATTATTAAATCAACTCATTATTCTAATAATATTTCTTTTCACATAATAATTTTCTACGTGTCCAATATTCATATCATAAATATCCATTTAATTTTTATCTACCACCAAGCAGAAACTAATAATTTATTTTAATATTATTACTAGATATTTGATTTTTTTTTATTTAGATTACTTAAAGTAAATCCAACTCACCGCGTAGCACTTAAAACTACCCGTGGATTACCTCATTGCCTTTCTCGTTCCTCTCAGAAATCCCCCCTTGGTTGTTATTCGTCAACACCTAGCATAATATTTGTATTAAATTTCTAATTATTTCTTCAATTCTTCATAAACCACACCCTTTGAAAATTCTCCCTTGGAATTTTTGGGGAATACATGTATGCTAAAAATTCAAAAATAACGTTACGTTATTAACTTCTGTTTTTCTAGTAGTTTCCCGTGACTCTCTATAAAATTCCTCTGTAATCTCTTTCAAAAATTTTGCTCTTTCAACCTTTTTTTCAGTCCCCAAGTGTTTAAAGAAGACATATAATTGAAGAAAACTAAATAACTTTTGGTAAGTATAATGTATGTTTACCTATAAGAGTGCATATATATATATAAGAGTAAGTTTTAAAAAAAATCTTCAGCAACTTCAAAAGTTGCTTGCATAGTCACCATGAAATCTCCCCAAATCATTCCACATTATGGACATTGGCAAGGCATACAAATGCCTTCATTTCTACTTGGCATACAAAGAATTAACTTGGCAATAGGTGTTGCCACCTGCTGCCTAGTTTTATTTATTTTTTTTTTTACTTTTGTCTTTTGTTATTTTTTCTGTCCTTTAGAATAGTAACGTGCCAGATTTTTTTTTTGTCTTATTCAAATAATAATAAACCTTTCTCATAGATTTTATTTTAACTCCAAGTCATATTTATTAAATTACTTCTTTACCCTTACCTTACAAATACGGGTATTACGCATATAGATTGGTGAGCTGAGATTTAGACCGAGTCATTATTTGTAAGTCACGTGGTCCACATCTTCATACTAATGGAAAGAAAAAAAATATTTGTAAATATTTATGCATCATATATTGTATATATTATTTTACTTAAATTTATAATAAAGTAACTCCCCTGTTGGGGGTTGAGGATTGATGTATAGATATTTACATTCAGTTGATATATGTTTTTATATTGTTGCATATATGTATCGTGTTGGGATTTCAAAATATGACGACACCATCTCAGGGGTGGCCAACCCGGGATGGGTTGTTACAATTAGTTTGATTCCAATTGTTTTTAATACTGAATTTGATCCACAAATTTATGAAGATGCTATAAAGTCTTAATATGCTACATTTCAAAAAAAAAAAAGGCCATAAATGATGAAATGGACTCCATAATAGGGAACAAAACCTGGAAATTGGTGAACCTTCCATTTGGTTCCAAACCCATTGGATACAAGTGGATTTTCAAAAAGAAATTAAGAGTGGATGGTACAGTTGATATATTCAAGGTAAGAATATTGGCTAAGGGATTTACACACACAAAAAATGTTGATTATTTTGACATCTATGCACCAGTTGCAAGGATAGCCACAATTAGATTACTTATTGCTTTAAATTCCATAGACAAGCTTGAAATTCATCAAATGGATATTAAAACAACATTATTGAATGGTGAATTAGAAGAAAAAATGTATATGAATCAACCTGAAGGTTTTGTAGTTAAGGGACAAGAGCATAATGTATGAAAGTTAATTAAGTCTCTCTATGGACTAAAACAAGCTCCAAAACAATCGCATAAGAAATTTGATTAAGTAATTCTATCAAATGGTTTCAAAATTAATGAATCTGATAAGTGTGTGTACAGTAGGTTCATTAATGGTAAAGGTTTTATCATATGTATGTACGTAGATGACATGTTGATATTTTGTATTGATTTAGAACAAGTACAAAATACCAAGAAATTTTTGTTAGATAATTTTGACATGAAAGATATGGGTGTAGCTGATGTTATTTTAGGTATCAAAATCATAAGAGATAATGATAGCCTAACTTTAACACAATCTCATTACATTGAAAAAATTATAAAGAAATTTGGTCACTTGGAAAGCACACCTATAAGTACACCATTTGATAGTAGTATCAAATTATCTAAGAATGATGGTAGAGCAATTTCACAACTAGAGTATGCTAGAGCAATTGGTTGTTTAATGTATCACATGACTTGTACAAGGCCTAATATATCTTTTGTTGTAGGGAAGCTAAGTGGATTTACTAGTTGTCCTAGCAATGATCATTGGAGGCTATACATAGGGTCTTTAGATATTTGAAAAAGACCATGAATTTTAGCATAAGTTACAAAGGGTGTCCAACAATTTTAGAAGGATACACTGATGCTAGTTCGGTAACAAACTAAGAGGAAGACCACTCATCCACAAATGGTTGGATATTCATTCTTGGTGGGGTGTTGTATCTTGGGCTTCCAAGAAACAAACCTGTATCACTGATTCTACCATGGCATATGAATTTGTGGTATTGGCAACATGGGGTAAAAAAGCTGAGTGGTTAAGGAATTTATTTCTAGAAATTGTTGTGTGACATAAACCCATGGCTCTAATTTCAATTTAATGTGACAGTGAGACAACACTAACAAGGGCTTATAGCAATGTCTACAATGGAAAGTCTAGACATATCGAATTGAGACATAGCCATGTAAGGCAATTAATTACTAATGGAGTAATTACAATTGAATTTATAAGGTCCACAAGAAACTTGGCGGATCCGTTAACCAAGGGACTTGCAAGAGAGCAAATGGTTAAGACATCACAAGGGATGGGTCTCAAGCCCATACAATAGAATCACCAATGATAGAACCTGGACTTAATGATTACTAAATCTAAGTCTTGAGTTCAGTGAGTCAAAATACATTATTAGTAGTGATTGCAAGCATCAAAATTTTTCCATCCCAAGAGTAATGATGCTTGGAACCATAATAATAAAGTATAGGTGAACTATGAGTTATTAAAAAGCTTATAAAAGACTTTCTTTGGTAGGTTAAAATTATGGAACATACTCGATAATCTTACCTAGTAAGTGTGAAGTGTGGCTGCTTTTGTTGAGTTTAAGTACTTGACTCTAAAGCACTCATGATATAAGATATATGACATAAGGCTTCTAAACATGTCGACATATTTTCTGGCAAATTCTATGAGGAGAAGTCTCATGTGTGAGACATGTCCGGTTAAAAGATTAGGATTTGTGGTTTAAAGTATTATACTATCACATATTTTGTTTAACTTTGATGTATTTTCACTAAGTGAATATTCAAGTCCAAAAGACATCTTCATTTAGGCATGAACTTCAATGGATGATAAAAGATCAGTTTTTCAAAGTTTTATCAAGTCAAATTATTTTGAAAATGCTAGGGGGTTGTTGATGATTTTCAAAATAAAATTGGTTTTAAGTTTGGGATGTTTTAGAAAATCAAAGGAAATGAGAAAATAAAATAAAAAAATCAAGTTTTGAATCATTCAGTTGAGTGAATGATTGATCCAGTCGATTGAATGGAAGACGGAAATTCTTGGTAACTTTTTTGAGTTAACTGAACAAATGGTCCAGTCGACTAAATCTTCAAAAATTTTGATTTTTCTGAACGTTAAATGACAGTTAATCGTGAACATGAGTGTTTTTTGAGAAGAGATACTCAGTTATTTCAATTTAATTTAGTTTTTTATTGAACTAATGTGTCTCTAATGGAAAAACATTAATTAAACACTATAAAGGGTGTTTAAACTATCATAATTGAATAATGTCTCTTATTCTTCTCTTTTCTCAAAAACATAATCTTCTTATGTTTAGAAGTTCTGCAAACTTCCAAAACATAAGTGTGCATCATCTATAAACTCATAGAAGCTGTTGTGGGTTGTTCTTCAAGAGTGCAAAATGCAAAACAACAAGAGAACTTCATTATATCTTGGAGGAAATTCGCCTGAAACCTTCTTGCATCATGATTGGCAAATTAAACCTTAAAGAAAGCGACTTGGTCGTGCCTTGAAGCCTTTTTATCTCTCTTATATTTTGATAAACAACCATTTGTTTCCCACAAATTGTCTAAGATTTCTTAGGTTTGATTTGTTGATAAATTTGGATGTTTATGTTGTTAGTCTTGGAAATTTTGAATGGAAAGGAAAAACAGAAAAAGAAAATTGAAAATATAAATTATAAATTATAAAAATGAAAAAAGGAAAAAGAAACATTTTTCTTTATTTAATTCAATCTAATGTTAAATGAAAAGTTTGAAAAAAAAGACAATTTAAGAAACTAATTAAACAATAAAAATGGGTTTCAAAATGAAAAGTTTCTTCATATTTTTTCCTTTTCATTTTTCTCTTGATTTTTCTTTCAAGATCCAAAAATATCCTAAGATTTCATAGCATTTATAATAAAAAAAGGTTGTGGTTACTTGAGAAAAAGGTTATTTCTTATACTTGCACACTGCATCTCCTTTGGCTTAGCTTTAATTTTAGACTTTAGGGTCCAGCAACAGTAATAAATTAACCACAATTTGATAGTAATATATCACATCAGATAGTATCATTTTATGGTAATCGATATCATCATATGGTAAAAATAATTGTCTACATTTATGATAATTACGTTATAACGTGGTTATTAATTCGTGATAATTGGTAAAAGTTATGGTTCCTACAAATAACAAAAGAACCTTAAAATTTGCTCAAATTCTATCAAAATGATTTGCGAAACAGTTTTTAATAAAGCAGTTGTGAACTAATTAAAGTTCATTAAATGTTCGCAAAAAGAACTATTAAAACAGTTTTTTTTTATAGATTTGTTTTCTTTTTCAATTTCTTTTAACACCTAGTTCTTTTATTAGGTAACAAAAGCCGTTTTAAAATCTATAATAAATAGTAGAGATCAATTCCTTTACAATAAAAAATTATGAAGTAACACCCACACCAAATTTTAAGAGCATATAAATAATTTTAACTAAAAAAAGTGAAAGAAAAAATAAATTAGATTTATTTGGGTTCTTAAATGATTGGGTTTAATCTTTTAGAAAATAAGTATGAAACCTTGTGGCAGAACCATTTTAAGTTAGAAAATGCCTAAGCATGTTAGACTTGGAATCTCAAGTGGGCCTTAAGCTTAGGGCCTCCTTTTGCAATAAAGCTCTCTTATTCTCTCGCTCTTCCTCTCCCTATCCCTCTCCCTCCTCTCAAACACTCTCGTCCTCCGTCTCCCACATCTCTCATCACCTGCTCACTTTCGTCAAGTAGGGGAACCAACTAAAGAGACCAGAACAAGAAAAGAAAAAAATGGAATGGCCATCTTTGGTATTGTTTTGGTGCCCTAAAATCGATCTCATTTAACATCCAGCTTTATATATATATATATATATATCTTTTTGTTATTGTTTCAGTATTTAATTGAAATTTAGGTTTTATATAGCTTTAAAGGACAGAGTATTGTATATTTGTATTGATGACTTTGTTAAAAAAAACAGTACATAGGATCTATCTTGGTTTTTCTTTCTTTGTTGTCCCAATTCTGTTTGTGAGGGTTTGTATTAAATTTTTAAAATTTTGTATATCACTTTCTTTATTTCGAAATCAAGTAGCATAGGTTGATTAATTACTCGTGTTTTTGCAACAAGATCAAATCTGTGCTATGTATAAGGGTTCACCTGATTTAGATTTACCACTTGTTGTTTTGGAAGACCGAATTGGTGAGGTTTTTAATGGAAATCTTTGACGGAAGTGGGTGATTGCTCTGGTCTTAAAAATGGGTTGGAAGAAGTTGAGTCAAGTGAAAATAGAAAATGCTGTTGGGAGTAATATAGTAATTTAATAAAGAATAGATAATGATCCTAAGCTGGAAATGGTAAATTTGTAAACAACTGGAGTGACAGATTTGTAATTTTGATAGACGATGGTAATATTGGCCATGTTTGGTTTCTTATTAAGCAAACTTAAAACAAGTTAGCTTAAATTGGTTCAAGCCAACTTAAAATAAGTTGGCTTTAATAAGAAACCAAACATGGCCATTGTGGTTGTGTGAAGAGTTTACTATGATAAGTTGTATTTCTGAATTCGATGATATACATCTTGGGAAATATCGCATATGAGGCAAATGTTGAAATTATTTATGTATGAATGTTTTAATTCTTGTTACTAATAATAATTTGTACTAACAATTAAACATAACAATTAAGAAAGATACAGATAAGAAAACTTAACTATAGAGGCACGCAGAAGCGTTTTCCTTAAAAATATATTTCGCGTCCCCGAAGTCTTTAACTTAGCGCGTATGGTCTCAACGTGTCTACCTTCTAAGATTCAACTATAGCAATCATTTGTATAAACGTGCATCCATTACAAAGGTTAAAGGATTGCTACAATAAATTCCTTGTTATTTGATACTCATAATACTTTGATGTAAGGAATAAAGCTGCGGAAAAATAAACAAACACAAAAAATTTACATGGTTCGGAGCTAAAACTCCTATGTCCACGGGCGATAGTGAGAGATTCTACTATAATTAAAATTGGGGCTCCAATCAAGAGAGATAAAACTCTCTAAGCCCGAATCCCAAATACACTCAAATTTAGGTTACCACAAATTTAATTGGGAAAATACAATAACCTAGAAAAAAAGAAATTTCAACCACTCGTAGGCTCTATTTGTTTTACTACTTTGTCTCTTGTATTTTCTATGTTGCTCAAAATAGACCACAAGTCTCTTATATATGTCACGGCTATCAAGGAGAAATACACTCCTTTACAAACTCGATTTTTGTGTCTTCATAGTAGCGAAGCACTGCCGCCACTAGCTTTTAACTTGTAACTGTAGTCTATAATGCCTTTTCTGTTTTCAACAAAACTAGCTCCTATTAGAGCTAGGACAACCACCTTTAATGATAGGTTTTGTACACCAAAATAATACTGCTAATGTGGCCCTTTAAATTTAAAGAAAGGACCGATTTTCTCTTCTTTTTTTTCTTTGGTTTGAGCTTTTAGTTTTCTTTATTTCTCTAAAACTACAAGTTATAAATTAACAAATCTCCACATTGGCTTGAATTTTCACAAACAGCAAAAATACTCTCTACTATCTCCACAAATGCCCACCCGGACATAATTCAAATATTGTAAATAACACCAATTAAGTCCAAGCAATGCTCGAACTTAGACATTGGAAGTAGTTTAGTCAACATATTGCTGGATTATCTGCTATCCCAATTTTCTTCACAACTACTTCACCGCTATCAACTATGTCTCGAACAAAGTGATAACGAACATCAATATACTTTATTCTCTAATGGAACATTTGATCTTTAGTCAAGTGGATGGCACTTTGACTATCACAATGGATAATTATAGAATCATGAACCCAACATAATTCACTAAACAACCCTCTCAACCAAACGACTTCCTCGATAGCCTATGTTATAGCTATATACTTTGTCTCTATAATTGACAGAGCAATAATTGGTTGTAGAGTAGCCTTCCAACTAATAGTGCATCTACTACAACCATATAAATAAGATGCATTAGATTTTATTTTGTCAAGATCGCCTGTAAAGTTTGAATCAACGTAACCAACAACATAGCTCTTGTGGCTTCCAAACCTCAAGCATACATCTGAAGTGCCTCTAAGATACTGAAGTATCCACTTAACAACCCTCCAATGCTCTTTCTTGGGATTACCTATATACTTGCTGACCACACTGACAACCTGTGCAATATATGGACGGGTGCAAACAATGGTATACAGAAGACTCTCAACAACACTAGAATACGGAACACGTGACATGCACTCTTTTTCTTTATCTGTCTGTGGAGATAAAGCAGCTGAAAGTCTAAATTGAGCAGTAAGAAGAGTACTAACAGGTTTGGCATTCTTTATGCCAAAACTTTTTCAATGTACTGCTCTTGTGTCAAATATAACAAACTCGTATCTCTATCTCTTTTGGTCTTCATACCAAGAATTTTTTTAGCTAGACCCAAATATTTCATATCAAATTCATTATTGAGCAATGCTTTCAAGCTAGAAATCTCATATTTACTTTTACAAATAATGACCATATCATCCACATACAAAAATAAATATATAAATGATACATCGGCAAGTTTATTGAGATATATAAAATTTTCATACTTGCTTCTCGAATATCCATTACTTACCATGAATGAGTCAAACCATTTGTTTCACTGATGAGGAGACTGTTTCAAACTATATAGAGACTTCTTGAACAAACAAACTTAATCTTTCTTGCCTACAATAACAAAACCCTCAAGCTGATGTATGTAGATTTTCTCTTCAAGCTCACCATGCAAAAATGCGGTTTTAACATCAACTCGCACCATAGTCCAATAGACACACCTGGAAAGTCACCCGTTCTCCTATTGGGGTCAAAGAACCACACATTGACTTTCAACAATGAGCTTTATAGACTCCACCTTACGAACCACATAGACTTCATTATGTAAGCATCACCCACTTACTACCTAAGTCACCTTATTCGCGCCATACGAGTCCCTCGACATTTTATAATCAACCTCATGATCTAGTCACGTCTAGTCAAACCATCTTCTCTGATACCACTCTTTAGGCATGATAACCTAAGTTTGGGAGAAACTTAAGCTTGGAGAGTCCACCAAGTAAAAACCCAATATATGATGTAGGAGACCATATGAATCCAAAAGTTTAAGCTAATGTTTCTGGTTTCACCGCCATATATATGTCATTCACTTATCCAATTTTTTTCTCCATGTGAGATTATTTTCCAAATCTCCTCACTCACATGTGAATATTTCCAACATTATCTTGACAATGATACATTTTTTCTTCTCTTTTCTTATGCTTTATGTATCATTATTTTTTTAGATAAACCCAAAAAAAGTTGAACTAAAATTATTATAAATGTTGGGAATTGTTCCATATTGAAGAAGAGAAGTTAATATATGATTAACAAAGTAGTTGCATAATATTATAGTTGGTGTATAAAATACTTAGAGGAGTCTAGGTTGGTATTTCAGTTGAAAAAATATTTATATGGTTTGAAACAGTCTTCTATTGCTTGGTTTGATCAATTTAGTGAGGTGATAATGAACTTTGGTCTTACTAGATATGGAGTAGACCACTCTATGTTTTATAGACATAGTGAGACAGGAAATATTCTTTTGATTGTATTTGTGGATGATATCGTAATCATAGGAGATGACAAAGAAGGTATTCAAGCTTTGAAACTGTTTCATGGTAACAAGCTTCAAACCAAGGGCCTTCGACAACTGAGATACTTTCTAGGTATTGAGGTTACTTGCTCTTGTCGTGGTATTTCATTATCTCAGAAAAAATATATTTTGGATCTACTGAGCGATACAGGGATATTGGGATATAAGCCCATAGATAATCCTAGGGATCCCAACACAAAACTTTCGGTTGATCAGGGTGAGTTGTTGATTGACCCAGGACAATACAAACGCTAGGTTGGGAAATTGAATTACTTAATTATCACTAGACTTGATATTGCCTTTGTTACGAGTGTGGTTAGTCAGTTTCTTGATGCTCCACAAACTACTAATTGGCATTCGGTTATCCATATTCTAAGATATCTTAAGAGTGCTCCCGGTTGTGGATTTTTATATCAGAATCATGGTCATACTTAGATTGAGGGATATACTGATGCAGATTGGATAGGTTCTCTTTCATATCGGAGATCTATCATAGGAAATTGTGTGTTTATTGGGGGTAATTTGGTATCATGGAAAAGTAAGAAGCAAACAATGGTTGGGAGATCTAGTTCAGAGTCTAAATACAAGGCCATGGCTCACATTACCTAGAAGTTAGTTTGGTTAAAACAGGTTCTAGTTGAACTTGGTTTTACACAATTTCCTCCTATAAGTTTAGCGTGTGATAACCAAGCAACTATTCATATTTCCATTAAGCTTGTATTTCATGAAAGGAAAAAGCTTATTAAGGTGGACCGTCATGTTGTTCTAGAGAAATAATTACAAAATATGATTAGCACAAGACATGTCAAATCTGCATATCAGTTAGCTGATATGTTCACTAAGCCCTTAAACGAGACTCGGATTAACTCTATGTGTAACAAATTGGGTGCATATGAAAGATATGCTCCAACTTGTGGGAAGTGTTAGAGTATGAGAGCATGAGGGTATTATGTACTTTCCTTCTTATTATTTTGTTCTATATAAATATGTCTACTAACCTTAAGGTTGGTAAGCTATTCATTCTGATAAACAATAACAATCTCCATAAATCTAAGATTTTGATATGTTTCCTATCAACTTTGTATTTGATGTCTAAATAGACATATATGTATACTTGTTTATGTTCAAGTGAAGGATTCATTTTCTTTATGCTTTAGTTAAGTAATGAAATTAAATCTTGAAATGTTTGTGTTAAGAAATAAAAAAAATTTGAATTTTCTTTAAATGATTTGAATGTTAGTTAAGATATAAATTGATTGGATTGAGATTTTGCGGCGAATTTGTTCGGTGTTGGGTTAGTTGTGATATGGATGATGGAGGATGGGATTTCAATGTATTGAATTGGTTTTGTTGAGCATGTTTTGATTTACAGGTCAATAAACAAATTTGAGAATGTATGAAAAATAGATGAAGCTTTAGTGGATTTTCTGTAGAATTTATATTGATATATTTTGTTTTATATATATAGGTTTCCTAAAGAAATTATAATTTACATGAATTTCTCTTATAAAGAAAAGGAAGAAGTGAGTTGTAAAGAAATAATGATTTTACTTTGGAAAAAAGGAAATTTAGAAACTTCTTGTGAAATAAAACAAGTTTATTCTATTTATACAAATTTTTTATATATATTGCTCGTTAAGAGATCTTAAAAAACTAGATGTATATGTGTACAACTATATTCTTAAAGATTTGATAAAAAAAATATGTTTTGTTACTAATCAGGAAGTATGCTTGTGTGTCTTTAGTCTTTGAAGAACTTGAATGCGTGCAAACATGCATCATGGCATTTCATGAGTATGGTTAGTGTGAGTATTGATGTTTGGAGGCTTATATTAGGCTATCATTCTTATGGGTGGTGTATCAAGAGTGGGTCAAAATATTTTCTTGGTCGCGAAAGTCTTTTTGGTTGTTGTTTCGAGATGAATTTTTACTACCAACTTGGATATTCTCCTCTCTTATTATGTTATGGGAATGTGCTTTGTGCTATGAAAGTTTGAATTATCTAAGCTTTAGAGTAGTTGAGGAAACATGAACTCTCTCTTTTGAAATTTCTAAGAATTTACAATTATTGTCAATTTTCTTAAATGAGTTATGAAGAAAGGATTTGTTTGAGAAAAAAAAAAAAAACTATTTGATTCTCTCTATTTTTACTTGAATAGATTCTTATGAGGAATTTTGTTATAAAAGAATGAAAATGTCATATCTATGGGAAAAATCGAGAAAAAACTCATTATTGAAATAATATATTTAAGAATGGGCTTGGTATCAAACTTTTAAATCATAAACATATCCTTCTATATGGGATACTTGGCTTGGTTATTTCATGGTTTTGGAGGAGGTTTAGATATCTTTTTTTTTTTTTTGTTAAGAAGAGCATCTCTTCTTGTATAGGTGAACAAGTATGGAATCCTCTCCCCGGGTTGTATTTCTTAAGTAAGCAAAAATAATAAAAGTTTGGATGAATAAAAAAAACTTCATTTTATTTATGGTTGTTTTTTAGAAATTTTTTTGGCTTAAGTTGGGTTTGTAATTAATTATAATATTCTCAAATTTTCTTTTGATGTGACTAATGTATTTTTAAAAAAAATGAATTATCACAATTAAGTGGTTTTAACTTAGTTTGCGCTCCGAGTCTAGAAAGGTAACCTTATGAGTCGTGACACGTAGTGTGGTGACGAGGCACAATAGTTGATAGACTAATAATCGGGGCCTAATAATTGACACACTTAATCATTGTGTCCAGGTCCAATGATTGACACATTTAACCCTTATATCAGAGTCTAATGGTTGACACACTTAACCTTGTGCATGTTTGACACATTTAACCCTTGTGTCTGGATTCAATGGTAAACACACCTAACTCTTGTGTTCGGGTCTAATAGTTGACACACTTAACCCTTGTGTCCGGGTCTAATGGTTGACACACTTAACCCTTTGTGTCCAAGTCCAATGGCTAACGCATTTAACCCTTGTGTTCGGGTCCAAAGGTTGACACATTTTACCTTTGTGTCGAGGTCCAAAAGTTAAAAAAGTTAACACATTTAACTTTTATGTTTGGGTTCAAAAGTTGAAACATTTAACTTTTATGTTTGGGTTCAAAAGTTGAAACATTTAACTTTTATTTTCGGGTTCAAAGAAATAATAATTTAATCTTGAATAATCATATATTTAATAAGACAACATTCTCAAAGTAAAGTGATACATTTAGTACGAACATGTTCTCAATAACATATAAGAGAAATAATTTACCTTAATCAAAAAATGAGAGGGAAGAGAATCACTTACATATTGATTAAATAAATTTTGTTGAGATTAATGTAAAAGTATTGACGTAAATATATTAATGAAAAAAACAGAATGAAAATAAAAATTTAAGCAATGGTCTAAATGGGATTTAAGGAAAGATTAATGTAACAGCTTTGTGGAACTCTAAGGAGAGAGGACGGATTGGGTACACGGTGGTAGGACTGCTTTGGTTTTTGGGGACAATGGGGATGCAATTGCTTCCGAAGCAGCGTGTTTGGGATGAATCTGTTTCTCATAGGATCATTGGGTCTTGTTGAATTCTTGAGGTTTGTAATTTGCAGTGCAGTGATGTTGTGTACTAATTGTTTGTTGTTCTTCATGCAACTTATGATGCGTGTTTGGGATGAATCTGTTTCTCATAGGATCATTGGGTCTTGTTGAATTCTTGAGGTTTGTTATTTGCAGTGCAGTGATGTTGTGTACTAATTGTTTGTTGTTCTTCATGCAACTTATGATGTAGCTCATAAGAATCTGTCAATCAAAGGATGCCAAAGCAGCTAGCTAGTACATAGGAACAGCAATTTGATTGTTGATTAATACATTTCTGATTTTGTTGTTGGTAATCCTTAGCTTGCTGCTCATGATTTTCTTTTTAGAAAATATTATTTGTACTTCTTATCAGAATCAATGTATGTGTAAAAAGAATACATATTTCTTCTCATATTCTAACTTGTTATGTAATTCAATCAAGAAGAAGTGATGGAGAAGGCGTTTGCAAGATACAAATTTTGCTTTCTAACTTCAACTCGAGGGAGGCTGCTGAGGAGACAAATCAAAACAATTTTACCAAGTTCATACGTGCCAGTTTTTTTTTTTTTTTTTTTTTGAATCTGACATGCAAATCAAATTTCAAGTTAATGCAACTTTTGACTTAAAAGGAATTAAAATTGGGAGAGAAATTAAACAAAGGAAAACCATGGTAACTGAAGCATAAGTAATTCATGCAGAGTAGTCCAGCAGGATATGATGATTAAAGGAATAAACTTAGAGCTTGCCAATTTCATTTGTTTTACAAAAGAAAATATGTTAAATATAGAACTGTCGTAATAAACATTTTCTCTTTTTTCCTCCTCAAGGAATCTATTTGTGATCCTTTTTAGTGTCCTATTGACATAAATGTTGTAGTTGAAGAAAAAATTTGAAATCAAGTCCATGGAGCATGCTGCTGGCAGGTCCTCTTCAATAAATTTAAATGTGAAGATGTACAGAGAATTGGATTCATTGAGTTTAGGAGCACGGCAAAGCAAAGAATTTTCTTAAGGTAGAGCTGAAATATATTACCGATCCTAAGGTCGCCTGATGAGGAATTTTTTTCTTAGTTGTTCAGTAATTATTATAAGTCTACAAAGTAGATAAAACTTTTATCACATAATGTTAGTTTTATATATACTTTCAATAAAACACATGCTTCACACAAATTAGAACAAGTGATAGGTACGACAATATGCTTTAGATAAGCATTAAAAGTTGTACAGATATTGAAGGAAACTAATGAAATGATAAAACTCATATCAACGTAAATGTTGTAAATGGTGACTGCTTCTTGACTAACAGTAAATAAAGTCCAATAGAAAAGCTAACCTAACAATTAAGGAGTAAAATTTTATTTACAGCACAAAACTAGGAAATAAAATGCATATAATCAGATAAAACTTTGATAATAATATCTATTTTTAATAAACCAATATATTACAAGTCAAAAAACTAGTTAATTAGAGGATCCAAATTGCTATTATGCAGAGTTCCTGATATCAAAAGCAAGACCAAATGCAAACCCATCTATACATACGAATCTATCCTCGGAAACTCAATTATGGATACTAAATGTTAAAAGGAAGGAGTAAACTACCTCAAAAGCAAGACCAACTCCAATCAACCATGGATCCAAAGCAAATACGCAACAAACCCAGAAATTATTTCAATAGATAATAGCAAATACGACACACATTCACCACAAACCCCCAAAAACTTTGTCATCAATTCATCATCCACTATTCCACTACAAGGAACATTTAAACAAATAAATAATCAATAAATCCTCTAGTTCTCCAAAAAACTCGCATCAATGCAAAACCCAAAGAAGAAGAAAAAACAAAAACCCAAAACAAAATCACAGCTTGATCACCAGAATTATCACAATTTAGAAGGTTTTATAACAATATACTCATTAAAACAACACCAGAGACACACTGATAGAGCTATTGACCAAATTGCATTTTAGATTCATAGATATGAAAATTTTCTCTTGCTTAAGTTGCTGGAAATTTTGTGTAGGCAGGGTTCCAAGAGCTTCCTCTTCATCAGCTATTGCCAAAGCTGGATTTCATCACTTCTTAATGGCTGTAATGAACACTCCACCCCGCCCGTGGCTGTCGGTGTCATGACTGCTAACTGCTGGGTCTACTGCCGTAGTGTCGTGCCTAATTTTGGTGAGAGATAGACTTGAGAGAGAATCAGAGAAAGCAGAAACGAAGAAGAGAAGATGTGTGAAAAGGGTTGGGTACTGAACTATACTGGGTTAAATACTAATTGTCATGTGGAGATTAAATCATCCTTAAGATTCTAGTAATCAACGAGCTGATTGCGATCGTTGTCAACAACACTATGACATCTCAAACTTGTAATACCGGAAGCCTGCAAAAATACCAACACAGAATTATGGTTTAGTGAGAAAACAAAGGTTTATAGTAAATAATAAGATTACAAATTAACAGAAAAACATATTGAACGACAGATAAAAACTTTTTGAGTCAAAATATGGAAACAACTTCAAGTGATCCAAAAACGAAATCATTACCGCATAGCATTTTTGTTGATTATTTGTGCTAAATCGAGCTTATATGTATGTTAACATAGAAAAAATACCTTATTTTTTGTTGTTTCCACCGTGTGCACATAGGAGACGGGCTCTGTTACGCTCATGAGATCATTTCCTCATCAATTTGTATGTTTGGGATATGAGCTATCTTGAACCAATCGTTTCCCTTATTTTGAAGCTTTGCTTTCAACAAAGAACAATCATTTATACACAGAAAAGCTAGGGAGGATGGAAGACCCTCATCTGGTAAGGACAAAAGCTTATTACAGCTTCTGATCTCAAGTGTTGCAAGAGATGTTAGGTGTTGAAGCCCTTTGCGATGCAGGGATTTGAGATTTAGGAATTCACTGATGCATAGAGAGTAAAGATTTTGGGGCAGCAACTTCTCTTCTGGAAAGGACTCTACTTCTTTACATCCACCTGCAATCTCAAAACAATGAAGATTCTCAAGCTTGTGTAACCTCCACTCCATCCGCGGTGTAAGTTTGTCGCAATAAGTGATACAAAGTGTAACTAGGTTTGAGGGAAAACCTCCTGGAATTTCCACAAGTTCTGGGCATTCATTTATGATCAATGACTGTAGAGAAGAGAGCATGTGAAACTGCTCAGGAAGCGCCTTGAGATTCTTGCAATTGGAGAGTAAAATTGATGTCATGTTTTGCAATCCTACTTCAGGGAGAGATACCAGGTTTGGGCAATCCCTGATCTCCAAGGCCTCAAGTGAGATGGAATCCTCCTCAAGTCTCTCTGGAACAGAAATGGAACTGAAATTTTCACAATCGCAAATAGAAAGGCTTTTGAGATTTGGAAAGAAGGCTAAGGGGAAGGACTGGAGAGAATCACAGCTACCTAGTATGCACAGATATTCAAGAAGTGAATACTGGTGCATCATCTGTGCAGATTGAATAAATACCAAATCCCTAGGGTCACGAATGTACAGAGATTTTGAGGCAATGAATGAATAACTTTCAGCTGAGAATTCTGAAACTTTCAAGATCTCAGAATGTGTTTCTGCTTCATAACCTTCTGTCACAGAACATCTTGGGAGTGCAACCAGAGTCATGTCATCACTTTTGGGATGCACTTTGTTGTCAGATTCTTCATGTAACTGCGATTCATCTTTAACTGGATTTGTTTGCACTGTGGCTGTAAGCTGCTTATCACTAGTGAACTGCATATTGTTACTGTCAGGTAACTGCACATCTGTAGCTGGAACTGCTGTAAGAGTAGGTCCAAGAGTCTCATCGTTCTCTTGTTCCTCCAACACATCTATAACTGGAAGTCCCGGAAGCGTAGCCTCGAAAAGGGGACAGTGAGAAACGATAACTTCAGTGAAAAAAGGAAGATTGTTTGGCAAGTTTCTTATCAACTTGGGGCAATTCTTTATACAGAGTTTTTGGAGGCGAGGAAATGCTCCACCTTCAACTTCAGGAGAAACCCATTCATCCCAACGGGCCATTTCATCAAACATTAGATTCTCCAAAGATCGAAATGGCAGAATCTGAGAAAGGTGTATTGCATAAAATTCATGACCGACTCTCTTAACTCCATCTACCTTTTCAATGATGAGTTCTTTGAGAGATGGTAGCTGTCCCAATCGTGGCAAGGAGGAGCAGTACTTGCAATCAGTTAGACGTAAGAACACCATATTGGAGAATGAAAAATCACCTAACCAATTAGGAAATCTTTCACCACTGTAAGACATTATGCGTAGCGTTTTCAAATTTGGATGAGGCTGTAGCATCTCAAGCACCTCTCTTTGATTGTTTGTATCAACTGTATCAGCACACCATGCCAGAACTAGCCCATCAAGGTATTGCTTCTCTTTCAAAATGGACTCATTTGATTCCGTAGCAAAGTCCACATTCTGCAGCTCTGAAATGCAAAGTGTTCCATGAAGATTCAAAAGCTCTCCTAACTCATTGATCCTGCTGCCACATCTTCCCACAATAAAATTAGATAACATTTGTAAACTTTTTAATCCATTCAATTTTATGGGCATCTCTTTCAAGGAAGTTCCATCAAGATCAAGATATCGCAAGTTTATGAGATTCCACATGTTTGTAGGCAAATCAGTGAGAGAATGGCAATTTGACAACAATAATGTCTGTAGATTGTGAAGAGTACATACGTGATCAGGCAACTTTTTAATTGAAGTGTTAGAGAGATCTAGGTACCGCAGGTGTTTCAGATTCCCAATTGATTCAGGCAACCTGGTGATATAATAATGAGACAAACAAAGCACTCGTAAGCATCGCAGAGTCGAGAACAAATCATGCAGTAACTTATTGCTTAATTGACAAGACTCAGAATCCAATCGCAATTCAAATGGTAGAAGGGTCCTCAAATACTTAGCAGCATAGATGGACTCTAAAACTTTTTTAACATCAAGTTCACATCTGAAAACTGAGAAATGCCGCGCCTTGTCAGAAATTTGAGAAGTTGCATTATCTTCCAACCTGAAGCAGAATTCTCCAGATACAAATTTAGCAAAATCATTCATGATAGAATGCATCACGAAACATGATTTGTTGCCAGTTGATTGCTGGAAAAAGGACCTAGAGAACAAGTCATGGAAGTAATCATCACCAATGTCTTCTAATCTTTTGTTGCTATTGGGTTGCAAAAGACCTTCTGCCATCCATAAGAGGACTAACTTCTCCCTTTCAAACTCATAGCCCTTTGGGAAGATTGAACAATAGGCAAAACATAGCTTTAGATGGGCAGGAAGAGGATCATAGCTCAGCTCTAGAGCTGGAAGGACGCCACTCATGTACCTTGGCAAACCAAATCCATTGTTCTTCAATACAGTATTCCATTCCTCAAAAATTGGCTTAAGGCAAAGGTGACCTGCAACAAATTTTGCAGCTAAAGGCAAGCCATTGCATTTTCTCACAATTTCTCTGCCAATATTTTCTAGTTCTGGATGGGAACCAAGTTGCTTATTTCCAAATGCAAGTTTCGTGAACAGCTTCCAGCAATCTTCCTCAGCTAACGACTTCAAATCATAGCTGCTAAGAACAGTCTTCATGATTGACGCAACAACATGGCTGCGTGTAGTTACCACAATCTTGCTCCCCCTTGATCCAGAGCTAAGAGGAGCCTGAAGGATTTCCCAGTCAGAATCATTCTCAGACCAAACATCATCCAGAATTAGCAAAAATTTCTTCCCTGCAAGACACTTCTTCAGTCCACCTTGAAGCGAGTGTAGGTCCTGAACATTACAAGGCTGTGGAGTCAGTGCCTCGAGTGCAGCTTTCATCATCTTGGGAACATCAGTATCATCCTCAACCCCAACAGAAACCCATGCTTTGAGATCAAAATGTTCCTTGACCCTGCAGTCATTGTAAACAAGCTGAACAAGAGTGGTCTTCCCAACCCCAGCCATACCCACTATTGGAATCACAGTTAAATTATTGCCATCTACATCATCAGACAACAGCAAATTGACTAAAGCCTCCTTATCGTCATCTCTACCGAATACTTGATCAGAATTATCAAGGAGAGGAGTTGTAGGCAACCTCTGAAATGTCTTGCTCAGTTTTCTCTGTCGCATCATGTCTTTATGATTCATGAGATCTTCTAGTTGTTGGATGATGTGTTTCATCTTGTATTCTATTCCTTTGTCGAGTGGACTTGGACTGGAGATCTCATCTACTACATCCTCCGCCTGGTAGAAAACATCTGTAAGCTTGTGGAGCCAGTCTCTGATCCTCGAAACCAGATCTTCTTTCTGCTCAACCTCAGCATCATTGAACACAGAAGAAGCAGTCAACAAAATTCTCTCCAATCTTTTCAGCAGTGAATCAAGATTTGTTCCATGGAAAACGTCAAGGAGTTTGTGAGAAGCGAGCCTGTCAAGCAATGCTTGACAGAAAGAAGAAAGGAACGTCTGGAATGATACACAATGAAGTTTTTAAATTCAAATAAGTATTTGAACTATGCCTTAATATCTACAGAAAACATGAATGATTATGGCATGTTTTGATAATATTTTCCAAAACAATTTTCTGTTTTTGAAAATTGAAGTTGTTCTCTGATGTTCAAAATACATGGGAAATTGTTTTTCATAAACACAATTTTGAAAACTGTTATCCATAGGCTTATTTCAAAAAACTTCTTATTGATGTTTTCTGTTGATTTTTAAAATTGTTTTTTTAATAGTTCACAAAATAATGAGATTAAAAATAGATAGTAATAAGTTTTCTCCAATTAAAAAAAATTAAAATAACAATTATCCAAACGTCACACATGATTTGGATGGGTATAAAACCATGATATATGTAACTTTCTTACTGTGCTGAAAATTCCATCGTCCCATGGACTTCGTCCTCCACCTCCATACAGCTTAGTGGTTGTGAGGTTCGTCATGAGGAGGCCTAAATCTTGCACCTATGATCTCTTAAATTCTCTTTGGATTGTTATCCAAGTTTCCCTATGTACAACAAATGACAATTATCATAAGATATCTACATGTTATTGATCATTTATTCAAATACTACACATGACAAGTAAAAATGACTATAATTGAACCATTTTTTACCTTCTATTGTAAGATGTACTTATGGAACAAAATACTGTACTTGGCCAACATCCTGCTTATATTGTGGTGCAGAAGCCAAAATGATTTTATAATTCTGTTATACCTATTCAGATGAAGAGATTATTATATGGAGACTTTTAGGATGAGTTTAGTTTTGAAAATTATTTTTTATTTTTTATCTCAATTTTTGTTAACACTTTTCTCAACAATTTGCACATTTTAAACCTAATTTAGAAAACAACACTTCTTTGTTTTCCGTCTTTTAAACTTAATATTGGAAAGACAAGAAACAAAAAAAAGTTGATTTCCTCAGCAATTTGCACACCATCCTTCCAAATTACAAGGATAGGAGACTATAAACCAAAATGAACTAATTTTTCTTGTTTCTTTTCGTTTTTCTATCATCTCTATCAAACACAAAGTTAAAGATCGATATTTCATTTTCTTTCCTCCCATTTTTCTTCTCTTTCTCATTTCTCTCCAGCCAATCATCAATCATTTTGTGTGTATATATATTTTCGAATTTTACTATAGTGCATTTCTGATAAAAGTAATCATACAAATAATTACTATTTCACAAATTTAGTATTGGGTCGACAATCCAAAACTGATAATTTAAGAAAAAAATGATATGCCACTAATAATTTGTATAGAGTATTTCTGATGACGCAATTTCGCATTATCAAGAGTTGCAAATCAAATACAGTAACAGGAAAAAAAAAATAAGAAAGAAAGAAAATAATATTAAGTAGAAAAACCTAAATGCCACGCCGCTTAATTGTCTTCTTGAGCTCTTCGATGTTGAAGGAGATGTGGTTGCGAAGAACTTATCTGTCTGATCTTTTGATGATGGAGGAGAGGGCTTTGGTGATAATTCCATGGAAATGATAGGGTTTCAATATCCAATCGGGTCAACTTCAAGTCGTTTTTTTATATATATTGTCCCACTTTCCTTTGAGATGATTTGTTCAAGAATTTCGCAGAACAAGTAGCTAGGATTTATTTATTTTTTCCTTAAAACTACAGAAGCAAAATAAGTAATGTTATCAACTACTAGTAATTACTAGTGGACTGGACTGTGTCTAAGTTACTGCTTTTACTTGTAAACTTCTAATGTCATTAGTTTTTACTGCGCAGACTAAATACTTAATTTGGACATGTAAATTAATCGGGTTTTAATTTTGTATTTTTGTCCTACCGATATCAATTGTATTAATTGAGTATTACTATCCAATGAATCGGGTAATAAAATCTTGCCGGTCCTTCCATTTCAGCACTTGATCAACCTTCTGGGGATAACTCGACTCTTTTGGTGGAGAAATTTTTTGGTGCATCTAGTGCATTTAGACCGGATACATATCAATCCTCCATCCAAAAAAAAAGAAAGTGACCCTCTCTTCCCCAGCCTATTTTTTCATTCTGGAACCAATAGCCTAGGCTTCAATTATATTTTTTGGGTTTAGATATACTAATTTTCTTTTCTACAATCATGTTGTTCTTCGACTCAAAATTAAGTGGTAAAATATTTTCCAGTTTCCCTAATTTTTATCTCTACACTCCCATTTAAGAATTCATTCTATATTTTAATACTGCATTTAAGATGTTCTTTTATCGTAGTAATGAAAAAGCCTCATCACTGATAGAGGTGAGATTATTATTCACCCATACCCCTAAAATGGGAACATGAGCTTAAATTTTAAAACCCATTAAATTAACCCGTAAAAATCCAGATCACACCGAGTTCAACTGCAGGTTAACAAGTCTATCCGGTTTAAATCAAAATTTGTTGAGTTACTAGTAAAAGTTCAAGCACATAAAGCTTATAATTAGCCTTAATCCATTATACAACTACTTTATACTTTGGCCCTTAAACCCACTAACTTATGAGTAAAAATACCTGAAAACCCTCACGGTTGGTAACCGATGAATCGAAAATGGATTTTGTTTGTTCACCCTAGTCACATTCGACCAAATAGACATGACAATAATCCTGTCTCATCCATTAGACAAGTACTTTACATTTTTCCCTTTAAAAATCGTTAAGTTATGAGTAAAAATGTCTGAAAACCCACACGGCTGGTAACCAGTGATCTAAAATGGATTATGTTTCCTCCCATTAGTCACATATGACCAAACGTACATGATGGTAATCCCGCCTCGTCCATTAGACAACTAATTTACACTTTTGCATTTAAACCCGCTAACCTTATGAGTAAAAATGCCCGAAAACCTACACGGTTGGTAATTGGTGATCTAAAATGGATTTTGTTTGTTCACACTAGTCACATTCAATAAAACGGATGTGATAGTAACCCTGTCTCGTCTATTAGACAAGTATTTTATACTTTTGTCCTTAAAAACCGTTAAGTTATGAGTAAAAATACCCAAAAATCCACACGGTTGGTAACTAGTGATTCGAAATAGATTTTGTTTCTTCCCACTAGTCCACATTTGACCAACGGACATGATAGTAACCCCGTCTCGTCCATTAGTCCCAAAACCCACATTTTTTCCTTTAAAACTGCTAACTTATCAAAATAAAATTGCCTGAAAACCCATACGGGTGGTAACTTAAAATGTAACAAATTCAAACGTGTTTAAATTTAAATTAAAATAGTTTACTTACATCAGGTGGTGCAGTAGGTGTCACCCCAAAAACACTTGATTGCATCATCTACTCCATGGATTGGAGATGTTACTACATGTCATCTGATATTCGCTTCTCTTGATCTAGACGTGACTCCATCTTCTCCCTTCTTTGCCTCTCCTCATATAGCTGTTGTTGCATCACTCTGATATCAATGACCAGTGTTAAATGTGATGCAATGGATCTATAGGAGGAACTGCTCCCTGAAAAGCTGTTAGCAAAATCACGACTATCAATCATCCCCCCGAAGCCATAAAATTGCCTCTTCTTCAGTCCAACGAATGCTTGCAACCACTCAATAGGATCGATCTCAGTCTGTGAGGATGCTTCAATCTAGCCACCATTTTTTTCTTGAATCCACTGCTCATATGTTTCTTACAATACAAATGAATGCATATGATTAATAATTCTTTTTCTCCCAAACAATATTAAAAGCAATAGCTATTTGTGCATAAGGAAAAAAAAATACATTTTATACATACCACGGTATCCCTTAACTTCTTATCGACATATTCATATGTCCGTTAGCGCTTGTGGATCCTATTAAACACCTTAATAGGTGTGGGAAGTTTGCCCAACTATAGGGACTACACATGCAATTTGTCAGCAAAAGTTAATTTAACTATACATGCAATTATCTATCTATATGTAAGTGTAGAAAAACAAAGAAACCATATACCAATGTAGACTTGTGAGCGTCCGTAGTTATAGATGCCCAACATGGTAAACACGCCAATAATCATCCAATCACTTGTTCACTAATGCAACATTTGAGCGATGAGTCCATGTCTCTAAGGCCCACAGACTAAACAAGTTGTTCCAATGCTCATGGGGGATTCTGTGGCCTCTTCCCCCTTCTCCTCTAATCCAATCATACCTGTTTGTTTTATCTTCGCCCCTCGACACCTTAAATTAATCTCGTAAGTCATTCAGCTAGTCGGAGTGGCGACTCCCAGCGATCATATCATGGAAAGATCTAGCATCCTAAAGTTCCTTTGGAGTCGCAAAAGTGTAGCTCTCTTGAGAAACAACCAAAAGATGATTAGTAGCCAATTATTTTATATATAACATAGGAATTTAATATATATAACACTTCATGTGAATATGGAACACATAGTGAACATAAAACAAAAGAATGAGGAAAAATGTATACTAGAAAATGGTCCCAAATAGAATTTTGGGTGTCCTCATTGAATTGAGAGCAAGTGTTCCATAGAACATTTATGTGCTTTCTCACTTGGCATACAATGTTTCTTGCCACACCTTTGCACCCACGAAATTTACTACATTAATAAAAAAATAATAATTGTATTAATTGATCTGTGATATATATTAATGGAAATTAATGATAAATAATTTGCTATAAACAAATATAAATAAATCTCACTTAATATGGCCAATGTGATCTTCTGTGCTGCCAAGGGCTTCTCTTTGTTCAGTCTTCTGCGCCTATGCTTGACTAAAGGTGCCTTAGAAGGCCCGACCTCTACCCTTGCATATGAGAATGTATCTTGACATATTAAATAATACACTATTTAACAATTAATTGAACTTAACAGAATAAGGCATAATTAAAGAACAACACAAAAGTTGAAGTTAATTTTACCAGTCAAAGAGACAATTGCAGTAGTCTCTGGAGGATCCATGTTCTCGGAACCTCGTCCCCAACCCCTGCCCTCAAGTCCTCTGCGTGTTCGAGCCCTACCTTGCTGTTTTGCAAAAAAACAAAAATTGAGTAAGAAATGTGAATACATGAAAATTGATACAATCTGTTTAAAACTAGCTTATGCAAATGACAATAAAGAAATCAAACAATGTATACTGTTTTTTAATCATACAACTCATATAATTCTCATCCTCCAAGAATAAAATTGATTGTACCATTCTTCTTCTTCTTCTTCTTCTTAATCATCTTGAAAATAATCCACAACTATAGGTATTATATCATCATCTGGATCTTGATACAAACGAGATTCGACAATGCGCCTAGCTTCGTTTTACACGTTGCCCACCAATCATTTCTTCTTCTTCTTCTTGAAAGTAATCCATAACTATAGGTATTATATCATCATCTGGATCTTGATACAAACGAGATTCAACAATGCCCTAGCCTTCGTTTTAGAACTGCCCACCAATCATTTCTTCCTTTCTTATTGGAAAGGTAAGTGCAATAGCACACTTGTATTGCTTGTGATGCTAACACAAATGGTTCATCTAAGTTAAGCCTAGATTTATACTTAATATTTATGAGACTATGTCGGTCTATTTGAAGTCCATTCTTAGAATCAAACCAATCACATTTTAACAATAGAACAGAGTTATTAATCCCAATATATTGGAGCTTTATAACTTCTGTCAACATCTCGTAGAAGTCACATTCGTATTTATCGTAACAACTACCTTTCACAAGCACACCACTGTTCATTTTTTTCTTATGTTGTCCATACTCCTTGGTGTGAAACTTGAATTTGTTGACATAATATCCAGGATAACACTTCACAAGATTCATCAAGCCAACACCTATCCCTCGTATTTGTTCATCAATTGTGTTTATCCTTAGTGACCGATAATTAAAATATATAATTCAAATATAGATAAATATGAATACATTAATATATAATAATATGTACTAACAATATTTATAATATATCATGTGGCATGACTTATAAGATCCCGAAGCCATTCTACGAAGTTCTTCTCACAAAACTTCTCAATTTGTTCATTAGTTATGCCTCAGTAATCATCATATTGCCTACAAAAAATGATGATGATGAATTAATTATTGTCTAAGATATGCATATGTGGTAAGAGAATACATTATATTTAAAATTAAGTTAAGCACTCACTCCACATATGGCATAATTTCAATGCAATTAAGGAGAACGTATATCTTTGCAACCTTGAGCTTATTGTCATCCAAGACTCTAATAATCTCACAACCAAAAGCAAGACCAGGATAACATAAAATAGATAGCCACTTTCCTTGATCCATATTCCCTCGTCTTCATTACCACCGACTCGATTTATTTTTGTCTAAACATTGGTTCAAATTATTCATAAAAAAAATTGGAGATTTCTTGTATGGTGTATGCCTCAACCATAGAACCTTCAACGTGCACTTTATTTCGAGCATTTTTCTTTAGGTTATGTATACACCTATTTTGCATACATATACATATGTATTAAAAAGAAAAAATGATATGAAGTGAGAACACACTAACATTTGGAAAAATTACAGATATTACTTCTCAAATGGATACATCCATCGATATTGAACGGGGCTATCGATATTGCACGAGGCCACCGAATTTAGCTTCATAAGCTAAGTGAATCGACAAATGCTCCATAGAATCGAAGAATGCTGGATGAAACATCTTTTCAAGCTTGCATATGATGATAGGAATGGTTTCTCAAGCAACTCCACATGCTCAATGCGCAGTTCAGTTGCTTATATGCCCTTAAAGAAGTTACTTAGGTTTGTCAAAGCATCCCACACAAGGTCAGGTAAAAAGTCACGAAACACCAAGGGAATTAATTTTTCCAAGAACACATGACAATCGTGACTCTTCATCCCGTAGAACTTGCATTTGTTCAGTTTAACATAACGTTCTAAATTTGGCATACCCATCTAGGAACTTCAAATTTGAAACCCATTTGCAAACTGTCTTTATCTTAGACTTTTTTAATGTGTAGGTTGCTTTGGAATTAAATTTAGGTTTACCATTAATTTTAACCAACTCCAACTAAGGACGCGTATAGAATTTTGCCATATCTAAATGAGTGTCAGCATTGTCTTTGGTTTTACCCTTGATATCCATAATAATGTTGAAGATGTTGTCAAACATATTTTTTTTAATATGCATAATGTCCAAATTATGGCGAATAAGATTAATTGACCAGTACAAAAACTCCTAAAAAATACTTCTCTTCGTCCAATTATGATCCTTCCTAAATCTAGAGATTTCTTGTTTTCTACCATTGGTATCGAATATGATTTGTTCAAAAGACACCACACTAGCTTTCACATCCACCCTTAACAGCCATGGTGGCGCCAAGCCATTCTCATATCTATTCTTTATGAAACCTTGCATTTGCCTTCTGAAAGCACAATCTTCTGGTAAGAACTGACGATGACAGTCAAACCAACAATTTTTATGACCATGTGGCAGACAAAATGATTTTGTATGCTCCATACAGTAAGGACAAGCCAATAAACCGTGAGTGCTCCACTTAGAAAGCATACCATATCTAGGGAAATCACTGATCGTCCATAGAAATTCATCATTCATATTAAAATTTTGTTTCTTGGCTGCATCGTAAGTTGGAACTTCATCCGTCCATAACACTTTCAACTCGTCTATTAATTGACGTAGATAGACATCCAGATTCTTACTGGGGTTGTTTGGGTTGGGAATTACTAATGATAAGAATAGATTATGCTATTTCATTCATATACTATGAGGTAAATTATAAGGAGTGACAAATATCGACCAACAAGAGTAAGGGGAAGTCGAATGGACAAATAGAGTGAAACCGTCAGTTGAGAGTCCCAACCTAACATTGTGTGGTTTATGGACAAACTCATAGTGAGTGTCATCAAAATATCTCCACGCTAACCCATCTGTCGGATGGATGACAATGTCTAGCTTACTATATTTTCCCTCTGTGTGCCATCACGTGTCCAGCAGTGATTTTCGACAAATAAAGCCTTTGAAGTCTCGGTGTCAAGGGAAGGTAACGCAACACCTTGTATGGTACGTCTTTTTACTTCTTATTACCACTCTTCCTAGGTTTAAACCAAAGATGTTCACACATGTCACACATTTTCTTCTCTTTGTCTTCCTTGTAATACAACATACAATCATTCGGGCATGAATGTATCTTCTCATACCCAAATCCAAACTCAATCACCATCTTCTTAGACTTGTAAAAGTTTTCAGGCAATTTCTCGTCCTCCGGTAACGTATTCTTAATTATTTTCAATAATCGATCCAAACATTTCTCAGACATTTCAAAATCAAATTTATAATTCAACAGTTTTGAGACTACCGATAACTTAGTGTGCTTCTTACAACCTTCCCACAACAGCTCATCAGCATCTCTCAACATGTCATAGAATTTTGCAACACAAGGTTCTAGATCCTCTTCGGCATCCCAGTTAAAGTCTAGCCAAGAAAATCCATTATCATATCCCCTATCCGATTTGTTTTTCCCAAACCTTCCTCCATATAATGATTGGTTGGGGCGTCGACCGTTCGCATCTCAAATAACTATCACCATGAAAATCCACCTCTTATAATTAAAATAAAACCTTTTTACATAGGTGCAAGGTAATTGTTTCCGAGTTTAAAAACTTAGAATTCTGGCATAGATAACAAGGACATCGAGTATTTCCATCATACACAAATGATGGATTACCATATGCAAAGTCAAGAAAAACCTCAACCCCTTCTAAAAATTCCCTAGATAGAGCATGATTAACAACTCGATGATCCATCTAACTACGGTCAACTGACATCATTCTAAATATTAAAATAATTAAGAATCCGTTGTCAATAAAATGTTTTAAATACATATATTATTTCAATTATGCATATTATTATTTTTACATACATATAAAAAGATATAGATCGAAATAACATGATACAATCCCAAACATATATTTTGTTTTCACTTTTTTATCTTCCAAAAATGCTTCATTAAATATATGTGGTTTCTAATGATGCTAACTTAGAATGAAACAAGTATAGATTTAACATAAACTTATCACACAACTGATGGGTCAACATAGAAAGGTTTGGATTTACATACATTACTCAATCAATATCCGGTAACGGTGAAGTAAGACTGAGTCGACATCGTTTGTAGTTCGCGAGACAAAAATTGATAACAAATTAGTAAACAACAGAATGATTCCTTATGCATCATACATGTTGATGCATGCTTTCTAAACACATCATCCAATTCACTAATAGGTAGTGTGTGATCGATTTTACAATTTGTAGTTTCAAACTTGTTCTGTTAGGACTCGATTTTAGCAACATTTTCCTTTAGTCCTCCAAGTATACGACTTAAAATCGGAGTTATACCATGAAGAAGATAGTCCCGAATTTAGTGCGTACCTAGAGAACAATTAGAGATGCTACCAAAATCTAGTCTAAACAAAACAAGATAGGAACTACAAATTGAAAAATCGATTACGCATTCCTTAACTATCCACTCTGGACAATCCAATTATTATTTGAAAACAAGCCCTCTCATTGCAAACATATTAATTGATAAGCAACAAAAGCATTAGGTTGCTCAATAATCATTGGAAGGGCATTATAAGGTAAGATGCAATGCATGATATATATACAAATAATAAAAAAAAATCATAAAACATAGAAGTAAATAATAAAAATGCATAAGACAAGTAAAACAAATGTTAAGTATTAATGAAAAATCTACGAAAAATCCGACATATCCTCCTTTGTTTTTTGGACTTCCCAAATAAAAAACTCAAATGCCAAAATGACTTGTCAAATTAAGTAAAAACCAACCCAACCAATCCATACATGACTAAATTGAAGAAAAAAAAATCTTATAATTACTACTAAATTAGATACAATCTATACCATACACTAGTATCTTAGAATGATTAAAATTTTAAACTAACATATTAAAAATATATTTTTTTTCATACAAAGTAATTAATTAATTTAAACTAACATAGCAACATTTAGGTGCTACCTTAAATTTGTTATTATTTTTTCTTACAAAACAATGCTTAATTTTAAACTACTGTGTCAAAATATAGGGCTAACCTAATTTTTAATTATTTTTTATATAAAATAATGCTTAAATTTTAACTAACATAACAAGTCTTAGGTGCTACCTAAAATTTCTAATTATTTTTTCCTACAAAATTATGGTTAAACATAAGCTAACATAGCAAAATCTATGGCTAACCTAATTTTTTATTATTATTTCTCTATAGAAAATAATTATTGAATTTAAACTAACAAAACAAAATTTAGTTTCTATCTTAAATTTTCAATTATTTTTCTTACAAAATAATCCTTAAACCTAAATTAATATAGCAAAAATATAGGGCAAAGCTATTTTTTTATTATAATTTCTCTATACAAAATAATTTTTAAATTTAAACTAGCATAACAAATCCAAATTAAAATATCAAAATTCTTCCAACATTTTAAAAATAAATCAAAACGAATTATTAATCTAATTTTTTGATTATTTTCCTATACAAAATAAGAATTAAATTTAAACCAACATAACTCATTTTAGTTATTTTTCCATAAAAATACTTGTGTTTGAACAAACAAAAAAACTCTAATGTTAACATAATATTTTAGCTTCATATATAAAAAAAATTAACAAAAACATAAAATAAATTAAATAACAAAAATAACAAAGTGTGAGAGAGAAGAAAACTTAAAAATTGAGGGTTAAGATTGCAAAAAAAATGGTCAGGTTGAGAGAGAAGGAGACGAAATGGATGAAGGGGGAAAGAGGGGAAGAAGAAAAAAATGGCGTGGAAGGTTCTGCGCGAGAGATAGTGAAAGAAATTTGGGAGATAGAGAGGAAGAAGTGGCATGAGAGAGGGTTGAAGATGAGAGTGAGGCAATATGGAGCGTTGATAACACTCAAGCTAACACGCGATTATTATGCATAGCTGAGGTGTCGATCCCACGAGGAAAACGAACTATAAGAGGAAGTGTAAACCTTAACACTAAATGATAAAGTTCAAATAAGAAAATCTGAGTTTTACGAATGAAATTATATAAGAGAATTGTGAAAATATGATGAAGAATTCAATAAAGAAATAACAAGGTTCCATGAATCCTTCCTAAGTTCATTGCCTTATTCCTATCTTGACTCAAATGTTTTATCTCAATTACTAGTTTCACATCCCAAATAAGCAATTGGTAAATATTTAATCAAAGCACATAAAAACCCTAATGTAATTGCCATAAATTACTCTTTAATTCCGATTCAAACACACAAGATTTATCTTATAAATTATAAAGAAGCGACAATATATTTCAATAATAATACTGCAGTAATGGACAAACCTATAAGATAGATCTACCGAAATCAATTGCATCTAACAACTTTGACATAAGAAAAGCTTGACTAGACTTATATGGAGAAGAAGAATGCGATCACTAGATTAAGAAAATCTAAGAGAAGAAGAACATAAATTGTAGTTGTCACTTGAATTCAAATCCTTCTTATTTAATCAAAGAGTAAATCATAAAACAATGTTTAACAATCAATCCATACAACTGAATCAAAGATAGAAATAAGAACAACTACACCTAGAAACTCATCCTTTCACCTTGCTTGGAGTTTAGTTGGACATAGAGTTCATCCTTGATCACCTTGATGAAGAAGAAGATGGAAGCTCTCTTCAAAAACTCTCATCTCTCCCTGCTTATTGAGTCTAAATTCCTATATATAGCTATATGGAGATGGCATTGTATACAGAAAAGTCGCCCTAGGGATTCTGTTCAGGCTGTGTGCTTCTGCTGCTGTCCAGGCCCGGTTCTGCCTGACCTTGGTCTACTAAAACTACTATAACTTTCTCTAGAAAAATCATATTTATGAGCTGTAAAATCCTCCAAAAAATAGACGTCTGGTTCTTCCTAAATCAATACAGTTTAATATGCAAAAATGATTGATCTGTCACGCTGACATCACGCACAGCCTGACCTTTGTCTACTAAAACTGCCATAACTTTCTCTAGAAAAATCATATTTATGAGCCGCAAAATTATCCAGAAAATAGACATTCGGATCTTTCCAAGTATATATTGCTCATCTCGTAGTTTTTCCTTAATCAATACAGTTTAATCTACAAAAATGATTGTTCTGTACGGGTAATTCTGGTAATTTAGTGAAACTCCTTTCAAAATGCTTGTGAACATGCATAGAATCTTCGTGTTTTAATCAACATTAGTTTTTCCATCTCTTTTAAACCCAAAATATCTGAAAATGCATCAAAATAAATCAGTATACCAAGAATGACACTTAAGAATTATTAAGGCATAAATGTGTAATCCAGCCCTAAATCAACCCTAAATGCTAACAAATAAACACTATTAAGATGCGTTTTCTGACTCTCATCATAACCCCCAACTAGCTTATTGCTAGTCACTAGCAATTCAAGCGAAAGAAAAATGATATGAATTCTATACTAGAAATCAAAACAAAACCTAAAATCCTAAAACATCAACCTCATAGTCGTTATCGACTCTTAAACATCCATCTTACTATAAACCATTAATCCAAATACTCGAATGATTTTATGCACAACATTCATGAATACAAGTCTTGGCCTTTAAAAACATATTAAATTGCGTGACATTTGTTGACCCTGAATGATTTTGATAGTGACAAAAATCTTAATTAATCACTACTGAATATTACTTAAGTAATACAGATTGTCAATAGTGCTTATACATCAAAGGAGATCAAGATTGTAGAAATTAGTGAATCAAAGTTGATGATCTCAAAAGTCAATAAGCTCTCCAAAAGATCAAATTCAAGGAGAATAATTGAAATGCAACTTCAAAGACAATAGGGATAAATTATAGGTTTGAATCCTAAGATACTCTTTGTAAGCATTTCAATTGTTATGAGCTAATTATATTTGCATTGCATTTTATTATATAGTCTTAATTAACTGAAGATATAAAATCTCCAAGTGAATTTATTAAATGCAAATAAATTCTTTGGGCTCAATACTTAACATTCTCTAATTAAACTTAAGAAGAATTTATGTTGACATAGAAAATTACTTGAGCATTTGTAATATATTATTCTTCATATATCTTGCACACACATTATGCTTAAATTTGTAATATGTTTTTTTATCATCAAAAATGCCTTAATCAAGAAATTGATTAGATTAATTTTGATGATAACAAAACACTTTTGAAGTGTTTAACTCGTGTGTTTAATGTGCAAGAAAGTTTGATTCAATTAGGAGATTTTTTGGAACTCAAAAATCCAAAAAGAATAAAGAGATATGAAGAAAATTGATGCTGAAAACACTATTCATCCTAAAAACACTGTAGCAGCGCTCGAACAGTGACCCAGTCGATCGGGTGAATAGTATAGTTGACTGGTAAAATTGGCAGAAGGTTCCCAGCCAACTAGTAATACTGTAGCAACAAAAATGTGATTTTTAAAGAGGATCCAGTCGACTGGTATCACGACCCAGTCGACTGGTTGTTCAATAATATGACCGTTGGGACTTGAAATCTGAGATTTTAAAGGCACAATCAATTCAAATTAAAGTCTAACGGCCATATTAATTGATGGCTATATAAGCCCATTCAATTCAGCATTCAACAAGAAGGAGAAGACATTCAAAGAGAGAAGAACACACAATCAAGTCATTCATTCTTTGAAACTCAAAAAAGCTTTGAAACACTCATGTTGAGCCATTCTTCAAGCTTTACTTTGAAAGAGAGACATTATTCAGTTGTATAAGCTTTCATTTGTTTTCGCTCTACCATTTACTTTACAGTATTTATTGTAAAGGGATTACTTCCGAGAGGAAAGGGATTACTTCCGAAAGGAAAGGGATTACTTTCGAGAGGAAGGGGATAGCTTCCGAGAGGAAGGGATTGTAAGGTTTGTACAACATCGATAAAGTTGTACGACTAAATTTCTTAGTGGATTACTTCAAGGAGGTTTCTTGAATAGAGTAGACGTAGGGTCGGAACAAATCCGATATTTCCGAACCACTATAATCTGAGTTTGCATTCTCTACTCCTTAAACTATTTATTTACAACACATTACTTGTTTAATTGCTTGTTGTTTATGTGTTTTTATAAACTTGTGTTTATTCCGCGAAAGTTTTTAAAAACCCAATTCACCCCCCCTCTTGGGTTGAAACCTCAGTCTACAATTGGTATCAGAGCAAGGTGCTCTTATTTTAGGCTTAACATCCTAGAGTTGATCCTATGGCAACTATATTTTTAGAAGGAAGAGATCCTTCTAGTCCTCCTCTTCTCTATGGAACAAATTTCACCCATTGGAAAGCTCAAATGAAGATTTTTATTTAAGCTTATGATTATTATGCTTGGTATTTCATTCTTGAAAATGAAAATGACTTTGATATAAATGATAGTAAATTTATTCAACTAAATGCTAAAGTTATGAACATGTTTTATAGTTCTCTTGATCAAAACGAAGTTGATCAAATTTTCTCATGTAAGACTGCAAAAGAAATTTGGGATTTATTGGAAGTCATACATGGAGGAAATGAGCAAGAAAAGAATTTCAAATTAAAAAACTTTGTTCATGACTTAGAGCATTTTAAAATGAACGAAAATGAATCAATTTTTCATTTGCAAACTTGTTTTACCATACTTGTTAAAACTTTATCTTTCATGGGTAAAATTTATTCTAACCTTAAACTTGTGAGAATATTTCTTAAGTCTTTGTCAAATCAATGGAAAATTATTTTGACAAAACATTCTACAAATGAAAGTTTAGAAGAGCTTGTGAAATCCCTCAAGAAGCATGAAAGCTACTTGGATTACAAAATTGATGGTTCCACCACATCCTTACCTTTTATGGAAATTAAAGACGTTAATCATGATGGTGATGAAGAAGAAGAAGACTCCTCGAATAAAGAGATTAGATACGAGGAAATTGCCAACCTATGTCTTATGGCAATCGACGACGAAAGTGAGGTATCGACTTCTTCCTCTTCAAAAAATAACATTGTTAGTAGTAGTGAAGAATTGGTAGAAGTCATAAATGAAATGTATGAAGAATTGAAGAAATTCGATTCTAGGAACACCATTCTTAAAAAAGATGTGTCATCTCTTTCTAAAGAGGTGGTAGGTCTAAGAGAAGAAAAAGATAAACTATCTTCTTTACTTTATGATTCTTCTCAAGATCTTCTTAAAGATGAAAATGAAAACTTAAAGAAGAAGATAATAGAATTGAATGGCATAATATCTAGACTTATGCTTGGAAAAGAAAAGCTAGATAAAGTGCTACCTTGCCAAAGATTAAATGGAGAAAAATCTGGGTTAGGTTATTCTCCATTAGGCAAGCAAAAATCAAAAGAGAGCTTATTCATGAAAGCATCATGTGTGAATGAAGCCTCTACTTCAAGACCACTAGCAAGGTTAAAAGCATTCCCTCAATGAATGCTAGTAGGTGTAGAAATACTAATTCTAATGTGTATACTAGAATGAAGCATCCTAGAAATACTCATGCTTATATTTATGCTCATTCAAGAAATGCTTATACACATCCTAGGAATAACCATCATGTGCATCCTAAAAACAATATGTATAATCAAAACTTGCACACTGCACATGCATATCCTAGGAATTACCATCATGGTTATCCTAGAAATAATATGCATACTCATAATAATGCAAGCATGTATCCTAGAAATCATCATCATACATTTTCTAGAAATGACATGCATATTCATATTCCTCACAATAGAAACATGTATCCTAGGAACTCCTATCCTAAGAATTATAGACATGCACAACTAAGAAATCCTAGAAATTTCAATAACCATTATCTTAGGATTGTGCATCATCAACATGTTTATAGAACACCATATATTGTTAAGAAAGTATAGGTCCCAAAAGGAACCGTATTTTCAAGGACTAACCCCAAAGGACCCAAGAAATTTTGGGTACCCAAAAGTGCAATCGTGTATCCTTGTGTGATGTAGATTTATCTCCACACCAAAGAAAAAGGTAACTGTTGGTACCTTGATAGTGGATGCTCAAAGCACATAACCGGTGGTAAAAATGTATTCAATGAGCTAACTCTAAGAGATGGTGAATATGTCACCATTGGAGACAACACCAAAATAAAGATCATCGGGCATGAAAAAGTCAGTAATGATTTCTTAACCTTAGATAATGTATTGCTAGTGCAAGGCCTTAAGCCAAATTTACTAAGCATTAGTCAACTATGTGACAAAGGCAACAAAGTCACATTTGAGACCTCTCATTGTCTAGTTATAGACATCAAGAGCAACAAGATCAAATTTGTTGGCCATAGACATGAAAATGTCTATATAGTTGATTTGAAATCCTTGCATTCTGAAAATGAAAAATATTTTCCTGCATTTAGTGAAAATCCATGGCTATGGCATAAAAGGCTTGGTCATGTGAACATGAACTTGCTAAAAATCATTTAAAGAAAAGATTTAGTCATTTAACTTCCTAAAATCAATTTTGAAAAAGACAAAGTATGTGATGCTTGTCAAATGAGAAAACAAACTAGGATTTCTTTTAAAGCAAAAAATGTAGTCTCAACTACTAGACCTTTGGAACTTCTGCATATGGACTTATTTGGTCCAATTAGTACCATATGTCTAGGTGGCCATCAATATGCTCTTGTTATTGTTGATGACTATTCAAGATATACCTTTGTTATTTTTATTGCTTACAAGGATGAAGCTTTCAAAGGATTTGAAAAGTTTTGTAAAAGGTACAAAATGAAAAAGGAATTTGTATTTCAAGCATAAGAAGTGATCATGGCAAAGAATTTGAAAATCAAAGCTTTTCAAAATTTTGTGATGAAAATGGAATTAATCACAACTTTTCAGCTCCTAGAACTCATCAACAAAATGGAGTTGTTGAAAGGAAAAATAGAGTTCTAAAATAATTTTCAAGAACTATGCTTTGTGAAAATAATTTACCAAAATACTTTTGGGCTGAAGCCGTGAACACTTCTTGCTATATCTTAAATAGAATTTTAATTAGGCCTCTGCTTGATAAAACTCTATATGAACTATTGAAAGGAAGAAAGCCTAATATCTCCTATTTTCGTGCTTTTGGTTGTAAATGCTTCATCTTAAATAACAATAAAACTAACTTGGGTAAATTTGATTCTAAGACCGGTGAAGGGATATTTTTAGGATATTCTACATTGAGTAAGACTTATAGAGTTTTCAATAAGAGAACTCTAGTGGTAAAAGAATCTGTACATGTAACTCTTGATGAGTCTAACCCAATTAGTAGTAGAGAAGTTTCCTTTAATGATGATGCAGATTTTATTCCAAGAACGGAAACTACTACTCCAATTGTTGACCCAAAGGTGAGTCCAGCTCAAGCAAATGAAGAGATGGAAACTCACAATTTGGACCAACCATCTACAAGCCAACAAAAGGATAATCTTCCCAAAGATTGAAGGTATGTAAATTATCATCCGATTAATCAAGTGATTGGTGATCATTCACAAGGTGTAAGAACTCGTTCCTCTATTAGAAATATTTGCAATTATGTAGCTTATTTGTCTCAAGTAGAACTTAAGAAATTTATAGAAGCTGAAAAGGATAATGATTAGATAATTGCAATGCAAGAAGAAATAAATCAATTTGAGAGAAACAATGTTTGGAAACTAGTTCCAAGACCTAAGAATCATTCAATAATTGGAACTAAATGGGTATATAGAAATAAGATGGATGAAAATGGAATAGTAACAAGAAACAAGGCTAGACTAGTTGCTAAGGGATATAATCAAGAAGAAGGAATAGACTTTGATGAAACCTATGCTCTCGTAGCTAGATTAGAAGCCATTCGAATGTTATTAGCCTTTGCATGCTTTAATAAGTTCAAGCTATTTCAAATGGATGTAAAAAGCGCATTTTTAAATGGCTTTATAGAAGAAGAGGTTTATGTTGAGTAACCTCTTGGACTTGAAAATCCTAGTCTTCCAAATCATGTTCACAAGCTTTCTAAAGCTCTATATGGGTTGAAGCAAGCTCCTAGGGCATGGTATGAAAGACTAAGCAAATTTTTTATTGACAATAATTTTGTTAGAGGTAGAATAGACACAACACTCTTCACAAAAATGACACTTTGATAGTTCAAATATATGTTGATTATATTATATTTGGTGCTACTAATGAATCCATGTGTCAAGAGTTTGCAAAGTGCATGCAAGGTGAATTTGAAATGAGCATGATGGGAGAACTTACCTACTTCCTTGGACTTCAAATCAAGCAACTAAAATGAGACATCTTCATCAATCAATCGAAGTACATTAAGGACCTACTAAAGAGGTTCGGGATGGAAAGCTCAAAGCCACTTGGAACGCCTATAAGCACAACTACTAAACTTGATCTTGATGAAAGAGGTAAAATTGTAGATACTAAATATTATAGAAGCATGATAGGTGCTTTACTTTATTTGACTGCAAGTGGACCTGATATAATGTTCAGTGTATACATGTGTGCTAGATTTCAAGCTAATCCTAAGGAATCATATGTAGTTGCAGTGAAAAGAATCCTTAGATATCTACAAGGAACCCAAACCATAGGATTATGGTACTCTAGAGATTCATCTTTTGAGCTTGTAGGATATTCAGATGCTGACTTTGCTGGATGTAGGTTAGATAGAAAAAGCACAAGTGGTACATGCCAATTCTTAGGTACAATGTTAACCTCTTGGTTTTCCAATAAACAAAATTCTGTTGCACTATCAACCACCGAGGCGGAATACGTTGCAGCCGGAAGTTGTTGTGCCCAAGTATTATGGATGAAACAACAACTAGAAGACTATGGCATGAACCTCAAAAACATCCCGATATTTTGTGATAATACTAGTGCTATCAACCTAACCAAAAACCCTATTCAGCACTCTAGAACAAAGTACATAGAAATCAGACATCATTTCTTAAAAGACCATGCTCAAAAAGGTGATATAAGACTAGAATTCATACCTTTGGAAGATCAAATAGCTGACATTCTTACAAAACCCCTAAGTGAAGCTAGTTTTTATAAGATTAGAATGTTGATGGGATTGTTGGATTATGATAAACTAATTATCTAAATGCTCATTCATTTCATCATTTGCATGTTTGACATCTAGTGAAAGAGTATTAATTCTTGTTTACATATCTGCCTCACTCAAGATGTCATAGATAAATAAATTTCATGCAAAAAATTCAAGACTGAAAATTTTCATAAGGGTCCAGTCGACTGGTAAGTCTCTGCCAATTCTTTTAGTCGACTGGTAAGTCTTATCCAGTCGACTGGTACCTCTAGACCCTGTTTGGAGCCAATTTTTTTAAAATTCAGTTGTTATTCATTCGACTGGTAAAGCTATGCCAGACGACTAAACTTTGTTTGGAGCCATTTAATACTCAATTATTAATTGATTGTTGATAAATTCTTTTTGATTTGACATTGGATAAATCAAGTGATGAGGTTGAATTTAGATTTGAGAATTACTTTTGAGCTATTTATTTATCAAGCATGAGCTAAATATGAAACTTTCTATTATATATGCTTGAGTTTGAAAATAATGATTATCTTTGCATTAAATTGATAATCAACTACCAATAAGGCTTGTTAAGTTTTATCCAATTTTATTTCTTTAAAAATAATTACTTTAGACTTTTTAAAAGTGGGAAAAATCTGATTTATTGGTAAAAGAGAAAACCTTTGGTAAAATCATTTTACTCAAATGAGTTTTAAATACTTGATAAACTATTTTTGATATGTTTTAAATTTGGATATTATATCTCGAGAATTTTATCTCTATGTGCTAAAGGAACTCTTTCAAAAGCTTTATATTTCTTGATATCTTGTAAAATGATTATTTTCTCAATATGTTTCATCAAAATATTTTCAATAGCGTATTTTGAGGGCGAGCTCTTCTTTGAAATCCTCCCTTTTTTATTATGACAAAAATGGGGAGAGAAACAAGAATATTAGGGATCTTGTTAGACCTTATTTTTAAGATTTTTGTCACCATAAAAAAGGAAGAGATTGTTGACCCTGAATGATTTTGATAGTGACAAAAATCTTAATTAAGCACTAATGAATATTACTTAAGTAATACAGATTGTTAATAGTGCTTATACATCAAAGGAGATCAAGATTGTAGAAATTAGTGAATCAAAGTTGATGATCTCAAAAGTCAATAAGCTCTCCAAAAGATCAAATTCAAGGAGAATAATTGAAATGCAACTTTAAAGACAATAGGGATAAATTATAGGTTTGAATCCTAAGATACTCTTTGTAAGCATTTCAATTGTTATGAGCTAATTATATTTGCATTGTATTTTATTATATAGTCTTAATTAACTGAAGATATAAAATCTCCAAGTGATTTTATTAAATGCAAATAAATTCTTTGGGCTCGATACTTAACATTCTCTAATTAAACTTAAGAAGAATTTATGTTGACATAGAAAATTACTTGAGCATTTGTAATATATCATTCTTCATATATCTTGCACACACATTATGCTTAAATTTGTAATATGTTTTGTCATCATCAAAAATACCTTAATCAAGAAATTGATTAGATTAATTTTGATGATAACAAAACACTTTTGAAGTGTTTAACTCGTGTGTTTAATGTGCAAGAAAGTTTGATTCAATTAGGATATTTTTTGGAACTCAAAAATCCAAAAAGAATAAAAAGATATGAAGAAAATTGATGCTGAAAACACTGTTCATCCAGAAAACACTGTAGCAGCGCTCGAACAGTGACCCAGTCGATTGAGTGAATAGTATAGTCGACTGGTAAAACGGACAGAAGGTTCCTAGTCGACTGGTAAGTCCTACCAATCGACTGGTAATACTGTAGCAACAAAAATGTGATTTTTAAAGAGGATCCAGTCGACTGGTATCATGACCCAGTTGACTGGTAGTTCAACAATATGACCATTGGGACTTGAAATCTGAGATTTTAAAAGCAAAATCAATTCAAATTAAAGTCTAACGGCCATATTAATTGATGGTTATATAAATCCATTCAATTCAGCATTCAACAAGAAGGAGAAGACATTCAAAAAGAGAAGAACAGACACAATCAAGTCATTCATTCTTTGAAACTCAAAAAAGCTTTGAAATACTCATGTTGAGCCATTCTTCAAGCTTTACTTTGAAAGAGAGACATTATTCAGTTGTATAAGCTTTCATTTGCTGTCTCTCTACCATTTACTTTACAGTATTTATTGTAAAGGGATTACTTCCGAGAGGAAGGGGATAGCTTCCGAGAGGAAGGGATTGTAAGGTTTGTACAACACCGGTGAAGTTGTACAACTAATTTTCTTAGTGGATTACTTCAAGGAGGTTCCTTGAAGAAAGTGGACGTAGAGTCAGAACGAATATGATATTGCCGAACCATTATAATCTGAGTTTGCATTCTCTACTCCTTAAACTCTTTATTTACAGCACATTACTTGTTTAATTACTTGTTGCTTATATGTTTTTATAAACTTGTGTTTATTCCACGAAATTTTTTAAAAACCCAATTCACCCCCCCTCTTGGGTTGAAACCTCAGTCTACAATATCAATCACAAATCAAACTCCATAGGCTCACTTTTCAAATCACTCTCCACTAATGTAGAAAAATCACACTACATCGGATAACTAGGTCTTTACTAGGCTTGTAACGTTAGGGTAAGGTAAAGGTCAAGAAAGAACGGGAAGGATTAAATAAGTAAAAGAACTCAGTCTCTTAATTTTAAACACAACCTTTTTAAGCATTTAATAACCTTACTTCAACACCCAACTCATTCAACTATTTTTCGAGTATTTCTCTCAATAATTCAACATTTTTTTCTTCTTTTTTTTGTCATAATTCACTTTTTTTTATAGCATATAATTTCTCTCCTTTTTTTATTCTTATTTTCTAGCACATAACCATTCACCTCTGTTTTCATTTTTTACTCTTTTCCACAACCCCCAACCTATCTCCTTTAATGTACTTGGGTTATGGTAGTAATATTTTTTCATATTTCCACCCTTACTCCTCTTAAGTGTTTCTCAACAAATGTGTATAAACTAAGTTCTCTTAAAAGTTCAACTATTTTTCGAGTATTTCTCTCAATAATTCAACATTTTTTTCTTCTTTTTTTTGTCATAATTCACTTTTTTTTATAGCATATAATTTCTCTCCTTTTTTTATTCTTATTTTCTAGCACATAACCATTCACCTCTGTTTTCATTTTTTACTCTTTTCCACAACCCCCAACCTATCTCCTTTAATGTACTTGGGTTATGGTAGTAATATTTTTTCATATTTCCACCCTTACTCCTCTTAAGTGTTTCTCAACAAATGTGTATAAACTAAGTTCTCTTAAAAGAAAGGTAAGGATAAAATATTTTTAGTCTCATAAAGGTAAGTAAATGGGCTATTGAAAGAAACAAGGCTAAATTTTTTATTTATTTAAAAAGGCTCAAACAAGTAACTAGCAATAAATATAACAAAGGTAAGCTTGAAAGACTCAAATGGTCTAAAGATGGCCTACTGATCAGTGCTTAAATATTCATATTTAAGCCCCTTAATTTTTATTTGCTAAGCTCTTAGTTTGTGTTATTTCATCCTATTTTATCTTTTTTCTGTGTTTACTGTGTTTTTCTAGGTTTTTAGAGCATCATGGAATTATCCGGCTTAAAGAGTAAAATAAGGAAAAGTTGGAATCTGCTGTTGTGATCGAGCACAGGAGATCTGCAATCGAGTGCAACAGCACTTAAGCGCCCAAGCCCAGGATCGAGTGCACCTGCGCTCACGCACGCAGGAAGTAGGATCGAGCGCACTATGCTGTGATCGAGTGCATTCGCGTAGTATGGCGGCTGGTCTTATTTTGGAAAAGAGAGAGATGATTATCAGCGCACCATGTTGAGAGAGAGACGATTACGAGAGCACGTCTCTTTTATTTCAGATTTGAAGAAAAAGAAGATCCAAATTTTACCAACTTATCATCTAAGGACTTTTTCTCTCATTTAAATGAAGATTTTATTTGAGTATCTGAGCTGCTAAAACAAAATAGACGTGGGCAAAAGTTTTGAGCAGCATGTGAAGGCTTAAATCTCACATCCCACATCCCACATCGGTTAGAAACATATTCTACATATCACATCCCACATCGGTTGGAGACACATTCTACATCCCACATCCCACATCGGTTGGAAACACATTCCACTCATGGAATTTCTCTATAAAAGCCCCATTTCACTTCATCTTCAGGGGTGTGGATCTCGAAGGATTCGCTATCAAGGGGGGAGAGCGCTGCACAACAAAAACAAAAAGAAGAAAAAACAAAGAGATGAGCTGCAAGTGTAATTTCTCTCTCAATGTATTTTCAACTTTAATTTATTTCTTTTGTGTTTTAAAGTTTAATGTTTAGCACTTTAATTGTGAAATTTATTTTCATAATCATGAGAGGCTAAAACCTTCATCTAAGATTGAAGATGAAGCCTCACTATTGATTAGCATTATATTTTCATATATGTTCGTACGATTCCGATATTTTTGTATTGATGTTTTATTTCAGTTTAATTGTTTGAGTAAATTCTTCTGATTGATTGTTTTGTTTATAAACTATTCAAATTGGATATTCGATGTGTTTCATCCGATGGATACATCGAATCATTCAAATTAAATCGGATATCCACAGTGATTTGTAAATTAAACGGATACATTGGATGATTTGATTTAATTAGGGTATTCGTTGTGATTTGTATATCGATGGATTCATGGAATTATTTGATAAATTACTTTTATATAGAACATACATAGAATGTAATTGCTTGTCGGTTGTAGGAACAAAAATCATGAAAATATATGCTTTAATTTGGTGGGATAGATTCAGAAACCTTAGTGCTTTTATCATTTGTTTTAAATCAATTTAGTTTAGTTTATATTCTTTTCACAACGTAGTTCAAAATTCGGAACTAGGTTAAAATAGGTTTTGTTTAGATAAAAATCTATTTTCACGACACGATTCCTTGTGGATTCAACCTCAAACGTGCACACACTATATTGCAAACGACTCGTGCGCTTGCGAGTAGTTTAAAATTCACAACACCTACATAATATCCTAAGTAGTGTGCATTCTAGGATTTCACCTCAAATGATTATCAAATAAGTTCTAGAGCTTGTCAAGACCGCAAAAGTATTCACAAAACATTTTCACATAAAACTTCTCTAAATGTTTTAGACTAATCATGCAATCTTACCACAAACCAGAGTCTCAAACTAAATGAAGATCGACACTTAAAATTATTCTCAAACCGAAGCAAGATTTAACTTCTTTTAAAAGCTATATGCTATCTCAATTATAATCATATCATTGACATGTAAATTAACTCCAAAACTAACACAAAACATACTAAAAACAAACAAAACTAAACCTAAATTTTTAAAAAAATTCGATTTTTCAAATATTTTTTTTCTAACAATTTATCCTAACAAACGAATTAAAATGAAAAAAAGAAAGTTTTTTTTCTAACAATTTATCCTAATAAACGAATTAAAACGAAAAAGGGAAAGTGACACCAAACAATTCAATTGTATGAAATAAGAAATGTGTTTCCTCCCCCAACCTAAGATTTGTATTGTCCCTAATGTGAAAGAAAAAAAGTCAAGAGAAAGAAAGAAAAAAAAAATAAAGAATACTAAATAAATAAATAAAAGTGAAAAATGAAGTACAAAAAATAAAGATAACGAAAAAGAGTACAACATAAAAAATAATACAGTCATCTGAAAATAAAATAAAAAAACAAAAACTCAACAAAATTAAAACTAATGTACAATGGAACATAAGTACCCAATTAAGAAGGATAAACCGGGGGCATCAAAGAGATCTCTTCGGGCCTATCTTCAACACGTTCATGTTCTAAGTAGAGCTTCAACCTTTGGCCATTAACTCAAAATGCACGACCGTCGGAGGGATCTTCAACTTCTACCACTCTATTTGAAAAAACACTATTCACAACATAAGGTCCCTTCCATTGTGATCGCAATTTTCCTAGATGGAAGTGTAATCTAGAATCATAAAGAAAAACTCGATTACCTTGTTCAAAATTTTTCTGGAGTATTTTCTGATCATATACCGCTTTCATTCTTGACTTTAAGTCCTTAGCATTATCATATGCATCATCCCTCAACTCCGTAAGTTCACAAAGTTGCATTTTCCTCTCCTCACCGGACATCTTCAAGTCATAATTAAAATTTTGAATAGCCCAATATACTCTATGCTCAAGTTCTCTTGGTAAGTGACATGTTTTGCCGAATATCAACCGATAAGGAGATGCTCCAAGGACCGTCTTGTATGCTGTTCGGTATGCCCAAAGCGCATCCAATAGGTGTAAAGACCGATCTTTTCGATTTGGATTTATTGTTTTTTCAAGTATTCGCTTAATCTCCCTATTTGCTAGTTCTGCTTGGCCATTGGTTTGTGGATGGTAAGCTATAGAAACCTTATGGATGATGTCATACCTACGCATCAAAGCCTCAAAAGAACAGTTACAAAAATGTGACCATTGATAACTAATTATAACACGTGGAGTACTGTACCTAGATAAAATATGATCTTTAAGAAATTTAACAACTTTATCATCATTAGTACGGCAAGGTATAGCTTCAACCCATTCAGAAACACATTCAATGGCAAGCAAAATGTAAAGATACCCAAAGGAAGGTGGGAATAGTCCCATAAAATCGATCCCCCAACAATCAAAGATTTCCACCACTAAGATCGGGTTGAGAGGCATCATATGACGATGGGACAATGAACCTAGCTTTTGACATCTTTCACATGAACGACAAAACTCATTAGCATCCTTGAATAAAGTAAGCCAATAAAAACCACATTGCAAAATTTTTGCGGCTGTCTTTTTAATAGAAAAATGACCACCACAAGCATAGGTATGACAAAAAGTTAAAACATTATCAATTTCCATATCCGAAAATGCATCTTCTTATTATTTGATCGGGGAAATATTTAAAAAGATAAGGATCATTCCAATAAAAATTCTTTACCCTGGCCAAAAACTTACGCTTATCTTGTGCACTCCATGTAGATGGAACTTGATAGGAAACCAAGTAATTTGCAATGTCGGCATACCATGGTGTGTGAGAAAGGACAGCAAATAAATTCTCATCCAAAAAAGCTTTGCGAATGGGCAAAATATCGGTATCATTCTTAAATTCCAAAAGAGATAAATGGTCCGCCACAACATTTTCCACCCCCTTCTTGTCTTTGATAGTCAAGTCAAATTCCTGCAAAAGCAAAATCCAACGTATCAAACAGGCCTTAGCATCTGTTTTTTAGAAAAGAAATTTAAGGGCGGAGTGATCCATGAATATAATGATAGGTGAACCAATTAAATAAGAGCGAAATTTATCCAATGCAAATACTACGGCTAGTAATTCTTTCTCAGTTGTGGTGTACATCATTGGAGAATGATTCAAGGTTCTACTAGCATAATAAACAGCAAATGGTTTTCCCTCCCTTCTTTGTCCTAAAACAGCCCCTAAAGCATAGTCACTAGCATCACACATAATCTCAAAAGGCAAGGTAAAATCGGGTGATTGCATAATAGTGGCGGTTGTAAGCTTAGAGACAAGTGTCCTAAAGGCTTTCTCGCATTCGAGGCTCCACTTAAACTCAGTATCCTTCAACAAAAGGTTACATAAAGGTCTAGAGATAGCACTGAAATTTTGAATAAACCTTCTATAAAACCCATCATGCCCTAAATAAGACCTAACATCTTTAATATTCTTAGGAGTAGGTAATTTAGAGATTAATTTAATTTTTGATTTATCCACTTCTATCCCTTTTTCGGACAATATATGGCCCAAAACTATTCCGGAAAACACCATAAAATGGCTCTTCTCCCAATTAAGCACAAGCCCCTTCTCTTCACACCTACACAAAACATTTTTCAAGTTAGATAAACATGAATCAAAAGAAGTTCCAAACACGGTTAAACCAGCCATAAACACTTCCATACATTTTTCAACCATGTCACTAAAAATACTCATCATGCATCTTTGAAAAGTAGCTGGTGCATTACACAAACCAAAGGGCATTCTATGAAAAGAAAAAGTACCAAAAGAACAAGTAAATGTGGTATTCTCTTGATCCTTTAAGGCAACTTCTATTTGGTAGTATCCCGAATACCCATCTAAAAAGCAATAGAAAGGATGACCAGCCACACATTCTAAGATTTGATCTATGAATGGAAGAGGAAAATGGTTTTTTCGAGTAGCTAAATTAAGTTTCCTATAATCAATGCACATATGCCACCCGGTCATTACCTTAGTTTGTACTAGCACCCCCTTTTCATTTTCTACCACGGTCACCCTGGCTTTCTTAGGAACTACTTGAGTTGGACTAATCCACTTACTATCGGATATTGGATATATAATTCCCAAATCTAATAGCTTTAAGAGTTCTTTCTTAACTACCTTTTTCAGAGTTGGATTTAGTCTTCTTTGTAGGTCTCTACAAGAGTTAGCTCCTTCCTCTAGATAAATCCTATGGGAACAAATTAAAGGGATAATACCTTTTATGTCGGCTATAGTCCAACCTAATGCAGATTTATACTCTCTTAACAAATTCAAAAATTTATCACATTGCGCATCACTAAGTTTGGAAGAAATAATAACCGGAAATGTATCACCTGGGCCTAAGAAGGCATGTTTGAGCCCTTTGGGCAGCGGACCTAAATTAAGCATTGGTGTTTCCTCGGAAGATGGTTTGGGTGCCTCCCTCTCTTTAGGCAACTCCTCAAAGCATGGTTGCCATGATTTCTTAATAAATCCCTGCAACTTATCAAAACCATCAACAACACCAACGACATGGGAATAAATTGAAGAATCATCAAAATCAAAATTATTAAGACGGAATTCCAAAGAATTAGATTATGTTTAATGTACTCATCCTTCAAAATAAGCTCATCGATCATGTAAATGTCGACACACTCATCCTCTTCATGTGGCTGCCTTGAGACTCGAAAAACGTTCACCTCTAGAGTTATATTTCTAACTGATAATGTCATTAGACCATTCCTACAATTAATGAGGGCATTGGCAGCGGCAAGGAATGGTCTTCTAAGTATCAAAGAAATTTTTAACTCCATGTTCATAATAGAAATGGTTTCTAACACCAAAAATTCAACGGGATAATAGAATTTGTCAATTTGCACTAAAACATCTTCCATAATACCTCTTGGTTTTCTTACCGATCGATCCGCTAGTTGAAGTACCATGAAAGTCGGTTTGATCTCACTTAGACCGAGTTGCAAGTAAACGGAGTAGGGCAGGAGATTCACACTAGCCCCCAAATCTAGCAATGCTTGGCCACAAGCTTTGTTTCCAATTTGGCAAGCCACTGTAGGACAGCCCGGATCTTTTTACTTGGGCGGTGTCTTGCTATCAATTACTACACTTGCTTGCTCTGTTAAGAATGTCGTCTTCTTCACATTATGCCTCCTCTTGAGTGTACATAGATCCTTAATGACTTTAACATAGTTGGGAACCTGTTTTATGACATGAAGAAAAAATTTTAACTTGCTTAAATTGTTCAGGAATCTCACCTTTTAATGCCGAATTTCTCTCCTTAGGTTTAAAGAGTGCTTGAGGGAAAGGCACTGGTATGGAATCACTATGGGCATCTTGTTCCTTGGGGGCTTCATCCTTGTTACTCATAGTGTTAGGAATCAAGTTTGATGATAGAGTGGGTCCATCAATTTCTTTACCCCTGCGAGTAGTCATGGCATTAACCTTTTTAACATTTTGATTGTCGAGATTAGAGGTTTGTGCCATATGTTGTCCATTTGGATTAGGTTGTGGCTGCGAAGGAAAATGACTTTGCTCTTGAACCGTCAATAAATTAGTTAACTTGGAAAGTTGGCTCTTTATCACCTTTTGTTCCTCTTTGACCCTTTATTGCTCCTCTAGCAACCATTGATTTATCTTGCCTTGCTATTTCACACTCTGGGCATGTACCTGCATAAATGACTTAAAAGTATCTTCCAAAGGTAAAGATTGTTGTGGTGCAATAGATGAAGTTTCTCCATTCTCCATTGGGTACTAGATTGGGTAGAAGGTTGTGTATCGGATCTCCAACTAAAATTAGGGTGATTCTTCCAACTGGGATTGAAGGTGTTAGTAGGGTGAGTATGTTTTCCTAAAAGGTATACCTAAAGCATTATACTCTTCCTTCATCTCAAAATAGATTGAACAATCCCTAGGTACATGATCTACCCCATTACACATAAAACAAGGTTCGTGGGACTCTACCTTAGCAATTGATTCAGGGGCTCTAGCATCTTTGGTTTTTAAAACCTCAATTTCCTTAGTTAGGACCTCTAAACGGGCTTTAAGGCTATCCTCTTCCTTAAGTTGATAAATTCCAGCGGTTTCGTTTCTCTTAGTACTTTCTATGGCATTGGATCTCGTCCAAGTGTGAGCTTTTTTCGATAAGTCATCTAGAAAATCTATGGCTTCGTCGGGATCTTTTTGAAGAAAATCTCCATTACACATCATTTCTATAAATTGCCTTTCCCTACTTAGAAGTCCATCATAGAAATAGATAACTACCCACAAACTCTCATACTCGTGGTGTGGACAAGAATTCAAAAGGTCTTTGAAACGTTCCCAAACTTGATATAAGGTTTCACTCTCTTTTTGTGCAAAGTTTGAGATTTGTCTCTTGAGGTTATTGGTCTTATGGGTTGGGAAATACTTTTGGAAGAAGGCTTGGGTCATCTCATCCCAACTACCTATAGACCTAGGCCTTAATGGGTACAACCAAACCTTGGCCTTATCCTTAAGCGAAAAGGGGAAAAACCTAAGTTTGACAGTGTCTAACATATCGGCCCTACTTTGAAAGGTTGCTACTACTTCCTCAAATTCCCTAATATGGACATAGGGGTTTGCATTGTCTAATCCATGGAAAGTTGGTAGCAATTGGATCATGCCCGGCTTAAACTCAGGTTGTTGAACATTAGGGAGAACATGATACAAGATGGTGTGGCCGTTCGGCTAGGGTGCAAGTAGTCCTTAAGTGTCCTAGCAACATTCTCATTGTTATTGTTGGCCATGTTAACAAAATTCTGTAAATTCTTGTTTGGGTGTGCACTATGATTTGATCTTGGTGAGCGTTCACTATCGGACAAAGAAGGAGAAAGTAACTCTATTTTGGGTCTTTTAATGAATCTACCTCACTTATCTCTAAGTCTACGCATACACCAAAGCAATTAGAGGGGAAACCAATAAAGAAAACAAAATAAAATCAAAACAAAGAGCAAAGAACAATGTTACTGTCTTATCTCAAAGTTGACAATCTTCCTTGTAATTAAGCGCAGTTCCTCGGCAACGGGGTCAAAATTTGATAACTCTCAAACTAACACACGATTATTATGTATAGTTAAGGTGTCGATCCCACGAGGAAAGCGAACTACAAGAGAAAGTGTAAACCTTAACACTAAACGATAAAGTTTAAATAAGAAAATCTAAGTTTTACGAATGAAATTATATAAGAGAACTGTGAAAATATGATGAAGAATTCAATAAAGAAATAATAAGGTTCCAGGAATCCTTCCAAAGTTCGTTGCCTTATTCCTATCTTGACTCAAATGTTTTATCTCAATTATTAGTTTCACATCCCAAACAAGCAATTGGTAAATATTTAATCAAAGCATATAAATACCCTAATTTAATTTCCATAAATTACTCTTTAATTCCAATTCAAACACACAAGATCTATCTTATAAATTATCAAGAAGTGACAATATATTTGAATAATAATACTGCAGTAATGGACAAACCTATAAGATAGATCTACCGAAATCAATTGCATCTAACAACTTTGACATAAGAAAAGCTTGACTAGACTTATATGGAGAAGAAGAATGCAATCACTGGATTAAGAAAATCTAAGAGAAAAAGAACATAAATTGTAGCTGTCACATGAATTGAAATCCTTCTTATTTAATCAAAGAGTAAATCATAAACAGTGTTTAACAATTAATCCATACAACTGAATCAAAGATAGAAATAAAAATAACTACACCTAAAAACTCATCCTTTCGCCTTGCTTGGAGTTTAGTTGGACATGGAGTTCATCCTTGATCACCTTGAGGAAGAAGAAGATGAAAGCTCTTTCAAAAACTCTCCTTTCTCCCTGTTCAGGCCATGTGCTTCTGCTGCTGTCTAGTCCCGGTTCTGCCTGACCTTGGTCTACTAAAACTACCATAACTTTCTTTAGAAAAATCATATCGATGAGCCATAAAATTCTCCAGAAAATAGACATCCAGATCTTTCCAAGAATATATGGAGTGTCTCCTGGTTCTCCCTGAATCAATACAGTTTAATCCGCAAAAATAACTGATCTGTCATATTGAAATCACGCACAACCTGACCTTTGTCTACTAAATCTACCATAACTTTCTCTAGAAAAATCATATTTATGAGTCGTAAAATTCTTTAGAAAATAGACATCCGGATCTTTCCAAGCATATATGGTTGATCTCCTGGTTCTTCCTGAATCAATATAGTTTAATCCGTAAAAATGATTGATCTGTCAGGGCAATTCTGGCAATTTAGTGAAACTCCTTTCCAAATGCTTATGAACATGCACAGAATCTTCGTGCCTTAATCAACGTTAGCTTTTCCATCTCTTTTAAATCCAAAATACCTGAAAATGCATCGAAATAAATCAGTATACCAAGAATGACACTTAAGAATTATTAAGGCATAAATGTGTAATCCAGCCCTAAATCAACCCTAAGTACTAACAAATAAAATCTATTAAGATGCATTTTCTGACTTTCATCATGCGTTGTTTGGATGGAGGGCATCAATTTGTGGCTTAGATGGAAGAAATGAGGGGAGGGAAGTTGCAGTGGGTTTTTGAGATTATTTTCACCAAGGGTTTCCCTCAGTAAAAATCAATTAGCCTTCATTGAAAACTATCACCTTCCCCTAACGCACTGCACTATATTGTATGTACTATATATTAGATATATGTAATAATATATGTATTCCTATGTATAATCTTATATATTATATATGTACTATATATAATAATATAATATTATTTAATTATATATTAGTTAATTATGTTATTTTATTATTTTCAAATATTTAGTATAATAAAATATTTAATTATATTTTCAATTTTATTAATTACTAGTGATAATATTAATTTATTATATTTTTAAACCCTAATTTAGCTAAACTCTAATAATTAATTAAACTAAACCCTGATTAACTTAAGATTAACCATAAACTTTAATTTGCCTAAACTCTAAGCCCCAAAACCTTAAAACACTAAACTTAAACCTAAACCCTAAAACCCTAAATAAAACCCTAAACCATAAACTCTAATTAACATAACCCTAAACCCTTTTAACTCTAACTAACTTAAACCCTATAACCTAAAACCTAAACTCTAATTAATGAAACACGAAACCCTAATTACCCTAAAACCCTAAACCATAAACTCTAATTAACCTAAACCTTAAACTCCGATTAACCTAAACTTTAAACCCTAAACTCCAATTAACCTAAATAAAAACCCTAGTTACCCTAAACCCTTGACTCTAAAAATCATAAATCCTAAATCTAATTAAACCCAACCCTAATTGATATAAACCCTAATTAATTAATTTGGATAAATTAGAATCAAGCAAATTTGAATTTTGACATTGATTTTTTTTTTTAAATGAGATAAAATTGTAATTATGTAATGTACATAATGTAATTAAGGTTGGAATTTGAAAAAGTTTTTTGTTACAATGGAAAAGATGAAATTTAAGCTGAAATCAATTACAATACATTTTTGGGTAATTAACATATATATGTTCATAGAAAGGTTTATGAAATTAAATTGACTAAAATGTGTAGGAGAATAAAATATATACAAATTAATCATATTAATTATTACATTATATTATATTGATTTATTTATATTTCATATATTATTTAATTATTAAATATTAATATCTAATAATGTATAATTTTATAATTATCTAATATTAGTTAATGATATTATAAGTTTTATTGATATATTATATATGTACTATAATAATATTAATTAACTATATATGTATCTATTAGCTCATTATAATATTTTATTATCTTCAAATATTAGTATTATAAAATATTTCATTATATTCTTATTTTTTTATTAATTTTTATCATATTAATTAACTATATTTTTATATTTTATATTTTCTACTTTATTTAAAAATATTAATTATTACCGAGGGAAATATTTTCCTCGGTAATAGTAATTTTCCTAAAATTAAAATTAATTTTAAATGTATATATTAACACCGAGGGAACTATTTCCTTTGGTGATAATAGTTTTTTGCAAAATTAACTTCGAGGGAAATAAATCCCTCGATAATAACCTTTTTTAATAAAAAAAAGTAAATATTGAAATGATTTAAAACTTTTATTTTATTATAGTAATTTTCATCGAGGGAATAAAAAATAATTTTTAAGAAATTAAAAAAAATAATACCGAGGAAATTAGTTTTCTCTCGGTGAAAATATTTTCTCCTATCATTGAGGATATGTGACCCTGGCTGATAAGCCGTTGTTGAAAATCATTATCACCGAGGGAGCCGCCATTGAAAATCATTATCATCGAGGGACAAGTGTCCCTCAGTGATTCACCTATCATTTTTTTTTCCAATATTGTTATTTTTTCTTGAATTAATCTATTATTAGGATTTTAGATTTTAAATATTTGGGCTAATTGATTTTACTAAGACTTCAAGAATAAACATTTGCAATTGATGTAATAATCATCCCTAATGTTTCAAAACCGTTTCATTCATCATCAATCATCAAATTTTTAATATTTTGAGTAAACTAGTTTATGCATAACCAACTGATTGATGCATGTTATTTGATCTTTATAAAAATTAAAAAAAAAAATTACATTCGCACCAGTAGGGTATAGCGAATTCTACACTTGCATTACTTTGTTTTTAAAACTTGCACGTACATCATTTGTCTTATTAATAGTTTTTTTTTTAGTTACAGAAACACCACAGTCAGTCAACGTTATCTTTTCGACTAAAAAATGTAATAAGTCATCAATTACATTTTTAAAACCCCAAAATACACCTAGATATGTTTTTACCCTTTCTACCATGAATAAATATATTTTCAAAACATAGATTCACTCCATGTTGACCGTGCATACCATCTCCATTGTCCAAAAGTTTCATTTGAAGAAATCTTCCAACTGGTTGAGAATCTCATAGTAGAACACGAAGAAATTGAGTGATGCCCCAACCTTATAGGATGTGTAGGTGCAAGATATGCAAGCGTAATATCTTTCGTCGAACGAAACATCAACAGATCATAGAGTTAGATCATTGATTTTCAACAAAATCAAAATTTATTTTCAAACCACTTTCAAAATCAAAATGTCAAAACACCCAATAATTCTCTCTTTGGTTGCCCAGAAAATGTGGGAAAACTTTTTCTTTTTTTCCAAAATTAGGACCTAGAAAAATCAAAATAAACAAAAAAAATTAAATAGAAAAAACTCCTGTCAACAACAAAACCTTTTAGCTAATAATTGAAAAGTTCATGCCTTTCTCAACGGCCAAACAGAAAGTAACACTAAAAAACACACAAATCAATTATTAGCACACTGCAAGTAGAGATATTCTTTGGTGGAGAAATGAAATTCACATACTCATCAGTGATAGAGTTGGCCACACCTCTTTGTCAAGCAAGACAATAACTACATGCACGTGGGCACCTCCATTTGGCCCTGCTCTCTTGTCCTCACCAAGTTTACCAACCTCTTGGCCCCATCGACCCCACATAACTCTCACTCTTAACTCCTTGATTTTCGCTTCTGGTACCACATAGTCGAGCTCAAGATCGGTTGTTGAGCCGTTAGCATGACCTTTCATCACCTTAGATTGACGAATGTCATCCTCACCGAGATCTCCCCTTTAATGCCGTCACTGAAGCACAACCTCAAATGCAACAATCTTATCCTAGGGAAAACCCTTAGGACATCGATTTTGTACTAGAAAAATCAAGAATAGATGAAGGCTTTGAATCCACCATTCGATCTAGTGATCGCCGCCATATGGTTTACATCTAAGAATCACTAGGCCAGTTGATGGGTCATCAAAATTCAAAAGTGAAGAAGAAAAAACTTCTTGTAATCAGTAGCATCTGATAAAGTTTTTACCTAGGTAAAGAATGTTTGGATTTCGGTTAGAAATAAATGATTTAGGGCTAGAGTATAAGAAATTAATGTTAGGAAGTGTTTGAGTTTTTCTCTTAATCGAATTGAGGGAGGAGAAAGAAGATATAGAGAGAGTAGGAGAGAGATATTACATTGGTCAACTGAGTGTGAATGAGATATACAAAATGCTTTTTTATATAGGGGAAATTTTATAGTCTTAGTTTTTCTGTCAAAAGTTAATAGTCAAATGACAATCAAACATGGTCCGGTAGAGTATATATAGGTTTTAAAAACAGTTATGTGAGTGTAGAATTCGCTATATGTCAATGATTTGAATGTAATTTCTCTAAAAATTATAGTTTTCCTTGTTAGCATTAGGAGATAATTTTGTCCCACAACCATAACCCATCTTAAAATTTACAAATCCCAAATCTCGTGAAATGTCTAAAGAATCTGCGACCAAGAATTTTCATAGGTTTAAGCTATACTCATTTGGCAAAATGGAAGTACAAATGTATATGGATAAATCAAATCATCAATATATATATATAGACACACACACAAACCCAAATTTTAGAATGAGTTTAAATACAGAATTACCCAAGCTTCGATGGGAAAGAGACAATGTTGTGAAGCTATTGCTAAGTTAATTCCATCTTGAACATGTCTGACGAAATTTTAACACTATAGCTTTTACCTGGGTATAAACAAATTTATTACATTTAGTCCTAATGAAAATGTCCTTATATGTTTTTCTACAATGCAATTTGTTGATGCCAAAAATGTGTGTTGCTGAGCTGAAGGTTAAACCCCGAATGTACCTGCACAGGGAAAGAGAGAGGGGCTATGGAGGTCGCTGGAGGGGGTGCCTCCGAGGATGCTCCGATGTTTAAGTTAGGACAAGCTTAGGTGTATACAAGGGACGGGTGCTCCCTTGTTTATTTTTTTTAAGCTAAGAAGAATTAGATCCTTTTGGAATGCATACCTGGCCCTTTTTATAGGGTTTTGGAGGCAGTGTTGGTCCTAGGGCTGCAGTGATATGATGCCCTTAACTGGTTCAGGTAATGATGCTTAGGAGCTCCAGCTAAGTGGTTGGGTGTCATTCGCTAGGGCTTTTACCTTGCTGGTTTACTCAGGAGCTATCCAGGTATGAAAGCGGTTAGTCACCTGACACCCCAACTTGGTCTTAAAATGATGCCTAAGCAGCCCAGCTAGGCGGCTGGGGGCCGTCTGTTAGGGCTTTTGCTTTGCTGGCTTAATCAGGAACCATCCATGCGTCTGGGGTAGCCTGTTAACCTGACACCCCAACTTGGTTGGGCAATGATGGCCTGGAAGGCGGTGGTGACATGGAGGTCCATTTGGGGGCGATGGAGCCCTGAAGGGTGGTTTATGATCCTGAAGCTGAGCTGCCCGGTCCTGGATCATCCACGTGTCTTCTTGTGACCTGTGGCCAAGGGGATCCACGTGTCGTCTTCTTATTGGAGGGGTATTTTTTGGCAGTATCAGAGGCCCCCTACTTCCTTGGGTACAGTTATGTGCTTAAGGAAGTATTTGTATGGCTAGTTCTTCATTTAGGGGTGTTGATCAACTTCTTTAGGTTTTCGGAGTAGCAGGACGAGAATCACTAGAGTCATTCATCTTGGACATTGGAGAAAATGGGCCGAGGACCAGTGGAGCAATCCATCTCCTTGGCCATGAAGAACTTGAGTCCAAGGACCTGTGCAGCAATTCATCTCCTCATACCTTGAAGAGAATGGGCCGAGGACCAGTGGAGCAATCCATCTGCTCGGCCACGAAGAACTTGAGTCTGATGACCTATGGAGCAATCCATCTCCTCGGACCTTGAAGAGAATAGTCCGAGGACCAGTGGAGCAATCCATCTCCTCGGACTTTTGAAGAGAATGGGCCGAGGACCCGTGGAGCAATCCATTTGCTCGACCATGAAGAACTTGAGTCTGAGGACTTGTGGAGCAATCCATCTCCTTGGACCTTGAAGAGAATGGGTCGAGGACTAGTGGAGCAATCCATCTGCTCGGCCATGAAGAACTTGAGTCCGAGGACCTATGGAATAATCCATCTCCTCGGACCTTGAAGAGAATGGGCCGAGGACCAGCGAAGTAATCCATCTCCTTGGCCATTAAGAACTTGAGTCTGAGGACCTGTGGAGCGATCCATCTCCTCAGACCTTGAAGAGAATGGGTTGAGGACCAGTGGAGCAATCCATCTACTCGGCCATGAAGAACTTGAGTTCGAGGACCTGTGGAGCAATCCATCTCCTTGGACCTTGAAGAGAATAGGCCAAGGACCAGTGGAACAATCTATCTGCTCGACCATAAAGAACTTGAGTCCGAGGACCTGTGGAGCAATCCATCTCCTCGAACCTTGAAGAGAATAGGCCGAGGACCAGTGCAACAATCTATCTGCTCGGTCATAAAGAACTTGAGTCCGAAGACCTATGGAGCAATTCATCTCCTCAGACCTTGAAGAGAATAGGCTGAGGACCAGTGGGGCAATCCATCTGCTCGGCCATGAAGAACTTGAGTCCGAGGACCTGTGGAGCAAGCCATCTCCTCGGACTTTTGAAGAGAATGGGCTGAGGACCTGTGGAGCAATCCATCTGCTCGGCCATGAAGAACTTGAGTCTGAGGACTTGTCGAGCAATCCATCTCTTCGGACCTTGAAGAGAATAGGCCGAGGACTAGTGGTGCAATCCATCTGCTCGCCCAAGAAAAACTTGAGTCCGATGACCTGTGGAGCAATGCATCTCCTCGAACCTTGAAGAGAATGGGCCGAGGACCAGTGGAGCAATCCATCTGCTCGGCCATGAAGAATTTGAGTCTGAGGACCTGTGAAGCAATCCATCTCCTTGGACCTTGAAGAGAATGGGCCGAGGACCAGTGGAGCAATCCATCTCCTCAGACTTTTGAAGAGAATGGGCTGAGAACCAGTGGAGCAATCCATCGGCTCGGCCATGAAAAACTTGAGTCCGAGGACCTGTGGAGTAATCCATCTCCTTGGACCTTGAAGAGAATGGACCGAGGACCAGTGGAGCAATCCATCCCCTCAGAATTTTGAAGAGAATGAGCCGCGGAACAGTGGAGTAATCCATCTACTCGGCCATGAAGAACTTGAGTCCGAGGACCTGTGGAGCAATCCATCTCCTCGGACCTTGAAGAGAATAGGTCGAGGACCAGTGGAGCAATCTGATGCGATGAAATTGACACTAGTAAGTGCACTAATCGTTCAAGTAATAAAATGATGAGTGAATATCGTTCCCAACGAGGACTGATCAAATACTACAAAAATTATGACTTAACTTCTACTGTTTTGAGCAAACGAATAATTGTAGGGGAAAGATTTACTAACAATTTACTAAGGAAAAACAGAACGCAATAGTAAATAATGGAAGATTAGCAAATTTTTTAATGAAAACTCTTATGAACTAACGTGCTAATGACTCGACTTCACCTAAACCATAATTGATAAGAGTTTTGAATGGACAAGTTTCGTTTAATATGTTTTCCAAGATGGTAGAATCCCCAATAAATTGGTTATCCATATTTCGGGTCTAACCACAATCTCATGAATCATTAACTTCGAATATCCGTATTCCAGGTCTATTCTAGATTAACTCAAATTGAGAAGTATTAAGTGTTTTTGGATTCCTTTCAGTTAAATCTCCCTATTCAGTTACGATTTAAACGGACCACATGAACTTCCTAGAATCCCTATTCGGTTACTCCTATTCCATTCATGGCATGTTTTACCCTGGCCTTTGCATACATAAAAATCCAATATCATATTTATTAGTTCAACCATTCATAAGAGCATGGCTTCTCTATTCGACACATCACCATGCCCAAAGAAGGAATCAAAATAATAAAAAGCATTAAGAACAATAAAACACACTCTTTGAAAAACACATTAAATTCCACTTGTCCAAACAACAAATCAAGATAAAGGTTTAGGATCCATCTATCCTTAACACAAAAATATCTACTCCATAATCATGTTCAAACAACCCATGTTCATATTATAAAACATCAACATAGATAGAATAAAAGAATACAAAACCGGAGAAGAATGATTAAAAGCTTGATGCGTAGCCTCCCGGAGTGTCTCCAAGCCTCCTTTCGTGTCTCCTCTCCTCCAAATTCTGTTTTCTTTCTTCTCTTTTCCACCCCTTTTCCAGATACCCTTCTTTTTCAGCTAGGGTTTCAATTTATAACATTCAAAATTCGCGGGCTGGCGCTGCAGTGCCAACATCCCAGCGCTGCAGCGCCAAGACATAAAGAAACCCTAATTCTGGCGCTGCAGCTCCAACTTTTTGGCGCTGCAGCGCCAACTTTCTGTCCAAATCCTTCTTTGTTTCAGCTACCAGTGCTGCAGCGCCAACATCCTGGCGCTGCAGCCTTGAGTTTCTGTCCTCTCTGTGCATTTTGGTGCTGTGAGGTGCGGCTGATGCTGAACCAGGAGGTATGACCTCTGTCCGCTAAAATCGCCATAACTTTCTCTAGAAAAATGATTTTAAGGAACCGTAAAATCCTCCAGAAAGTAGACTTCCAGATCTTTCTGAGAATATATGGCACACTTCTTGGTTCTTCCTACATCAATACAGTTTAATTTGTAAAGATGGTTGATTCGTATGGAAACTCCAGCAACTTAGTGAAAACTCCTTTCTTAGTTTCTCTTCATCTTGGCTCTTCCATGACCATTCTTTTGCTTGAGTGTTCAATGGAGCTTCTTGTTTAAAATGATGATAGCTCTTCCATCTCTTTTAAATCAAGATACCTGAAAAATGCACCGAAATAAGTTAATGCTCCAAAAATACCACTTTAGAGTTGTTAATGAATAAAAATGCAATTAAGACCTAAATCAACCCTAAAGTGCTAACAAATAAGTACGATTATAATGCATTTTATGGCTCTTATCACAGAGTTATCACACCCCCAAACTTACGTTTTTGCTAGTCCTCGAGCAAACTAGAACAAAATTCTATGCACACACATCCTAAGAGTGCGAGATGGTTTGATTAGATTTGATATAGCATGCCTCAAAGATTGCATAAAAATTATAACGCACGAAAACCTTTCCAAATGCTGCCAATGTCTAGAATTTCAAATTTATTGCTAGCCTTATCTTACATCAAATTCTTCAAACGTGTGTGTGTGCAACACCTTTATAAACTTAATCGTCTCGCCACTCTGATCGGTTTATGCAAACAAGTAGGATAATGCCAATCTTTCAAAGTCCATAAGCTTACTTTTCACACCACTCTCAACTAATGTAGGCCATGACAATACCCGAGATTAGCAGGACTTTATTCAACTTATAACTTTGGTTAAGGTTAAGGTATGGTGAAAGATTGATTTGAGGTTCACATCACCTTAAGCACATCAACCAATAAATATTTTATTTCAAACTTTCCCTTAGTTATCATGGAATACTTCCAATACTTTTGCTTTTGTCACATCTTCTTCTTCTTCTTTTTTTTTTATTTTTTATTTTTTTTTATATGCTTGTACTATAGTAGCACTAGTATTTGTTTCCGTGTGCATTACTAAAACTATAGAATAGCATGTACATGACGATCAAAAACAGCTTTGCCAGCTGCCTATGATAGGCAGAATACAACTTTATCAAATAGTTCATTTGGTAAACCTTTTTGACTTCGATCTTTTCATTGGTCTCTCTCGATGGGAAATATGTAACACATATCATAGCCAAGGGAAAGCTGCTTCCTCTTGCTCAATCCTCTGTCACCACTTAAGAGAATAGTCCCTTTATTAATCAATGTGCTTTTAGGTGAAAGGTGGAGATAAATTTTATTTATTTATATATATATATATATATATATATATATATATATATATATTTGAAAGGGAAATAGGTTATATGATTGGGTGACAAAACAATATGTATCCAAGTTCAAAAGGGGAACACTAAGGATAGTCACATATCAAGGGTTGGCTAAAATAGCTCAAACTTTCCAAACATGGCCTAGATCCTTTCTTTGGTACTGTACTACCTAGGATTTCGCCTCGAGTGGTCTTTAAACAAGTTCTAAAGTCCAAGAGATCACAAGACTACACTGCTCACATAAACACTCTCCGAAACAGCAAGACAACAAAGTACTTAGGTGTAAGTGCTCATTGTGTTCAAAGAGTTCGATGCAAAATAAATTCAAGCACACAGACAAACGCAACATTTTCAAATTTTCAATGGCTATAATCAAGTCAATCTATTTCTCATCATTGGCAAAATCAAAATCAAACAATAGAAATCACTCAGAAAACACAAATAGAAAAACAACTAGAAACATAAGCAGTGCACACATTCAGATAAAGTTCCCACCCCCAAACTTAAATAATACATTGTCCGCAATGTATAGAATTTGAATTATAAAGTAAGAGAAGAGAACTCCCCTGATTAGTCGGAGGTCGAATCAATTGTCTTTGTCAATGTCCTCATCCTTCGGATCACTACTATGACCGGGATATGGTGGTAATGGAGAGGGAGAGCAGCTGGGAATTAAATTTTAGAGTGCCCTAACTGTAGAAGGGCTGTGCATTTAAATGTCAGCTTGCGGCCTGTCTGGATTATTTGTTTTGAACGATCAGGTCCTGGTGCTACAGCGTTGAGTTTGTGAGGCTGCAGCGCTGGATTTCTAGGCTGATGCGTGAAATTGAAGGCCTTGGCGCTGCAGCTCCAATTTTCTGGCGCTGTAGCGCTGAATTTCTGTCATGGCTCCACATAGAGCTGAAAAATAAATCAAAAATACACATCGTAAGGCCATGAAAATTGAAATAACAAATAAATTAAGCAACAAAAAAAATTGAAACACCCCAAATAATTTCAAAAAGCAAGAAAAAAAAATTAAAATGTAAGACCCAAAATGGTAGTTCTAATTTATAGTCTTTAGCTTAACTTTCTATTTTATGGCTCTTGGAGAACGGTGGTGGACGATTTAGGGTCAAAAGTCCCCGTAATGTAGTGCTTCAATCTGTGCCCGTTAATCTTGAATGTCTTCTTGTTTTTCTCGTGTCGAACCTTAACGACACCAAAAGGTGAGACACTTACCATGGTATACGGTCCAGTCCACCGAGATTTCAGCTTTCCCGAAAATATGTGCCTTCTTAAGATTTCCAACAACCGTTCTTCCATTTTACCTGTCAACGAAGAAGATATTATCACAGGGAAAATATTTTTCTCTAAATAAACATATTTTAAATGAGCAAGTAAAATTTTCAATTCAGTTATTATTATTTGTTCTTTTGGCACTTCTTTTCCCATTTCAGACTCCAAGTTCCTTGCTTCTTCTTCGATGATGAGTTTTTCAGTGGCATTAGTTCTCGTTTCCATGATACATCTCTCCAAAGTATCTTCATTTAATGTTTTCTCCTGAAACTCCTCAAATTGGTTATCAACAATATCCACATGAAAACAAGAAGATGTAGATAAGCCAGAAGGGTATTTCATTATTTTATACATATCAAAAACTACTTGCTCATTATTGACTCTCGAAATCAATTTCCCTTGTTGTACATCAATCAGGGCTCTCCCTGTAGCAAGGAATAGACGTCCAAGTATAAGAGGTACCTCACGATCCTCTTCTATGTCGAGAACAATGAAGTCTACAGGGAATATAAATTTATCGACCTTTACCAGTACATCTTCTATAATTCCCCGTGGTCTCTTAATAGATCGATCAGCTAATTGCAATGACACTGTTGTTGTTTTGATTTCTTCTAATCCAAGTTTCCTGAAAATTGAAAGAGGCATAAGATTGATACTTGCACCAAGGTCATATAAAGCTTTATCAAAAAATGAATTTCCTAAAGTACAAAGTATAATAAAACTCCCTGGATCTTTCAATTTTGGAGGTAGCTTGTTTTGCAGTATGGCACTGCACTCTTCAGTTAACATCACCGTTCCATGTTCCTCAAGCTTTCGTTTATTAGACAAAATTTCCTTCAAAAATTTAGTGTAACTAGGCATCTGTGATAGAGCCTCTGCAAATGGAATGTTAATATGGAATTTCTTGAAAATCTCTAAAAATTTTGAAAATTACTTATCTAATTTTTCTTTCATAAATTTCTGAGGATAGGGAAGAGGTGGCATATATTTAGTTTCAGAGTTAGAATCGATCAAACCTTTACCAGTAGACTTCTTTTGTGAAACATGTTCTTCTTGCGTGGTCTCTTCTTTCTCGTCAACTTGCTGAGTAATTTCCTTAGGTTATGGCTCTTCCAATTGTGTGCTGCTCCTCAGTGTTATGGCCTTGACATCCTCCTTAGGATTCTTTTCTGTGTTGCTTGGGAGAGAACCTTGTGCACGTCCAGAAATTATGTTCGCTAGTTGACCGACTTGAACTTCTAGATTTTTTATGGATGCTTCTTGATTTTGGAATCTTGTTTCTGCTGTACTTAAAAATTTGGCCATCATATCCTCCAAGTTGGACTTCTTTTCTTGAGGGGTATATTCAGGATGAGGTTGCTTTGCATTGCTTTGATTCCATGAGATGTTTGGATGATTCCTCCATCCCGGATTATATGTGTTGCTATATGGATTGTTCTGCCTGTGAAAATTTGAAACAAAATTAGCTTGTTCAGTAGATGAATTATATGCAAACTGATTACCTTGACAGCTACTGCTGTGATGGCCACTACCACAACACAATTCACATATTGTATGTGAGTTGGGATTAAGTCCATCAATCTTCTTGGTGAGAACCTCCATCTGTGCTGTTAAAGCTATAACAGCATCTATATTGTGCAATCCTGAGGCTCTATTAACAGGTAGCCTTTCAACTAGCCATTGATAAGAATTTGTGGCCATCTCTTCTAGCAATTCAAGAGCCTCTTCTGGAGTTTTTCTCATTATCGTGCCACCTGCAGCTGCATCAATCATATTTCGGGTTGCACTGGTTAAACCGTTATAAAAAGTTTGTACCTGCATCCAAGTGGGCAACTCGTGATGAGGACATCTTCTCAACAGGTCTTTAAAGAGCTCCCATGCCTCATAGAGTGACTCTCGATCGACCTACAAAAACATAGTAATTGCATTACGTAACTTTACAGTTTTTTGCAGGAGGGAAGTATTTCGCTAAAAACTTTTGTGCCAGTTCTGCCCATGTTGTTATGGATCCGGCAGGTAAAGAAGTCGACCAGCTTTTTGCTTTATCCCTCAATGAAAATGGGAAAAGCCTTAAGCGAATTGCATCCTCCGATACTCCGTTATGCTTAAATGTGTCACAAATTTCAAGGAAATTTGCCAAGTGAACATTTGGATCTTCTTGCGATAGGCCCCCAAATTGTACTGAATGCTGAATCATCTGAATGATGGCGGGCCTAATTTCAAAATTGTTCGCTTGTATAGGTGGTCGCCGAATGCTAGATTCAACACCATCCATCTTTGGCATGGCATAATCCCATAGTGCACATTGCACCTCTGCATTGTTTCCTTTTGCCATTATATTAATTGTTACTGGTGCTGCTCTTCTCAAAGAGTGAAACATACGCTCAATCTTTGGATTAGGTTCTGCAAGTATTCTCCCACTAGTACATGTCATGCACTAGAATCGAAAGCACTGCAAAATAAACTTAAAAACCATATTTAAAAAAAAAAACTCTCAAATTAACAAGTTGAATCACAATAAAAGTAATAGTTTATTTCAGTCCCCGGCAACGGCGCCAAAAACTTGATGCGATGAAATTGACACTAGCAAGTGCACTAATCGTTCAAGTAATAAAACGATGAGTGAATATCGTTCCCAACGAGGACTGATCAAATACTACAAAAATTATGACTTAACTTTTACTGTTATTTGAGCAAATGAATAATTGTAGGGGAAAAATTTACTAACAATTAACTAAGGAAAAACAGAACGCAATAGTAAATAATGGAAGATTAGCAAATTTTGGAATGAAAACTCTTATGAACTAACGTGCTAAGGACTCGACTTCACCTAAACCATAATTGATAAAGGTTTTGAATGGACAAGTTTCGTTTAATATGTTTTCCAAGATGGTAGAATCCCCAATAAATTGGTTATCCATATTTCGGGTCTAACCACAATCTTAAGAATCATTAACTTCGAATATCCGTATTCCAGGTCAATTCTAGATTAACTCAAATTGAGAAGCATTAAGTGTTTTTGGATTCCTTTCAGTTAAATCTCCCTATTCGGTTACGATTTAAACGGACCACATGAACTTCCTAGAATCCCTATTCGGTTACTCCTATTCCATTCATGGCATGTTTTACCCTGGCCTTTGCATACATAAAAATCCAATATCATATTTATTAGTTCAACCATTCATAAGAGCATGGCTTCTCTACTCGACACATCACCATGCCCAAAGAAGGAATCAAAATAATAAAAAGCATTAAGAAAAATAAAACACACTCTTTGAAAAACACATTAAATTCCACTTGTCCAAACAACAAATCAAGATAAAAGTTTAGGATCCATTTATCCTTAACACAAAAATATCTACTCCATAATCATGTTCAAATAACCCATGTTCAAATTATAAAACATCAACATAGATAGAATAAAAGAATACAAAACCAGAGAAGAATGATTAAAAGCTTGATGCGTAGCCTCCCGGAGTGTCTCCAAGCCTCCTTTCGTGTCTCATCTCCTCCAAATTCTGTTTTCTTTCTTCTCTTTTCCGCCCCTTTTCTAGATACCCTTCTTGTTCAGCTAGGGTTTCAATTTATAACATTCAAAATTCGCAGGCTGGCGCTGCAGCACCAACATCCCAGCGCTGCAGCGCTAAGACATAAAGAAACCCTAATTCTGGCGCTGCAGCTCCAACTTTCTGGTGCTGCAGCACCAACTTTCTGTCCAAATCCTTCTTTGTGTCAGCTAACAGTGCTGTAGCGCCAACATCCTGGCTCTGCAGCTTTGAGTTTCTGTCCTCTCTATGCATTTTGGTGCTGTGAGGTGCAGCTGATGCTGAACCAGGAGGTATGACCTCTGTCTGCTAAAATCATCATAACTTTCTCTAGAAAAAATGATTTTAATGAACCGTAAAATCTTCCAGAAAGTAGACTTCTAGATGTTTCTGAGCATATGTGGCACACTTCCTGGTTCTTCCTACATCAATACAGTTTAATTTGTAAAGATGGTTGATTCGTATGGAAACTCCAGCAACTTAGTGAAAACTCCTTTCTTAGTTTCTCTTCATCTTGGCTCTTCCACGACCATTCTTTTGCTTGAGTGTTCAATGGAGCTTCGTGTTCAAAATGATGATAGTTCTACCATCTCTTTTAAATCATGATACCTGAAAAATGCACTGAAATAAGTTAATGCTAAAAAAATACCACTTTAGAGTTGTTAATGAATAAAAATGCAATTAAGACCTAAATCAACCCTAAAGTGCTAACAAATAAGTAAAATTATAATGTATTTTATGGCTCTTATCATAGAGTTATCACAATCCATCTCCTCAGACTTTTGAAGAGAATGGGCCGAGAACCAGTGGAGCAATTCATCAGCTTGGCCATGAAGAACTTGAGTCCGAGGACCTGTGGAGCAATCCATCTCCTCGGACCTTGAAGAGAATGGCTGAGGACCAGTGGAGCAATTCATCTGCTCTGCCATGAAGAACTTGAGTTTGAGGACCTGTGGAGCAATCCAGCTCCTCGGACCTTGAAGAGAATAGGATGAGGACAAGTGGAGCAATCCATCTGCTCGGCCACGAAGAACTTGAGTTCGAGGACCTGTGGAGCAATCCATCTCCTCGGACCTTAAAGAGAATGGGCCGAGGACCAGTGGAGCAATCCATCTGCTCGGCCATGAAGAACTTGAGTTCGAGGACCTGTGGATCAATCCATCTCCTCGGACCTTGAAGAGAATGGGCCGAAGACCAGTGGAGCAATCCATCTGCTCGACCATGAAGAACTTGAGTCCGAGGACCTATGGAACAATCCATCTCCTTGGACCTTGAAGAGAATGGACCGAGGACCAATGGAGCAATCCATCTGCTCGGCCATGAAGAACTTGAGTCCGAGGACCTGTGGAGCAATCCATCTCCTCGAACCTTGAAGAGAATGGGCCGAGGACCAGTGGAGCAATCAATCTACTCAGCCACGAAGAACTTGAGTCTGAGGACCTGTGGAGCAATCCATCTCCTCGAGCTTTGAAGAGAATAGACTGAGGACTAGTGGATCAATCCATCTGCTCGGCCATGAAGAACTTGTGTCCGAGGATTTATGGAACAATCCATCTCCTCGGACTTTGAAGAGAATGGGTCGAGGACCAGTGGAGTTATGGGAGCGTGATCCCTATAAAAGCAGCGACAGGGTTGACACATGGCTCTTTTTGTGTAAATAGCGGTGTATGGGTTATGATAGTTTCCCTTGGGATTTGATAAGCCGTTTTATGAAAACGGCGGCAACCTCGGGGAACGAAATGTCCCCTAAGGAAACGTGAGAGTTACCTTGGGACTCCAAAGAGTCCCTTTTGCTTCTGCACTTACATTAAATGGTCCTTGTTTGTCGTGTTCTCTTTCCTATATAAAGGGGCATTAGCATCCTTCCCCTTTCACTTCTCTTCAATTTTGAGTGAGTTTGCAAGAAAGAAAGTTCTTGAGATCCTTCGGCCTCGTCTTTTCTAATTTTTTAGGGTCTTCGTCCTCGTCCTCTACAACAAAGAGTTTCTATCTTCAGCCTTATGCTGTCTGTGAGTGTTTGCCCTGTGAGTCTTTGTCTTTGTTTAGAATTTTGTGCAGAGATTCGGTGCTTCATTTTCATAGGAGCTCGATATTGTTTGGTGTTGGAGTTTTGGTGATCACGGCGTCTAGAAGTCATGGAAAGGGAGTGCTCTTGACAAATTTTGACGTTTAGGAGGAGCTTAAGTCCGAACCCCTCGAAATTTGGTGAGTTTGTTTGTCCTTCTTTTTAATCATGTCTTCGTTTGATGCATATCGTGATAGGCCTAGTAGTAGTGATAATAGTAGGAGTAGTGTAGATGAAACTAGTGGTGAAAGTTCCAAGGAGGTAGAGATGTCTTTGTCCTCGTCGAGGGGAAAGACTCCTGTGAGGGCTGTGCCGAGGGCAAGCCCCCTGGCAATGGTGCCATATATCCCTTTGGAGGTGGCGGAGGAGGATGAAGGGGACTCCTCTTCTGGGGATGAGATGATTAGGGCATTGACCTATATTCGAGAAACCTCGGTCGGAGAGGAGATAGTGGAGTGGAATTACATGGCCAACGAGATCCCTTGTCAACTGAGGGAGGAGGACCTGGAGGTAATCTGAAAAACGTACTGTATTCCAAGCGAGTACGCCCTCCGGCTGGCCAGGGTGGGGGAGAGGGCTTGTGATGCCCTCCCTGACCAAGACCCTTTTGGGCTTTGCGTATATGATTACCATATGCAGGTCGGGCTACGGTTTCCCCTTCACCCATGTTTTTGTACCATCCTTCGATACTTTGATATTGCGTTGTGTCAGTTGGTACCGAACTCGGTACGACTGATCATGGCCTTTATCTATGTCTGTTTGGAGGTGGGCATGGCGATGACCATGGAAATCTTCAAGGCGCACTTCCTAATCAGTAGGTATGGCCAAACCGGATGGGTAGTTTTTAGTACCTAACCAAGGAGAAGGTTTCTGAAGAAGATGCCTTCATCTATAAAGAGGTGGAAAAAGAACTTCCTTTTTATTCAATCTGTCGAGAACTTCGGCCTTCCTCTCTCCTAGAGTATGTATCGCACTAGGAAGTGCAAGAAGGTAGGCCTTCTTCAGTATGAACAAGAAACAATGGATGCCATGGTGGCCTCACCCCTAGATGTTGGAGTCCTCTACAATAATGAGGAACTAGCCAGGCGAGGTCTCTACCCCTCGTGCCTCAAGTCTTCGCTCGAGAGTGGTAAAAGCTTTAGTTTTACCTTTCATTTTCTCGGTTTTCCTTTTTATCATGCATTTGCGCCCTATGATTTGTACTTATGTAATTTCCTTTGGTTTCATTGCATTTTTTTGGGCAGAGATGGAGGCCGCTGCCCTTGCCAGAGAGCACGCCAGAAAACTGGCTTTGGAGTAGAGAAGGTCGGCGCGGTCCGAGAAGCAGCAGGCCTCAAGCTCGAGGACCAGGAAGAGGCCTCGGGCCCAGTCTCCTACTCCAATTGACCTGGAGACTCCCCCGAGGCATCCCTTCCAGTTAGAGACTACTCTAGTTTCCAGTGCTGCCCCACTGATGCCGATGACTGCTGGACCTTCCGCTGCTCCCGATGCTAGCCATGAGGTTGCTTCTGAGGCCTTGATCTTCATGCCCAACTAGGCCTTGCGGGTGGATGACTTCGTCTTTGCACACCCTCAAGTGGTGAGGGTGCATCTAACTAAGGGGACACCTCCTCCAGACGTGGTTGAGTTAGCCAGAAAGACCACGGATTCCCTCTGTGCAGTAACTGAGATGGTGGCATCCCAGGCAAGTTTTTCCTTTGAGCATTGCTTTTATTTCCTTAATTTATCTATGTTTTTATCTAACATTCTTCGTCTAGTTTCAGATTGGTGTTATCGTAGGCGCGGCCACTCGTCGCTGCATGAAGACGACCGAGCTTCTCGGACGTACCCAGCGCCAGCTGGAGGAGAAGACATAGGCCACTCTCTAGTTACAGGCCTTGTTGGACTCAGCCAACCTGGCCAAGGTTGAAGCCGCGTGGTTGGGTCGTTGCTGAGGAGGCTGAGGCCCGTATCTGTGCTGCTATGGAGAAGGCTGAGGCTCGCACTCGGGTGGCTGTAGAGGATGCCCTAGCCGCTTTCCAAGGCTCAGAGGCCTACTGACTTGCTGTGGTCTCTGAGGGTGGTCAACAGTACCTTATTGGTTTCATAGAGGCAAAGAGGAAAGCCGATGCCATGTACCCGGAGCTGGATTTCTTTGGTTTGGACCTGCTAGGGCCCGAGGATGAGGAGCTGTTGGCTTCAGAGGAGGAGCAGACCGAGGGTCATGAGCAGCCCGAAAGGCAAGAAGATCATTTAGGCATAGGGCCTCTTACCCTTGGAGAAGAGTATCTAAGCTCAGGATGAGAGCAGCCCGCCATAGGGGTCAAAGAGGCTGAGGCAAGCAGAAAAAGAGACCGTAGCTGCGCTTATCCTGATCTGGCCTGGCCAAAATTTTTGGTTTTTGTTATGTACTTCGAGGCCGTTAGTGCCCTATTTTATCTGTACTTCAAAGTTGTTAAACATAACCTTTTGTGAACATTTAATGAAAATTTCTTTTGTCAAACTGTGTCTTGTATATAATAGCTTTATGCTTTTACACTTGGTTATTTTTAAGATAACCTTCTTTTCTTAAACTCGAGCGTGGGCTCTAAGTTTTTATTGGTAAAAACGTCTAAGGTGTTCGGCGTTCCAAGTTCGAAGGATAGGTTTCCCATTCAACTCATCGAGTTCAAAAGTACTAGGGTGGCACACCTTTTTGATTTGATATGGTCCTTCCCAGTTAGGGATCAGCTTTCCTGTTTCTCGGGGTCGGGATACTTTGCTCTTCCATAGGAGGAGGTCATGGAGCAGAAAGTGCCTTCTTTTTACTCTTGAATTGTAATACCTAGTGGTGTGCTGTTGATATGCTGCTAATCGGATTTGAGCCTTGTCCTGGGCCTCGTCGAGGAGATCGGCATTCATATATAGGGCTTCTTCATTGCTCCGTTCCTCGAAGCTTTGTATTCGAAAGGAGGGTACTCCTATCTCCAAGGGGATCACGACCTCCGACCCATAGGTCATGAAGAAAGGGGTTTCCCCCGTGGGCGCTCGAGCCGTGGCTCAATATGCCCAAAGTATGTTGGGCAAATGGCTCGTCCATTGTTTGTCCTCTTCGTCCATTCGCCTCTTGATGCCTTGGAGGAGCGTTCAGTTAATTACTTCGGCTTGCCTGTTAGCTTGTGGGTATTCAATTAAGGAGAAGCGATGTTCGATGTGCAATCCCTCACAGAATGTTTTGAATCGAGCACTGTCGAACTGTTTGCCGTTGTTTATGACCAATACTCGAGGTACTCTGAACTGACACACTATCGACTTCCAAACGAAACCTCGGGCCTGATGGTCGGTGATGTTGGCCAAGGGCTCGGCTTCTACCCACTTTGTAAAATAGTTTATTGCCACTTTGAGGTACTTCTGCTGGCCGGTTGCTCTAGGAAAAGGTCCGAGAAGGTCCATTCCCCACATAGCGAATGGAAGCGGACTGGTGATCAGAGTTAAGAGATTTGCTGGTCTATGTGGTACGGTGGCATACTGTTGGCAGTTTTACATTTCTTAACCAACTTCATGGCTTTTTCCCTCATTCTAGGCCAATAGTACCCTTGGCGAAGGATCTTGAATGCCAAGGCCCTCCCTCCAAGATGATTTCCGCATATTCCTTTGTGGACCTCTCGGAGGGCGTAATTAGCTTTGGTCGGATCAAGAAATTTTAAGTAGGATATTGTGAGGCATCTTTTATACAACTGGCCATCCAAAATAGCGTACTGCGCTGCCCGAGACATAACCTTCTGGGCTTCGTGCCTGTAGCCTGGAAGACGACCATCACGTAGGTACTCGAGAATAAGACTCATCCATGTTTCTTCGCCTACCATAGGTAACACCATAGTTTCATCGATGCTGGGCAGGGTCAGTGTTTCGAGATAAATTGCCCGTTTTGGTTCGAGTAAGCGGGATGATGCGAGCCGGGCTAAGGAGTCAGCCTTTGAATTTTCAGCTCGCGAAATTTGGCTGATGTGAAATACTTCGAACTGTGCGACCAATATTTTGGCCTTCATAAGATAACGAGCGATCTTTTCCCCTCGAGCCTCAAACTCATCGTTAATCTGGTTCACCACTAGCTGAGAGTCGCTATACACGTTCAGAACCTTTACGGAAAGCACCTCAGCTAGTTTTATTCCTGCGAGCAAAGCCTCGTACTCGGCCTCATTGTTGGATGCCTTAAATTCAAACCTCAAGGTGTATTCAATGGTGAAATTGTCTGGTTTGCTTATGATGAACCCGGTGCCACTTCCAGTATCGGTAGAGGACCCGTCGACATGAAGGGTCCACGGTGGGAACAGGCTTGTTTCGCCAGTCGTCTGAGGTGGTCCTTCTGGTTTTGGTACAGTGGTTTCCATGACAAAATCGGCTAAGGCCTAGGCTTTAATAGCTGCTCGAGGTCGATAATGAATGTCAAACTTGCTCAGCTCTATTGACCATTTCACCATTCTGCCAAAAACATTTGGCTTATGGAGTACTTGACGAAGGGGCTGGTTAGTGAAAAGGGTGATTGTGTAGGCTTGAAAATATGGTCAGAGCTTCCGAGCCGAGATCAAGAGAGCATACGCCATTTTTTCCACAGGAAGGTACCTTGTTTCGGTATCATGGAGTACCTTACTTACATATTACATGGGCTTTTGCGTGCCTTCCTCCTCCCAAATCAAGATAGAGGGCACTACTTCTAGTCCAGCGGAGAGGTACAAGAAGAGTTCTTCGCCAACCACAGGCTTGGTGAGTAAGGGAGGTGTACCCAAATATCTCTTTAGTTCCATGAATGCTTCTTGACAATCTTTAGACCAAGCAAAATCTTTGGCCTTCCGAATGGCTTTAAATAAAGGAAGACACTTCTTGGCAGATTTTGACATGAATCGATTTAAAGTGGTTATCCTTTCTGTGAGTCGTTGGACTTCCCTTACAGTCCGTGGTGGGTTCATGCTAAGAACGACATCTATCTTTTCAAGATTTGCTTCTATGCCTTTATGGGTTACTATGAACCCAAGGAATTTTCCCCCAATGACTCCAAAAGCACACTTAGTGGGGTTTAACTTCATTCAATGATGGCAGAGGACGTCAAAGGCTTCTTTTAGGTCACCCTGGTGGTCATTGGCTTTGATACTTTTAACCAACATGTCATTGACATAAACTTCCATATTCCGGCCTATTTATCCTTGGAAAATTTTATTTACTAACCTCTAGTAAGTGGCCCCGGCGTTCTTCAAGCCGAATGGCATGACCTTGTAGCAGTAGAGCCCTTGTTCTGTAATAAACGATGTTTTTTCTCGGTCATTTTGGTGCATGAGGATCTGGTTATACCCTGAATAGGCGTCCATGAACGTCAGTAATTCATGTCCTGATGTTGCGTCGACAAGTTGATCGATCTTAAGTAGTGGGAAGCTGTCTTTCGGACAAACTTTATTTAGGTCGGAGAAATCAATGTAGATCCGCCACTTGCCATTCGCCTTTTTCACCATTACTACATTAGACACCCAGTTCGGATAACTCACCTCCCGGATGAACTTGGCCGAGAGCAATTTATCAACTTCGGCTCGAATGGTTGCCTATCATTCGGGGGAAAATGACATTTTCTTTTGGATAATCGGCTTGTGGTTTGGATCTACACTTAGTCGATGCATTATGACCTTTGGGCTGATTCCGGGCATATTTGCGGTGGTCCAGACGAATAGATCATGGTTTTCCCGAAGGAGGGCGAGCAATGACTTCTTGAGGGCTCTCGGTAGGTTTGAACCAATTTGGATGGCTCAGGTGCTGTCTTCACCGAGGGGGACAGCGGTTAATTCTTCTATTGGTTAGCCTCTTGGGTTGCTTCCTTCGCCCCTAAGATCGTCTAGCTCAAGTGGGAGGGTGATTACGCCCAAAACATAACGCGGTTATTGTAGTATAGTTTTGGGGTGTCGATTCCACAGGGAAATAAGTTAAGTACAACAGAAGGTGTAAACCTCAATACAAACGATAAAAGATTAAAAGAATCTGAGTTGTTTGAGAAAAAGGGTAATTGTGTAAATAAGTTTAAAATAAAAATAACAAGGTTCCGGAAATCCTCCCTAGGTTCGTTGCTCTAATCCTAACTTGATTCAGTTGTTTTTATCTCGATTGCAAGTTTCACATCCCAAACAGGCAATCGGAAAATATTCAATGAAAACGCATTTATAAATCCTAATGTAATTGTTATGAAATCTTCTTTACTTTCAAGCACACATGACCTAACTTATAAATTATCAAGAGATGACGATATATCTAAACGACGATACCGCAACAATGGACAAATCTATAAAAGAGATCTACCGGACTCAATCACACCCAAACAGGTACACATAAGAAAAGTCTGACTGAACTTATATGGAAAAGAAGCATGCAACCACCGGAGTTATAATAAATCTACTAATTAAATTAAAGAATAAAACATAACAATATTTAACGAAAATAATTTCAACTACAATCGAATCAAATAAAGGAAAAAATAAGAACAACTACACCTAGGGATTCATCCCTTCGCCTTGCTTGGAGACTAGCCGATCATGGGGCTCATGCATCCTCGAGTTGCCTCCGGCCTCCCGACGATCATCTCTCCCGACCTTTAAACTTTAAACTTCGGGGTCCTCCTAAAGACCCTCTGGATTGCTCCTAAAGGCCCTCTGGATTCATCCCCGATTGATTCCTCAAAGCTGAAGTGGAGTAGGCCTTATATAGGCAAATACCAAGAGTACAATGTGTTTCCCATCCGATGTGGCATGTGGGATATAGAAATGTGTTTTCCAACCAATGTGGGATGTGGGATTTAAGCCCAAAATCACGCTGAAATCCCGCACAGCCCGCACAGCCTAACCTTTGTCTACTTAAACTGCCATAACTTTCTCTAGAAAAATCCTTTTGATGAACCGTAAAATTCTCCAGAAAATAAACTTCCGGATCTTTCTAAGCATATATAGCTCATCTCCTGACTCTTCTTGTATCAATACAGTTTAATTTTCAAAGATGATTGATCTGTACGGGTAATTCTGGCAATTTAGTGAAACTCCTTTCCACTGCGGGCAGCAGCTCTTGCTTTTTTAAGCCCTCCATCTTGTCCTTTCGGAAGCATTCCTTCACTCTAGTATGCCTCGAGTCTTTGTGCTTCAAGTAATGATAACTTTTCCTCCTCTTTTGAGCTTAAAGTACATGAAAATGCACCGAAGTAGATCAATGATCCAAGAATGATACTTTAGAGTTGTTAACATATAAAAGTGCAATTAAAACCTAGATCAACCCTAAAATGCTAACAATTAAGTATTGGTAAGAGGCATTTTATGACTCTCATCACAAACCCCAACTAGCTTATTGCTAGTCCCTAGCAATTCAAGCGAAATTAAGAGATGAATTCTATGGTGGGAATCAAAGTAAATGAAAAGAAATATTAGTGTTAACCAAGAGTAATTCATATTTTGTCTCAAAAATTGCACATACCACACGCCACAAAGAATCATTAGATTTAACCCAAATCCAAAAGTAATTCAAACATCAATCTTAAAATCGTTATTGACTCTTAACATCCATCTTACCACAATCCATTAATCCAAACATTCGGATGATTTTATGCATAACATTCATGAATACAAATCTTGGTCTATAAAAACATAATAAATAGCGTGACATCAATCACAAAAACAAGCTTCATACGCTTACATTTCAAACCACTCTCCACTATTGTAGAAAAATCACACTACATTGGATCAAAAGGTCTTTAATAAGCTTGTAACGTTAGGCTAAGGTAAAGGCTAAGGAAGAATGGGAAAGATTCACAAGTAAAAGAACTCAGTCTCTTAGCTATAAACACAATCACTTTAAGCACTTGATAACCTTTACTTCCACACCCAACTCTTTCAACCATTTTTCGAGCATTTCTTTCAACAAATCACTATTTTTTTCTTTTATTTTTCTTTCTTTCTTCTTTCTTTATTCTTTCTTTGCCACAATTCATTTTTTTATTATTTTGGCACATAACCATTCACCTTCTTTTTCATCATTTTTTTTCTTATCTTTTCCACAACCCCCAACTTATCTCCTTTAATGTATTTGGGTTGTGGTAGTAATATTTTTTCATATTTCCACCCTTACTCCTTTTAAGTGCTTCTTACAACATGTGTATAGCTAAGTTCTTTTAAGAGAGAGGTAAGGATAAAATATTCTCTTTAGGCTCATAAGGGTGAGTGAATGGGTTTTTGAAAGAAACCAGGCTCAACTTCTTTTTCAAGAAAAATGCTCAAATAGGTGACTAGTGATATATATCGCAAGGGTAGGTTTGAAAGGCTCAATCGGTTCAAAGATGGCCTATATCATATCCTAAGTAATGTGCATTCTAGGAATTCGCCTCAAGTGGTTATCAAGTAAGTTCTAAAGCTTGTCGAGACTGCACAAATATTCACAAAATAATCACACATAAAACTTTTCTAAATGTTTTCGATTAATCATCCAATCTTACCACAAACTAGAGTCTCTAACCAAATCAAGATTGATACTTAAATTAATTTCAAACCAAATCAAGATTTAAATGCTTATAATGCTATATGCTATCTCAATTAAGCTCACATCATTGACATGTGAATTACATCCAAGGCAACCACAAAGCATGCTTTAAAACAAAAAGAAAGGGAAACAGACACCAAGCAGTTCAATGCAAAAAGAAAAAAAATGTATGGAAATAAAGAATATGGAAACAAAGAAATGCGTTTCCTCCACCCCCAACTTAAAAATTGCATTGACCTCAATGTAAAAGAAAGAGTAAAGGAAACTCTCATTGTAGCCAAAGGTGCACAGAAGCTGAAAATTGTGCTCCACTATTTGAACTGCTTCGTTTATTTGTCTCTGAAGAATAAATACAAAAGTAAAAACTTGGAAAACAACAAGATAATAATAATAATAATAAAAGAAATATGAAAAAAAAATAAAAATAAAAAGATACGTTGTGGGCTGCCTCCCACGAGCGCTAAGTTTTACATCTTCAGCCAGATGCTCTTATTTCCTCCTCGAAAAGCATAGGTTGAATGCATCAGTCACTGTTGCATTGCCAAATTCGGTGCTTCTATGCTTTTGGGGGGCCTCAAGGATGTCATCAGTAACATCCGCAAATGCTGGCTCGATATATGCTTTGGTGAAGCCATGGGTGAAGGTGGACTCTAATGGATTAAGGTGCTGGACCTTTTCCATGAACGAATCCATCATGTATGCTTGTGCTTGATGGCTTTCAGCCACATCCTCTGATTTTTTCATTTTTGGGATGTGTACTGATTTACCACCAAGTGTCTCAATGGCATTCACCTCCTCCAAATTCTTTTATGCTAGGTGTTGACCATGGGATGTGGACTGAGCTTGAGCAGGGAACTTACCTTGCTCAGTCACACTCAAGTAGCTCATTAGTTTGGACACTTGGCTCTTAATTTCTTTATACTCTTCCATCACCTGCGTAAATAATGCCTCAAACCTTTGGTTTGTCTTACCTTGTGCCTCTATAAAGTTCTGTATCGTGGCCGTAGTTTTTGTGGAACCTACACCAAGTGCTTCGATCTAGATTGAGGTTCGGTGGCCTTGAGGGCCACTGTAGAAGACCTCTATCGTGAATTTGCATTAGAACGTTGGTCCTAGATGCATTCAACGGAGTGTAGTTATCGGATGGCCCAGAGGTCCTAGGCCCGGTTCCGAAGGTCCTAGGGGCTCGAGGTCCACTTTCGAAAGGCCTAGGGGCTCTGAGTCTCTCATCGCGAAATGGTCGTTTAGTAGGCTCATGGTATGGGCTAGTGGGGCCTCTCTTCCTTCTCTCTGTGCATCTTTCTAGCTCTCTGCGGAACACCTGGTTGTCTTCCGCCAGTATGTATTTTTTGACTCGAGCCAAGACTTCAATCATGTCAACGGGTGGGCGTCTGGTAAGTTTTGAACTAAAGACTCCAGATCTTAGTCCATTTTTGAATGCCAGCAACTGAACACTGGGATCAAGGTCTGGGATCTCCCAAGCGGGGGAGTTGAACCTCGAAATATAGGCCCGAAGTTTTTCGCCTTTTAGCTGGACAATGTTGAACAGAGACTTTGAGATTTTCTTTGGTCCATTGCTACTGATAAAATAAGAGGCAAAGGCATAACTCAGCTCTTTAAACATGTGGATACCTCCAGGTTTCAAACGAGCATACCACGTTCCAGCGGCCTTTTCAAGGGTTAGGGGAAATGCTCGACACATCACAGGGTCTGAATATCTATGGAGTCTCATTGTGGTTCGGTAGTGCTGGAGATGATCTAGAGGGTCAGTAGATCCATCGTAAGGTTTAATTTGTGGCATTCGAAAGTTCCGTGGGAGAGGGGTCTCGAGGACTTTTTGAGCAAAAGATAGGTCCTGCACGTCGAGTTCATCTATCGTATTATGGCCACGGCCTCTGAACGCCTCATTGATTCGCTCCTCTATGTCCTCGATCCCCTTGCCAAGGCCTTCACTGTTTTTAGATGAGGGACTCTCCCCGGACCTGGCCACGTGAGGTGGAGGTGATTTGGTCACCGAACAGCCATCGACTGGTGGTCGATGGCCGGAAGAACCATTGTGACTTGGTTTCGGTCGCAAAGGTGGTGGTGATGTGCGCTGAGCTCTTCCATGGACTTCGGCAGCTAGGTTGGCCACTAGCTGCGAGAGTTCCACGAATTACACCTGGAGAGTAGCCACATTGGGATGGGCCCTAGATTCGGCCGAAGAACTTGGTCCAGACCTCATTACTCCTTCACCAAGGTCCCTAGCAGGGGTTTTGGGTGGCATGACAACAGATGAGTTCTTTGAACTTCTTCGCTGTTACTGCCAGCGAGAGATGGTGGTTTCCTACGGATGGTGCCAATCTGTTGATGCCAAAAATATGTGTTACTGAGCTGGAGGTCGAACTCCGAATGTACCTACACAGGGAAAGAGAGAGGGGCTATGGGGGTCGCCGAAGGGGGTGCCTCCGGGGATGTTCCGACGTTTAAGTTAGGACAAGCTTAGGTGTATACAAGGGGCGGGTGCTCCCTTGTTTTTTTCTTTTTAAGCTGAGAAGAATTGGATCATTTGGAATGCATACCTGGCCCTTTTTATAGGGTTTTGGAGGCGGCGTAGGTCCTAGGGCTACAGTGATATGATGCCCCTAAGTGGTTCTGGTAATGATGCCTAGGAGGTCCAACTAAGTGGCTGGGTGTCGTTCGCTAGGGCTTTTGTCTTGCTGGTTTACTCAGGAGCCATCCAGGTATGAAGGCGGTTGGTCACCTGACACCCCTACTTGGTCTTAAAATGATGCCTAAGCGACCCAGCTAGGCGGCTGGGGGCCGTCTGTTAGGGCTTTTGCCTTGCTGGCTTAATCAAGAATCATCCATGTGTCTGGGGTAGCCTGTTGACCTGACGCCCCAACTTGGTTGGGCAATGATGGCTTGGAAGGCGGTGGTGACATGGAGGTCCAGCTGGGGGTGATGGAGCCCTGAAGGGCGGTTTATGATCCTGAGGCTGAGCTGCCCGGTCCTGGATCATCCATGTGTCTTCTTGTGACCTGTGGCCAAGGGGATCCATGTGTCGTCTTCTTATTGGAGGGGTATTTTTTGGCAGTATCATAATTTTTCCAAAATAAATGACTCCCACATTCAAAAGAATATTATTTTTTCCTAAATGTATGGAATCTTTATCCAAAATCCATGATACGTATGAGACGGTTTATAAGATCACACTTAAATTATGTTTAATGCTATTTTGCATTTAAGATGACTAAAGTGCCCCTAAATTAAGGCGTGTGACTTTATAGTTGGTATATTAAGCAAATTTTTATATCAAATGATTAATTGTTTGCTTTCACTTGAAGAGAAGCAAATATTATACCAAAAGCTTAGTAGGGAGATAATAAGGTTGGTTTTGGACAGGAAATGCGTTCCCATCTTATCTTGTGTTTATCCCCAAAGAAGATGTTAGGAATAAAGAGCGAAAAATAAACAAACACAGAAAATTTACGTGGTTCAGAGCTAAAACTCATACGTCCATAGACAATAGTGAGAGATTTCACTATAATCAAAATTGGAGTACAAATTAAGAGAGATAAAACTCTCTAAGCCCAAATCCCAAATACACCCAAATCTAGGCTACCACAAATTTAATTAGGAAAATACAATAGCCTAGAAGAAAATAAGTTTTAACCACTTATAGAGACATGTTTGTTGTACAACTTTGTCTCTTTAGCTTGATAAAAAAGAGAAATAGACATTTGTATATATAGGCACGGTCAAGGAGAATCTTTATTCTATTTAATTTTGTGTTTCGTGTCCTACTAGTACCAAAACAACTACCCTTTTTAATTCTTGCTTATCCTACTGCATTTTGTACTCTTGTATGATGACATGGCAATTAAAAGAAGAATGGGATCGCTTTTACTCCAAAATTATAAATCATATATAAAAAAATCTCCACCTTGGCTTGAATTTTTATAAATAGTAAATTACTCTCCACTATCTCCACAAATGTCCCAACCAAGCATAATTCAAATGTTATAAGTTACACCAATCAAGTACAAGCAATTCTCGGACTTGGACATTGGAAGTGGTTTAGTCAACATGTTTGCTGGATTATTTGTTCTCCTAATTTTCTTCACAACAATCTCACCACTATCAACTATGCCTCGAAAAAAGTGGTAAGGAATAGCAATATGTTTTGTTCTCTCATGGAACATCTCATTCTTAGTCAAGTGAATGACACTTTGACTATCACAATGGACAACAATAGCATCATGAATCCAACACAATTCATTAAGCAACCCTCTCAACCAAACAATTTGCTTGATAGCCTCTGTTATAGCCACATACTCTGCCTTTGTAGTTGATATAGCAATAATTGGTTGTAGATTAGCCTTCCAACTAACAACACATCCACCAAGAGCAAATACATAATTTGTAGTAGATCTTTTTTGTCATGATCGTTTGCAAAGTTTGAATTAACATAACCAACAACATTGTTCTTGTGGCTTCCAAACTTCAAACATACATCTGGAGTTTCTCTAAGATACTGAAGTATCAATTTAACAACTCTCTAATTCTCATTCTCGAGATTACCCATATACTTGCTAACCACACTGACAACCTGTGCTATATCTAGATGGGTGCAAATCATGGCATACATAACTTTGAACTGCATTAGAATAGGGATTGTGTGGGATATACCTTTAGTCTTTATTTGTCTTTGGACACAAAGCAGTAAAAGTTTGAAGTGAACAACAAGAGGAGTACAAACAGGTTTGGTATTCTTCACACCAAAATGTTCCAAAACTTTCTCAATGTACTTCTCTTGTGTCAAATATAACAAACCCGTACTTCTATCTCTTTTGATCTTCGTACTAAGAATTTTCATAGCTGGACCTAAATCTTTCATCTAAAATTCATTGTTGAGCAGTGCTTTTAGGGTAGCAATCTCATTTTTACTTTTACAAGCAATGAGCATATCATCTACATACAACAATAGATAAATAAATGATCCATTGGAAAGCTTCCTAAGATACACACAACTGTCATATTTACTTATCAAATACCCATTACTCACCATGAGTGAGTCAAACCACTTGTACCATTGATAAGGAAACAACTTCAAACAATATAAGGACTTCTTTAACAAGCAAACACGGTATTCCTTACCATCAATAACAAATCCCTTAGGTTGATGCATGTAGATTTTCTCTTCAAGCTCACCATGCAAAAATGCGGTTTTAACATCAAACTGTTCTAATTCCAAATTTTACATAGCAACCAATGACAAGAGAACACAGATGGAACTATGCTTCATAACGATAGAGAATACATCATTAAAATAAACTCCTGCAACTTGATTGTATCTCTTAAAAACCAAACGTGTTTTATGCCTTGCATTCTCAATCCTTGTGATACCTGCATTTTTCTTGAATACCCATTTGCAACCAATTATCCTTTTACCCATTAATGGTTTTACCAAATTTCAAGTCTAATTCTTCTCAAAAGACTCCATCTCTTTGTGCATAGTTACTAACTACTTTGAAGAGTCTGCACAAGCAATAACTTCTATATATGTGAAAGGTTCACTTGCATCACTAGTTTCTTGCGTAACTGACAAAGCATAGGCAATTGCATTAGTATTACTAGACAAAATAATATTACTATACCTCAATGGTAGTCTAGTCTCTCTTCTTGGTCTATATTTGACAATGCTGTAAGGTTCATCTTGAATCTATTGAGTATGTTCTTCACCCAAATTCTCACTCTGTTCAGAAACAAGCTATGAGGAAATATTTTGCATAGGATCTTAATCAAAACTTTCCAACTCCACCTGATGTGTGCTACTCTTACCCTGATCTAAATCACAAGCAATATACTCATCTTTTTTTCTTTTCTTTTTTTTTCTTCTGGTTAAGCATAGAAAATTCATTAAAAGTAACATGACAACTAATGATAAATTTAGGTGACTTAGGATTAGGACACCATAGTCTATATCTTTTCACACCATCAACATAACCAAGAAAAATGCACTTTTTAGCTATAGGTTCTGATTTTTCATCATTAAGATATGCATATGCAAGACATCCAAATATTTTTACCATAGAATAATCAAGAGGGTTAGTAAACGCTGTCTCTACCCAAAACTCCTTAGTCAAACCAGCATTTGAGATCATACAACGAGCTCTCTCCAAAAGATTTATGTTCATTCGTTTAGCAACCCCATTTTGTTGTGGTGTACCTCTTACTGTCTTGTGTCTAACAATACTCTCATCTCAGCAATAGTCATCAAATTCATTTGAGCAAAATTCTAAACAATTATTTGTCATGAGCCTTTTTAATTTGCTTCCCTGTTTGTGTCTCAATCATGGTTCTCCACTGTTTAAAACGTTTGAATGCCTCATCTTTGGTCTTTAACATATACAACCAAGTTATTCTTGAGTAGTCATCAATAAAAGTAAGCATATACATAGCACCACCCTTAGATGGAACACGTAAAGGTCCCCAAAGATCAGAAAAATAAATTTTGTATAATACCCTTTTATTATACAACAAGAATTTCCAGCCCATCACATTGATCCATTAGAAACTGCTCTTACCTATAGTGTCACAAGATCGGATTTTGAGCCCCAATGTGAGGATGTTACTGATGATACCATTAAAACTATACACCTTCTTGAGGCCCCTCCAAAGCATCCAAATAAGTACACTGATCCATTTGACACTCTTGTGCCTTCTAATACTACTTTTTTCCCTTTTATTGTCCAGGCACCAAATTTGGAGTTGAAACAATTGCCGAAGTATTTGACTTCTGCTTATATGGGAGAGAATAAGACACTACATGTGCTAGTTGCTGCAAATCTTAGTTCTGGGGAAGAATAAGGCACGGTTCGGCTGAAGACGTTAAACTTAGCACTCATGGGAGGTACCCCACAGCTTATCCTTTTATTTTTATTGTTTTACATATTTATTGTTATTTATTTATTCTTAGTACTTCTTGTTTTCCCGTATTACGTTAGTTTTTATTTTTTTTAGGGACAATGTGTGCATCCGTTCAAGTTAGTGGGTGTGCTATGAGCTATGCCGGCCCAGCTAGTTCTCCATCTCTCAGGTCAGATCTTTCCATGATAGTCAGATATTGGGGACAATGTGTAATTTAAGTTTGGGGGTATGAAAGACACATTCACACACCTTGTCCCAGTTTTTATATTATTATTGAAAAGATAAATGCATGTTCATATTGTTTTGAAAATTTTGGTTGATTTAAAATATTATGATAAGATTTCATCATTTAGCTTAAAATATTGAACATATGGTCTAAATAATAAAGTTTTAAAAGTTTAATTACCTACCTCAAGGCACTTAAGAATTCACAAGTTTGATCTAAATCTGACACGAGCACATTAGCACATAATGGTGTGAGGTATGACGTATAATTTTTATATATATGTTTCCATGACCTAACTGTAATCGGATAACTTGTTAGAATAACACTTTGGCATAGAAAAATAGAGAAAAATGATTATCATGCAAAAAGAGATAATAAAGTGCTCCTAATGATCAATAAATAAACTTTTCACTGAGTAACTAGACCTCTTGCCTTAGTAAGCATTGAGTGTTCACGTTAAAAGGTAGGAATTTTTCATTTAATGATCACAAAAATTTCTGCTGAGTAACTGGATCTCTTGTCTCAGTAAGCAGTGAGTGTTCACGTCAAAAGGTGGGGATTTTTGCTTGGAAGGATTAAGACCTGTTAGTTTCGTAGCCTTTTTGACTCGAGTTAATAAGTCCTTAGGGGTGTCTTCACACCTAATGCCCTAAAACCATCTGATTTGGGAGTCATTGGCTAAAGACTCGCTACAAGAGTCAATTAGAAAGCTTAATGGAACTCAACATGGCAAAAATCTCATAATGAAAGAAAAAGAAAAGAAGTAAAAACTATGCCATTTTTGTTCTATCTAATAAGAAATTCGATGAAGGTTTGGACACCGAAACACTATACATTAGAAATATTTGGAAGCTCCATCTTCTATGTGCTAATCCACCACACATACTAAGTCAAACTTGTGATGCCTTAAACTAGTCTTGTGTAAGTAACATGAACTTTTAAAATCCTTATTCATTGCAAGAATGTGTTTTTATTATAAACTTACTCATAAACAATCATCACAGTTTTATGTACAACCCAAATTTTTAGATATTATGAATGATGAGTTTATTTTTTATTTTGTTTTTTATTTAGTTTTTAGTTTCTTGTAATATGTAAGTTTGGGGGTGTGATAGGAGCTTAAATATCCATATTTAAGCCCCTTAATTTACATTTGTTAAGCCCTTTGTTTACGTATTTTATTCTATTTTACTTCCTTTTTGTGTTTTCTGTGTTTTTTATAGGATTGTGAAGAAAAGAAAGCATTTTGAAGCTTTAAAGGAAAAAAAATGAAGATCTAGAAAGACTAGTGCGATCGAGCGCACAAGCAATCGTGCGCACACATAGAAGGCTCGAGCGCACCTATGCGCTCGAGCGCAGAAGCATGCGATCGAGTGCACACGCACAGAGAGGCGTCAGAGCCAATTTTGGAAAGATTTCTTTCAGACCTATTTTGGAAATTAGGGTTTCGAAGCACCTTTAGAACCCTATAAATAGACTTGTAAAACACAGAAATATGATCTCCCCTTTAGTTTAGTTTTTGTTCGGGTCAGACGAGCCTAGAGGAGAGATTGTGGAGACGAATTGACGACTCTTCTCCATAGTGTTTTCGGGTTTCTTCTTTCCTTAGTATTTTATTTTATGATGTTGTTTAGCATCACAACTATGTGTAACTAATTTTCTAGTAAGGGCTTGGTTGAAGCCCTAATTACGTTTAACCAATAATTCAATATTAGTGCCTTTGCAATACTTATGTTGTGATTCTTAATTTGATTAATACTTGTTTTTATTTACATTCCTCATATGTGTATGTCTGATCAACTTATGCATGTGGTATGGATCAGTTAGTTGAATCAATTTGGATGACCAAGTCCTGGGTTCATCAATAGTAACAAAAGAGATATCCACGCTAGATTCTTGAGTTAATCAACATTGAAAACCGGGAGTAAACCAAACCCTAGGCCCCGTGTGGTTGTCGATTTCCACAGACCTTATGCTCTCTTAAGAAACAACTCAGTATACACCATGCTGAATCCCTTAAGAGAGAAAAGAATTAGAGTATACACCATGCCTAACTCGTTGCTTAGGGAAATCCATAGCCTAAGTAGTGGACCAAGCCCTTAGGTTGACAACCAGTAGGTATTCATAGCATGAGTAGAGCACTGACATATTATTTTGTTGGGGTAGCATGATTAGTGGTGGATACCAAGTCCCTAAATCTTTATCATTATTGTACAAACTCAATATTTATTCCCATCTATTTTTACTATGTGAAACTAATTCTAAATCGAAATTCACCAATCCCTATGGAGATGATCTCGCACTTGCACACTATGCTACCATTGACCTTATGCACTTGCATGTAAAGCCGTACGATTATTTACTTATTTATTTAGGTAGATAAACGCACAACAGTAGTCATCAATAAAAGTAAGCATATACATAGCACCATTCTTAGATGGAACACATGAGGGTCCCCAAAGATCAGAGTGAATATAATCCACAGTACCTTTGGTTCTGTGAATCACTGTACTAAACTAACTTTCTTCTATTTGCCAAAAACACAATGCTCACAGAATTCCATTTTACTTGTATTCTCAACAAAGTTAGTCATTTTTCACTCATGTGACCCAATCTCATATGCTATAATTTTGTAACCTCAAAATCTAACATAGTAGAAGCATTTGCTGAACTTATAACGACAGTACCCTATAGAACATACAAATTTGGTGACGTAATCTTTGCTTTTATGAAAACCAAAGCACCTGTACTAACTTTCATAACTCCACCTTCAGATGAATACTTGTACCCTCTAATATCAAGAGTACTCAAAGAAATCAAATTATTCTTGAATGTAGGAATATGTCTAACTTTTGTCAAGGTCCTTATTACACCGTGGTGCATTCTGATCTAGACAGTTCCTATACCAGTAATTTTTTGAGCTGCATTATCACCTAGCAAGACAACTTTGTCATAAGGCCCATATTCTAAAAACCAATCCTTATTTAAGAAAAAATGATAAGAACAAGCTGAATCCATAATCCAATCAAACTAAAGAATTTATTACCACTAGCAGCAAGGGAACGAACATAGTCATCATATTCTTCTTCATTAACATTAGCTTAAGGTTGTTTTTCTTTCCGATCTCTATCTCGATTCTAATTCTGACCTCGATTTTGACATTGATTCTGAATGTTTTCTTCTTGAATTTTTTTTTTCCAAATTCCAATACTCAAACTTGTAATATCACTTTTTCTTATAGTAATGACATGTCACATTCTTATTTCTAGACTTAGATCAAAATTTTTGGTTACTGTTACCTGAACCTCTTTCTCTAGATTTACCTCTAGAACCTTTAGTTACTATGACATCACCTTGACTCTTTTACTCATAATTATTCCTAAACATATGTCGCTCAAGCAATTCTTTAGAAAACAAATAAGCTTTAACATCTTTTAAAGAAATTGCATCTCTACCAAACAAAAAAGTTTCCCTAAAGTGTGTAAATGATGGTGGTAGGTAGAGGTGGCAATCGGGTGGGTCAGGTCGGGTTCGGGTCATTTCAGACTCGGGTGATTTCGGGTTTGGGTCATTTCAAGCTTGGGTGATTTTAGGTCTCGGTTTGTTCGGGTCTCGGGTCATTCAAGTTACGGGTCATCTCGGGTCTCGAGTCGTTTAGGTTACGGGTCATCTCGGTTCAGGTCATTTCAGGTTTCGGGTTGACCCATCGAGTTGCACCAATTTTTTCGAATTCGGGTTAACCTGCTAAGTTATCTTATTTTTATCTTTTCTAATTTTCAATGTAATTACTAATTAAGTTCATGCTAACAATAATAAATATAGAGAAACTTTGTTCTCAATTTTTTTCTCTCTTTGTTAATAACATAATATATTAAACTCTAAGTTTAGGTCGTGATAAGATAATCAATTCGTAGAGCAAATGTGGGACAATAGCAGTGAGAGGGCAAAAACATAATTTGTTTTATAAAAAAATTATTAAATGAGAGCCTCTTGAGTCTCTTACTCTTGAAAGTGCTTTTATATATATATATATATATTATTTTTATCATATAAATACGTATAAAATACATGCAAAATCTATATCTATAAATATAACTATTTGAAAAGATTTTTTAGAGCCTTTTAGATGATGTCGTGTGTCCAATGTTTTTTTTTTTATAATTTAAACACATGAAACTACATAGTTTTGACTTTATAATTAATTAAAGATATAAAGCTCATCCCACAAACTCTATAAAGTTTAAAATAATAAAACTAAATAAGTTAAAACTAAATATAATTTTTTTTAATAAAATTTAAATATAAAAGAATCTAATCAATTTGATAGTTAAATTGTAAAGTCGCTTAAATCTATTGATATAACTATTTCAAAAGATTATTTTTGATGAGGCATATTATTTTGACATGTGTTTTATTTTTTTAATCAATCAAAACTACGTAGTTTTGGTTTTATAAATATTTGGGATAGAAATCCCAAATTATAATCCCTATAAAGGCCCAAAATAATAATGCCTAATATAAAGAACCTAATCAAGTTAATCTTGATTTAAAAATAAAATAAAATTTCATAAGAAACAAAATTATGAAAAAATAATTGAAACGGTCTTTAATATCCAATTAACTACTTAAGAATGCATACTTACATATGTCAAATGAAATTAACTGTGTGAATATAAAAAATAAGGTATAGAAATATCAATGCATATAAAGAGCAAAAGATTTAAAAATTAAATGAAAATCCAATAAAAAATCAAAATTTCAACTATATACATTCGTAAATGAATATTTGCTTATGATTTAAATAATATAAACAAAATAAATTATGTATTTTTATAAATATGAGAAGTTTAAACTTTTGAACATGATAATAAAGATTAAAATTATAATAATATATTTTTTTTTATAAAATTAACCAATTTAAATGATGACTCACATTTTTCTAATACGTTATTAGCTTCATTCCTACTTTACCACCATCAGTTTAAAGTGTTTACCTCCATTTTATTTATCATTATGACTATATATGAGATAATGAGATAACAATTTCTACTTTACCACCATTAGTTTCACAACAAAAAAAAAAATTTTAAAAAACTGTGTTGGTTTTCGAGCATTTTTACTCATAATTTAGCGGTTTTAAGGGCAAAAGTGTAAAGTACTTGTCTAATGGACGAGATAGGGTTCTCACCATGTCCATTTGGTCGAATGTGACTAGTATAAAGAAATGAAATCCGTTTCAGATCGCCAGTTACCAATTGTGTTGGTTTTTGGGTATTTTTACTCATAACTTAGCGGTTTTATGGGCAAAAGTGTAAAGTATTTGACTAACGAACGAGCCCGGGTTACCATCATGTTTGTTTGGTCAAATGTGACCAGTGAAAAGAAACAGAATCCATTTTTGAATCATCGGTTACCAATCTTGTTGGTTTTCGGACATTTTTACTCACAACTTATTATTATTTTCTTTTTCAAAGAAAAACATAATAGATCTTTGTTTTTGTTGGAAATCACCTTGACAAGATGCCCAGGCGGTGATCTTCCAAACACCCAAGTCTAGAATGACTTGTAGAAAAGAAACAACAAACGAATCAAAGAAAGAAGACAAGCAATTTGTTATCGAGGTTCGGCAATGTGTCTATGTCCCCGTGAGTTCCTCCGAACTCTCTGCACTAAATCAATGGTTCTTTTACAATTACAGCAACTCTCTCCAAGAAACCTAAGTTTTTGAAGATCCAAGAAGAGAACAAGAAAGTGATAGGACTATTACAATGCTCTCTATCAATTCTATACTACCCTCTCTTCTTTATAACCAGCCTCACTACAATGAGTCTCTCTTGTATGTCTGTGTCTTTACACTTTCACACAATTCTCTCATTCACACACATGTCTCACAAGTTACATTACATCACATTCTTACTTGTGTGTCACACTTGTTATTGAGAATGAAGCTAAGTGACCCTTTATATAGTACACCAACTTCTTTTCCAATCTTATGTGTCATTTTCCACCCTTAGATCTTGATGACCACTCAACCATGGCGCTCTATCAATCCTAAGTGATGCTGTGCATTTTGGACATGTCTCCACGTACTTAACAAAGGCTGAATCAAATGGACTATGTGTGCCTTCAAGGTGCGGCCTGAAACAGGGCAAGGTGCGGCCTGAAACAGGGCACACTTACTGCCACTCCATGAGCTGCGGCCTGGCCTTCCTCCAGCATTCCTCCATGCTGTGTGCTGCGGCCTGGAAAAAGTTGGGTCGCAGCCTGACCTGATGCACATACTTTCCAGCTTGTGTGCTTAGGCACACACACTAGTGTGCCTACCTTTACCTTGCTCCAAGGTGCCGTGCACACTTGTGTGCACTCCTTTAACATGCTGAACTTCACTCTTTCACCTTTTGTTTAAATCTTAACCATGTTTAAACCTTAGACAAATACCAACAGTTTTCAATAAACTAATGAATTCAAGACAAATCTTAAGACCTTGTTTAAATTACTCACTAATCTTCATAGAATTAGCATTATATTTCAAAGACTTGCCATTCACTACCTCTACCACAACATTTGTAATTGAAAATTCACAATTTAATTAAAATTAATTTTGTTACCCTCGGTATGCATGAAACTAACCTTTATGATTGGAACAAGCATTTCCAACTTCTTTTTCATATGCAAATCTTGGAGTGGCACTTATATATTTAAAGTGTCAATATTCAATACCTTATTGTCTTTTTCCCTCACAAGTCATGGAAGAAAAAGGAAATACTTATAAAGAAAACACATGTTGAAAAAACAACAAATAAAAGTAGGGATTAGGGAAAGAAACCTCCTTGAGTGTTGCAGTCCAAGGTTGTCGGCGTGATCTTGTGCTACAACCCTCATAGATGTTCACAGTAAATGTTCGGATTAGCATTTTGTTTGGTTATGATATGATTAAATTCAACTTTATATAGAGATCATAATTTAAACGGCTAGATCTAAGTTTTGGGGGAGATTATAATATTACATGAGGATAGGTGGAAGATAACAATGGTGAAAGCTCACAAAAGTACCGTCTTACAAAAATCACACATCCCAAATGTACCATTGAATCAACTATGAATTATCACATACTCCACTAAAAAATCCATTAATCATTTCTCACGTGACTCATAGCACATCCAAAAGATAATATTCAACGTGAAGTATTAAAAGTAAAGGGAACACAACTCATGTAACGACCCATCCCTAGTGGGTCTTACTCTGAATAGCTCCATTACTTTTCAACATTGAGCACCTTAACCCAAGATGCAGCTAAACAAGCATACAAATCAAGCCAACAAATTCCTTTAACACATTATCAAATCACATAATCAATTCATAAATTCCAAACAATCTTACAATACAAGAAAAATAAAGTTTTGAAACTTATAAAGGACACAAGTAAAAGAAAACTCTCATACTACAACTAACTTAAGTACTTTTTTTTACAAAAAGTAAACTATAACTAAAAACTCAAACTCCCAACAAGACCTGAAAGATGAGAATGCGGTGGACAACGACCTCACTAAAGACTCCCTTCAACTTCGACCATACTTCTTCCGGTATTTTCCCTGAAAAGTTAGTAAAAGCAAAGGGGTGAACTAAGAAGCTCAGTGAGAAACACATTACTAGAAGTAATAATATTGGAGGAAATTATCATTTTGATTATAAATTATGCTATATAATCTATTTAATTACTAAGTACGTGTAATATAGTTCTTCAGTTTCCTCTAAGAATCATTTTGAATTTCTTAACAAGAAGAAAACTAATAACAATACAATTTATAAATTTTCTTTTTTTAATTAAGTATAAACATATTCTCCTTAACACGTTTCCCTCATCATAAAGTTGGTAAAAAAATATAAGGAGTTTCCATCTCAATGCTTTTCTATTTCAACAAACAACATTCATGCCATTCATCAAGCCAAGCAGATTATAAACATCTCAATGGCAAATCACTGTAAGTACTCTTCATGGATTAATTCCATCAATACACCCATTATCCATGAGATAAAATTAAAATGCAAATGTAATGAATTACAAAATTATATATTAGTTCATATTAGCATAAAGCCCCTCACTGGATTCATCATATAACAACAAGGACGTCTCCCCACGCACCGGTACGTCAAACATCACATCAAATATCCTCAAATCCCCTACACCTTTTCCTAACGGAGTCTTACCATTTCCAGAATTTTTCTTAGTATCCTTTCACCCCTTTAGACGAGACCTACCCTCACATTTCATTCCACTCGTTTCACATCATCATTTAATAATGTATGCCATGCAATGCATTCATAATGCATCGATTTTTGAAATCAAACAACATCAACCAATCACACCATTAAATTCATAACAATACACCAATCATTTACATTACCACTATACACATCACAACTTCTTCAAATGTAAACTATATCAAAACATTTCTATATTTACTTCTTATACAATCATGCCTCATCATATATATATCAACACATAACATCACCATCGACTATTCAACACTCAAACGTAATTTCATACTTTTAATCTTTTATTTCTATTATACAAACTTCTACGCTTACTAGAAGTAAAGTGAAACTCAACTTTATAGCACCGAGTGCTATTCTTGGGCTTTTTTCTTACCTTTCCTACGTTCTTCCACTACACCTAAAGAACACACCATCAAGTTTAACAATCCAAGAAGTATACAAGAAGTTAATAATTATCTATATCAAGTAGTTACAAGAAATAATTAAACCAAAGCTATCACAAGCTTCATTTTCTTTGTCTACTTTTCCTTATTATTTCTTTCATTTTCTTATCAAATTTGAGATTCAAACCTCAAGACAAAGATGTTTAAATTTCTCAACACCTCTTCCATAATCAAAGAAACCTTACCAATATAAAAATATTTTTATCACTCAGATTTTAAACTTATTTATTTAAAAATTTTCAAACGCCAATTTAGATTAATTCACATAACCTCCAAAATACCCATTTAATAGAATTTTTGCCAAAATTTAGTTTTATCACTAAAAAATCCTTCTAATTCAAGAAATTCCTTTAGCTCCAATAAGTATTATACTTCAAACCCAAACTTACATATCTCAAGCTGCTCAAATCATAATTTTATGTTTCTTCCATGCTATAGCTTAAGATTAAATAAAAAATTCTCTTACATATAAATTTCGAACTTCACAATTTCTTAAATCCATCAATCTTTATACTTCCATAAATGTAAACTTATACTCTTAACAATACCCATCACAAGTTTTTTCTTATTTCATTCAAAAATTTTCTTATCTTAACAATTTCCATGAAAATTTATAATTCTAACAAAGAAATTCTCCAATTTATAAAACTAAAACAACTCCAATTAAATCCATACTCTTCTAGGTATCAATATTCATACTTTACAATACCCACAACTCAAAAACCAAACTTTAACATCATAGTTCTACAATATAAATTTCAGAATTTCATCATAATTACTCCCAACTTCAAATACATCAAACTAAATCAATTTTACCTCCAATTCTTGATGAAAATAGCCAAGAAAAACAAAAAGAGTCAAAACTCTAGGTACAAAACCTAATTTTTAGTACATCAAGAGCGCAAACACTCACAATTCCAGCAACAAAGGAATCCACAAAATATAGTGAAGACATAACAGTAAAATCAACTCCAACAAGAGAGAAAATGTGAAGATCTCACTAAAACAGAGGTCTGAAAACAACCCACGAAATTCTGATGTAGAAATCTCCAAAGCACAATCCAACAGTTCAGAATGTAAGCAGGAAGTCAGAAACCTGCTGATAAAAAATTAGATTAATCAGACCAGGTTGATGGCTGCTACTCAGGCCCTAAAGTTGCCAGCAACTCTTTGCCTTTAAACTCTCTCAGCCACCGAGCGCTCTAGAAGAAATGAGGAGTTTTGTTTGCTTTTTGCTGACTTTTAGCGTTATATAGTCCTACTAACCCATAAGCTTTTACCTTTTCGACCTTACTAACTCTCTTTATTTTAATTACAAGCCATCTCTTCCTTTTGTTAACAATTTACATAACTTCCTTACCTTTCCTAACTTTTTCTTTTAAACACCAATAGTTTTTCCTAACACTTCGAAAATATTTATGAAATGCTCCCAATTCCTTTATGTTTAATTTACCCTTCAATCAAAAATCCTACCCACGTCTAACACAAAAACTAAAATTTTAATTTAGTTCATCCTCATATATATATAGAAATTTAGAATAATAAAGAAAAATAAAATAAAATCAAACTCTACAAGACGTCTTTAATATATTTTTTTCACTTTTTTAATTACTTATTTCAAGTTTCACTACCCTAAGACGAATTAATTAAGACTTAATTTGAACAAATAAACTAAATACATGTCAAAGTGAAACCCCGTGATTTAAAATATCTCAATCTAAGTACCGAGCTCTTCAACTCATTATATATACATATACAAGCATACCCATATCTCATTAATTTTTTTCATAGCACCATGAAATTTAAAATAATCTCTCCACTTAAGTAGTTTCTTAAAGATTTCAAATTTGATGTCAACCCTACTAGGTTTTAAATAATAAATGATGGTAACAACAGAAAATTTAGGTATCCAAAACTAATTAGTAATGTGAGAACTCGGTGAAGTATAGTAGTTGGACTAAATCTAAAATATAACCTAGGCCCAAAAAATATAGCTCAATTCAAGTGGGCTTGGCCCAACCCAATAAAAAGAAATGAAAGTTGAATGGAAGGGATCAAACAAATGGAAGGCATGATGGGTTTAATGTAATCTCGAATTGGAAACATCTCTAGACAGTCTCAAGTAATCTCACCATATCTTACTCGTACAACATCATATTGAACTGATTCAAGAAGATTTGTAAATCTAGGTCAACGGTCTATAATTGTTCCTCAAATAGCAATTTCATGAATCGAACATTTTGGAGGCGGAAACAACCCCGCAATCTGAGGCCAAAAATCTGCAGAATTTACGATTTGGAAAGGGGGAATTATTTTCTTTCCTTGTGAGGTTGGTTCCAAAACAAAGGGGGAGAGGAGTCTATCACTTGGGAGAGAACCAGACGCACCCTGGGTTTTTTCATGGTTTTCTTTTGGGATTCATTTTCTGGAGTAATCAAAGGAAGCATAACATCAAAGAGGAGACTGGTTTTTGAGTATTTTTCTTTATTCCGAATTTCTTTCAATTTCTTGATGTTAAACCCTATGATTATGTTTTTATTCAAGTTTATCATGAACTAATCTCCATTTTCTAGGGTTAAGATGTAGTCTAACTATGATTATGTGAATCTTCCTTTAATTGAACTAATTTAGTAGTTGTTTCATATTATTGAGTATTTTATTCTAGACTTAATGCTTGTGAATGATTGATAAACATTTGCATGATTTGAGATTCAATTTGAGACTGAGAAGTGATAATTGTTTTAGCATATGTTTGAGATACCACAAGGAATCTGTAGGATAAAGATATCTATGAACTTACATAATCTTTATGGGTTTCTTGTTCTTACTGAATTTTGACAGGTTTAGAGTTTTCACAGACATGTAGAAGATTTGCTTGTTGGGATATTTTGTTAATGCTTGAGAAAGATTAATGAATAAATTAGAGACCTGATTATCAACAATAGGAAATAATTGCAATTAGTTCAAGTAAGAAATTCTCATAGGATCAGTTATGGTGAATCATAAGCCCTAGAATCTTGTTTCCTTGATCTCAACTTGCTTATTTAATTTCGTTATTTTAAACTCTTTAGTTCAACAATTCACTCTCATTTGAATTATCAAATAAATTATAGTTTAATAAATTTTGGTACTTATTAGTAATTTTTTAATCCTCATGGGACGATACTCTTACTCAGTAACTTTATTACTTGTTATGATTCGTGCACTTGCGATTTCAATCAACAGTTAGTTTAATCTAAGAGACACCATTCATTTCAATATGATTTTGAGTTTTTTTACACTAATAGAATGTTTTAAATCGAAAGATGCCTACTTTATGCATACAAGACTCGAAGATACTGTGGTAGTATTTTTCAAAATTGGTTTTTCAAATAAATGAGGGATTGTTAGAAAAAAAATCATTTAAAATGATATTAAAGGGTTGTTTGAAAACCCAAAAGGTATTAGTTTAAATCCAAATGTTTTGATTTAAACAAAAATGTATGATTTACATCTAAAGGTTGTAATTTAAACAAAAATGTGTTAGATTTTTTAAATATTTTTTTAAACAGACACAATCTGGTCCATTAAAAACTATTAGACATGATTGTAAGACTCTCATTAAATATGAAAAATCATGTCTTTCCAACTGGAAAAACATGATAAATACCCCTTACTTCCCACTTCAGAATACAGTTCATTTTTAATTCTTTCTTCTTCTTTTTTTCTCTCAAAAATTCTGCCATAATATTTCAATATTTCAAAGCAGAATTAAATCAGAAGTTCTTCAGATTCTGCTGTCTGCAAACTTCAAGTTTGAGACTTGGTTGTATCTTGGAGGACTATTCATCTGTAACCATAGCAAACTTTTTTATACTAGTGGAGACGAATAAAGCCTTAAAGACAGTGATTAATTCACTCCTCTAAGTCTTGATTCTCACATTATGTTCTTATTTAGAAAAATTTACAACAATTTTGGTTTTACATTATTTTTGGGTATATACAAACTAATTTATAAATATCTAAAATAATAAAGTTCAATCAATAAAAGACTCAATCGCTCAAAGTTAAATAATATAATCAAATTAAGTAGTAAATTCATTTAAATTATATTCTTTTCATCATTAAATTATATTTTTGACAAACTAAATTACTATAAGATTTTTTCTAAAAAGGAGAAAAAAATTAAATTTATATGGAACTTTTTTTTTCTAATGAAACATAGTTTAGTTTTTGGACAATTTACTTTTCCACATTGTGGTTTAGATATATTTAAATTTCCACCTAGAGGATTGAAATGTATCATTTAACCCTATGAGATTTCTCTAATATACTAAAAGAGATTCCATTGTTAACATCTGTTACTTTAAAAGCACTTTCAATACACATGTATAATTTTAAACAAAATTAACTCAAGATTTTGGAACAATTTTAATTAAATGAAGTGAATTTGTTTCAAAGCACAAAATCTCTAAAATATAGAGCAATTTTCCTTGTTTAAAATGTTCTATGCTTAGGGATTCACATATTTTTTTTCCTTCTTTCTTGAGTATATTCTATTTAAAATTAAGCGTGCACATCTTTTAGACTAACGGACGTTAACAGTTGAATACTTTTTGGGCTAATAGAAAAATCTCAAAGGGTTAAATGGCACATTTCAAATAACAAAGTGGACATTTAAACATTCTGACCACATGCAAAGTAGAAAAGTGAACTTGCCCTTAAATTTTTTTTAAGAAAGTAACACCTTTTTTTTAACCCCAAAAGGATTTGTTAATATTAAGTATCATAAAGATGCAAAAAGTACAGAGAAGCGCTATTGATATTCTAGATAATGCTCTAGAATTCAATGTTGATAACATATCTTTGCGCAAACCTGGACTTGGTTGGGGTAGGAAGGGTCAGACTATAAAACTGTGATTCCTAAAAACATTTATGTACCTACTATGATACCAAAAATGGTATAAAATTTCGTAATTAAACAATCAAATTTCTTAACTCATGTAAAATTTCGTTGCTGAGATATTATTTTTCGCAATTAGATATTTTTAATAAGATAATCATGATATTTTTAATAAAATATTTTACCAACCAAGAAAACATGAGATGAGTTTATTGTAATATGTCATAAATTCTACTTACCTTAAGCCCAAAGATAAAAGGCATGATTGTCGAGCATCCCGACATAAGTTACCTAGTGGTCTCTGGCTAGATAGCTTATTGATGGGAAATTGGCCTCAGATATACTCCAATTGAATCAATACACTTACTAGACCTTCCATGGAATCCCACAATCTTTCCATTAGTTTCTTGGAGTGAAAAAGGAATTCCTCTTCGCTGACCAAATGGTCCGAATGTTCTCTTGTTGCTTTGAAATGTAAGTGACTGAATAGTGGAAATACTAGATGCTGCACTGTAGAATCCTGAGATTGAAACTAGGAACTCACCGGGATAGTCAAGCTTAATCTGCAAGACTTATTGAAAAATGCAAAATGTTATCAAGGCTCAATTAACATTCAGATTTATTGAAATATTTTACTGACAAAAATTTCAAAGTGGACAGTCGCTTGAATTTTATTAGACCATAATGACCATAATAATACATCATCACTATCACCGTTATAATAAATATTTTATTTGTTAAACAGATATTTTCGCATACTAACCTGGGTATGCTGGCTGTCATCATTTTTACCATGTCCTTGAGACAATACAGAGCGTCCACGCTTATCATACTCAACACAGATGTATTCAATGCCACAATCAGCTTCTCGTATTAGGATTGACCTCACTGTATCATGAACTCCATCATCCCATGGACTTCCACCTTGACCACCAAATGGCTCCAAAAACTTAGACGTGTATGAATTAGAGAGTGGCACCACATATGCTCCTATTGAATCGAGATAATTGTCACATCTTCCAAAAAATCCAACAATCTTACTACCAGAAGATGGAAATGAGAAACAATTTCCTTCTTCCGTTCCAAAGGGTCCATATATTTTTTTATTGCTTTCGATTTTAAGAGAGCAAACAACAAAAAGATCAGATGCCTTGTAATGTCCAGAGATTAAAATGATAAATTCGCCGGGATAATCAAGTTTGACCTATAAAAATAGATAGATTCAAATAATAGAGTGAATATTAGTTTATGAAACCATTTATTTAATAAATCTAGCTATTTAAAATTTTTTTAAAAAAATTATAAAGAACTTAATTACCATTGATTTTTTGCCCCGTTCACATTCACCATGCTTTTTTGACCATACAGATTGACCATGCTTATCATATTCAATATGAATGGAATAAATAATATTATCTCCGGATGTTATTTCTATTTGTCTTATCGCAGTGTAAATTCCATCATCCCACAAATGTCCGCCTGGGCCTCCAAATGGCCCTAAAGATTCATACAGATATGACACTGGGACTGGCTCTATATACGCTCCAATTGCATCAAGACAAGCACCAGACTTTCCGTGGAATCCAACTATCTTGCCACATGCACCTGCAGAAGCCAAAGGGATAGAGAAATACTCTCCTTTCTCTATACCAACTGGCCCATATGTTTTCCTATTGGTTCGGATTGTTAGTGATTGGATGATAGAATAAGTAGATTCTTCACTTTTAAACCCTGAGAGTGAGATGATAAACTCGTTTGGATAGTCAAGTTCAACCTGTAATATTAAACATTAAATCATATTTTTATTATTTTCTTTTTTAATGTTGTAATAAAAAAAAAATAATGCCGTAAAGACGACTGACCCAAACATCAACATGTTATAAGACCAGCATCTGATCCAAACATGAACATGTTATAAGACCAGCATCAAAATTTGGGGTAATGCTATTTTATACCCCCAATCTATATAATACCATCATTTCAAACAAAGCTTCCATGTCTAAACTGATGAAAAACAATTCTTTTGAAATAGAGGGATGCAAACAATTCTCTCATTTGCACCATTTATCAGCCATGTCATCATGAACCAAATTTAACAGTTTATTATTTGGAAAATACTAATTAAGTATCCTGCAGTATTAATATATTGTCCAAGGGGGTATACTTAGTTGGTGTTATCACCGGTACGAATAGCATTAATTACATTAGTGACTGTGAGCTTAGCTTAGTGGTTGCATTATTTTTAAGTGAGTAATTCTTTCTATCCTAGTTTTTTGCTTCGCTCAAAAGAAGAAAAAAGAAAAAAGAAAAAAGAAAAAAGAAATACCCTAAGTTATGTAAAGAAGAGCATATCATGTATGACCATACTAGCAAAAGATCATGAATGAACGAACTGACCGTGAATAACTTGCCTTCGAAGTTGCTCCCATGCCACCTTGACAATACTGAATGCCCATTTTTATCATACTCGATGCGAATGGACTTGATTTCTATCTTGTAGGTTATCTCTAACTTCCTTATTGTAGTGTAAATCCCATCATCCCAAATATCTCCACCTTGACCTCCAAATGGTCCGATAAAGTTGGGCTGATACAGAATGGAAATAGGCTCCACATGTGCTCCAATTGAATGGAGTACGTTACTGCACCTTCCATGGAAACCGACAATCTTGCTACTAAATGATGGAAATGAGAAATACTTTCCCCTCTCGTTACCAATTGGACCAAACATTCTTTTATTGCTTTGAAATGTAAGAGAGCTAACGCATCCATGATCAGGAGCTAGATAGTGGCCTGAGACTGAAATTAGATACTCATCCGGTGAGTCAAGAGTAACCTGCAAGATGTACATTAAAGAGTTTAGGCTAAAATGAAGAATATATAGGTAATGTTTGGTTTCTTATTTTAGTTAACATAAAGCAAGGAATTCATTTAAATCAATTTATTTTAAGTTAATTTTAATAAAAAACCAAACATGACCATAAGAAATGGGATATAGGCACAACAACTGTGATCAACTTATGCACAAAGCAGTTGATAGTTACTTTTTCTTTTTCTTAAAGTTTATTTCGTTGAAGAAAAAAAATTCGAAAGGAAAACAGAAGAGAAAATAAAAATTTAAACATTTTTTATAAGTAAAAATTGAAACATTTTTCTTTATTTGTTGCGTTGTCAAAGTAAAAGTTAGTAGAAAAGTGACCAGTTTCAAATGAAATTTCATTACTTTACTTTTCATTTTCCTCTAGAATATTTTGCCTTCAAGTTTTCCGTGATCCAAATGTATTACAAGTCTTTGTTTTTAAATATTATAATGAATATTTTATTTATTGATCAATGAAAATAAATAAATCCATTAGCATTTTTCTCAGTCTATCTCCTTAAAATGTGTTTGAGATTCTTGAGTAAAATATTAAATGTTTTACAAACTGACGTGACATTCATTTATTTGTTCAAAAAGACACGTTTCATGAGTCAAAATCAATTCGAAATACGATACAAGTGATAGTAAATGTCTTTATCTGAATTTGTAAAATATTTTTGTATAATTTAATAGCGAGAAAATCCATAAAAAAAATAGTTAAGAGTAATTAATATCACCCTTTTAGTAATTTTTTTTAAAAAATAACTCATTCCCCAAATGCATCCGATGATCATATGTAGTAAAGTTGATCGATGTGATTGCTGGTGTAATAAATTAATTTAATAATATATTTAAATTACTTTAATACAAATAAATTTAACTTATGAATTTGTTATTTAAGGTGAGATTATTTTACTCTTATTTTTTCAATTACTTTAATTTAGTACATTAACTTTTAAAATCAATCAAATTACTCTATTCCGATGAAAATTCCGATCAAACACTTAATAGAAATTCAAATAGATATCACGTAAAACAACAAATATACCATTTTCATCGAAATGAAGTGATTTAATTGATTTTGAAAATAAATATATTAAATTAAAACAATTGAAATAAAATTATCTCACCAAGTAAATTCGTAATTTAGCCTAAGTGGTCCCATTCTCTTATCTAAAAGAACTCATATCTATCCTATTAAATCAGTAAACTACAATGATTTTACAACAGAAAAAATTGTCAAATAATGTTGGACTCACCGTATATGACCTTCCACCATCTCCACCACGCCTAGGGTACCAAATTGAGCGTCTATTTTCATCATACTGGACAGAAATATTGTGGATTTCCGAACCAAATATTATCCTTATTTGCCTTATCGCGTTATGGTTTCCATCATCCCATGATTCTCCACCATCGCCTCCAAACGGACCAACAGATCCCAAGGACATGGAAATAGGTTCCATATAAGCTCCGATCGAATCAAGATATTGACCATACTTCCCATGGAATCCAATAATCTTGCCACCCGGTGATGATACTGAGAAATAATTCCCTCTCTCCATACCAAAAGGTCCATACAGCCTTTTGTTGCTTTGTATGGTGAGCGACTGAATGACAACAGGATTGGAGCTTGAACTATAGTAACCCGAGATTGATGTTAGATACTCATCTGGGTATTCTAATTTGACCTGCAAATAATTAATCATTACAAAAGATGAGTTATAAAGCATGAATAATTTCATGTTTTTTGGTATAAATGTATGGAACCCATGTCTCTTATACGAGGGACTTGAAGATAAATTAACAACTAAGCCAAGAGATTTGGATTAAAAATTTTATTTTCTCACATTTAAAATAAATTACAACAAACTATTTCGGTTATTTTATGGTGTAAAATAGTTTATAGTTTAAATATCAAACACCTTAATGAAAATTAAAATGGACTAATTACCTTTACTATGTTGTCTTTACCCCTTCCACCATGCCTAGAGGACCATACTGAATGACCATTATCGTCATACTCAATACGAAAGGAATCAATTAGTAAGCCGAAGCATATGACGATTTGCCTTACACCACTATGTTTTCCATCATCCCATAGATTTCCACCCAGCCCTCCTAATGGCCCGACGGATGAATGGAAGGCTGTCTCAAAATGTGCTCCAATTGAATCAAGGTAAAGATTTGAGTTCCCATGGAAGCCAATGATTTTGCCACCGGTTGATGGGAACGAGAAGTACCTCCCTTGTTCACCTCCAAACGGTCCATATGTACTTCTATTGCTCTGAAATTTTAGTGACGCTATAACAATAAGTGTATAAGACGAAGTGTAGTAACCTGAAATTGACGTCAGATACTCATCGGGGTAGTCCAACTTAACCTGCAAGAGTGTGACATTATAAACAAGGTAATTTATTAATTAACCAATGTGAAAATTTTCTTTCCCGTTTAGGATCAGCCGAAGCAAAGAATTTTTTTTTTCCATAAGCGAAAGGGGTAGGAAAAGGGGCAATCAGTAGTGATTTCAAGCAGAGAATACATTTCCCATCCATGTTACCAAAACTTTCCCCGTCTCCAATTCCATTCCTCATGGGTATTTTTTTTACCTCCATTTACCCTATTCCCCTTGATAAATCAGGAGATTTCTGTGAGAAAAAGAACTTTGTTTTCCGTTATTATGCTTTTATATATATATATATATATAAAAGCTGGGCACGACAACGATCTTTCACGTACAGAGTTTCTTCTACAAGTGAGCAAAACCTCACTAGACATAAATGAAATTAAATTTATATAAATTTTCATGAGACTCGAATTCTAAGAGGACTTAGCTTAAGTAATTTATCTAAAATAAGTTTCAAACATACAAAGGATATAAAACATGACCATCTCAAATCTAACATGCTGTCATTAGCTGATTTCAAAAGAATTATTCACACTGACATAATTCTAAAGTAACCAATTACACCTTAATAGATTTTCAAAAATGAATCATATCTCAATAAATGAACGAATCCTACTATTCAGCAGCAAGTATATTTTTCCGACATAATCCAACCAAAATTTCACCAATTTAGGAAAAACCTACTCCCTAAATAATTCAAGAGTTAACAAACTCATAATCATGCTCAAAGGCCTCATATTTACTTACTTTTGATTTGTACCCACTTCCCATGACTCCCATCTCACACATTATATAATAATCTCAAAAACTTCACATATATTAAATTTTATTAGTTCTTTTTACTAGTCGTTTACCTTAGTATGCTTGTCGATTTTAAAATCTTTACATTGGTATCGATTAATCAAACCCTTTGCAACTTTCAAGTAATTAGTCATATTTCCACCACTTTTCCTCTTAAAGTTCTTAAAAAATTACACCAATTGAATTTATATATTTCTAATCAATTAAACACAATCTAAATCTACTTCAATTATTCATATGAATCACCACTCATAAAAATTTGAAGTAAGCACACCAAAAAAGCTCTTTTTAGTCTCATATGGCTTTGTCAAAACCAAGTATATATCATATCAAAATTAAACTTCTTCTAACTACAACCCCAAGATTCCATAAACCTTCCAAAGATTTCAAATAATGTAATTAACCTTACATTAGATTAACCACTCGAGCACAACATGTAAGTAAAGCTATAACCCTTCATTACTCAACTTTACAAGATCCAACGTAACTTTATTAGATAATTATCAATAAGATCAACATACGTTATAGTCATCAAAATAACCTTGAGATATTCATTCCAGTCCCTATCTCAAACTTCAAGAATTTACTAAGACTCCCGTACCCACGTAATTTACCATCATGATACTCATAACTCCAGCTCAAGTGTTGTTAAACTTCCCAATAAACATTCTTTTTACTTCGAAGCAGTTCTCTCAAATTTTAGAAGAAGTCTACATAATTTATTTATTTCTTTTTTCAACCTTAAGTTCTGACAACATTCATTATATGTATGTGTGTGTGTGTCTATATATATATATATGTGTGTGTGTGTGTGTGTGCATGTGATGTAGCAAAAAATTCCTCTCCAATAACATGATGACACGTGTCAATCTCCAAGGGTAAAATGATAAATTTATAACTACAACAAGATAACCGATCTCCTCCTAACACGTGGCAAGGGGCATAATGGTAACTTCACACCAAAAGACCTGATACTATTCTGCCACTCCAACTTTTTGATAAATTCATATGGCTTATGGATAACTCCAAAAGAATGCTACTCCTATCTCAACACTAAAGTTGTTCTCCTAATTTGACTTTACTATGACACACTATAAAAATGGATCTTCATAAATTAAAAGATACTTTTTAATTGAGAACACACAGCTCCTATTTTACACCGTTTTCCCTATCTCCATAAAAGTCTTATCTAACTTAGGCCTCGGAGAGTCCTCCAGAGGCACACCCCCATTCGACCCTCCGTGACTTTAGGTTTTTTTCTCGTTTCGTGTGTGCAGGTCCCACTCCCTAACTATCTAGATTCCGACAGATTTTCAGCATCAACATATTGGTGCTAAAGGAATGGCCTTCTTTTTTATGAAGGATCAATGACTTACCTGTTATCATGACGCCTAAAAACATTATCAAAACCAGTTCAGTTTCCACACAAGCATCCATCCGCCAACAATAAACCAATCCACACCTTTTTGCTATCCCTGAACAAGCTGGCTCTAAGCATGACAATAATCCATCAGATGAACGGACTGGGCACGATCCTCACTCTAATCTGATAGAACCCAAGCCCTAAGAGAATCAAGAAGCTTTTCCTATCTTGCATCCCACTATCCCTCAGATCCATGAGTAATTCCAGTAGCTCACTCGACTTGTCACTAATCTTGCTGCTGGGGTAAGCAGAAGAGCCCATCACCCTACTCCTCCACCTTTTTCACAACGGAGTTCCTGGTAGAATACACAGCCTGAGCCCAATAAATTCGCTAGAGGCCGTTCCTCAACTAGATCATCCTCGTATACCAAGGAAAGGTCTTGGAACAACTCCATCTTCAGGTCTTCTTCTAGAGTCAGGTCTTGAGGCTTCTCAACCTCCAAAAATTACACCAACCTGGACAAGAGATTAGAGGACATGGACCAAAGGATAAATGAGGCCTTTAAGGCAAGAAACACCAATGTTTTGGATGATCTTAATTCATAAGATCCACCTTTTACTCAGGAGATCCTCGAAGCCCCTCTCCCTTGACATTTTCGAATGCTTGTTATCAAGGCATTCGATGGAACCGCATACTCAGTAAACCACCTTCAACACTACAAGACCACCATGATGTTGCATCGCCACCTTGATGCCGTTATGTGCTAAGTTTTTCCTCTGACTTTGGAAAAGGCTGTTAACACCTAGTATAACCACTTTAAGCCCAACCAACAGTATTGGTTCTTTCAAAGAGCTAAGTCGTGCCTTCACATCACATTTCCTGAGTAGTAAAGGACCTCGGAAGACCTCACAAAGCCTCTTCAACATCATTTAACGTAAAAAAGAAAAGCTTCGAGAATATATCTCCATGTTCAACGCTGCAGCCTAGGAAATTCCTAATCTCAACCCTACTGTCTAGACCTTATCCTTCCAGAATGGGTTCAAGTAAGAACCTTCAGCTTCGAGTTGACCAAGCACCCCCAAGGTTATGAACGAAATCCTTGCCCAAGTCGAGAAACACATGATCGTGAAAGACAATCAGGTATTCAGGAGAGAAAGAGAGGGCAGGATGGAAAAAATAAAGAGGGATACTAATAAACTCAAAGATAGCTTCGTCAAAATATCTCACCTAGAAGGAAGAGTAAGAATCCCCCTTAACTTTGAGAATTGTACTTCAGTGAGTGCCTCCAAGACCAACATACTTCTGAGTGTCTAAGACCGGTATATTCTTCGTTAGCCTTAAAGACCTCTCTATTCGAGTGGAAACCAGGATAAGTGGTGCTACTTCCACAAGGATCATGGTCACGATACCGAGGAGTGTCACACCCTCACAAAGGAGATCGAATCCTTTATTCAAATGGGGTACTTAAAGGAATACACCAGACCTTGCTAAGTTCAAGATTACGAAGATTGTTCCCGATGCTCATACCAACGAACCTCAAAAAGGTCATATCGAGGACATTAAAGTCCAAGGAAGAGCCTTAGGCCAAGTCTTAAAAAACCAATCCAAGAAGAAAGATGCCCCAGAACAATCAAGGACACACCACCGCTGTTACCGGTACTATCAAAACCATTTTTAGAAGATCGACTGCAGGGGGATAATCCACCCATGGAAGAAGAGCTTACACCTAGTCAGTAGCATCAGTTAGTGGACCTCATAAATGGTTCAAGACAGACCAGGTGATACCTTTTACAGATGAAGACCTAAAAGGAAAACAAACACCACATGACGACGTTGTGGTTATCTCCTTCCTCATCTCTAACTACAATGTTGAGCGGATTCTAGTTGATAATGGGAGCACAGTAGACATCCTTTTTTTATGAAGCCTTTCAACGAATGAAGCTAAGGGATGACCAGTTCAAGCCAGTATTGTCTCTTTTGTATGGCTTCTCGGAAACACCAATATTTTTTAAATAAAGCATAGTTCTCCTGGTCACTACTCAAATTCCACCACAACTCACTACTGTCCAGACTACATTTTTGGTGGTGAAGCACCCATCGTCGTACAACATGATACTCGGGAGACTGACCCTTAATAAAATGAGGGCAGTAGTCTCTACATATCATCTGAAGGTAAAGTTCCCTACTGAAAAAGGCTTGGGAGAAGTTCGAGGTAACCAGCAAACCTCTCGGTCCTGCTGTTTGAATTCCATCAAAGGCCAAAGAAAAGTTTAAGCTTTGCCCTTAGAAATAGAAGGCCTAAAAGATGAACTTAAGACCCCCACGATGACAGCCAGAAGAAGAACTCATCTGCATCCCTCTAAACGAAGAAGGTTTAAAGACTGTATTAATCAGGTCTAGTCTCTCTGAAGACCTAAAAAAATCCTTAATTTTTTTCCTACGAACGATCAGGATTTCTTCGCCTAGTTAGCCTTTGATATGCTTGGGGTTGATCTCTCAGTTATTTTTCATCGGCTGAACGTGGATCCTAACCATCGGCCAGTGGTCCAAAAAAACGAGGTCATTTGCTACAGAACGATAGAATGCCATTAGTGAAGAAGTGGACAAGCTCCTAGTGACCCATTTTATCCAAAAAATTAACTATCCATAGTGGATCGCCAATGTGGTGATGGTCAAGAAGGCCAACGGTAAATGGATGATCTGCATTGATTTCACAGATATGAACAAGGCCTGTCCAAAAGATAGTTTTCCCCTACCTCGAATTAACCAAATGGTTGATGCTACCTCCAGGCATGAACTACTCAGTTTCATGGATGCATACTTCAGGTACAATAAAATTTTAATGTATAAGCCCGATTGACCCAATACCGCCATTATGACTTATATTGTTATAAAATAATGCCCTTTAGACTCAAGAATATAGAAGCCAATTTATCAGAGGCTAGTCAATAAGATCTTCAAATAGTAGATCGAGAAAAATATGGAAGTTTACGTGGATGACATGTTAGTTAAGAGTGTTAGCGCCTAAAATCAAGAGTTCGATCTGGAATAAGCTTTTGGGGTACTCCGTCGTCACTAAATGAGGTTGAACCCAACCAAATGCGCCTTTGGAGTCACTGTCAGAAAATTCATCAGTTTTATGGTAACACAGCGAGGAATAAAAGCTAATCCTGAAAAGATAAAGGAAATAATGAATATGGCCCCTTCATGTTAAAATAGTGCAAAGGTTGACTAGAAGAGTGGCTGCACTCAGCTGCTTCATGTCTAAATTTGCTAAAAGGTGCCTACCTTTCTTTAAAGCTATCAGGAAAGCCAAGAGTTTCTCTTGGAATGAAGAGTCTCAAAGAGTATTCGATGAACTAAAAGAATAGTTGAGCTCACCACCCCTCTTAACTAAACCCATCATAGGAGATGAACTCTTTCTCTATATATCAGCAGGATAAGACATAATAGCCTTTGTCTTAATTCGAGAGGACGATGGGATGCAAAAATCTATCTATTATATCAATCGAATCCCGCACGATGTTGAGACACAATATTTCCTGATCGAAAAAATAGCATACACCCTCCTAATCATGGCCCGAAAGCTCCGATCGTATTTTCAAGCTCACACCATAGTTTTCCTCACTGACTAAACTCTATGGAAGGTTCTCCACAAGCTGGACATTTCTGGAAGGTTGGTCAAATGGTCTATTGAGCTAGACGAATTTGGTATTTGATATAAGCCCCGAATGGCTATCAAAGCGTAGGCCCTGACAGATTTCATAACTGAAACAACTTTTCCCAATAGCTCGATTGAAGTAGAGACACCCAATGAAACTGAGTTGATATTGAGTTGGACATATATGGACGACTCTTCTAATAGCACTAGCAGTGGGGCTAACCTCATTCTCAATAGGCCTGAAGGGTTCACAATCGAGTACACCTTGAGATTTAGGTTCAAAGCCTCAAACAACGAGGCTGAATATGAAGCATTAGCTACTGAAGCTTTAGAAGCCTATAGTGACTCACAACTAGTGGTGAACCAAATGACCTACGAATATGGAGCCAAGGGTGTAAAGATTGAAAGGTATCTCAAAAAGGCTTGCGAGCTTACAGCAACCTTCAAGAGATTCCAAATAACCCAAGTACCTCAGATGGAGAACACAAAGACGGATGCTTTGTCCCAGCTTATCTCCTCCAGACATAATGATTTTGCTTAAGCAGTCTACCTTGAGACCCTCTTCATCCCGAACATCGATGAAGTATCAGTTATGCCACTCACCAATAAGCAAACTTGGATGGATCCGTTACTCAAATGCTTAGTGGATAGCATACTCCCTTATCAAAAGAGCGAGGCTAAGAAGCTTATCTCTCGCGCCTCAAGATACACCGTAATTGATGGATAACTATATAAAAAAGGTCTCCCCACACCTTATCTAAAATGCCTAGGTACTAGCCACACAGATTATGCTCTTAGGGACATACACCAAGGGATAAATGACAACCACCTTGGAGGCCCAGCGTTGACATTCAGAATACTTCGCCATGGTTACTATTGGCCCAAAATAAGTCGCGACGCGACTAAAATGGTAAAAAAATGAAAAACTTGTCAAGAACGTGTCTCTATACCTTAGCGACCGGCCAACCTCTTGACGTTAATCACCAACCCTCTTCCCTTCGTCATGTGCTGAATTGATATCCTGAGACCATTCTGAAAAGTACTTGGCCAAAAGAAACATCTGATACTAGCCATCGATTTATTTCACCAAGTGGGTAAAGGCCAAACTTCTCGCCAGGATTTCTGACCACTAGACACGAGAGTTCCTTTGGATAAATATCTGATGTAAGGAAAATTTTTTCTCTCCAATAACATAATGACATGTGTCAATCTCCAAGGGTAAAATGATAATTTTATAACCACGACAAGATAACCGATCTTCTCCCAAAATGTGGCACGGGGCATAATGGTAACTTTGATCCAAAAGACCTGATACTATTCGTCCACTCCAACTTTTGGATAAACTCGTACAACTTATAGATAACTCCAAAAGAATACTACTTCTATCTCAACATTAAAGTTGTTCTCCTAATCTGACTCTACTCTGACACACTATAAAAATGGATCTTCATAAATTAAAAGGTATTTTTTAATACAGAACACACAATTTCTATTTTACACCACTTTCTCTATCTCCAAAAAAACCCTACCTAACTTAAGCATCAGAGAGTCCTCAGGAGGCACACCCCCCTTCCGACCCTCTGTGAATTTAGGTTTTTTTCTCGTTTCGTATATGCAGGTCTCACTCCCCAACTATCCAAATTCCAACAAATTTTCGGCATCAATATATATATATATATGAAAAATTCTAGCTTTCCCTACTTAAGGTACAAGTTAATACTTATTATGCCCCAATTATCTTGGAAAAAATTACTCCTGACTTCTCCCCAACACCACATTAAAGTAGGGACTTTTTTGGCTTTCCAATTTTTTCTCTCTTCTTCAACCAAATAACGTATAAAACAAGAAAAAAACCCAATGCGTGATCAAAGGTGCATGGGACAGGTGCGGTCGACTTTGGTGGAGTTCGGTCGTTGACTTTTGCAGAACAGTGGATAAAAAATTTAAAAAAATATTGAATTACTTTATTGCTATTTTACTTGTTAATTTACATAAAATTGAATATTTGACGTGCTTTCGTCCAATCTATATATATATATATATATATACACACACACAAACACACATAGAGAGAGGGAGAGAGAGTAGAATGCTAACTTGTGCCTTTACGAGGCAAGTTAGTTTAACCTTTGTATATATTATAATATATAATATAATAAATACAATATTGTATATGATATATATATATATATATATATATATATATATATATATATATATAATGCAATATCCAATTCGAATCCGACATAGAATTAATCCTCATACCTACCTTCAACCCGTGTGAACAAAGTACCCCAAACTCACCCCAAATTGGTCAAAGATTACTAAGGGCTAGTCCAAGAGGGGATTTTTGCCATTTGATAACTATCAAACTTTGCCATACCCTCCTTAAACATAACATAAGGGCTCTAGTGTATTTCACTATAAGAAAAACCTTTTTCATCGACTGCCTCTCACCGAGTGTTTCCTTCGATGATAATGGTTTTCGGCGACGACTGTCACCAAGGGACACGCGTCTCTTAATGATAGTGGAAAATATTATCACTAAGGGCCAATTCCCTCGATGACAAGCATTTTTACTCGGTATTAAGTTTTTCAAAATTTTTAAATAATTTTTTTATTTGAAAGATATTGTTACCAAGGGAATTTATGGCCTTGATATTAATAAATTAATTTTAGATTTACAGTTGTAGTATTATCGAGGGACCAACTATTATTACTGAGGGCATTATATCTCTTAGTGATAAGTTAACCTAAAATCACGGGCAAAACCCTTTCTTCCTCTATTTCTTATTTTCTTCTTCTCTGCTCATTGGTGCGCCACGTGACTCCATTGCTGAATGTCCCAAATTTTCTCTCTCTCTCTCTCTCTCTCTCTCTCTCTCTCTCTCTCTCTCATATTTGGAACCTTCTATTTTTTACCTCCATTTCTACCATTTTTTATTTTCTCCTTCTTCTCCACCATTTCGGGCTCTCTCTCTAGCTTGTTATTTATGTTTTGTTACTTTTTTTTTATTTTGACATATATTTAGTTCAAATGTTTGATATATTTATGTTATTATTAATGTGTTAATTGTTGATTAGTTGTGTATATTTATGTAGAGATATGTATGCATACTGATGAATGAATATATTTTTATAGTTAACTGTTTGTTGATTAGTTATTCTCAAGTAGGAGTTAAATTTGTTATACTTAGCAATATATATATATGTAAATAAATCTGTCTATTTTCAAGAAAATACATTTTCTTAAAAAGTTTTCACTTTCCATTTCTAATAACGAAACTAATTGCTACCCACTGAAATGACACCAAAATGATGTGTAAAAGGATTCAACCATGTCCTTAAAAATTAAAAATGTTTTATGGCAAGACATTTTTAGATTTATATAAGTGTAATTAAGCCACTTGTGCCTTAATTAATCAGGTTCTTTTGGCCAGACCTGAAATGTCGATTAGAAATGAAAATAACATATTTTGTTTGGTCTTTGGGGGACCCTCTCACTTTTGTTTTTGTTAACCCTTCCTTATATTTGCAAAAACAATAGTTTACTTTAGTTACTTTGTCATAACAAGCCAGCTTCAAATTATTAATACTTATAGAATTTTCATCCTTTGCCGACTTTTGATTAAGACTATGTAAAATTGTAAACTTGCTAATAGCAATAGTCTAGAGGTAGTTTGCAAAACATTAACAAAAACTACCTTTTCTTCTGTTTTAGTTTTTGTTTGTTACAATGGATTTTAAAACATTTTTTTATTAAAATAATTAACAAAAATAAAAAAAATTTTAGTGTTTAGTAAATCAATTGTTAAAATTATTTTTAAATTAAATTTAGTTTCTTAAAAATATTTTCCAGCTTTTTATTATTTTCATAATTTTTTATTTTATTTTATTTTATTTTTTTGTGTGTTTGGTTTAACTTTTAGGTTATTCAATGGGGGTTTAACATTTTTATTTAAATTAGTCAGAAACTAGTTTTCCTACTTTTTGTGCAAAACAAGATGTTACGAGGTAGGGGTCGATTACACAGAGGACCTGAGGGCTGGCGTCAAGGACGAGGTCACGACAGCATGGATCGTCTAGAGACTACTACCCTAGAGACCCACCCCCAAAGACTACTGCAACTGCCTCTTCGTATGGTAAAAATACCTTCAACTTTTATGTTGTTCTTTAATTATGCCTCATTCTATTAATTGTAAAATAGTGTATTATTTAATATGTGAAGATATATTCTCATATGCAGGGGTAGAGGTCGGGCCTTCTAAGGCACCTCTAGTCCGATGCAAGGGCAGAGAAATGAACAAAGAGAAGCCCTTGCTAGCACAGAAGATCACATTGATCATATTAAGCGAGAAGTGTTTATTTTTGTTTATAGCAAATTAGTGGTGTCATTAATTTCTATTAATATATGTCACAGAACGATTAACACAATTATTTGTTTATGAATGTAGTAAATTCCATGGGTGCAAAGATGTGGCAAAAAACATTGCTTGCCGGGTGAGGAAGCACATGAATGGCCCATTGAACACTTACTCTTAATTCAATGAGGATGCCTAAAATTCGATTTGGAACCATTTCCTAGTATACCTTTTTCCTCATTCTTTTGTTTTATGCTCACTATGTGTTCCATATGAAGTGTTATATATTAAATGTTTGTGTTATATATAAAATAATTGGCTACTAATCTTTCTTCATTTCTTTCTCAGAAGCGATGCACTTTCGTGACTCCAGAGGAACTTCAGGTTGCTAGATCTGTCCATGATGGGATCACTAGGAGTCGCTACTCCGACTGGTTGAATGACTTGCGGGATCAATGTAAGGCGCAGAGGGGCGAAGACAAAACATACTGGTATGATTGGACTGAAGGAGAAAGGGAAGAATCCACAAAACCCCCCATGAGTATTGGAACAGTTGGTTACTCTATGGACCTCAGAGACGTGGACTCATCGCTCCAATGCTACGTCGGTGAACTAGCGATCGGGTAATGATTAGTGTGTTCACCATGTTGGGGGGTCCATCAGTATGAACATTCACGCATCTATATTGGTATATGTTTTCTTTGTTTATCTACACTTAATAGATAATTGCATGTATAGTTAAATTACCTTTTACTAAAAAATTATAATGTGCAATCTCTAAAGTTGGGCAAACTTTCCACACCTATTGAGGTGTTTAACAGGATCCACAAGTGCCAAGGGACAGATGAATATGTAGATCAAAAGTCGAGGGATATTGTGGTATGTATAAAATACATTTTTTACTTATGCGCAAAATAGTTATTTCTTTTAATATTGTTTGGGAGAACAAGAATTATTAATCGTATACATTTATTTATATTGTAGGAAACATATGAGGAGCGGGTTTGAGAGAAGAGTGGTGGCCATATTGAAGCATCCTAATAGATTGAGATCGACCCCGATAAGTGGTTTTAGGCATCCAGTGGACTGAAGAAGAGGCAATTTTATGGCTTCGGGGGGATGACTGACAGTCATCCTTTTGCTAGCAGCTTTCTAGGGAGCAGTTCCTCATCTAGATCGACTACATCATGCTTCACACCGCTTATCGATGTCAGAGTGATGCAACAACAGCTGAATGAGAAGAGGCAAAGAAGAGAGGTGATGGAGTCACGTCTGGATCAAGAGAAACAGAGACCGGATGACATGCAACCATTTTCCAATTCATGGAGCTTACGATGTAGCAGATGGTCCAACATTTTAGGGAGACACCTACTGCACCACCTGATGTAAGTAAACCGTTTTAATTTAAAGTTAAAACACATTGAAATTTTTACATTTAAGTTACCAACCGTGTGGGATTCCAAAAATTTTTATTTTGATAACTTAGCAAACTTAAAGGCAAAAGTGTAAAGTAGGTGTTGATGAGAGTCATAAAATGCATCTAAACAATACTTAATTGTTAACATTTTAGGGTTGATCTCGGTCGTAATCGCACTTTTACATGCTGATAAATCTAAAGTGATATTCATAAATCATTGACTTAATTCAATGCATTTTCAGGTGCTTTGAGTACAAAAGAGATAATAAAGCGATCCATGTTTAAAGCACCAAAAGATCTTGGGTGTCGGTGCTCGTTTTTTTCCAAGGTTTAGACGTGTCCAAACATGATTCAAAGATGGTTAAAGTCTAAACCAAGGCTGGAGTAATAAATTACAGTAAGTTAAAAGACTGCACACAAGTGCGTGCATTACTTTGGAGCAAGTTAAGGGTAGGCACACTAGTGTGTGCACTTCTGCATACAAGCTGAAGAAGTTTCACTGAATTTCCAGAATTTTCCGTACAGATCAATCATCTTTGCAGATTAAACTGTATTGATGTAGGAAGAACCAGGAGATGAGCCATATATGCTTAGAATTTAGGCCAGCACAGCAGGCCCAGACGCACAAATCAATCATCTTTCCAGTCTATTTTCTGGAGAATTTTACGGTTCATAAAAAGGATTTTTCTAGAGAAAGTTATGGCAGTTTTAGTGGAAACAGTTTAGGCCAGCATAGCAGGCCCAGACGCACAGCACGACCCACTCGCCTCTTGACCTGATTAGGGAGAGCAAGTGACATTTTTCTAAACCAAAATACCCCTAGCTACTACTTGTAATCTATAAATATCTCCTTAAGGAGTGTGCAGCTGGGCATTCAAATATTTCAAGAGAGAAATGAAGCAAGGAAGGAAGGAAGAGAGAAAAACATAGAGGATCTTGGATCCCAAATCCAGCATTCTTCCATTTTATTTTTAAGTTTCTTGAGGGCTTGAAATCAAGGGGGGAGAGCATCAATATTGTTCTTCCACCTTGAACTCCATGGCCAAACCAAGGAGAGAGCATCCTTATTGTTCTTCCACCTTGATTTCCATGGCCAACTAGTCTTCACACAAGGGAAAAGGATGAATCCTTAGGGATTTATTGTTCCTTATTTCCTTCTTGATTCAGTTGTACGGATTTAATGTTGAATATTGTTTTATGAATTATTCATTGATTAAGTAAGAAGGATTTGAGTTCATGTGATAGATGCACTTTTTATTCTTCTTCTTTTAGATTCTCTTAATCCGGTGATTGCATCCTTCTCCTCCATTGAGGTTGTTTGGATGTGATTGATTCCGATAGATTTATTTTACTGATTGTCCATTACTGCGATATTGTCATTGTGATATATTTTCGTTTCTTGATAATCTTTAAGATCGGTCATGTGTGCTTGAACCGAAATCAATGAGTAATTTGTAGCAATTATATTAGAGTTATAAATGTGTTTGATTGAATTTATTTTGATTGTTTGTTTGGGATGTGAAACTTGCAATCGAGATAAAATCAATTGAATCAAGAGTGGAAATAGGGAATGAACCTAAGGAGGATTCCCAGAACCTTGTTATTTCTCATTTATATTTCATTTACAATTACGCAATTTTTCTTACATTATTTCACCATCAAAACTCTAAAAAATATTTAGTTTAGCTTTTATCGTTCTTTTAAAGTTCACACATTTTCCTTTGTACTTAACTTGTTTCCCTGTGGAAATCGACACCCCAAAGTTGTACTACAACTACCATGTTATACTTTGGGCGTAATCAAATTTTGGCGCCGTTGCCGGGGAAACACGCTTAAGTATAATGAAACTTGTCAACTTTGAGTGTGACGGTAAAAAAAAAAAAAAAACAAAAACAAAAATCGTAAATATTTTTCTTTTCAGCAGTTTGTAAATACGGTAATATCATTCATTTACTTTTGTTTTGATTTTCTAATTTTCTTTTATTATTCTGTTTTATTTATCTGTTTATTATTCTGTTTTTATTTATCTGTTTATTATTCTGTTTTATTTATCTGTTTATTATTCTGTTTTATTTATCTGTTTATTATTCTGTTTTATTTAGTTGTTTATTACTCTGTTTTATTTATTTGTTTATTATCCTCTTTTTATTTATCTGTTTATTATTCTGTTTTTATTTATCTGTTTATTACTCTGTTTTACTTATTTGTTTATTATTCTGTTTTATTTATTTGTTTATTATTCTGTTTTATTTATTTGTTTATTATTCTGTTTTATTTATTAGTTTATTATATTGTTTTATTTATTTATTCCCCCTCTAAATTAATTGGTGCATGCTTAGACCGAGAGATTTGCGAGGTAGATTCATTAGAGGACCCGAATTAGAGTTACCCTCTCCTTCCACCTCCATTGGTGAAACCTCACCCAGATCAAACCATAGTGCACCCCCATCAGAGAATTTAGAGGATTTTGTTAACATGGCTGAAAATCCTAATGAGAATGGCGCTAGGACACTTAAATATTACCTACATCCTAGCCGGACAGCCACACCATCGTGCATTATGTTTCCAGCCAATACCCGTCATTAAGATTTTAAAACAGGGATGATACAACTTCTCCCTACTTTTCATGGCATGGAAAACGAAAACCCTTATGTGCACATTAGAGAATTTGAGGAAGTAGTTGCGACTTTTCATAGTCACGATGCAACTAATGATATTGTGAGACTCAAGTTTTTTCCTTTCTCTTTGAAGGATAAAGCTAAGAGTTGGTTATACTCGCTGAGACCACGATCAATTGGGTCATGGAATGAGATGACCCAAGTCTTTTTTAACAAGTACTTCCCTCAACATAAGACTAACGCTTTGAAAAGACAAATCTCCACCTTTGCACAAAAGGAAAACGAGACTTTGTATCAGTCTTGGGAGAAATTTAAAGAGCTGTTAAGTATGTGTCCACATCATGGGTACGAAAATTGGCGTTTAGTGAGCTATTTCTATGAGGGTCTTACCTATAGAGAACGCCAATTTTTCGAGATGATGTGTAATGGAGAGTTTCTGCAAAAAAAACCCTGATGAGGCTATTGAGTACCTCAATGAGCTTACTGAGAAAGCTCACACATGGACTGGACCTAGTGCTACTGAGAGCACAAATAGGTCACGACCTAGTGGTGGAGGAATCTACCATCTTAGGGAAGAGGATAACCTTAAGGCCAAGGTCGAGATGCTTACTAGGGAGTTGGAGGCATTAAAAACGAAAAAACCAACACACATTGTTAATCAGGCTGAACCTTTAGAATCATGTTTTGTGTGTGGCGGGGTTGATCATCCCGCTCAAGATTGTCCCACATTTGTTGACATGAGAAGGCTGTACGAGGAACAATGCAATACTTTAGGCATGTACAAGAAACCCTCAGCACCCTTCTCTAATACTTATAATCCGGAGTGGCGAAATCACCCCAACTTCAATTGGAAATCTGAGAATCAGCAACATGTGCAGCCCCCTAGATCATACCCAGCACCTTATCATGCACCCTCATCCTCTAGGAACTCTTTAGAAGACTCCTTGTATACTTTTATAGAAGCACAAGGCAAGACAAACCAAAAGTGTGAGGCATTAATTACACAGTTGGTTGAGGAAAACAAAGAAATAAGGAGCCAAGTGTCTAAATTAATGAGCTCCTTGAGTGTCACTGAGCGAGGTAAGTTCCCTGCCCAAGCTCAGTCCATACCTCACGGTCAACATATGGCACAAGGAAATTTGAAAGATGTAAATGCCATTGTGACCCGAAGTGGTAAGTCACTACAAATTCCACCAGAGAATAAACCCGAGAAGGTGAAGGGTCAAACCAGTAGTGAAACCGAGTTGCCTACAAACCCTGAAGTGACCAAAAGTCCTGTTAAGGCCCCATTCCCCCAAGCCTTATAATCCAACAAGAAAAATCTAGAAATGAATGATGAAATCCTTGAGAAATTAAGGCAAGTGAAACTTAATCTCCCCCTTTTGCATGTGATTAAACAAGTCCCCACCTATGCAAAAGTTCTCAAAGATTTATGCACAATTAAGAGGAAACATCATGTCAAGAAAACAGCTTTCCTAACTGAGAAAGTTAGTGCCCTAATTGAGCAAAGAATTCCCCTGAAATACAAAGATCCGGGCTATCCTACCATTGCTTGCAGCATTGGAAATCATGAGGTTGGACAAGCCTTACTAGATCTAGGAGCTAGTGTAAACCTGATGCTATTTTCCATTTACTTACAGCTGAGGTTAGGAGAAATCAAACCAACCGGCGTGGTTGATCGCTCAGTCAAAGTATCCCGAGGTGTGGTTGAGGATGTTTTGATTCAAATTGATAAATTTTATTATTCTGTTGATTTCTTAATTCTTGATACTACTTCTGCTGTAGACACTAACTCTAAAATCCCTTTGATTTTGGGTAGACCTTTTCTTGCTACTACGAATGCTCTAATAAATTGTAGGAATGGTCTCATGAAGCTGTCCTTTGGCAACATGACCCTTGAAGTAAATATTTTCAATGTTGCAAAATAGCTCGAAGATGAGGACGAAAACCACCAGCTTTACATGATCGAGTCACTCGTCAATGAGAGAGTTTTCTTAACTCATGATTATGACCCTTTTGAAAATTTTCTTGTTAATTCTGAGATAGATTTATTTGATGATAAAACTGATATAATTGATATATGTGTTGTTTTTGACAAATCTCAGGATTATGGAAATTGGGAATGGCAACCAAGGTTTGAGGAGTTGCCTAAAAGAAGCAAGACTCAAGTCCCTTCAAGTGTGGAAGCACCTAAAGTCGAATTAAAGCCACTACCTAAGGGTCTAAAACATGCTTTTCTCAGTCCAGGTGATACCTTTTCTGTTATTATTTCTTCTGAATTATCTGAGACCTAAGGTAAGAGATTAATTCAAACTTTAAATGAACACAAATCAGCCCTGGGATGGAGCATGGCTGATTTAAAGGGAATTAGTCCCCTGATATGTTCCCATAAAATAAATTTGGATGAAGGAACCAGTCCTCGTAGAGACCCTCAACGTAGGCTTAACCTCACTATGAAAGAAGTAGTGAAAAATGAAGTACTGAAACTATTAGATGCGAGTATTATATATCTCATAGCTGATAGTAAGTGGGTAAGCCCTACACAAGTTGTCCCGAAAAAGTCCGGAGTCACTGTGATAAAAAAATGACCTAGGAGAATTAGTCCCTACCAAACTTGTGAACGGGTGGTGTGTGTGCATTGATTACATAAAATTAAATGCTGCCACCAAGAAAGACCACTTCCCACTCCCTTTTATTGACCAAATTCTTGAGCGTGTAGCTGGTCATCCCTACTACTATTTTCTAGATGGTTATTCTGGTTATTATCAAATAGAAATTACATTAGAAGACCAAGAAAAGACCACCTTTACTTGTCCCTTTGGCACCTATGCTTTTCGTAGAATGCCATTTGGATTATGTAATGCCCCTGCTATTTTTCAACGTCATTTTTAGTGACATGGTTGAAAATTGCATGGAGGTTTTTATGGATGACCTAACTGTTTTTTGATCTTCATTTGAAACATGCTTAATGAATTTAGAAAGAGTATTAATTCGCTGTGAGGAAAAAGAATTGGTTTTAAATTGGGAAAAGTGCCATTTCATGGTACCATCCGGTATTGTCTTAGGGTATATTGTCTCTTCTAAAGGAATAGAGGTTGATCAATCTAAGATTGAGTTAATCTCTAAATTGCCTACCCCTAAGACAATAAAGGATGTGAGATCTTTCCTTGGTCATGCAGGTTTTTATAGGAGGTTCATACAAAATTTTTCAAAAATATCTAGACCACTATGTGCCCTCCTAGTTAAAGATACCCCCTTTGAGTGGAGTCAAGCTTGTCAAGAGGCCTTTAAACCGTTGATTGGCAAGCTTACTTCCGCACCTATAATGTAGTCACCAGATTGGACTTTACCTTTTGAAATCATGTGCGATGCTAGTGACTACGCTGTAGGTGCTGTTCTTGGACAGCGAAGGGAAGGTAAACCTTTTGTCATTTACTATGCTAGTAAGACTTTAAATAGTGCTCAAATGAATTACTCTACAACTGAAAAAGAGTTGCTAGTTGTAGTATTTGCTTTAGATAAATTTTGTGCTCATCTAATTGGTTTTCCTATCCTTATTTTTATAGATCATGCAGCCCTCAAGTATCTTCTTACGAAGAAGGTTGCTAAGGCACGACTAATCCGATGGATCCTCCTCTTGCAAGAATTTGATATCACCATCAAGGATAAAAAAAAGGAGTGGAGAACGTAGTAGCTGACCATTTATCTAGACTCACTTTTGAGGACACTTGTGATGACATGCCAATCAAAGATGATTTTCCCGATGAGCAATTACTCTCCATTACTTCTTTACCATGGTTTGCTCACATCGTAAATTATTTGGCTACAGGTGAGATACCTATGGATTGGAGCACTCAAGACAAGAGGAAATTCTTATATGAGGTACATAATTTTTATTGGGATGACCCCTATCATTTCAAGTACTGCCCTGACCAAATTCTAAGGTATTGCATCCCTAATGAAGAGATTTCCAGTGTCTTAGAATTTTGTCACTCTCAAGCTTGTGGAGGCCACTTTTTGATGAAAAAAACCGCTGCAAAAATTTTGTAGTGTGGATTTTATTGGTCTACTTTGTTTAAAGATACAAACACCTATTGTCGCTCTTGTAAAAGATGTCAAAAGTTAGGAGTTGTGTCTCACCAAAATATGATGCCCCTTAACCCTATTTTAGTGATTGAAATCTTTGATTGTTGGGGCATCGATTTCATGGGACCCTTCCCTCCTTCCTTCGGGTACCAGTATATCATTGTAGCAATAGATTATGTATCCAAGTGGGTAGAGGCAGCAGCTTGTCGAAACAATGATAATGGAACGGTGATTAAATTCCTTAAAGAAAAGGTGTTATCTCGATTTGGTACACCACGTGCTATAATTAGTGATCGAGGTACACATTTTTGCAACCGTTCCTTTGAAGCTTTAATGAAAAAATTTGGGGTATTACATAAAATCTCTACTGCCTATCATCCTCAGACTAGTGGACAAGTAGAGCTTGCTAATAGGGAGATTAAACAAATTTTAGAAAAAACGGTTAACCCCGATCGCAAAGATTGGTCTTTGAGACTAATTGATGCGCTTTGGGCTTACCGTACAGCCTTTAAAACTCCCTTAGGTATGTCACCCTATCAGCTTGTTTTTGGAAAGCCTTGCCACTTACCCGTGGAGCTCGAGCATCGAGCTTATTGGGCCATCAAGTCTTTCAATTTTGACATGGGCGAAGCGGGTAAACTTCGAAAATATCAGCTGACCGAGTTAGAAGAATTAAGAAACGATGCTTATGAAAATTCTAGAATCTATAAGGCTAAGATGAAAGTATTCCATGACAAAAACATTTTGAGGAAAACATTTAAACCCAATGATCGGGTATTCTTATACGACTCTAGACTTCATAAGCATCTTGGAAAACTTCGGTCAAGATGGACCAGCCCTTTTATAGTTAAAAATGTTTTTGAAAATGGGGCGGCAGAAATTGAGGATACTAGAGATGGTAGGGTCTTTAAAGTAAACGCTCAACGACTTAAGATCTTAATTGATAGACATGATCCGGAGATGGAAGACATTTCGCTTATGGATCCGGTCTATTCACCTTGACCACACAACAAAGGTACGTTATTCCTTTTAATTTTTGTTCTGTTTTTAGTTAGTTTTCATTCAATCTTAATTGTTAGTTTTTAGTTTAGTTCAAATTTCAAAAAAATAAAAATAAAAAATAATAAAAAAAAATAAAAAATATTAATATTAATACTTCGTTGTCAAGTCTTTATTAACTTAGAATTTTGGTTGTGTTAAGTCTATTTTAATTTTTAGTTTCTAGTTGAGTTCAGCGAAAAGAACGGTATGCAGTTCAATTGGTGGTGAGTAATTTTCAGCTTCTGTGCATTTTTGGCCACACAGAGAGTTTCCTTTCCTTTTTCTTTGACATTGAGGTCAATGCAATAATTAGGTTGGGGGTGGAGGAAACATATTTCTTTTCTTTTTTTTCATTGAACTGCTTGGTGTCACTTTCTTTCTTTTCGTTGTTAGGATAAAAAAAAAAACGTTTGTTTGTTTTTAACATGTTTTGTGTTAGCCTTGGAGTTAATTCACATGTCAATGATATGAGCTTAATCGAGATAGCATATAGCATTTAGAAGAAGTTAAATCTTGCTTCGCTTTGAGAATAAATTAAGTGTCAATTTTTCTTTGGTTTGAGACTCTGGTTTGTGGTAAGATTGCATGATTAGTCTAAAGCATTTGGAGAAGTTTTATGCGCGGTTGTTTTGTGAATACTTTTGCAGTCTCTACAAGCTCTAAAACTTATTTGATAATCACTTGAGGCGAAAATCATAGAATGAACACTACTTAGGATATGATATAGGCCATTTTTGGACCGTTTGAGCCTTTTTAAACTTACCCTTGTTATATTTATCGCTAGTCACCTATTTGAGCCTTTTTCTTGAAAAGAAAAATTGAGCCTTATTTCTTTCGATAAACCATTTACTTACATTTATGAGCCTAAAAATATTTTATCCTTACCTCTCTTTTAAAAGAACTTAGTTATACACATGTTGTGAGAAGCACTTAAAAGGAGTAAGGGTGGAAATATGAGAAAATATTACTACCATAACCCAAGTACATTAAAAGAGATAAGTTGGGGGTTGTGGAAAAGAAAAGAAAAGAATGAAAGAGGAGGTGAATGTTCTTATGCCAAAATAAAAAAACAAAAAATGAATTATGGCAAAGAAAGAAGAAAAAAAAATGGTGATTTATTGCGAGAAATGCTCGAAAAAATGGTTGAAAGAGTTGGGTGTTGAAGTAAGGTTATCTTGTGCTTAAAGTGGTTGTGTTTAAATTAAGAGACTTAGTTCTTTTATTTGTTTAAACTTTCCCGTTCTCTCTTGACCTTTACCCTAGCCTAACGTTGCAAGCTTATTAAAGACCTATTGATCCAATGAAGTGTGATTTTTCTACATAGTGGAGAGTGATTTGAAAAGTGAGCATATGGAGCTTGATTTGTGATTGATGTCATGCAAATTAATATGTTTTTAGAGGCCAAGACTTGTATTCATGATATGTTGTGCATAAAATCATTCGGGTGTTCGGACTAATGTATTGTGATAAGATGGATGGTAAGAGTCGATAACGATTTTAAGGTTGACATTTGGATTATTCTTGGACCTGAATGATATTTAATGATTCTATGTGCTATATGTTATGCATGATTTTTGAGACAGATTTTTGAATCACTCTTGGTTAACGCCAGCATTGCTGTATTTTGTTTTGATTTCTAAATAAAGAATTCATTTCATGCCTTTCGCTTGAATTGCTAGGGACTAGCAATAAGCTAGCCGGGGGTTGTGATGAGAGTCATAAAATGCATCTAAACAATACTTAATTGTTAACATTTTAGGATTGATCTCGGTTGTAATCGCACTTTTACATGCTGATAACTCTAAAGTGATATTCATAAATCATTGACTTAATTTGATGCATTTTCAGGTGCTTTGAGTACAAAAGAGATAATAAAGCGATCCATGTTTAAAGCACCAAAAGATCTTGGGTGTCGGTCCTCGTTTTTGTCCAAGGTTTAGACGTGTCCAAACATGATTCAAAGATGGTTAAAGTCTAAACCAAGGCTGGAGTAATAAAGTACAGTAAGTTAAAAGACTGCACACAAGTGTGTGCATCACTTTGGAGCAAGTTAAGGGTAGGCACACTAGTGTGTGCACTTCTGCATACAAGCTGAAGGAGTTTCACTGAATTTCCAGAATTTCCCGTACAGATCAATCATCTTTGCATATTAAACTGTATTGATGTAGGAAGAACCAAGAGATGAGCCATATATGCTTAGAAATATCCAGAAGTCTATTTTCTGGAGAATTTTATGGTTCGTAAAAATAATTTTTCTAGAGAAAGTTATGGCAGTTTTAGTGGAAACAGTTCAGGCCAGCACAGCAGGCCCAGACGCACAACACGGCCCACTCGCCTCTTGACCTGATTAGGGCAAGCAAGTGACATTTTTCCAAGACCAAAATACCCCTAGCTACTACTTGTAATCTATAAATATCTCCTTAAGGAGTGTACAGCCAGGCATTCAAATAATTCAAGAGAGAAAGGAAGCAAGGAAGGAAGGAAGAGAGAAAAACATAGAGGATCATGGATCCCAAATCCAACATTCTTCCATTTTATTTTTAAGTTTCTTGAGGGCTAAAATCAAGGGGGGAGAGCATCCATATTGTTCTTCCACCTTGAACTCCATGGCCAAATCAAGGAGAGAGCATCCTTATTGTTCTTCCACCTTGATTTCCATGGCCAACTAGTCTTCACACAAGGGAAAAGGATGAATCCTTAGGGATTTATTGTTCCTTATTTCCTTCTTGATTCAGTTGTACGGATTTAATGTTGAATATTGTTTTATGAATTATTCATTGATTAAGTAAGAAGGATTTGAGTTCATGTGATAGATGCACTTTTTATTCTTCTTCTTTTAGATTCTCTTAATCCGGTGATTGCATCCTTCTCCTCCATTGAGGTTGTTTGGATGTGATTGATTCCGGTAGATTTATTTTACTGATTGTCCATTACTGCGATATTGTCATTGTGATATATTGTCGTTTCTTGATAATCTTTAAGATCGGTCATGTGTGCTTGAACCGAAATCAATGAGTGATTTGTAGCAATTATATTAGAGTTATAAATGTGCTTGATTGAATATATTCTGATTGTTTGTTTGGGATGTGAAACTTGCAATCGAGATAAAATCAATTGAATCAAGAGTGGAAATAGGGAACGAACCTAAGGAGGATTCCCAGAACCTTGTTATTTCTCATTTATATTTCATTTACAATTATGCAATTTTTCTTACATTATTTCACCATCAAAACTCTAAAAAATATTTAGTTTAGCTTTTATCGTTCTTTTAAAGTTCACACATTTTCCTTTGTACTTAACTTGTTTCCCTGTGGAAATCGACACCCCAAAGTTGTACTACAACTACCGTGTTATACTTTGGGCGTAATCAGGTGTCCAATGGACAAGGTGGCATTACCGTCACATACATTTGGTTGTATATGACTAGTGGGAAGAAATTGAATCTATTTTAGATCACCGATTAGCAACCGTATGGGTTTTTGAGTATTTTTACTCATAACTTAATGGGTTTAAGGGCAGACGAGATGAAGTTACTGTAACGTACATTTGGTCGTATGTGTCCAGTGGGAAAAAAAACGGAATCCATTTCGGATCATTTGTTACCAACAGTGTTGGATTTTACGCATTTTTACTTGTAACTTAGCCGGTTTAAGGGCAAAAGTGTAAAGTAGTTGTCTAATAGACGAGGCAGGGTTATTGTCACGTACATTTGGTCGTATGTGACTAGTCGGAAGAAATGGAACCCATTTTCGATCACCGGTTACCAACAGTGTGGGTCATCAGACATTTTTACTCACAACTTAGCGGGTTTAAGGGTAAAAGTGTAAAGTATTTGTCTAATTGATGAGACGAGGTTACTGTCATGTATGTTTGGTCGTATGTGACTAGTCGAAAGAAATGGAATCCATTTCGGATTACCCATTACGAACCGTATGAGTTTTCAGGTATTTTTACTCACAACTTAGCGGGTTTAAGGACAAAAGTGCAAAGTAGTTGTCTAATAGACGAGGCGGGGTTACCATCACATATATTTGGTCGTATATGACTAGTGGGAAGAAACGGGTTTTTAAACATTTTTACTCGTAACTTAAAGGGTTCAAGGAGAAAAGTGTAAAGTAGTTGTCTTATAGACGAACCGGGGTTACCATCATGTATGTTTGGTTGTATGTGACTAGTGAGAAGAAATATAATCTATTTCGGATTACTTGTTGCCGACGGTGTGGTTTTTAGGTATTTTTACTCGTAATATAGTTGATTTAAGGGAAAAAGTGTAAAGTAGTTGTCTAATAGATGAGGTGGGGTTGTCGTCATGTACGTTTGATCATATATGACTAGTGGGAAGAAACAAAATCCATTTTGGGTAGCTAATTTCTATTTTTGTTTTTGTATATTTTAATTGTTATATATATAATGACAATAAATTTGATCATGTAATTTGTTCTCTTTTATAGGATCTAGCTGCGGAGGATGATGTTGAGCATATGGGCCATGACACAGACCTGGTCGACCCATGATTCCATTTTTAGACTATTGTATTCAAGGAATTTCGTATATTGTATTGTTGAATTTATTTTAATTTGTATTTTTTAAATAATATTTTGTTAATTTACGAAATATTTTGTATTTTCAAATATGTTTTATTTTGTACTTTTAAAATGCATTTCAAACAGGTCGAATAGGTTTTAACAAGGAAAAAAAAAATTTATTTTAACATATATTATTAATAATTTCATGAAAATTAATTTTTTGAAATTATTATTACTAAGGGAATAATTTTTTTTAAAAATGATTACCGAGAGAAATAATGAATATTTTAATTTTTTTGTAATCCTAAGTAAAAATAATTAATTTCATAAAAAAAATAATTATTGAGGGCCACTCCATTGGTAATATCATCATCACCAAGGGCAATTCAGTTCCTCGATAGATTAGGTCTTATCATTGATGGATTATGACCGTCGATGATAAGTCTTTTTCTTGTAGTGTTTGCTAGAGAACCAAGACCAAGAGAGGTTTAAGAAGCAGTCAACTAACCTCATGGACTTGACTTCCACCACCTCCACCATGCCTTGGGGACCATTCTGATTGGCCATTTTTGTCATACTCAATTTGAATTGAATCGATTATAAATCCCCAAGTTACACGTATTCGTCTTACGGTTGTGTAAGTCTCATCATCCCAAGGATTTCCACCTTCACCTCCAAATGGTCCGACACTTATGGAATCCATGATGTTGAAATTAGTTGAGCTCCACTTCCACCTCAAGTTGCTGAGCTCTTGGAGGAAACTACCAAAGCCAAAGAATACTGTAGATTTGCATTTGAAAATATAATTAAAACATTAGAACGGACGAAATTAAGTAAGATAATGGCCAAGGCTGATTATTCTATAAATACCTCAACCTCCTTCCCTCCCTCCGATGGAGTGCTGGATCCTTTAGGAGAAGTTTCTTTAAACGAAAAGAAAGAACTATAAGCGAATCCTTACTAGCTGGATATATATAATGAATATAAAGAACGACTATGCGGTTTGAGTAGACAACTTCAATTCTGAAGAAGAAAGGGAATTATTAATTACATAAAAAATAATTAGAACAAGTTGCAGTCAGATTTGGGTACGTGTCCATGAACAGTAAGAATCGACGTCAACTTGACTGGTTTAATTAATTACAAGTTGCAGTAATATATGAAATGTTAATTAGGTTGTATAAATCAATGTTTCTTTAACTACTTTCGCACGACAAGTTGCAGTCAGTATACGAAATGTTAATTAGGTTGTATAAATCAATGTTTCAATGGCGTGGGCAATCCGTTTTGATTCGATGATAATCAATGTTTTCAACGGGTTGGGTAATCCGTTTTATTTTGATGATGCAAGATGTATTTTAAAATTTTTATAAAATAATAATAAATAAATAATTAAAATAATATAAATCTATATTATTAATAAAGTCAAAATCTCTATTTAGTGTCTACTCTTCAAAATATCTCACAAATCCCTACTTAAGTATCAAATATTTAACTAAGACTATATATATAATTCAATTTACTCCAACTACACCACATTTTCTCTCATGTTTTTCTCTCATACTATCCAACTTATACTTAACTTTTTCATTTTCCTTATCTTTCTTTAACTTCAATTCATATGTTTCTTTCTTACGATTCCACTTAAACTTAACTTTACTACTCTTCTTATCTCTCTTATCTTCAATTCATGTTGATTTTCTCTGTTCCTCTTTATCTTCTCCACATTTTCAATTGTTCTTATTTTTTTTTGATTATTCTAACCGGATTGTTCTTTTCTTGGAGTTTATTTGCAGGTTCAGTTTTCTAATTGAGAATATGTAGTAATTATGTTTGACATGCTTATAAATAAAAAGATAATTGTTAACCTATTGTTTTATCACCTAAATAGCATATCAACACACACTATACTAGTTCTTATATAAAGTCCACATATTTCATATCGAATCCAAAATTTAGAATATGAATCTAAGTCCAACTTTTTCATTATGCACAAACTACATAGTCCTACATATTTAGTTTGAACTTTGAATGACATTTCTTTTGGAAAGTTTGCTTTTAAAATTAACTTAGGAAAAAAATGCCTTCATGGTTTAGTTAAAGAGAATGTTTCATGAAAAAACATGAATTTTATCTGAATTCGAAGTCTGAAACGTGAATACAAAATATCTAAATCACATCATTTCATTTTCATCTTGGTGTTGACATATTTCACATGGAATCAAAAATTTAGAAAAATCTTGGCAACTTTCAATTGAATTTCCAGAAACAAACAAATTATTAAAAGCAGAGTAAAAGCAATAAATTTTTCGTGAGGTTGTCAATTTTCTTTTTTTTCCACATTTGGTCATGATCAGTGTTTTTAGAGACGAGAGTATTAGGCGAGGTGTTTTACATCAATGAGATGAAGCGTAAGCCCCGAAGCGTTGAGACGTAAGCCTTTTGAAACGTTAGGGTATTTTGAATAAAATAATATTAATTAAATTATAAAAATACTAAAAAATTGAAATAATGTAAATAAATTAATTATCAATAAATTTTACTAACTTAAGACCTATGAATGAATATTTATCAAAATATTTTTACACAAATATCAAACAATTTGATGAAAATTTTAATCACATCTGATATTAGACGTACACTACCGTTTGTTGCATATGTATCTATCAATTTACACTATGATCCTCCAATATAGTTGTTCCATTTATAATGATGTCCAATCAAAATGTTGAAAATTTAAAATTCTAACCTGAAAATCCGGGTAAGTCTTTTGAATCTTTTGGGGCGTTTCGAAATTTTAATAAAATAATATTAATTAATTAATTAGAATAATAAAATAATTTTAATTAATTTTTATCAAAGTTTAATACTTTACAAACTCTTTATAGCGTGATAATTATAATTTTATAAATATTAATATATATTTATATATAAATTATATGAAGTATAACTTATATTTCTCTATTGTTGTAATTTGTAAGTGATTAATTAAATAGTTTGTAATTATTATTAAGATAGCTAATATGTATTATATATTTATGAAGTATAAAAATGTCATAATAAGAGTGCTGGCTTAGTGGTTAAGATTTAAAACATTTTAGGTCATGGGCTGATTTCATTTAACTCAAAACGACGTCGTTTTGGTTCCGCCACTGGGCTTTTTGGCCCGATTTTTAAAAAACTGGTCACAACTGACTTATGTTACTTAGCTCGGTGTCATTCAAGTCTTATGTCTTTCTTATTTGAATAAAATTATAATTATTTAATTATTTTAAAATTTTAAGTTGATAAATAATCCAATTAATTGCTTATACTTTAATACATATTTTCACATGCAAATCAACTAAAAAATTTAAAGTTTTGTAGGTGAAATTCAAATATAAGAAATCTCAAATTAAAGGGTAAAAAACTTGATGAAATATTAAATGAAAAATAGCATCCTTAAAATCAAAATATGAAGCTTTGATATAATATTAAGAAACAATTGAGTTACCAACTATCTTAAAAACTTAAACAAATGAAAAAGAACTCAACTAATATTAAAATGCACGAACAAGAATGAGTACAAATGGTTCCGCAAGTAAAATTCACACATCAATTGTCACTCATAATAGATAACAACACTCAGTTAAATGCAAAATCAAATGTAGGTTTTGTGGTGATAGTAAAATATATATCTCAAGATACTAAGCAATAAAATTGCGCCACATAGAAACGAAATGAAAATTTAATTTTTAATTTCTCTGTGTTACTAATAGATTTCAAAATTTTACTAAAAAAAGTTCGTAAAGTTATCAATAAAATTTCACAAGAAAAAAAACATACATCCTTACAATGCATAGACGGCGTTCAAACAATGTGATTTAACCTCGTTTAAATACCAACCCAGACAATGTCATAGCTGGTATCAATCCTCCAACAAAAATCATCATTGAGGGCCACAAAGCAAAATTAGTAAAGTGATTATAGTTAATCAAGCTCGTGATTTGATTGTTGGGTTATATCCCAGCACTGTGGTGGCCCATGGATTTGGTGGGTGGAGCATTTGGAATAGATTTTGACCCATTAAATGAGGTTGGGCTCGGGTTAAATTCCTATCTAATGACTAAAACAGCATCATTATCACAAAAGCGTGATGTCAAATGAGTATAGATTTTTGGTTGGTTAAGAATTATTAAGTTTAAATCAATTGAAAACTTTATTGATAATTTTAACAATTTTATTAATAATATCAATTTTTGAATCTCACATTTATATTGATATTACCAATGAAACTTTTAAAATTATCAATAAAATTTATAACTGATCTAAATCAATAAATTTAAACCTGAACTGATAAGTATTTTTACTAAAGGATAGCCGTTGGACACTCCAATAAACAACATCCGGGTAAAATCGAAGCATCTATAAGTAGACTTTTGTGTAAACTAAATATAATACAAAAGCGGGTCGAATTTAAAAAAAAAAAAAAGAATTCAAACACCAAGAAGACATGTTTCTTGATGATGATTTAGGAATTACAAATTGATGGTATTATCACCTTTTATATAATTTAATTTAGGAATTGCTTATCTTCTCTGTTTTGGTGCTAGATATCATATATATATTTATTCAGGGTTAACATCCAGTAATTGACACTTATTTTTAACACTCAATTATAAATCAATTAGACATCATTTTTCATTCATTATAGTGTTTTTCTTACTTGCTATGATGATTTTCAAGAATACAATAATTCATTACTAATCAAACTTCATTACATGACGAAAAATTACTAGTAATATAAAAAAAAAAATAATTTGAATTTAAATTAATTAATTTTCAATAAAATTTAATATTTTTATTAACTTTAGAGCATATAAATTATAATAATAATTATATATATATATTTACACATATATTATATATATATATATTGATTGTTGTAATTTGTAAGTGATTAATTAAATAATTTGTAGTTATTATTAAATCAGATAAAATGTAATAAATATTTATGAAGTGCAATGATATTATAACAAGAACAACTAGGTCAGTGGTTAAGGTTTGTATCCCTATTCTTTTGAGCATAGGTTTGAGTATTAGACTTAAACTTTTTTCTTTTGAATTTTAAGGTTTTTATAAAAATTTCAACGGAGTGTATGCCTCGATCACTAGCACGTAAAAGGTGTACGTTCCGACGTAGGAGTAAGCTACGGAACAAAAGACATATGCCTAATGAAAAAAAAACACTTAAAATATTGTACCTCAGGAGTTTTGCTTACGCCCTGCTTCTGGGCAAGCTTAGAAAACACTTTTGTAAACACCGGTATAAATTAGTCAATTGCTTTTTTTTCTTGTTTCTTTTTTATTATATGGTGAAAAAAAGATTGGTCGAATTAAAAAACGTAAGGCTGACAAAATTGAAAGAAAAATAAGAAAGGTTTACTCCCTTTTCAATTTTATATAAAAACTAAAATAAAAAAAATAAGGTCTATCTCATACCAAATCGATGTTAATTAAGATAGTATTATGAGTTTTATAGTATTATATTTACAGATTTTGCAAACTGCCAAATTGTATTATACTAAGATTCTACATTATTCTTCAACTCAATAAAAAATTGTTTTTAAAGAGGATTTAGAATCTTAAAATCCTGAAGTAAGGAAAAAAAAAATGAAAAGACGAACAATTCAAAACTTTCCTTTGTGAATTGGCAACTTGAAAGTTGGAAACGGGGCTTCCCTCTTCACCGTAGTGATTCAACAAGAGTCAGACAAGGACTTCTTCTCCCTAGTCTTTATGATTCGGTTGTCCTTTCGATCAAGAACAATGGTTGGACAATAAATGCCTCTCACGCTCATTAAACTAAAGACGAATCCCACGCACACAGGGAAACGCATCTAGGACGTGTGCTTACATCCGACGGAGATAGGCCGCCGAATTTCACGGATTGGTATGTTAGAATAATATATTCTATTTGGTATTTTAATTAGATTTTCTTTATTTGATTAATTTATATTTGGTATATATTTATAAATTCAATACAATTATTCTCTTCCAAAATCTCACACCTTTTTTATTTTTTTATCGTAAGTATCAAAGCTTAGGTTTTTTTTTCTGTGTTTTGTCTTGAATTTCGATGGCGTGCGTGTTTTCTTTTGGCTTCTCTTTTTTACCAAACACGTTATGTTGCTCCTGATTTGTTGTCTTTTGTCGTTCCGATATGAAAATCAACTGCACTGATCATCTTGCTGGCAACAGGCACCTTCACCGACAAGTTTCCATACTGTTCCGACTGGCCAAGCTTCCTCCCGCACCAGGTCAATCAACGACCCGTCCTTGCTCACCATTCCACTGACTTTCAGTTGTTGCCGCAATTTATTTGCTTGAGTTTTCTAGTTCTGCGACATCAGCCCAATATCATACAAGTGGCCCAGCATCATACAAGTTGTCTGCCACATCATCACGTCGACCAAAGCCTTTGACCAACCCGTTTCAAGGTTCTGTTGATTGGTTTCTGTCCCAATCAGAGTGGTTCTTAGCATTTTTCGATGAGTTCTTTTTTATTTTGAAGTCCGTTTTCTCAAATTTTACTCCTATAATTCAGTTATCTTTATTAAGTTACGAGGACTCTTATTACAGACAAATCTGATGTTGCACAATCTATTTAAACTATTTTGAATGACTTTAATTATTATTTTTGGGTACATGACATGTCTAGTTTTCTTAAAGGCCGTAAATTTTGGTGTTATGTCACTGGTGATATTAAAATTTCTATTCGTAAAGAAGAAGAGAATGCTGAAAAATTTGTTGAACAATTAGAGGATTAACGTAGTAAGAATCATCAAATCATTATATGGTTTCAAAACATATTTCTCCCATCAATTAATGGTCAGTTTCGTCGTTATGAAACTGTTAAAGAGGTTTGGGATTTCTTAGCACAACATTATACTACTGCACATCTTGCTCATCAGTACCAACTTAGGTAATTTTCATATTATGAAACAAACTCTTGGACAATCTAAAATTGATTTTCTTGCTGAGATGCATTTTGTGTGGGATCAATTAGAGGTTTTTGAGCATGTTTGGACTAATATTATTGATGCTGACAAGTTTGTGGTTTATTGTAATAATATACGCTTGATTCAGCTTTTGATATCTTTAACTAATGCTTTTGAATCTTCAAGAGCCTCTCTTCTTTATCTCACACCTCTGCCTACTCTTGAAAGTGCAATTTCTGTATTGATTTCTGAAGAAACTCGTCTTGGTACATTGCGATCTTAGTGCACTGATACTGTCCTTTTCATTCTTGCTGCTCGTAATTCCACGATCACATTGTCCTTACCTAATAACTATTTAATTCCTAAGTTTTCTTTGAATCTTATTTATGTTGGACAACTATGTGACCTTGGTCTTCATGCTCTTTTTTTTGGGTCAAACTTGTGTTGTATAGGATCTTCAGATGGGACAGACTCGGGACCGACCGTAAAGTGGGACGCCTATTTGAGCTCATCAACCTTAATATTCCACCTTGCATTTTTTGCTTCCGCTTCAGTATTAGATATTTCTCCTCTGAGTCTTTGGCATTCGCGTTTAGGTCATGATTCTGTTAGTTGCGTCAGTTATTTTCTACTTGTTCTTTAGGCTCTATTAAGGATGATAATTTTGATTATTTGTCATGTCAACTTGCTAAACAAGCTGTTTTACCTTTTAATAATAGTACTTCAGTTTTATTTGCTCCTTTTGACTTATTTCATTATGATGTTTGGGGTCCTTCTCCTAATGCCACTATAGGGGATCAAAATACTTTGTCATTTTGTTGATGATTTTTCTCGTTACACTTAGTTGTATCTTATGCGCACTCGTTCTGAATTACCATAGATTTATCAAAACTTTGTTGTTATAGTTAAGACTCAATTTTCTTGTTCCATTAAAACTTTTCATGCTAACAATGCCATTGAATATTTAAAATCTAGTTTTTTTGTTTTTCTCTAGAGCCAAGATACTCTTCCTCATCATTCATGTCATGGAACTTCTCAACAAAATAGACACACTGAATGCAAACATAGACATTTCCTTGAAACTGTTTGTGCCTTAGTCATTTCTACCTCTTGTCTTGAGCCTTTTTTAGGGAAAGTTGTAACAACCTATCTCAGTTGGGCCCTACCCGAGACGGTGCCGTCACATTTTATATCCAAGCATGACATGTATGCAACAACTATTGCATTAAATTTAAAACAATTACAATTATCTTTTTCTTCAACTATTTTACAAAACAATTAAAACTTTCCTTACAATACTTACAATATGCATGTACATGTACATCTCTTTGCAACTATATATAACTGTTTTTTCTCAATTCTTTCTTTTTTATCCTTTTTTTCTTTCTTTCTTTTTTATTGTCTGAGGATGCCAACCACAAGGACTTATCTAAAACTTATTATGAGTCTCAGGTCAAGAATCTATCGATCTTGTCCGCGGCCTGAAATAATTTAATATGGAAGAATGAGCTTTACAAGCTCAGTGAATTTCAATTAGTAAAAGTACTCGATTTGTATACTTTTAGTCATAATTCAATATCACAATTTACATAGATAATTCAAAATTTTTAATCATTCATTAATTCTCAAATAACATCAATTCACATACATCTCAATCATGATATAGATTTCATTCTTTATATCATATCATATATTTTAATCAATAATCCAACCAACTTATAAATATTATTTCTTATATCATCCTCCTCATTTCTTCATCTCAAATACCTCATTATGTAGTTCACATTCATTTTATCAAAATATGTATATTATCTTGATATTTCAAAATCTCAATTAAATATGAATGCAATGCAATCCATAAGTCTCCATTTAAAATTTCTCATATCTCTTCTCATGTCTCATCATTTCAAATCAGTTACATACTATCACAAGTATGACGAATAGGGACATCTCCTTATGTGCTGACACTCTATCTCTCGAACCAGTTATGGTTATAGTCTCGGATCGGATCACACCATTCCTCTTCTATGATCCTAGCTTGGATCACATCCTTCATCTTCTATGATCTTACTATGCATGTACAATCACATACAAGTATACAAGCATACAATCACAACACATAATTCATATCATAAGAAGAAGTCAATTCAAGGAATTTATTAATCTAACCGATTATACATATATCATCAAGAATTTCCCTTTTCTTCATTTCATCAACTTCATACTCATATCATATTTCACATCAATTTTTATATCATATTGATTTCATTTTAATATTCATACATCACTTCAGTTTATATCTCATATTAATTCATACTCTTATTCATCATTTTCATATTCATTAAACTTTTCTCTTACTTTCTCCAATTTATATGATTCATATTCATAACACATATCACATCAAATTCATATATAATCATAATATATTCAATATTTTTCATATAACATCTTTTATTTCAATTTTAATTCATAGTGTTTTTCTCGCTTGCTAACAGCAAATTGAACTCACAACCTAACACTTAAAACTAATCGTGAATCACTTCAATGTCCTTACTTCTCTCAGCAATTTCACAGGATTGCTGCTCACCACCACCTAACCATAAAATTCTTATCAATCTTACTATCTATACCTTGTACCAGGTTAATTTTATGTATACATGTTCATCTTTCTCAAATTCATAATGAAAATACTTTTCTTTTGATTTGAATCCAAATTCAAATCCTTTTTAAGAAGAATAGAAGGATTTATACTATCAAAATCATAGTTTTTTTATATGGAAGAACAAAAATAATAAAAATTAATTTAATAAAGCTTTTCTAAGAAATTCCTGAAATCAGTCATTGAATCGATTAAATTCAATAACATTTTATGAAATCCTTTGATTCTTCGGTATTTGAGAAAATTTTAGAGAGGGAATGAGTTTTAGAGAGAGAAAATAGAGTTTGAATGAAGAAGAAATGAATTTTGATCGCGAAAAACCTTTATATACTAAACTTTTTGCTTACTAATCGATTGGCTTAGAAATTACCAATCAACCTCCCTGAATTTATTGGTGGACTGCCTAGCAGTTACCAATTCATCGCCCGACCGACTAGTCAAGTTACTAGTCGACTTACCGGTCGACTGCACAAACTTTACCAATTGACTTATCGGTCAACTGCCCCAACTTTACCAATTGACTACCCTAAATTTACTAGTTAACCGCCAACAGTTATTAGTCGACTGTCCAGTCAACTAATCAGGTTACCAGTCGACTGGAAGCCCCCTTAAAGCCTTAATAATTTATTTTTCACTATTTTTATGCATTTTAACTCATTTCTTCATTATATTTTCAAATTAATACCTCAAAATTTCTTTAAACTTGAGTTTTAAATCACTTTCTTCCTTGTAAATTTCTAACTCTTTTTCTTTAAAAATATGTTCAACTTCTTTTCACAAAAACTTCATCTTACTTGTAGACTTCAAATCATTTAATTTATGAATAAATGAAAATTGTAATATAACCTTTATAATTAATAAATTGCCCTTTTATTAAGGGTACAAGTATTATAGAAGTCGTTTTTACTACTGTCTACACCATTAATAGCATTCTTTCGCCTGTCATTCAACATCATGCTCCATATGAACGTTTGTATGGTAGTCCCCCAAATTATACCATTCTTAAAGTATTTGGTTGTACTTGTTTTGTTATTCTTTAACCCCATGAATGTACCAAGTTAGAGCCTCGTGCTAGACTTTGTTGTATTTTAGGCTATGGCATTGAACATAAAGGTTATCAGTGTTGGAATCCTATATTTAACCGACTTTGTATTTCTCATCATGTTGTCTTTTAGGAACACAAGATGTTTTCTTTCTTATCCTATATTTCATCATCTCTAAGTAGCTTTGTTTTATTTTTCACTGATTCATATGTTGAATTATTTCCTGATAATAATGTTTCAAAAAATTTAATTGAGCTCCCACAAGTTTCTTCTAACACTATTATGGCCCAGTTTGGAGAGTTTGCTCATTTTGATGGTTCTATTCCATCTCTTCCTTCTGACTCGATTGTTCACCTCTTTTTTTTCCTGGGTAAGTAAATCACCTGCTCATTTTCATGATTATCATTTTTTTTGTACCATTGCCTCTTAATATGAACCTCAATCCTATCGGGAAACTAGTTATGAAATTCTTTGGCAACAAGCAATGAATGAAGAGTTTCAAGCAATTGTTAAAACTTATACTTGGGATTTGGTTGATTTACCCTACGGTAAAAAAGTAGTTGGTTGTAAGTGGGTCTATAAAATCAAAACTCGTTCTAATGGGTTTTTAGAATGCTATAAAGCACTTGTCTTATCGCTAAAGGTTATGATCAAGAATATGGTATTGACTATGAATAAGCATTTACTCCTATTTCCCATCTTACAAATGTTCATAGTTTTACTTGCTATCATTATAGTACGAAAAAGGACTCTATTTCAAACATACGTAAAAAATGTCTTTCTCAATGATGATTTTGATAAAAAAATTTACATGCAACCTCCTTTTGGTTATGATCATCCATATGATAAAGTGTGTTATCTATGACAAGCTTTCTATGGTCTAAAACAAGCTCCACGAACTTGTTTTGCAAAATTTAGCTCCATTATCAGTCAGTTTGGTTTTACTTCAAGCCCTTATGAGACTTCACTTTTTCTGAAGAAAACTGACTGAGGTTACATTTTTCCTCATGAAAACTGATTGAGGTTACATTTTTCTCCTCTTGTATGTTGATGATATGATCGTTACAGGTGATGATATACATAGTATTTTTGAGCTCAAAGCTTTTCTTAGTTAAGAATTTGAAATGAAAGATTTGGGTTCCCTTAGCTACTTCTTGGGTCATGAAGTATCCTCTGGTTTTGCTGATTATTATTTATCTCAAGCTAAGTATGCTTCTGATCTTCTTACTCGAACTAGTTTGACAAATTACAAAGTTGCCTCTACTCCTCTTGAGGCCAATGTTAAATTCACCTCTATTGATGGTAAACCTCTCAGTGATCATACACTTTATCGTCAATTGGTTAGGAGCTTGGTCTATCTCACTATGACTCATCCTGATCTTGCTTATGCTGTTCATATCGTTAGTCAGTTTATGTTTGCACTTCGTACCACTCATTTTGTTATTGTTCTTTTCATTCTTCAGTATGTCAAAGATAATTTGTTTCATGGTTTGCATTTCTACACACAATCTTCTCTTAAGTTACATGCATATTTTGATGCAGATTGTGTTGGGGATTCTATTGATCGATACTCTACCACTGGTTTTTGTTTTTTCTTGGGTGATTCACTTATTTCCTAGCGCAACAAGAAACAAACTCTTACTTTTAGATCCAGTATTGAGTCAGAATATCGAGCCATTGTTGATACTACTGTTGAACTTCTTTGGCTTTGTTGGTTACTATATGATATAGGTGTTACACGTTCTGTTGCCATCGTTATTTACTGCGATGATCGGAGTGCCATGGCTATTTCTCATAATGATGTTTTTTTAATGGACCAAGCACATTGAGTTGTCATTATATTCGTTAACATATCGGTTGTGGTATCATTCACATTGTTTTTGTTTGCTCTACTGATCATATTGTTGATATCTTCACTAAAGCTCAGTTACCTAGCCTTTTTCTTGAGTCACTTGGCAAAGTCAAGTTGGTATGTATTTTATCACATTGAGTTTGAGGGGGGTGATAGAATAATATATTTTATTCCCCATTTATAAGTAGGTTTTGATTACTTGCCTAATTTATACTTGCCATATATGACTCTTTGTACCACTATATTTACTCTTGTATATTTATAAGTTCAATATACTCTATACAATTCTTCTCTTCCAAAACTTTTTTTCTCTCTTATTTTCTATCAAGTTGGAATGGTGATTTTTGGTTCCTCTATCATGGTGAGTCGGACGGTTGTTGTTGTAATATGCCGAAACAAAGTTAACCAAAAATGGAAATAAACAAGATGCGTATGGAAATTTATGCGAAAAATGGTGATGTGTTCCCCGCCACCATTTCCACCATGTCTTTGGACCATACTGAATGTCCATGTTTATCATACTTAAAAAAAATATATTCAACACCATGATCAGATGCTATCATAGATTACCTCACTTTATCATGATGTCCATCGTCCCATGGACTTCCACCCTGGCCATCATATGGCTCAACAAATTCAGACTTGTATGAATTAGAGATTAGCACCACATATACTCCTATTGAATCGATAGTGGAACCACACTTTCCATGAAATCCAACAATCTTATTGCCACCAAATGATGGAAATGAGAAAAATTGTCTTTTAGCTCCAAAATGTCTATATATTTTATTATTGTTTTCATTTTTAGGAGAGTGGACAACGGAAGAAGTAGAATTTATGTTATGGTGACTAGAGTATTAAATGATAAACTCGTCTGGATTATCTGAAAAATTAATAGATTTAAATAATATAGTAAGAACTAGTTTATGAGGCAGTTTATTTAGCCAATCTTGTAACTTGAAGGTAAGAGCTAGACTAGGAAAAGATTAGTAGAAAAGAAAAGTGAGAGAAAAGAAAAGATGATGTAATGTACTTTCTTGATGATTGGTAGGAAGAAAGTATAAAGAGGAAGGGATACTAGAAAGATTCAAGAGTTTTTCTTTTAGTACAAATCACAATCCTCTCAAATTGGAAGGATTGGCGAGAGAAAAGTAAAATAAGCTATTTTTTTTTATTTTTTTCTTTCTCTTCTAACTTTGTGGCTTCTCTACCAAGAAACACATGATGGAAAGATCAATGTTTTCTTTTCTTCTCTCTCTTCTTTTGTCTCGCATACATTTTTCTTACCAATCATGGTTTTAAGAGATATGTATTGTGATATTAATTTTTATATGAAAGTAAAGAAGAAATTGTAAATGGTTATCATACTTAATACTTATATATTTAAAGCGTCAATATTCAATACTTTTCTAGGTTTTTGAAGAAAATGGAGCATTATCTGGCTTAGAGCACAAATCTAGAAGAATTGGAAACTACTTAATGCGATTGAGCACAAGAAGTTGTGATTGAGCGCAACAGTGCCCATGCCAATGATTGAGTGCACCTGCGCTCGTGTGCTCAAGAAGAAGGCTCGCAAGCACCTGCGCTCGAGCGCACCAGTCTGTGATTGAGCGCACACGTGCATCAATGAATAGTAAAATGACAGAACCTATTTTGGAAAGTAGGGGTAGGGTTTTGTTTTATGAGTTAGGGTTTTCAGATGTCCCTAAACTTTATAAATAGGCCTGTAAACATAGAAAGGGAACGACTTTTGGGGGGATTCGAAGAGAGATTTTGAATACGAATTGACAACTTGTCTAGGAAGTATTCTCGAGTTTATTCTTTCCCTTTATTTTTCTTTATGAAGATGTTTAACATGAAGCTCATGTGTAACTAATTTGCTAGTAGGGCTTGATTGAAGCCTTAATTATGTTTACTCGATAATTCAGTATTGGTGCATTTACGATATTTATATTATGATGTTTAACTTGATTAATGCCTATTTTCTTGAATTCCTCATATGTGTTTGCCTGATCAACATATGCATGTGGTATAGACTAGTTAGTTAAATCGATTTGGATGACTGAGTCATAGGTTTAACAATATTAACAAAAGAAATCCACACCGGGTTCTTGGATTAATCAACATGAGAAACCGAGAGTATATATCATGCCCTAGGTCTCGTGTGTTTGTCGATTTCCATAGATACTATACTTTCTTAAGGAACAACTTAGTATACACCATGCTAAATCCTTTGAGAAAGAAAATAGTTAGAGTATACACCATGCCTAACTCGTTGCTTAGGAAAATCAATAGCTTAAGGAGTATACACGATGCCGTTAGGTTGACAAACATTAGGTATTCATGACGTGATTAAAGTATTGGCATATTGTTTTATTGTGGTAGCATGATTAGTGGTGGATATAAAGTCCCTACGCTTTTATCATTATCAATTAAAACTAAATTAATATTTCTATCGTTTTATATTACGAATTTAATTTTAAAGTAAAATTTACCAATCTCTGTGGAAATGATCTTGCACTTGCACACTATACTACTATATTGACCTTGTGCACTTGCAAATAAAGCTTCAATTATTTACTTATTAATTTAGGTAGACATTTGCACAATAGAGGGTGTGGTAGGCCCCCAAGATTTTGATAAGTCGAGGTTGAGTATGAATCTGTGGTTCCTAGAAAGGAACTTGTTGATAATATAATTGATATTGGTAAAAGTGTGAGAGAGTCTGAAGTTAAAAGAGATGAGCTAAGATAAGCTCTTACACATGCTCTTGAGAAAATGAATGTAACAGATGATAGAGTTGATAGCTTATAGCATAGATTTGATTAGCAGGCTAGAGCAGTGCCTAAGGTTGTTAATTTAGTAATGGTAAATGTTCAAAAGGGGAAAAGTGAGTTTATGCACGAGACGCAGAGAGATTGTTTTGTTAGATATATTAAGTCGAATGCTTTGTTTTTTAAAGGATCTATGAATCATTTTAAGCCTGAGTTATGGGTGAAACATGTAAAGAGATTTTTTGATATTTTACCAGTAACCGATAGGCAGATGGTTGCCTTTGCTTCGTTTGAGTTAGAAGGAGAAGTTTTGGAATGGTGGGAGGATATTCTTCCAAAGGTAAGTACATATATTGATAGACCCATAACCTAGAATAGGTTTAAAGAGGTTTTCCTTAATAAATACTTCCCTTATACCTTTAGAGCCCAACAAAATAAAGATTTTATTTGAGGAAAATATATCAACTATGACTTAGTATGATAAGAGATTTGTGGTTATGTTGAGGTTTGTACCGAAAATGGTAGACCTAGAGGAGAAGAAGTGTAAGAGGTTCATAGATAAACTATATTTTAAGATTTGATCAAAAATATCTTACATGAGGCATATGAATTATGTCAAATTGCTGGATATAACACTTCAGATTGAGAAAGATGTGATGGAAATTAGAGGTAGGAGAAATTGGTGGAATAATTTTAGATTTGAGGAACCCAAAGGTGATACCAGTATGAGTGTGCAGGATAGGAGACCACCTAGAGGAGGCATTCTGATGAGTGCCAAATATTGCATATTTTGGCCCTTAATTTACATTTGTTAGCTTAGGAATTTGTTACTTCGAGTTGTTTTCGTTGTTTTCTAGGTTTACAAGCACTCGAAAAGGAGTTTCACTAAAATTACCAGAATTGCATGTACATATTAGTCACTTTTATGGATTTTACTGTATTGATTCAGGAAGAACCAGACAATGACCCATATATTCTTGGAAAGATCAAGATGTCTATTTTCTAAGAAATTTTTTGCTCGTAAAAATGATTTTTCTAGAGAAAGTTATGGCAGTTTTAGTAGACAAAAGTCAGGCTGTGTGTGATTTTAACGTGACAAATCAGTCATTTTTGTGGATTTTACTGTATTGATTCAGGAAGAACTAGGAGATGAGCTATATATGATTGGAAAGATCTGGATGTCTATTTTCTAAGGAATTTTACAGCTCATAAAAATGATTTTTCTAGAGAAAGTTATGGCAGTTTTAGTAGACAAAGGTCAGGCAGTGCACCATGCTGCACTCGAGCACACAAGACTGTGATCGAGCGCACTCGGGCAGTATCCCACATTGAATTTGAAACACATTGCACTCTTGATTTTCCCTTTAAAAGCCCCACCTCACTGAAGCAATTGATGTGCAATCCGGAGGACTTCTGCTAGTATTCTGGTGGATCTCGAAGGCTTTGCTACCACGAGGGGAAATGCTGACCAACAGCGAGTGGAATTTCTCCCCATGTATAGTCAATTTTAATTTATTTCTTTTTTATTTTTAAAGTTTAATGTTTAGCACTTTTATTTTGAACTTTAGTTTCATAATTATGAGAGGCTAAAATCTTCATCTAAGGTTGAAGATGAAGCCTCGCCATTGTTTGGCATAATATTTTCAAATTTGTTCATACAATTATGATATTTTTAGTATAAATGTTCTGTTCAATTATTTGAGTAAAATCTTATTAATGACTGCTTTTAAATTGTTAAATTGGATATTCCTTGAGTTTCATTTGCCGGATACGGCGGATCATTCAAATTAGATTGGATATCCATTGTGATTTGTGAATTAAACGGATACATTGGATGGTTTTGGTTTAGTTTGGGTATTTGCCATGATTTGTATAATTGTGGGTTCATGGAATGATTTAATAAATTATTTTTATATAGAACATGATGATATATGCTTTACTTTGGTGGGGTGGATTCAGAAAACCTTAGTGTTTTTAGTAGTTTTTAAATCAATTTAGTTTAATTTATAATTCTTTGTAAGATACAATCCAAAATTCGAAACTAGGTTAAAATAGGGTTAGTTTAGATAAAAATATATTTTCACAATGCAATTCCTTGTGGATTCGACCTCACTCTTGCATAACACTATATGGCAAACGACTCGTGCGCTTGCGAGTAATTTAAAACTCATAACAAGTTTTTGGCGCCATTGCCGGGTAGTTGTTTCGTTTGTGAAATTTTTGTCTGAATTGATTTTATTTTTCTACTAGTTTAGTTAGCATTTTTGTTTTGTTTTTCTTTTGCAATTTTATTTTAGTTTATTTGTTTCTATTGGCAATTGACCATAAAAAAATAAAATAAAATAAAAAATACGGATGAATCCAGCGCCGGTTTCACAGTCTTTAGAGGACACCCTCAAGGATTTTATGAAGATGACTGGCCAGTCCATCAATGCAGTCAATACATTCAATGTTGATAGCTATTCCATCTGTGCTAGCCCTATGCATTTAGCACAGAATTGTCCATCTATGCTGGCATTTGCCGAGTGTCCCATGGAACAAATGAATGCTTTCAATGATTATTGGTGGTAATCAAATGGATCTTACTCCGGGACGTATAATCTAGGGTGGCGGAACCACCCTAATTTTTCATGGAAGCAGAACCAACTGATAAATCAGGGAGGAGCCGCTCATCATGCTCACAATCAATACCCTCCCGGATTTCCTCCACTAGTTCCAAGTTATGGTCACTCAGCCCATCCAGCACCATCACCCGCTTACCAAGCTCCCACTCAAGCGCCAGCGTCGGTTTCACAGTCATTGGGGGACACTTTTAAGGAGTTCATGAAGATGACCGGCCACTCCATCAGCGAAGTAAGGAGTGCGCAAATAGTAAACACCCAAGTGATTGCCAAGCTAGAGATTCAAATGGATCAAATTGCAAGTCACGTGGGTGAAAGAGAGAAAGGAAAGTTCCCTAGTCAACCTGTGCCTAACCCGAAGGAACAGTTTGTGGTGGGAAATTCATCGACTCCTACGCAAGGATAGGAATAAGTGCAATCGATTGCCACATTGAGGTCTGGGAGACAAGTGGATAATCAAGTGGAAGAGAACCCTGCTATGCAGCAAGGGCAAGAAAGTGGTAATAAGGAGAAGAGAGATGCTGAGCCATTTACAACCACACCTATTATTAAGGATCCTCCTGGGTCGTTTGTACCTAAAGCACCTTATCCTAAAAGATTATAAGCTCCCAAAAAAGGAGGGCAGTCTGAGGACACGGTGGAGGCATGCTTTGCTCAGTTTGGAGAGGATTTGGATTTGGAAAAGCTACTTGAGCAAGAAAATGCTATCTTGGAGTCTGCTCCTCGGGAGAGCAGTAAGACGGAGGAGACTGTGGGTGAATCAGGCATTGAGGACCCCCTGGAGGCATGCTTTACTCAGTTTGGAGAGGATTTGGATTTGGATATGGATAATTTACTTGAGCAAGCAAATGCTACTTTGGAGTCTGCTCCTCAAAAGAGCAGTGAGACGGAAGAGACCACAGCACCTGAACCCCCCAAGAAGGAACTTAAGCCTTTACCAGACAATCGTAAGTATAAGTTCCTAGGTCCAGCAAATTCTTTCCCTGTGACTATAGCTTCAAATTTTGTTGATGCTCAAGAGGAGAAATTATTGGATGTTTTAAGAGAGCACAATGAAGCTCTCGGCTAGACTATTGAGGATATCAAGGGGATCAGCCCCTCGATGGTGATGCTCAAGTTACATTTGGAAGAGAATGACAAGCCATCGAGGGAGCCACAAAGAAGGCTCAACCCAGCTATGCAAGAGGTTGTGAGCACTGAAGTGATAAAGCTGTTGAATGTAGGGATCATTTATCCAATCTTTGATAGCAAGTGGGTGAGCCGGATTCATGTCGTGCTAAAGTAAGCTGAATTAACGGTAGTGAAGCATAAGGACGACGAGTTGGTGCCAACTCGTGTTCAGTCAGGATGGAGAGTGTGTCTAGACTACCGTAAGTTGAATGCTGCCACAAGGAAGGATCATTTTCCACTCTCATTTATTGATCAGATGGTGGAGCGCTTAGCTGGGCACGATTATTAATGTTGGGTCTAGCTGAAGACGTTAAACTTAGCGCACATGGGAGGCACCCCACAGCACATCCTTTTTGTATGTTTATTATTTTACATATTTCTTATTACTGTTTATTTCTAGTGTTTTTTTTTTGTTTTCCAGTCTTTATTTTTCAGGGACAACGCGTACTTCAGATTAAGTTTGCGAGTATGCTATGAGCCATACCAGTCCAGCTAGTTTTTCATCTCTTAGGTTAGCTTTTTCCATATTATTCACATATTGGGGACAATGTGTAAATTAAGTTTAGGGATATGGGAGACACGTTACACACACTTTGTCCTAATTTGTTGTTGTTTTTTCTTCGTGAAGATAAATGCATGCTTACATTATTTTGAAATTTTGGTTGATCTAAACAAGTACTGTAATGTGATGTCATTGGTGAGCTTAAAATCATGAACATATAATTTGATGATAGAGTTTTAAAACTTTGTTACTTACTTTAGGCATTTAAGAATTCACATGTTTGAGCCAATCTGACACGAGCACATTAGCACAAAATTATATAAGGTATGATATGTGATTTTAATGTGTATGTTTCCTTGTCTTAACTGAAACTGGATGACTTGTTGGATAAACACTTGGGCATAGAAAAGCATAAAAAAGAAAAAAAAAACAAATAATACTACAAATATTTATAATGATCATCATCAATAAACTTTCCACTGAGTAACTGGACCTCTTGTCTCAGTAAGCAGTGAGTGTCCACGTCAAAAAGGTGGGAATTTTATTCATAATGATCATTGTGAAACTTTTCGCTGAGTAACTGGCCCTCTTGCCTTAGTAAGTAGTGAGTGTTCACGTCAAAAGGTCAGAATTTTGCTTGGTAGCATTAAGGCTAGTTTAGTTTCGTAGCCTTTTTGACTCGAGTTAGTAAGCTCTTAGGAGTGTCTTTACACCTAATGCCCTAAAACCGTTTGGTTTGGGAGTCATTGACTCAACACTCGATACATAGGTCAATTAGAAAGCTTAAGGGAACTAAACATAGCAGAGCCTTATAATAAATAAAATAAAATAAAACTATGCCATCGTTGTTCATTTTGATGAGAAATTCTGTGAATCTTGAGACATGGAGACATTGTACATTGAAGTTATTTGGAAACCTTATCTGTATATGCTAATTCACTTTACACTAATTCAAGCTTGTGAAATCTTAGCCTGCCTCTTGTAATATGTGTGATTTCAGCGTGGTAGATCAGTTATTTTTGTGGATTTCACTGTATTAATTCAGGAAGAACCAAGAGATGAGCCATATATGATTAGAAAGATTCGAATGTCTTATTTTTGAGGAATTTTACGGCTTGTAAAAATGATTTTTCTAGAGAAAGTTATAGCAGTTTTAGTAGACAAAGGTCAGGCAGTGCACCATGCTGCGCTTGAGCACACAAGACTGTGATTGAGCGCACTTAGGCAGTATCCCACATCGAATTTGAAACACATTACACTCTTAAGTTTCCCTATAAAAGCCCCACCTCATTGAAGCAACTGGTGTACAATCCGAAGGACTTCTGCTAGCATTCTGGTGGATCTCGAAGGCTTTGCTACCACGAGGGGAAGTGCCGCCCAACAGCGAGTGGAATTTCTCCTAATGTATAGTCAGTTTTAATTTATTTATTTTTTAGTTTTAAAGTTTAATGTTTAGAACTTTTATTTTGAACTTTAGTTTCATAATTATGAGAGGCTAAAATCTTCATCTAAGGTTGAAGATGAAGCCTCGCCATTGTTTGGCATAATATTTTCAGATTTGTTCATACAATTATGATATTTTAGTATAAATGTTCTGTTCAATTATTTGAGTAAAATCTTATGTTTAATTGCTTTTAAGTTGTTAAATTGGATATTCCTTGTGTTTCGTCAGCCGGATACGGCAAATCATTCAAATTAGATTGGATATCCATTGTGATTTATGAATTAAACGGATATATTGGATGGTTTTGGTTTAGTTTGGGTATTCACCGTGATTTGTATAACGGTGGATTCATGGAATGATTTGGTAGATTATTTTTATATAGAACATGATGATATATGTTTTACTTTGGTGGGGTGGATTCAAAAAACCTTAGTGTTTTTATTAGTTGTTTTTAAATCGATTTAGTTTAGTTTATATTTCTTTGCAAGATACAATCCAAAATTCGAAACTAGGTTAAAATAGGGTTAGTTTAGATAAAAATATATTTTCGCAATGGAATCCCTTATGGATTCGACCTCGCTCTTGCACAACACTATATTGCAAACGATTCGTGCGCTTGCGAGTAATTTAAAACTCACAACACATTCCTTGTCATAGGGAACTGAAGTACAGAGCCAGAAGCAAGCAAGATCTGTTACTTCTGTAGCTCAGAATACTATCGGTGGGACCCTTAGATTTGGGAAACAAGTTATGGGAACTGGGAGTCATGGTAAGGAAAGTAAGTATGCCTCCAAAAGAAAGTGGTAATCTGATATACGATTGAGAGATAGAAGTTTGTTATAGATATATTCAGATAAGATAAATATCCCAGAATTGTCAAAATTTGAAGTGCGTTATGTGTAGAGAAGGTGGACATATCAATGTTGGTTGATCTTAGTGCAACCTATTCTTTTGCATCCAGTATTCATATGAAGTCTATTGAAGTATATATTAGTCCTTTGATGCAAAATATTTTGTTGAAGTTCCCTATAGAGATAGAGTGATAATCATAAATGCTTACAAGGGTTATGTGATTCGTATAAGTGATAAAGAATCTGAAGCTGATTTATTATCTTTGAATATGATATAATTTCATTTAATTTTGAGAATGAATTGGTTGTCGACGTATTACGCTTGGGTTGATTGTTCCAGAAAGAAGGTAGTGTTCAAGATATGGACATTAGAAGTTTAACTTTTAGGGAAAACATTAGATACTCTCGAACTATCTTATTTTGCTCTGACCACTAGGAGATGGTTGATGAAGCGTTTTGAGGAGTATTTGGCATACATAATTGATTCTAAAAAGGAAAATAGGAAGTTAGAATAAATCTTAGTGGTGAAAGATTATTCTAATGTAATTCTTGATGAGTTGCCTAGGTTACCTCCCAGTACGGAGATTAAACTTCTCTATTGATGTGATACCAAGTTCATCACATATATTTAATAGCACCCTATAGAGTGACACCCATTGAGTTAAGAGAGTTGAAAGTTCAAGAATTTTTAGCTAAACAATTTATCGGACCTAATGTATTTGGGGAGCCCCTGTATTGTTAGTGAATGAAGAAGATAGAATGATGAGATTGTGTATAGACTACAAATAGTTGAATAAGAACAAATATCTTTTATGCAAGATAAATGAATTGTTTGAGTAGTTGCAAGGAGTGAGAGTGTTTTCTAAGATAAACCTGAGATCAGGTTATCACCAGTTAAGGATAAAGAAGAGAGACGTGCCTAAGACTGCTTTTAGGACACGTTATGGTCATAAGTTTCTTGTGATGTCATTTGGATTGACTAATGTTCTAGAAATATTCATCGACTTGATGAATAAAATTTCTGAAACATTTCTTGATAATACTGTGGTCGTGTTCATCGATAACATCTCGGTGCATTCTAAGACTAAGGGGAAGAACATGCAAAACATTTAGAAATTGTGTTGGAGATTTTGAGGAGAGAGAGATTGTATGTTATAATTTTCTATATGTGAATTTTGACTGAAAGAAATGACCTTCTTGGAACATGTAATATCGGGAAATGGCATAACAGTTGATCCACAAAAGGTAGAGGCAATGTTAAGTTGGGAGAGACCAATTAATGTGACAGAGATTAGAATCTTCTTGGGATTAGCTGGTTATTAAAGAAGATTCTTTCAGAATTTTTTCTATTATTGTAATACTATTAAATAGATTGACCAAGAAAGAGGTGAGATTTGTATGGTAAGGGAAGTATGAGAAAAATTTCCAATTACTAAAGGAGAAATTGGCTACAGCTCCAGTATTGGTGTTTCCTTCTCGTGATGAAGGATTTGTGGTGTATAGTGATGCGTCACATCAATGATTGGGATATGTGTAACATAGGAAAGTTGTGGCCCATATTTCTAGGCAATTTAAGATTCATGATAGAAATTACCCTACTCATAACTTAGAGTTGGCTGCTATAGTATTTACTTTAAAGATTGGAGACATCATCCCGTATGGAGCCACTTGTGAGATATTCATAGGTATTAAAAGTTTGACATACTTACCTACCCAGATAGAGTTGAATTTGAGGCAAAGATGGTGGATAGAGTTGATTAGTAACTACGATTGAACAATTCACTATCATCTAGAAAAAATGTGAAGGTGATAGCTGATGCATTGAGTAGAAAGTCTACAAGAAGGTTAACTGCTATTAGGAGTCCTGATGTGAAATTGATGACAAATTTAAAAGAGATAGGAATGAAGTTGAATATCAGTGATAAAGGATCATGGTTAATGAATATGGTTCTACAGTCATCCATAGTAAAATGCTTTAGAGATGCAAGGTAGAGATGAAGAGATAGAAAAAAAATTAAGCATTGAGAGCTTACTAGAAAGCATTTTGAGTTCAAAAAATTTGAAATGAGGGTATTTTGGTATTGGAACATCGAAATTGTGTTCCCAATAATGCGAAATTGAGAAAGGAGATAACGAGAGAGGCACATGATGATGTAGAATAGATGCAATCAAGTAACAATAAGATGTATAGAGGATAGAGACAGAATTTCTGGTGGTCAGGATTGAAGAAGGATCTAGCTGAGATTGTGAGGTTGTATGGAGTACCATTAAGCATAGTGGCAAATAGAGATGCTAGATTTACATCTTAGTTATGGAGAGGCTTTCAGAAAGCCACAGGTACACAGTTACAATTTAATATAATTTTTCATGCTCAGACAGAAAGGATTATTAGAGTACTAGAAGATATGTTAAGGGCAAATGTGATGAGTTTCTCAGTAAGTCGAGATGCTTATATACCATTGATTGAAATTGATTATAATAATCAGTAAACTAGTATTGGGATGGCACCAATTGAGACATTGTATGGTAGGAGGTGTAAAACTCCAATATGTTGGAAAGAAGTGGTAGAGAGAAATATATTTGGCCCATCAGTTATTGATTTAACAATTGAGAATATCAAATTGGTTAGAGAGAACCGTAAAGTAGCACAGAGTAGACCAAATAGCTATGTTGATAATAGAAGAAGACCTCTTGAATTTCAAGTAGGTGATTGGGTGTAATTAAAAGTATCTCCATGAAAAAGGTGTGTTGAGGATCAAAAAGAAAGAAAAGTTGAGTTTGAAGTAAGTGGGACCCTATGAGGTTATTAAAAAAGTTGGGCTAGTTGTGAATAGCCTAGATTTGCCTCCAAAGTTGAAGCAGTGGCATAACTTATTCCATGTTTCACATTTGGGAAAGCGCTTACTTGATAAATCTCATAATATTTCAAGCCAAGCTGTAGAAATTCAAAAAGATTCGACTTTTATACAAGTACCAGTGAGAATTTTAGACAGAAAAGAACAAGTCTTATATAATAAAATAATTTCATTAGTTCAAGTTCTGTGACAGAATAAATATGTTGACGGGATTATGTGAAAGCGTGAGACAATTATGAAGAAATATTATTCACTTTTGTTTCATGAGTTAGGTAAAAAAATTTCGATGACAAAATTTTTATAAGGTGGGTAGATTTGTAACACCCGTGTTCTTAAAGTATGGGTAAAGAAGTAATTTAATAAATATTACATGAAATTAAAATAATATATATGCGAAGGATTTAGTATTGAATAAAATAATTCTTTTGAAAAAAAAACTAGATGCGTCGGGGCGTAGTTACAATGAAAATGGAAAAAAAAAATCGTGCAACACTTGGAAGTCCATGTGTTGCAACCTTGCGTAAGTTATGCTACATGTTATGCAGCTATGCAATTTAAAACAATGAAAAGCGGTGACTGCCACTTAAAAAGTTTTATATATACTGAAATTTTTTAGTTTACCAAATCCTGTTTGGTTTTCTTCAATCTAAAATCTAAATTACTTTATTTCTTTAAACACTTGGGGATTGAAAAAAAAGATTGACAGAGTAAAATTTTGAAGGGGTTTAAGGGAGAATTTCATAGAGAATCACGAAAAACTCTAAGAAAAACATAAGGTAATAACGTGAAGTTTATTTTTGAAATTTAGCATACATGAAATTCCCGGAATTCAAAGTGAGAATTTTAAAATGATGTGAATTATGGAAGAATTGAAGAATAAATTAGAAATTTTAATAAAAATATTATGTCAGGTGTTGACGATAAGCAACTGGAGAAATTGCTGAGAAGAGCAGGAAAGGCAAGGAGGTGATCCACGGGTAGCTCTAAGTACTACGTGGTGAGTTAGATTTACTTTAAGTAATCTAAATAAAAATAAAATATCTAGTGATAATATTAAAATAGATTATTAGCTTATACTTCGATGATAGATGAAAATTGGTTGATAGGTATGATAGGAATAGTGGATGTGTAGAGAATTATTTAATGAGAAATAATATTATTGGAATAATGAATCGATTTGATAATAAAAGCGATAAGTGGAATTATTGATGAGCTATGGTTGATGTTTTTATACGATTTATGAGGGGATGAAATTTAGTGGATCTTGACGAGCTATGGTTAATGATTTGATGTGATTTATGAGATGAGGAATTTAATGAAATTTTTTTCAAATAATAATTTGAGAATAATCAGGATAGCTAATTTAAATATTTGAATTCATGTTTGTTTTTATGTTATTATTTATATGAATATTTCATATCTTTGTTCATATGCATATGCATGAAATAAAAAAACCGGGAGGGGGACAGTCTAATTGAAAAACCGTGACAGTCGGTATATGTTGAAAAAAAAAGAAAAACCGTGACTGCAGGTATATGCTGGAAATAAATGAAAACTGTGATAGCCGGTATATGCTGGAAATAAATACCGTGACAGTTGGTATATGCTGAAAAAAAAGAACCGGGAGGGGGCCGGTCTAAGATACAAACATGTCAACATTGGGAAGTCCCTAATAATAATTCATGCATTGCATCTGTTTTAAATATTGATTTCATTACTGAAATGCTGAAGTGTTGTTTATCATTGTACATTTATTTATAGATGAATGAGTCTCACAGAGAGACAGTTATGATGAGAAAGAAACATAGAAGTATGATATGATAAGAAAGATCTAAATGGTAGACTTTATGCTGTGAACCTCATTACAAGGTAATTATGAGATAATTGATGGTCTTAAGGTGAACAAATATATAAGAAGAATAGATTGGTAGAGAATGAAACTTATGATATGTGTAGTGATAGTACAATGCTATTATCTAGTTATATGAGATATCAACCATTAAATATTGAAAGATTGTTTATACAAATTGAGTACTTCTAGTAAATTTAATTCATTGAGCTTGTGAAGCTCACCCCTCATTGTACAATGATTTCAGGTAGCAGGCATGACAAATAGTTTGGTGAGTTGAGGTTAAGACAAAATCATTATTTGTAAGCCACATACGTGTCCACATCCTGAGACTAATGAGAAAATAAAATAAAAATTTATTTGTAAATATTCATACATTTTACGTTGTATATAATGTTTAAGTCAAGATCAGAATGATGTATCTCCCCTGTTGAGGGTTGAGGATTGATGTAAAAATTTCTATTGGTGTTATTTTTATTGTTGCATATATGTGTCGTGTTGGGATTTTCAAAATGTGATGACACCGTCTCGGGGGTGGCCAACCCGGGATGGATAGTTACAGCTTATTAGAGATGCAAGGTAGAGATAAAGAGATAGAAAAGATTAAGCATTGAGTACTTACTAGAAAGCAATATGAGTTCAAAATTTGAAATAAGTGTATTTTGTTATTAGAACATAGGATTTGTGTTCCCAATGATGCGGAGTTGAGAAATAAGATATTGAGAGAGATAAATGATGATGTATATTCGATGCACCCGAGTAACAATAAGATATATAAAGGGTTGAGACAGAATTACTGATGGTCAGAATTGAAGAGGGATGTAGCTTTTCTAGATGTTTGGTTTGTCAGCAGATGAAGTCAAAGAATAAACATCAGGGAGGCTTATTTCAGCCTATTCTTATGCTCGAATGACTATAGAAAAATATGAGCATAGATTTTATTTCTGGATTTTTCCATACCTAGAGAGGTCATGATACAGTGTAAGTGATAATAGATAGAATTTCTAAGTCATCTCAATTTCTTCCACTTTAAATAAACTAGAGTCCTAAAAAGTTGGTTGAACCATATATAGCTAAAATGGTGAGGTTGTATGGAGTACTATTGAACATAGTGTCAATTAGAGATGCTAGAGTACACAATTGCAGTTTAATACAACTTTTCACACTCAAACAGTTGAGCAGACAAAAAAGGATTATTAGACTATTAGAAGATATGTTAAGGGCAAATGTGATGAGTTTCTCAGTATGTTGAGATGTTTACGTGCCCCTGATTAAATTTGCTTATAATAATCAGTATCAAACTAGTATTGGGATGACACCATTTGAGGTCTTATATGGTAGGAGGTGTAGAACTATAGTATACTAGGAAAAAGTTGGAGAGAGAAAGATATTTAGTCCATAAATTATTGAGTTAACAAATGCGAGGATCAAACTAGTTAGAGAGAACCATAAAGTAGCACAGAGTAGACCGAATAGCTATGTTGATAATAGGAGAAGATCTCTTGAGTTTCAAATAAGTGGTTGGTGTTATGAAAAAATCTACCTAAATTAATAAGCAAATAATTGAACGGTTTTACTTTCAAGTGCACAAGGTCAACAGAGTAGTATAGTGTGCAAATGCGAGATCATCTCCACAGGGATTGGTGAATTTCGCTTCAGAATTAGTTTCGCAATATAAAACGATAGAAATAAGTATTGAGTTTGAATCAATAATGATAAAAGCATAGGGCTTTGATATCCACCACTGATCATACTTTCCCAATAAATAGTATGCCAATGCTTTAGCCATACTACGAATACCTAATGTTGTCAATCTAAGGGCATGGTATATACTCCTTAAGCTATTGATTTCCCTAAGCAATGAGTTAGACATGGTGTATGCTCTAACTCTTTTCTTTCCTAAAGGATTTAGCATGGTGTATACTAAATTGTTCTTTAAGAAAGCATAAATTCTGTGAAAATCGACAAACACACAAGACCTAGGGTATATCATATACTCCCGGTTTTTCATGTTGATTAACCCAAGAATCCGGCGTGGATTTCTTTTGTTACAATTATTAAACCCAAGACTCAGTCATCCAAATTGATTTAATTAACTAATCCATACCACATACATATGTTGATAAGGCAAACATATATGAGGAATTCGATAAAACAGGCATTAATCAATTAAAGCATCATAATACAGCTATTGCAAAGGCAACAATACTCATATATGGAAAAACATAATTAGGGCTTCAATCAAGCCTTACTAGTAAGTTAGTTACACATGGTTCTGATGTTGAACATCTTCATAAAGCAAAAATAAAGGGAGAAGAATAAACTTGAAAGTACTACAGAGAAGAGTCGTCAATTCATCTCCACAGTCTCCTCCTCTAAAACTCAAAAGTAAAAAAGAAAATTTGGTTTCTATGTTTTACAGGCCTATTTATAAGGTTTAAGGACATTTGGAAACCCTAACTTGTAAATCAAAACCCTAAACTTACTTTCCAAAATAGATTCTACCATTTTACTGCACGTGTGCGCTCCATCACACACTAGTGCGCTCGATCGCAAGGTGTGCTCGAGCCTTCTTCTTGTGCGCACGAGTGCTAGTGTACTCATCGCACACTTCTGTGCTCGATCGCACTATGTGCAGTTTTTAGGTCTTCCAGCTTTTGTTCTCCAAACCAAATAATGCTCCCTTTTCTTCAATAATCTAGTAAAACACAGAAAACACAGAAAAGAAATAAAATAGCATAAAAAAACACAACTATGAACTTAACAAATGTAAATTAAGGGGCTTAAATACGAATATTTAAGCACTTATCACACCCCTAAACTTACATATTACTAGTCCCATAGTAATACAAAACTAAAAACTAATTGAAAACAAATAACATATAGATAAATCCATCATTCATGGTATCCAAAATTTAGGTTGCACACAAAACTATGATGTTCATTCAACGAGCAAGCTTAAAATACAAACCTATCTTCGCAATGAATAGGAGTTTTAAAATCTAATTACTTACACGAGGCTGGCTAAGGCATCACAAGTCTGACTTAGTGTATGGTGAACTAGCTCATAAAAGATGAAGCTTCCAAATAACTCCAATGTGTAGTGTTTCGGTGTCTCAAGATTCACCGAATTTCCTATCAGGATGAACAAAAATGGTGTAGTTTTATTTCTGACTTTTCTTTTATTATGAGATTTTTGCCATGTTTAGTTCCCTTAAGCTTTCTAATTGTCCCATGTAGTGCGTGTTTAGTCAATGACTCCCAAACCAGATGGTTTTAGGGCATTAGGTGTAAAGACACCCCTAAGGACTTACTAACTCAAGTAAAAAAGGCTGCGAAACTAACTGGTCTTAATGCTACCAAGCAAACTTCCCACCTTTTGACGTGAACACTCACTGCTTACTGAGGCAAGAGGTCCAGTTACTCAGTGAAAAGTTTATTTAATGATCATTATGAGCACCTTTTTTTCTCTTTTTGTGCAATAAATTTTTTTTTCTACTTTTCTTTGCCAAAGTGTTCATATAACAAGTCATCTGGTTATAGTTAAGCCATGGAAATTTACATATTAAAATTACATGTCATACCCCACACAATTATGTGCTAATATGCTCGTGTCAGATGAGATTAAACTTGTGAATTCTTAAATACCTTAAAGTAAGTAACTAAATTTTAAAACTCTATTATCGGATCATGTGTTCAAAATTTTAAGCTCACTGATGAAATCGTATCACAATATTTGTTTAGATCATAATAAAAAAAACTGGGATAGAGTGTGTGTGAATGTGTCTCCTATACCCCCAAACTTAAACTACACATTGTCCCCAATGTGTGAATAACATGGAAATATCTGACTTGGCAGATGGAGAACTAGTTGGCTGGCATGGCTCATAGCACACCCCCAAACTTGAACTGATGCACACATTGTCCCTGAAAAAGAAAAACGAAAGTAATACTGGAAAACAAAAGATACTAAAACTAAACTGTAATGAGAAAAACAAAAGGTTAACATAAAACTGAACACTACAAGAAATGTGAAATATAATGGAAATAATAATACAAACAAAAGGATGTGATGTGGGGTGCCTCCCATGAGCGCTAAGTTTTACATCTTCAGCCAGACGGTGCACCACTTTCATTGATGGTCTCCAGGTGGTGCAGAAGATGAGGCACCAAGGGCGGGAGGTAATCGATCTAGAATGGCCCAGAGTATCATTTTTTGCCTCGCAAAACATGCCTCCAACCCATCTATGCGCTGATGAACTTGGCACATAATCTCCCGATCCTCTTGACGAATATCAGCTATCTCATACCTGAAGGAGGATATCTTCTCAAGGATGTGCTGATACTCTGTGGGTCCCATGTCAGTATGGTCTTCCTCCCAATACTGGCTAGCTGTAGGGTCTTTTGCCTTCATAGGATCATCCTCTACCCTCTCAGCAGTAGGTGTAGGCCCTCAGAGTCCTCTCAGCATGTGTGACTAGTTTTGGGTCCATTGACTCTTCCCAAAGAATGGGTGCTCCCTGACTAGTCCATCGATGGAAGAGCCTTTCATTCCCTTCTTCTTAAAAATGTAACTGAGGAGGAATAGGAATGGGAGCCCCCAGGCATTAACAGTCGTGACCTGGCGTGCATAGACATGGTCCTAAAACTTATGAATCTGGCTCCAAATGATAGTAGGAATGGAGTACCAGTGGCTTCTGTGAAATGCATATAGTGCTTGGAGGAACTGATCATGCCTTTTGAGTTTTGTGTCACAGTGGGCACACATTACGTTGAAGAATAGAATCCACAAGCCAGAGTCGTGGAGGTAACTTGGATCGGTCCTCAGTGTTGTTGTGCCGATCGGCATACTGCCTAGCACACATGTCCTCAATGATGGTGGATAAGGAAAAGAACTCCCGCTGCTCATCTATTTGGGCATCCTCAGGAGGGGAGTCATCATTGCATCGGAGGGCTGCAGCAATATCCGATGAGGTCAAGTCAAAGTACTTGCCTTGAAAAGAGAAGGATAAGAGGTTCTCATAGAACTAAACCATGAATCTGGTGTGGGCAGTAGAGCAGACAGGCTTGAACAACTTCTTCAAACCACGACGCTTGAATTCTGGGACGGCCCATTAAGTGGCTTCAAACCCCTTGAAATCACCGTCTATGTTGAACATGGTTTCAAATAAGATTTCCCATTGCTCAAAGGTAGGCTGGGTTGACTGTGCTCAGCTTCCTGAAGCACGGGATATGGATACAGTGTGCTTAGGTATCCTGGACAAAGTTCTGTAGATTTTCTTGGTCACTATAATGTGCGATTGAACGCGCTCTGCCTTTGCACTCAATCACACTACCCCCTGCGCTCGGTCGCCATGAGTCAGGATTTTTATCGAATAAGTGGTGTGTGACCTATAAACCAATTTGATGGGCGACACTCCAAAAAGGTTTCAACCTCCTGCAAAACCACCAAAAACAACCAAAACAAAACAAGAACACATTGCTTGCAAAGATTAGCAAAAAGAAGAATAAAAAACGTGTGTGATTATGATCGTGTGTGATTTGTGAGGATTGAAATAGGGGTATGAACATACATGGAGGCGGTGAGTGGTGGCAGTGTGTGGTGATGTGTGGTGGTGAGTGGTGGTGAGTGCTGTGAGTACAGTGAGAGACTTTGGCGTGGGTAAGGTTAGTGAGTGCAGAGAGTGCGAGAGTTGAGGATGCGAGAGTGAGAGTGAAAATGTGTAATTGAGTGAAATATCTTAAAATAAGCATGTGACCCTTTGTCCCGAGTGAGCTCAATCGCACTGTGGAGTGTGCTTGATCACACTTGTGCATAGGTGTGTGCATGTGGATGCGTTCGCGCGCCATTGAGCGTATGGCAAGATTGTGCTCGATTGCACCGTGGAGTGCACTCGATCGCAAGGATAGAATGCACTGAACCACTAAATGAACAACAGAAATGACGAAAAATTTAAAATAATGAAAAACAATTAACAAAAATAAATAAAAATGTACCATACTTAGTGGCCTCAGTACCACTGACCTCAATAGAGGTGTTTGAGCTATATGTTTATCAAATTCTGATCTGCTCAAACGCTCTCTATAGTAGCTCCAATGCTACTCTCTTGGAATGGAGCACTTAAAGTCCACCTCATGTGGCTCAAGTGCTCTCGGTGCTACTGCATACTAGATGGATTGGAGTGCCAAATCTTCATCTCTTGGTAGCAATTGGATTTTAAGATATGGCTTGACTCTGTGTCTATTTACCATGAATGTCTGAGTGCTGTCGGAACCATGGATCTCCAAAGCACCATGAGGAAAGACCTTGGTGACCACATAAAGACCAGACCATCGGGACTTGAATTTGCCTCGGAGCAATCTTAATCATGAATTGTAGAGCAATACCTTCAATCCTATATGAAACTCTTTCTTAACTAGCTGTTTATCGTGATAGGCTTTGTTCCTTTCTTTGTAGAGCTTAGCGTTCTCATATGCATCACGCCTTAATTCTGCCAGCTCATTTAAGTGCAGCTTTCTCTTTTCACCTGCTTGTTTCATGTCAAAATTGAACTGCTTTAAATGGTAGATGACATTCTTTCCCGAAAACCAATCAATATGGAGACATGCCAATTGGTGTCTTGTAAGCTGTCCTATATGCCCATAAGGCATCATTCAGGCGCAAAAACCAATCCTTCCTACTTGGATTCACGGTCTTCTCCAGGATGCTTTTGATCTCTCGGTTACTTATCTCCATTTGGCCATTGGTTTGAGGGTGATATGGAGTGCCAACTTTATGGGTGATCCCATATTTCTTGATCAGGGCAGCAAAAGATTGATTATGGAAGTGGCTGCCTCCATCACTGATTATTGCTCTTGGAGTCCCAAACCGAGTAAAGATGTTATCCTGTAAAAACTTTACAACTACTTTGTGATCATTTGTCTTTGAAAGGACAGCCTCGACCCATTTGGACACATAATCCACACCCATAAGAATATATAAATAACCATATGAGTTAGGAAATGGACCCATGAAATCAATACCCCATACATCCAAAAGCTCGACTTCATGAATATTTTGTAAGGGCATTTGATTTCGGGATGAGATGTTACCTGTTCTTTGGCATCTATCACATGAGCTGCAAAATGAAAAGGCATATTTAAACAAATTAGGCCAATTAAAACCTGATTGTAATACCTTAAAAGCTGTTCTCTTGGCCCCAAAGTGTCGTCCACAAGCAAACTGATGGCAATGTTACAATAAGCTCAAATACTCCTCCTTTGAGACACACCTTCTAATGATTTGATCAGGACAAAATTTGAATAGGTAGGGGTCATACTAATTATAGTGTCGAGACATAGATATCAACCGCTTCCTTTCTTGACTAGACATACCTGGAGGAAAAACCTTAGCAGTTATATAATTCACAATATCAGCATACCATGGGAGTGTTACTTCTAATGCGAACAATTGTTCATCAGGGAAATTTTCATCCAAAGGCAGCTCAGTTTTGTTGTTCTCATGAGGTAGCCTAGATAGGTGATCTGTAACCACATTCTCACTGCCCTTCTTGTCTTTAATCTCCAAGTCAAACTCTTGCAATAAGAGTACCCATCTGATAAACCTAGGCTTTGCATCTTTCTTGGTAAACAAATATCTCAAAGCAGCATGATCAGTAAATACAATAACCTTAGAGCCAATCATGTATGATCTAAACTTTTCCAAAGCAAAAATAACAACTAACAATTCTTTTTCAGTAGTAGAATAATTTAGCTGAGCATCATTTAAAGTTCTAGAAGCATAATAGATAGCATGAGGTACCTTATTTATTCTCTGGCCCAAGACAGCTCCCAAGGTGAAGTCACTGGCATCACACATCAGTTCAAATGGAAGACTCCAATCAGGTGCCATCAGTATTGGTACAGAGGTGAGCACGGTCTTCAATGCGTTGAAAACTTCCATACAGTCGTCAGTCCATTCAAACTTGGTATCTTTAGCTAACATTGCACAAAGAGGTCTATAGGTTTTAGAAAAGTCCTTGATGAATCGTCTGTAGAATCCAGCATGTCCAAGGAAACTTCTGACACCCTTGACTGTTAGAGGAGGAGAAAACTTTGAAATGATGTCGATCTTAGCCTTGTCTACCTCAATACCTTTGTTGGAGATGGAATGACCCAACACAATGCCTTGTTGAACAATAAAGTGATATTTTTCCCAATTTAACACAAAGTTGCATTCTTCACATCTCTTGAGGACACTCATTAGATGATTGAGGCATTCATCAAAATTAGAACAAAAAACACTAAAATCATCCATAAATACCTCAATGAATTTCTCCACCATGTCAGAAAAAATGCTCATCATACATCTTTGAAAGGTGGCTGGTGCATTGCATAAACCGAATGACATCCTTCTGTAAGCAAATATGTCAAAAGGGCATATGAAGGTGGTCTTTTCATGGTCCTCTAGCGCTATGGCAATCTAGTTGTAACCACTATACCCATCCAAGAAGCAATAGTAGCTATGGCCAGCTAATCTCTCTAATATCTAATCAATGAAGGGCAAGAGGAAATGATCTTTTCTGGTCACCTTGTTTAGCCTTTTATAATCAATGCATACCCTCTAGCCAGTGGTTATTCTTGTAGGTATTAACTCATCATCTTCATTCTTCACCACTGTGATCCCACTCTTTTTCGGAACAACTTGGACTGAACTTACCTATTTACTATCAAAGATGGGGTAGATAATGCCAACATCCAACAGTTTTAATACCTCTACCTTAACTATCTCATTTATATGTGGGTTGAGTCTTCTTTGAGCATCCTGGGTGGGTTTTGCTTCATCCTCAAGGTAGATATAATGCATGCACTTGGCTGGACTTATCCCCTTAATGTCAGCAATGGTCCATCCGATAGCAGTTCTGTGCTCTCTAAGAACTCTCAGCATTTTCTCCTCTTCTCGAACACTTAGATTGGCAGCAACTATCATAGGTAATTTCTTATTCTCTCCCAGATAAGCATAGGTTAAATGTTTCGGCAACTGCTTTAATTCCAAGTTGGGTGCCTGGACAATGGAAGGGAGAAGAGTAGTATTAGTAAGTACAAGAGGTTCAAATGGAGGAGTATACAATGATGTCATCAGTAACATCTTTAGGTTCTTGCTCAATATCCAATCTTGTGAACTCCAATGGATCAATATGATGGACCTAAAAAGCTTGCTCAACAATACTTTGCATCATACATTCATTAAAACATTCCATATCATCTTGGGGTAATTTTAATGCATCAAATATTTTGAAATCTATTTTTTCACCATTTACCTTCATACTTACGATAGCCTTTTTCACACAAATTTTTGTATCAGCAGTTCTCATAAAGGGTATTCCTAAGATGATAGGCAGAGGTAATGGCATAGGGCATTCTTTCATATCTAAGACAATAAAATCAGTAGGTAAAATAAACTCACCTACCTTTACCAAGACATCCTCAAGAATACCTCTTGGTCTTTTGATGCTTCTGTCTACCGATTGCAAGGTGATGGAAGTCGGTTGGAGCTCCCCCAAACCTAGTGTTTCAAATACCATTTATGGCAGTAAATTGGCACCCGCTCTTAAATCCAATAATGCACGTTCAAATAGCTAATCACCTATCCTGCAAGGAATGGTAAAACTACTTGGATCTTTTAGCTTTAGTGGTAGTTTTCTTAACTGTAGACTGAGGTTTCAACCCAAGAGGGGAGTGAATTGGGTTTTTAAAACTTTTACGGATTAATCACAAGTTTATAAAAATAGTTAACACCACAAGCATATAAACATGTAATATGTGCTGTAAATAAAGAGTTTAAAGAATAGAGAATGCAAACTCAGTTTATAGTGGTTCGGTAATATCTGATTCATTCCGACCCTACATCCACTCTCTTCAAGGAACCTCCTTGAAGTAATCCACTAAGAAACTTAGTCGTACAACTTCACGGGTGTTACACAAACCTTACAATCCCTTCCTCTCGGAAGCTATCCCTTTACAATAAATGATGTAAAGTAAATGGTAGAGAGACAGCAAATGAAAGCTTATACAACTGAATAATGTCTCTCTTTCAAAGTAAAGCTTGAAGAATGGCTCAACATGAATGTTTTACGATTATCCACCTAAATAAATAGGCAAATAATCGTACTAGTTTTACTTGCAAGTGCACAAGGTCAACAGTGTAGTAAAGTGTGCGAAAGCAAGATCATCTCCACAGGGATTGGTAAAGTTCGTTTTTAGAATTAGTTTCTTTAAGTAAAAAGAAATAAAATAACTGTTGTGTGTGATTTGATAATAATAAAGACATAGGGCTTTGATATCCACCACTAGTCATACTTTCCTAATTGTATAATGTATTAGTGCATTAGCCTTATCATGTATACCTAGTGGTCGCCAACCTAAGGGCATGGTATCTACTCCTTAAGCTATTGATTTCTCTAAGCAACGAGTTAGGCATAGTATCTACTGTAACTCTTTTCTTCCTTAAGGGATTCAGCATAGTATCTACTTGAGTTGTTTCTTAAGAAAGCATAAGTACTATGGAAATCGACAACCACATGAGACCTAGGGCATGGTATCTACTCCCGGATTCCCATGTTGATTAATCCAAGAATCCGTTGTGGATATCTTTTGTTACTAATGTTAGACCCAGGACTCGGTCATCCAAATTGATCTAACTAACCAATCCATACCACATGCATACGTTGGCCATACACATACATATGAGGAATTTAAATAAGCACAGGCATTAATCAAGTTAAGCAATATAATAAAGGCTATGGGCAAAGATTTATCAATGAATAAATATATGAGAAAGCATAACTAGGGCTTCAATCGAGCCCTATAAGAAAGTTAGTTACACACGCTGTCCAAAAACATCATATATAAACTAAACATAAAGAGAAGAATAAACCCGAGAGAAGAGGCGTCAATTCTCTCCCAAAGCTTATAACTCCAAGTAAAAGCTAAGAGAAGTGTTCTCTAAGTTGTTATGTGTTATGTGTGCTTTACAAGTGTATTTATAGGGCTTGAGAAGTCCTAGAAGGTGCAGGAAACCCTAAACTTCCTAAACCGTAAAAACTCTCTTATTTCCAAAATAGGGTTCTTCACACCCGTACATGTGCGCTCGAACGCATGTGTCTTGCACTCGATCGCAGTGTGCGCTCGATCCTTCTTGTGTGCGCACGATCGCACTGTGTGCTCGATCGCATTGCATGGTGCGATCGATCGCATTTTGTCCAGAGGCTGCTCCAGGAATTCAGGTTTCTTCTTTTAAGTGCCAAAACTGCTTCTTTTCTTCCAAGACCCTATAAACACATGTAAAACACACAAATAAAGTAAAATGGACTAAAATAACTTAACTAAGGACCTAATAAATGTAAATAAGGGTGCTTAAATAATATTTAAGCACCTATCAATGAATATTTTAAAGCTTTTTGAGTTTCAAAGAGTAAAATACTTGATTGAATGTGTTCTTCTCCTTTTTGAATGTATTCTCTACTCCTTGAATGCTCAATAGAGTGGGTTTATATAGCCATGTTTTAATATGGCCGTTAGACTTTAATTTAAAATGTTTGTTGCTTTAAAAGCTCAGATTTCGAGTCCCAACGGTCATAAATTTTGAACTACTAGTCGACTGGGTCTTGACACCAGTCGATTGGGTCCACTTTAAAAATCACATTTTTAAGGCTATAGTGGTACCAGTCGGCTGGGTTGATCTTACCAGTCGACTGGGGGCTGTTTTTTCATTTTATCAGTCGACTGGTATGATTCACCCAATCGACTGGGGACACATTGTCCCATATACCAGTCTTCTGGTATATGTACCCAGTCGACTGGGTTGCCTTCCAACCCAGTTTTTCTATTTCAAAAAGTTTTTAACTTAAAACTGTTTGATAAAAAAGTTCTGTTTAAAAAGATTTTTGTGTATGAGCCGTAGGACAAGCTTTTCAATGTACAAGTGAGACTTACACATTGTTTTAATACCTTAGACCTATACTAGATCTTCCGTCTTCACTTAAAAGTTTGATTCGATTTGAGTTCTTGCACCTTGATCCTTGGTTGAATGCTTTTGTTGCTTACTACACTTAGATTGAACTGTTAGTATAATAATAGTTGTGTTTTTTCATCATTAAAATATAAGTGAGGGTCAACAATCTCTCCCTTTTTTATGATGACAAAACTAATAAGAGAAAACAGTTTAAAAAGACTAAGTGTTAGGTTTTTGTGAAAAATCGGGCAGAGTTTCTTCTGTTTTTTGAGTAAAACCAACTTGTAAACAAGTAAAACGCAATTTATATGCAACCCAACCAATCAATATACTATATTGAATCATACACCATATTCTTTGGAGCAGTGCTCCCCCTAAATCTATGCACTAGTTTCTGTTTACATTGTTTATCTTGTTTTCTCATATTTCTCCCCCATTTTGACAACAAAAATAAAAAGGGCTAGAAACCAAAAATTAAGCTACTTAGCTACCATGGTCATCTAGAGTATGCGTAAGAAAACTTGTAAACGAAAATTTGGCTCCATTCGGAGTTCGAAAGCCTTCTCGGGAGGAACTGAAATTTTTCATACAAGCGGAAATAGTTTCAAAGCATAAATCCGAATTTAAGCAGATATAAAGTATGCAACTATATCACAAATAAGAAAAACAAGTGCATGAATGAAGCATCATCATAAATAAAAGGTCTATACAAGAACAGGCTTCGTAGAGCCATACATAAATAACAAGACAATAAAGTATGTATGTGCTAAGAACTAAGAACTAAGAATACTAAGTACATCAAAGAAAAAACAAAGATAGTGAGGTGACTCATGGAGTGGGAAAGTCCGAGCCATCATGAATGAGATCCCGAATCTCAGCTAGGGAACTCTCAGTACATTTTCGATGTAGCTCGAAATCATTCCGGAGGTGCTCAATGGAGGAGCTCAACGTCTGGAATCTGGACTGCATGGTCAGCTGGAGGCTCGTGATAGCCTGAAGTAGATCACCATATCCAGCCTGACCAGCACTCAAGTCACCCATGGGAGGTGCTCGGGTATCTGTATCCATGTCAGCAGTAGCATCCTCATCCTCATCATCACTGCTCTCATCCTCCCTGATCCCTATGTGCTTCCCGACCTTTGAGTAAATAAAGCCGTTGCGGACCGTGCATCCCATCTTCTTCAGCGAGGAGACGTTGATGATGTCCTTTGGCCCAATATCCTGAGCCTCGGAGGCGAGGAGAGGCACCTGGAAGTGCTAGAGTATGAGTGTGATGAGCATCCCATAGGGAAGACACCCAGAGTCGCTCGCTTCGCCATTAATCATGTTGGCGAGCAGCAAGGGGTATATATTGAAGTGGTGCCCAGTTTTAAGATACCAAATCAATACTATATATATCTTAGATAGATACCCCCGACTCCCTATTCTCGGGTGGATGGTCCAACTCACTATGAGGTTGAACAATTTCGAGTCTAAGGGCATATCACTACATGTGTGAAATGTAGTGGGTCTGTACACATAGTTAGGGTCACCTCTAACTACCTGACAAGCCTCCTTAACATCGAAATTGTCTGGCTATCCATCCAGACTCCATTGGATCCCTCCCATAGGGATCCTCAATATACTCATTAAAAGGTCAGTATTGACCTCAAACTCCACACCCATAACACTGTGATTACGCCTAAAACAGTAATACAGTAGTTGTAGCACGGCTTTGGGGTGTCGATTCCACAGGGAGACAAGTTAACTATAAAGAAAGATGTAAACTTTAATATGAGACGATATAATCAAAATAAATAGAGAATCTGAAATTGATGATAAAGTAATTGTGTAGGTTGTAAAATATAATAGAGGGACAACAAGGATCCGGGAATCCTTCCTAGGTTCATTGCCCTAATCCTAACTTGATTAAGTTGTTTTTATCTCGATTCCATGTTTCACATCCCAAACATGCAATCGGAAAATATTCAATGAGAACATGTATAAACCCTAATTTGATTGTTATGAAATACTTTTTATTTTCGATTCATGCACACATGATCTATCCTATAGGTTTATCAAGAAACGACAATATATTTTTTATGACAATATTGCAGCAATGGACAAGCCTAAAGGATAAACCTACCAAACTCAATCATACCCAAACAATCTTGACATAAAGAAAGCATGACTAAATTTATATCAAGGAGAAAGATACAATCACTGGTTTAGATGAAATCTTATAATTAGATTAAAAAGTAAATCATAACAATGTCTTAACGATAAAGCTCCATTACAACTGAATCAAATAAAGGAACATAGGAACAACTACACCTAAGGATTCGTCCCTTCGCCTTGCTTGGAGATTAGTTAGCCATGGGGCTCATGGTTGAACACTTTGATGGAGGAGAAGTTGCTGCTTCCTTAAGTCTTCCAGCTTAATGAATGCCTAATATCAAACCCTAAGAGATCTATTTATAATACAAGGGTCCAAAGGTGTTCTAGGGTTTTAAACAATCATTAAAGACCTAATTCAGACCTAACTCAAAGAGCAAATTTCGTGTCCGCACCTAGGCTTGGATTTTCTGGCGCCTAGGCTTGGTTTTAGGCCAGCCTTGTGAACTTTCTAGAAGGTGTGCCCCAGCTCCATCCAGGGTGCACCTCAGCCCTTCAGGGTGCACTCTAGATTAATCTAGGGCGCACCTCACACCTCAGGGCGTGGTGCCCCTTGGTCCAAGGCACACCCTGACCTGAGGGCCTTCTTTGCTTGCTTTGGCCTCTGTTCTGAAGGGTGCAGCCCAGCTGGTTCCAGGGCGCGGTGTACATGCTTGGATCTCTTTGTTTAGCTGAAAGCACTCATTCGCTCTGATATACATGGAATCTTTATGCTTCATTCAACAATAGCTTTTCTATCTCTTTAAGACTCAAAATACCTGAAAATGCATCAAAACAAATTAGTGATCCAAAGATGACACTTTAGAGTTATTAACATATAAAAGTGTAGTTAAAACCTAGATCAACTCTAAAATGCTAACAATTAAGTACTATTAAGATGCATTTTATAGCTCTCATCACACTGGTTCTGAATCTCAGAGCTAGTGGACTGGGCTTCACCAAGTTCGCATAGAACTGGTGAATTAGTCGCGGGTAATATTTTTCATGCACCTTGACCAGTGGGGTCAGGTGTGTTGCCTTGAAGGCTGTCAAAATATTGAAATTACCATGATGAATAGAATCGTAGTCGACAACTCTACCCGTTATGATCTTCTTGTGGCGGATTATAGAATTATATCTTGCTTTTGCCGCAGGGCTGGAAAACAGAGACTGATCAAGCTCTGTTCTAGGCTTCTTGCTTGATGAGCCCGCCACGCCCTTCCCCCGTGACTTCGAATCCATGGTTTGGTGGACCTAGGCCTTGTAGGCGCATTTGAACCCCCAGTAGTGTATTTCACACGGATTCTATTTGAAATTTTGAAAGAAAAGGGTTTTTGGGAAACAAGGGTTTTTGGTAGAAATGAGAGATTTCAACCGTAGAAAGTTGAAAATAAGGTTTTGGATGAATAGATCATTGTGTTTAGGTGTTGTTTTGATGGTTTTTGTATCAAAATGACAAGATTTTGTAGAGAGAGAAAGCTATGGTTTTTGAAAATGGCGTAAAAATCTGAAGAAAAAAAAAATAGCCTATTTATAGATTCGCGATACCAGTCGACTGGGTCCTTTGTAATGATGAACATTTTGTATACCAGTGATAGGTGCTTAAATATTCATATTTAAGACCCCTTATTTACATTTATTAGGTCTTTAGTTATGTTATTTTAGTCCATTTTACTTCATTTGTGTGTTTTACATGTGTTTATAGGGTCTTGGAAGAAAAGAAGCAGTTTTGGCACTTAAAGGAAGAAACCTGGAATTCCTAGAGCAGCTTCTGGACAAACTGCGGTTGATCGCACCATGCAATGTGATCGAGCGCACAGTGCGATCGTGTGCACACAAGAAGGATCGAGCATACACTGCGATTGAGCGCAAGACGTGTACGATCGAGTGCACATATACGAGAGTGAACAGTAAACTGCAGAACCCTATTTTTGAAATAAGAGAGTTTTTACGGTTTAAGAAGTTTAGGGTTTCCTGCACCTTTTAGGACTTTTCAAGCCCTATAAATACACCTGTAAAGCACACACAACCCATCACCCCTTAGAGATCACTTTTATCTTTTGCTTAGCTCGGAGTTTTAGGCTTTGGAGAGGATTGACAACCCATCTCCCTAGTATTCTTCGGGTTTTATATTTTATGCTTAGTTTATATATGATGTTTATTTTAGACAGCATGTGTAACTAACTTTCTTATAGGGCTCGATTGAAGCCCTAGTTATGCTTTCTCATATATTTATTCATTGATAAATCTTTGCCAATAGCCTTTATTATGTTGCTTAACTTGATTAATGCCTGTACTTATTTAAATTCCTCATATGTATGTGTATGGTCAATGTATGCATGTGGTATGGATTGGTTAGTTAGATTAATTTGGATGACCGAGTCCTGGGTCTAACATTAGTAACAAAAGATATCCACACCAGATTCTTGGATTAATCAACATGATAAGGCTAGTGCATCGATACATTATGCAATTAGGAAAGTATGACTAGTGGTGGATATCACAGCCCTATGTCTTTATTATTATCAAATCACACACAACAGTTATTTTATTTCTTTTTACTTAAAGAAACTAATTCTAAAACCGAACTTTACCAATCCCTGTGGAGATGACCTTGCTTTCGCACACTATACTGTTGACCTTGTGCACTTGCAAGTAAAACTAGTATGATTATTTGCTTATTTATTTAGGTATATTTTCGCACAAGTTTTTGGCGTCATTGTCGGGGATTGTACTAAATTTCATTTTAAGATTACTTTCGTTTAGTTTAATCATCGTTATTATTTTATTTTCTGTTTACCACCTTTATTTTTACTTTTCATCAAACCCTAATCAATTTCTTTTTGTTTCAGGCACATCAAACCCTAATCACACCTTCTGTGATACTTGTGATCGATCATAGGCTTCTGTGCGATCGAGCACAATTAGGGCAGAGAGTTACCCGAGCGGCAGAGTGAACTGCTGCACTGAAGCTGTTGTGACCTAATTTTTGCACGAACTTCGATCCGGACATCCAACAGTCTTTCCCCTTGATCCCGAGCTTGAACTGACCATCCGCCAAAGGCTTAGGGACAACTTCGAGGAGAACGAAGAAGAAGTCGAGAACGAAACACCAATGGCGGAACAGCTCGAAAACCAGCAACCGCCTGCACGAGTACCGTTGAAGCACTCCTTCATCCCACGGAACATTGATCAACCATCATGCATTGCATATCAACCTGAGGCGGCAAGAAACTATTACATATCTCTGCAAATATTGAATGCTTTGACTCATTTTAGGGGTACTCCTAATGAAGATCCACACTTGCACCTCCGAGAATTTTTTGATCTTTGCAAGTTCCAGCACATACAAGGCCTAGACCAAGAAGGAATAAGGTTAATTCTGTTTCCTTTTTCTTTAAAAGATGCTGCTAAACTATGGTATAATTCATTGCCTGTAGTTTCCATCCAAACTTGGGAGGAATTGGCAAGCAAGTTCCTGAGGAAGTTCTTCCCAGCCCAAAAGATGAGACAAATGAGGAAAGAGATCCAGTCCTTCCAACAAAAAGATGAAGACCTCTTCTTCGAAGCATGGGGACACTTCAACGAATTACTACTCAAATGCCCACACCACAACCTGCCTCAAGATGAACTGGTACAAGCCTTTTATGAAGGTTTGAATGACACTAACAAAAGTATTGTTGATTTAGGTTGTGGAGGAGTGTTGATGGAGAAAAGTAGCGAAGAAGCGATGGAGCTCTTCGAAACCCTCAGCGAACACACTCAACAGTTCTCTTCTCGAGGTAGACATGTGACCAAAGGTAAGGGTATGTATGAGGTAAATGTAAATGGAGGATCTTCCCCTCAAATGGCAGCGATGGAAAGAAAACTAGACTTATTGGTAAAAGCCATGGCTACTCAAAATGCCTCATCCAACCTACCATCTACCCCACTCCAGGTATGTGCAATATGTTCCCAATACGATCATAATACTGAAACTTATCCATTGTAATCATCTGCAGATCCAAAACAAGCCAATTACGTGGGGCCTAACAACTATCCAACGAAGAACAACCCATATCCAACATGTACAACCCTGGATGGCGAAACCACCCAAATTTCTCGTGGAGCAATAATCAGAACAGTCAAGGGCGGCACAGAAACTTCCAACCAGCAGCCCAAACTATTTCCGAACCAAAGAAGAATGACCTCGAAAGTCTAGTGAGACAACTGGCCACTCAACAGCAGCAATTAATGATGTCACAAGAACAGTTCATGACTCAGCAAAGACAAACCACTGCAAAACATGAGCAAGCAATTCAAAGACTAGAGGTACAAATGGGACAACTGGCTAAAGAGCTCAGTGGTAGAAAGCAAGGAGAGCTCCCAGCTCAAACACTACCCAACCCTGGGGGGCATCAACAACTAAATGCTGTGACAACCCTGAGAAGTGGAAAGATCATAGGCATCGATGAGCCTGCATGAGCATCTCTTAACAAGGCATCCACCTCTAAGGTAAATGAGATGGAAAAGGTAAATACACCCGCACCATTTCCTCAAAGGTTGGTAAAACCTAAGAAAGAGACCAAATTAATTGACATTTTTGAAATCTTGAAAAAGGTAGAGATTAATATTCCTTTGTTAGACGCCATTAAACAAATTCCTACATATGCTAAATTTCTAAAGGATTATTGCACTAACAAAAGGAGGTTTCAGGAACATGAGACGGTTGCCTTAACCGAAGAGGTAAGTGCTGTGCTTTTAAGAAAATTACCACCTAAACTGAAAGATCCAGGTAGTTTTACCATTCCTTGCAGGTTAGGTGACCAGCTGTTCGAGCATACACTATTGGATCTAGGAGCGAGTGTCAACCTGCTGCCATACAGTGTATACGAGGCACTAGGTTTGGGGGAGCTTCAACCAACCTCTATCACTTTACAATTGGCTGATAGAAGCATCAAAAGACCAAGAGGTATCCTTGAAGATGTGTTGGTAAAAGTGGGTAAATTCATTATACCTGCTGATTTTGTAGTATTAGATATGGAAGAATGTACTTTACCATCACCTCTCCTCATTATCCTAGGACGCCCCTTTATGATAACTGCTGATACTAACATTAGTGTAAAAAGGGGTGTAGTTACTATGAAAGTAAATAATGAGGAGATAGAATTTAAAATATTTAATACATCAAAATCAGTCAATGAGGATAATGAATATTCCCATGTGAGCCTCATGCAAGATATTGTTGATGAAGTTTCTCAGGTCCATCACACTGTTCAATTGGAGACCATCCCCAACCACAAGGACACAAGAGTGGACATTAGGCCAGAGGAGGACAATGTGATTAAAGACGTCAATAAAGCTATGCACCTTTTCAAGAACACACCAAAGCCTTTAAGTAAGTATGTTATTCAATTTGAACCTCATGCACTTACTGATACTACCTTTCCTTACTTTATTGACCAGGCATCAAAATGGGAGATGAAGCAACCATCAAAAGCACTTAAACCATCGGATGTGGGCTTTAAGTGCTTCCTTCCAAACAACTAGCACTGTAGCACGAGAGTGCTTGAGTGAGTTCATTTCAATTATTCATGCAGATCAAGCATTTCTACAGAGGTTAGTTGTACTGAGGCCACTAACACATGGTAAGGTTGTGCTGTTCCACATTTATCATTTTTTCAATTGAGGTAAGTTTTCATTTTTGCCCATGCACACTACTTGTGATCGATCGCAACATTCCATGCGATTGAGCGCAAGAGTGCGATCGAGTGCGCCAGTCAATGTGTTCAAGCACACAAGTGCGATCGAGCGCACCCCATGTACGATCCAGCGCACTCGCGGCAGATGGTTCATTTATAAGTCTAAAAATTTTTACTCACTCACTTACTCTTTCACTATTCACTTACACCTATCACCATTTCACTCACACTCTCCTGTCCATTAGCATCCGCACTCCAGCACCACCACTCTAGCCTTTCATCACCACTCATCTCCCTCTCCATTACCTCTCATCTCCACCATCACTACCTCTAATCACCACTGTCACCACCATGTCTCCCTCCCCATTACTCATCCCGTCCATACACAAGGTACCCATTTCGATTTACACACATGAATTGTTAGTATATTTTAAATTACTTCTTCAAGTATACATATATGTTATCTTGTGTGTGATTGAGTGCTTGTTTGTTTGTAGGAGGTTTGGAACACATTCAACTCCTCAAGACCATAGCTTGGTTTTTTGGTACACATCACCTATTCGAGGAAACACCTGACCGTGTGCGATCGAGCGCACGGTTGTTGAGATCGAGCGCATAGCCAGTGTGTGATCGAGCGCACTCATTCATGATCGATCGCAAATTTGGAAGAAACCAGTATCAAGCATGTCCAAACTAACTGTTTCTACCTTTGGTGCCTCAAGCAGCCGTGCCTCTTCATCCCAGCCCAACATCGAGCAACGAGAACTCTTATTCGAGACCGCCTTCGCCATCGATGACGTCTTTAAGTACATGGACACCACTCAATGGGCCGTCCAAGCATTTAAACATCGAGGGTTGAAGAGGCTTTTCAAGCCGGTTTGCTCGACTGCTTACTCCCAGCTCATAGTCCAATTCTATGCGAGCTTATCCTTTGACTGCAGCAGACCGGGAGTATTGACTTCTTCAGTCCATGGCACACCCATCGACGTGACTAGTGCCGATATAGCCGCTACTCTTCATTGCAGTGACGAGTCCCCTCCGGAGGACACCAATATCGAGGAACAGCTGGAGTCCTTTGCCCTGGCTGAAATTATTACGGATATGTGCGCTGGTCAGTACACCCACAGACACAATAATGCAGCCAGCCGGTCAAAGTTGCCTCCATGACTTTGCCTTATCGACACAATCTTTCAGCGAAATGTGTGTCCATTGGGGCATAAGACACAGCGGAGAGACCAGTTTCTACAAACCCTATATACCTTCCATAAAGGTCACTGGTACTCTATTCCAGCTGTCATATGGGGCTAGTTGCACAAATTCTGGGATCACGTCCATGGCTGGCAGACCACCACGGTCAATGCATGGGGCTTCTCTTTCCCGTTCCTACTCTCTTACATACTCAAGAAGAAAGGGATTAAAGGGACCACTAGCGACGGACCAGTGCGAGAGCATCCCTTCTTTGGGAAGGCTCAGTGGACACATAGCCTCTCACACATGCCTAGAGGACTCCCAGCACCTACTCCAGCAGTTGAGAGAGTTGAGGAGGACTGTATGGAGACTGAGACCCTTGTCATTAGCTCTGTGTGAGAGGATGACCATTCGGACATGGGACCCACCGAGTCCCAGCACTTTCTAGCTGAGCTGTCCTCTTTCGGAGGTGAGGTCTCTACTGCTACCACACTCGTGCATTAGCTCATGGATAGTTTGGAGGCACGGTTAGCACAATAGGAGGCTATGCTACAGGCCATTCTTGATTGTCTACCTCCGACACCCGGTACCTCTTCGACTGCACCACCTGATGATTAGCAGTGAGAGGATACCACGTCTGGCTAAAGATGTTAAACTTAGCGTTCATGGAAGGCACCCTAAAGCATACCTTTTTTTCGTATTTTTTTTCCTTATTGTTAATGTTTACTTTTTCATTTCTGTTTATTATTACTTGTTTTCCCGTTTATGTTTGTTTTTCTTTCTTTTTCGAGGACAGTGTGAGTGCAACCAGTTGAAGTTTGGGGGCGTGCTACGAGCCATGCCAGCCATTAGTTCTCCATCTCCCAGGTCAGCTCCTTCTATGCTATTCACACATTGGGGACAATGTGCAATTTAAGTTTGGGGGTATGGGGACACATTCACACACTCACTATGTCCCATTTTGTTGTTATTTTGTTGTGTTATTGTTTTTATAGATAAATGCATGCTCATACTGTTCTAAAATTTTTTGGTGATCTAAACAAATAATATGATTTGACTTCATAAGTGAGCTTAACACCTTGACCATATAGGTCAATAATTAAGTTTTGAACATAGATCACCTCCTTTTAGGAATTTAAGGATTCACAAGTTTGACTTAAACGATCACAAGCACATTAGCACATAATTGTGTGGGGTATGACATATAATTTTGATTTGTATGCTTCTTTTGCTCGACTGTGAACCAAATGGCCTATTAGACTAACATCTTGGCATAAGAAGATAGAAACAAATTGTTAGTACCCAAAAAGAAAGAAATGCTCCTAATGATCAATAAAACAAACATTCCACTAAGTAACTGGCCCTCTGGCCTCAGTAAACAGTGAGTGCCATGTCAAAAGGTGGGAAATTTGTTAACTCAAAAGATCATTAAAAGAATTTTTCGCTGAGTAACTGGTCCTCTTGCCTCAATAAGCAGTGAGTGTCACGTCAAAAGGTGGAAATTATGATTGGTAGCATTGAGACCAGTTAGTTTCGTAGCCTTTTTTACTCGAGTTAGTAAGTCCTTAGGGGTGTCTTTACACCTAATGCCCTAAAACCGTTTGGTTTGGGAGTCATTGGCTAAACACTCGTTACATGAGTCAAATAGAAAGCTTAAGGGAACTAACTTGGCAAAAATCTCACAAATAAAAGAAAAGAAGAAAACTTATGCCATCTATGTTGATTCTAATAGGAAATTTGGTGAATTTTGAGTCATCGAAACATGCACATTAGAATTATTTGGAAACCTAATCTTTTATGTGCTAGTTCACCACACACCAAAGTAAAACTTGTGATGTCTTAAATTGCCTCATGAAAGTGATTTGCGTTCAAAACTTTTATTCATTGCAAAAATATGTTTGTATCTGTTAAGCTTGCTCATGAATGCACATCATAGTTTTGTGTTAAGGCTTAAACTTTTTTGGACACTATGAACATTGGATCTATCTATATGTTGTTATTTTTCATTTTAGTTTTGTTTAGTATTGCTAAGGGACTAGCAATATGTAAGTTTGGGGGTGTGATAGGTGCTTAAATATTCATATTTAAACCCCCTTATTTACATTTATTATGTCCTTAGTTATGTTATTTTAGTCCATTTTACTTCATTTGTGTGTTTTATATGTGTTTATAAGGTCTTGGAAGAAAAGAAGCAATTTTGGCACTTAAAGGAAGAAACCTGGAATCCCTAGAGCAGCCTCTGGACAAAATGCGATCGATCACACCATGCAATGCGATCGTGCGCACACAAGAAGGATCGATCACACACTGTGATCGAGCGCAAGACGCATGCAATCGAGCCCACATGTACGGGCGTGAATAGTAAACTGCATAACCTTATTTTGGAAATAAGAAAGTTTTTACGGTTTAGGAAGTTTAGGGTTTTCTGCACCTTCTAGGACATCTCAAGCCCTATAAATACACCTGTAAAGCACACACAACACATTACCCCTTAGAGATCACTTTTATCTTTTGCTTAGCTCGGAGTTTTAGGCTTTGGAGAGGATTGACAACCCGTCTCCCTAGTATTCTTCGGGTTTTATATTTTATGCATAGTTTATATATGATGTTTATTTTAGATAGCATGTGTAACTAATTTTCTTATAGGGCTCGATTGAAGCCCTAGTTATGCTTTCTCATATATTTATTCATTGATAAATCTTTGCTAATAGCCTTTATTATGTTGCTTAACTTGATTAATGTCTGTGCTTATTTAAATTCCTCATATGTATGTGTATGGCCAATGTATGCATGTGGTATGGATTGGTTAGTTAGATCAATTTGGATGACCGAGTCCTGGGTCTAACATTAGTAACAAAAGATATCCACACCAGATTCTTAGATTAATCAACATGGGAAACCGGGAGTAGATACCATGCCCTTGGTCTCATGTGGTTGTCGATTTCCATAGTACTTATGCTTTCTTAAAGAACAAATCAAGCAAATACCATGCTGAATCCCTTAAGGAAGAAAAGAGTTAGAGTAGATACCATGCCTAACTCGTTACTTAGGGAAATCAATAGCTTAAGGAGTAGATACCATGCCCTTAGGTTGGCGACCATTAGGTATACATGATAAGGCTAGTGCACTAATACCTTATACAAATGGGAAAGTATGACTAGTGGTGGATATCACAGCCCTATGTCTTTATTATTATCAAATCACACACAACAGTTATTTTATTTCTTTTTACTTAAAGAAACTAATTCTAAAACCGAACTTTACCAATCCTTGTGGAGATGACCTTGCTTTCGCACACTATACTACACTGTTGACCTTGTGCACTTGCAAGTAAAACTAATACCATTATTTGTTTATTTATTTAGGTATATTTTCGCACAACAACTAGTCGACTGGGTCATTGTACCAATCGACTGGATAATTGGGCAGAAAGTTACCAGTCGACTGGGTTGTTTTTACCAATCGATTGGGTGATAATTGATTTTCAAAAAAATTGGCTCCAAACAAAGTCTTGATGTACTAGTCGACTGGAACAGATTTACTAGTCGACTGGACTCTTAAGAATATTTCTAGTCTTGAGTCTTAGCACGAAATTTGTTTATCTATGCCATCTTGAGTGAGGGAGTAATTAAATAAAGTTTAATACTCTTTCACTAGATGTCAAGTATGCAAATGATGAATGATGAAGCAATCAGACATTCAGTTTATCATAATCTAACAATCCTATTGACAGTCTAATTTTGCAAAAACTAGCTTCACTTAGAGGTTTTGTTAGAATGTCAGCTATTTGATCTTCTGAAGGTATGAATTCTAGTCTTATATCACCTTTTTTAGCTCTTAAGAAATAATGTTTAATTTCTATGTGTTTAGTTCTAGAGTGCTGGATAGGATTCTTGGTTAGGTTGATAGCACTAGTATTATCACAAAATATCGGGATGCCTTTTAGGTTCATGTCATAGTCTTCTAGTTATTGTTTCATCCATAACACTTGGGCACAACAACTTCTAGCTGCTACATATTCTTCCTCGACGGTTGATAGTGCAACGAAATTTTGTTTCTTGGAAAACTAAGAAGTTAACATTACACTTAAGAATTGGCATGTTCCACTTGTGCTTTTTTTATCTAACCTACATCCAGCAAAATCAGCATCTGAATATCTTACAAGCTCAAAAGATGAATCTCTAGAGTACTATAATCCTATAGTTTGGGTTCCTTGAAGATATCTAAGGATTCTTTTTACTGCAACTACATGTGATTCCTTAAGATTAGACTAAAATCTAGCACACATGCATACACTGAACATAATATCAGGTCTACTTGCAGTTAAATAAAGTAAAGCACCTATCATGCTTCTGTAATATTTAGTATCTACATATTTACCTCCTTCATCAAGATCAAGTTTTGTAGTTGTGCTTATAGGAGTTCCAAGTGGCTTTGAGCTTTCCATCCTGAACCTCTTTAGTAGGTCCTTAGTGTACTTTGATTGATTGATGAAGATGCCTCCTTTTAATTGTTTGATTTGAAGTCCAAGGAAGTAGGTAAGCTCTCCCATCATGCTCATTTCAAATTCACCTTGCATGCACTTTGCAAACTCTTGACACATAGATTCATTAGTAGCACCAAATATAATATCATCAACATATATTTGGACTATCAAAGTGTCATTTTTGTGAGTTTTCATGACGAGAGTTGTGTCTATTCTACCTCTTACAAAGTCATTGTTAATAAAAAATTTGCTTAGTCTTTCATACCATACCCTTGGAGCTTGCTTCAACCCATATAGAGTCTTAGAAAGCTTGTAGACATGATTTGGAAGACTAGGATTTTCAAATCCAAGAGGTTGCTCAACATAAACCTCTTCTTCTATAAAGCCATTTAAAAATGTACTTTGTACATCCATTTGAAATAACTTGAACTTATTAAAGTATGCAAAGGCTAATAACATTCGAATAGCTTCTAATCTAGCTACGGGAGCATAGGTCTCATCAAAGTCTATTCCTTCTTCTTGATTATATCCCTTAGCAACTAGTCTAGCCTTTTTTCTAGTTACTATTCCATTTTCATCCATCTAATTTCTAAATACCCATTTAGTTCCAATTATCAACTGATTCTTAGGTCTAGGAATGAGATTTCGTACTTTTTTCCTTTCAAATTGATTTATTTCTTCTTGCATTGCAATTATCCAATCATTATCCTTTTTAGCTTCAATAAATATCTTAGGTTCTATTTGAGACAAACAAGCTACATAATTGCAAATATTTCTAATAGATGAACGAGTTCTTATACCTTGTGAAGAATCACCAATCACTTGATCAATCGGGTGATCATTTACATACCTCCAATCTTTGGGAAGACTATCCTCTTGTTGGCATGTAGATGGTTGGTCCAAATTGTGAGTTTCCATCTCTTCATTTGCTGCTATAAATCAATTGAGTGTTATTTCTTGTTGTCTAAAAGCTCATTGATGGGTGTATTTATAGCTTTGGTTTTATATGGCCGTTAGACACTGATTTGGTAGGTTTGGAGTATTAAATGCTCAAGTCTCACCTCTCAAACGGTCATATTTTTGAATTACCAGTCGACAAGGTCCTTGTACTAGTTGACTGGGTTAAGTGAAAAAAAAAACATATTTAGGTTTAAGACAAGTTCCAGTCGACTAGATCTTAGGACCAGTCAACTGGGTCCTATTACCAGTCGAATAAGAACTTACTATCCCTTTTACCAGTCGACTAGGTTGTCCCAAAACACAATTTTTTTGACTTAAAGACATTTTTTTTTTGTTTATTTTTGTCAAAGCCTTTTGCAATCAAAGTGGTGGACTCTCATTTGGGTCAACAATGGGAGTAGGAGTTTCCGTTCTTGGAATAAAATATGCATCATCATTAAAGGAAACCTCTCTACTACTACTTTTGTTAGACTCATCAAGAGTTACATGTACGAATTCTTCTACCACTAGAGTTCTCTTGTTGAAAACTCTATAAGCCTTACTAGATGTTGAATATCCTAAAAATATCCCTTCATCGGTCTTAGAGTCAAATTTACCTAAGTTAGTTTTATTATTATTGAGGATAAAACATTTGCAACCAAATGTATGAAAATGGGAGGTATTAGGCTTTCTACCTTTCCATAGTTCATATGAAGTTTTATCAAGCATAGGTTTAATTAAAATTCTATTTAAGATATAGCAAGAGGTGTTCACCACTTCAGCCCAAAAGTATTTTGGTAAACTATTTTCACAAAGCATTGTTCTTGAAAATTCTTCTAGAACTCTAGTTTTCCTCTCAACAACTCCATTTTATTGAGGAGTTCTAGGAGCTAAAAAGTTGTGATCAGTTCCATTTTCATGACAAAATCTTGAAAAACTTTGGTTTTCAAATTCTTTTCCATGATCACTTCTAATGCTTGAAATACAAATTCCTTTTTTCATTTTGAACCTTTTTGAAAAATTTTCAAATCCTTTGAAAGCTTCATCCTTGTAAGCAATAAAAATAACAAAGGTATATCTTGAATAGTCATCAACAATAACAACAGCTTATTGATGGCCACTAGACTAATGGTACTAATTGGACCAAATAAGTCCATATGCAAAAGTTCCAAATGTCTAGTAGTTGATACTACATTCTTTGATTTAAAAGAAATCCTAGTTTGTTTTCCCATTTGACAAGCATCACATACTTTGTCTTTTTCAAAATTGATTTTGGGAAGTCCAATGACTAAATCTTTTCTTGAAATGATTTTCAGCAAGTTCATATTCACATGACCAAGCCTTCTATGCCATAGCCATGGATTTTCACTAAATGCAGGAAAACATTTTTCATTTTCAGAATGCAAGGATTTCAAATAAACTATATAGACATTTTCATGTCTATGGCCAACAAATTTGATCTTGTTGCTCTTCATGTCTATAACTAGACAATGAGAGGTCTTAAATGTGACTTTGTTGCCTTTGTCACAAAGTTAACTAATACTTAGTAAATTTGGCTTAAGGCCTTGTGCTAGCAATATATTATCTATGGTTGAGAAATCATTACCAACTTTTCCATGCCTGATGATCTTTATTTTTGTGTTGTCTCCAATGGTGACTAATCCACCATCTCTTAGAGTTAGCTCATTGAATACACTTTTATCACCGATCATGTGTTTTGAGCATCCACTATCAAGGTACCAATAGTTACCTTTTTCTTTGGTGTGGAGACATATCTACATCACACAAGGATATACAATCGCACTTTTAGGTACCCAAAATTTCTTGGGTCCTTTGGGGTTAGTCCTAGAAAACACGGTTCCTTTTGGGACCCATACTTTATTAACAATATATGGTGTTCTATAGACATGTTGATGATGCATAATCCTAGGATAATAATTATTGAAGTTTCTAGGATTTCTTAGTTGTTCGTGCCTATAATCCTTAGGATATGAGTTCTTAGGATACATGTTTCTATTATGAGGAATATGCATGCCATTTCTAGAAAATGTATGATGATGATTTCTAGGACACATGCTTGCATTATCATGAGGATGCATCTTATTTCTAGAATAACCATGATGGTAATTCCTAGGATATGCATGTGTAATGTGCAGGTTTTGTTTATACAAATTGTTCCTATGATGCACATGATGATTATTCCTAGCATGTGCATAAGCATTCCTTGAATGAGCATAAATATAGGCATGAGTATTTCTAGGTTTCTTCAATATTATATATGCATTAGAATTAGAGTTTCTAGACATGCTAACATTCATTGTAGGTGTGATATTGACTTTTGAAGTAGAGGTTTCATTCACACAAGAGGCTTTTATGAATAAATTCTCTTTAGATTTTTGCTTACCTAATGGAGAGTATCCTAACCTAGATTTTCCTCTAGTTATTCTTTGGCAAGAAAGCACTTCATCAAGCTTTTCTTTTCCAAGCATGAGTCTAGATATAGTATTATTCAATTCTAATATCTTCTTCTTTAGATTCTCATTTTCATCTTTGAGGAAATCTTGAGAAGCATCATAAAGCATTGAAGATAGTTTATCTTTCTCATCTCTTAGACTTACCATTTCTTTAGAAAGAGATGACACCTCTTTCTTTAGAGTTGAGTTTCTAGAATCGAATTTCTTCAAATCATCATGCATTTCATTTATGACTTCTAACAGCTCTTCACTACTACTAACAATTGTATTCTTAGAGGAGGGAGAAGATAGTACCTCATTTTCATCATCGATAGCCATACGACATAGATTGACAATCTCCTCATATCCGATTTCTTTGTCCGATGACTCTTCTTCTTCGTCATCACTCCAAGTGGTTGCTATCATGGCTTTCTTCTTGAAGCTCTTGCATGATTTATTTGTAACCATGCAGTCAGCCCTGATGTGACCGGGCTTCTTGCACCCATAACACATAAGTGGTTCCCTTTTACAAGTGGGATCCTTTGTGTAAGGTTTTTTGCTTTCTTTAAGAACCTATGAAACCATTTGGTGATTAAGGTCATTTCACCATCTTATTCACTACTCTCTACCTCTTCTTCTTATTCCTCTTCTTTGTTGCTCGTAGAAGTTTTGAGAGCGATCACCTTTTTCTTCTCTTCATGATCATTGACAATGGGATTCATTCCTTCCATTTCATATGTCAATAATGACCCAAGAAGTGTCTCAACATCAAGTTTGTCGAGATCTTTGGCCTTCGTGATGGCTGTCTTCTTTGCTTTCCAAGTGGGTGGCAAAGATCTTAAGATTTTTCTTGTTAGTTCAAACTCCTCAATGTTCCTACCAAGAAGCTTCAAACCATTAACAATAGTTGTGAAACGTGAATACATTTGAGAAATTGTTTCGTTAGGAGACATTCTAAAAGATTCATATTTAGAAACTAGCATATTGATTTTTTATTTTTTAACCTCACTAGTTCCTTCATTTGTAACTTGCAATTTATTCCATATCTCCTTAGCCGAAACACATGCAGAGATTTTATTGTATTCAGATATATCTAAAGCATAATATAAAATGCTTGTATGATTGATTTCTCCAATAGTTATTTCCTTTGATGGAATCCTTGGTCCTTCTTCAATGACTCTCCATAGATTATAATCTTGTCATTCGACAAAGATTTCATCTTGTTTTTCCAATAGTTGTCGTTAGAGCCATTGAACAAAGGAGGCCTAGTATATGAGTGTCCTTCAGAATAGCTATTTGCTGCCATCGAATCAACTCAAGGATATTAAGCCAAAAATTGAGAACGAGGCTCTGATACCAATTGTAGACTGAGGTTTCAACCCAAGAGGGGGGTGAATTGGGTTTTTAAAACTTTTTCGGATTAATCACAAGTTTATAAAAACGGTTAACACCACAAGCATATAAACATGTAATATGTTCTGTAAATAAAGAGTTTAAGGAATAGAGAATGCAAACTCAGTTTATAGTGGTTCGGCACTATCGGATTTGTTCCAACCCTACATCCACTCTCTTCAAGGAACCTCCTTGAAGTAATCCACTAAGAAACTTAGTCATACAACTTCACGGGTGTTGGACAAACCTTACAATCCCTTCCTCTCGGAAGCTATCCCCTTCCTCTCGAAAGTAATCCTCTTCCTTTCGGAAGTAATCCCCTTCCTCTTGGAAGTAATCTCATTCTTTTCGGAAGTAATCCCCTTCATCTCGGAAGTAATCCCTTTACAATAAATGCTGTAAAGAAAATGGTAGAGAGACAGCAAATGAAAGCTTATACAACTGAATAATGTCTCTCTTTCAAAGTAAAGCCTGAAGAATGGCTCAACACGAATATTTCAAAGCTTTTTGAGTTTCAAAGAGTAAAATACTTGATTGAATGTGTTCTTCTCCTTTTTGAATGTATTCTCTACTCCTTGAATGCTCAATAGAGTGAGTTTATATAGTCATGTATTAATATGGCCATTAGACTTTAATTTGAAATGTTTGTTGCTTTAAAAGCTCATATTTCAAGTCCCAACGGTCATATTTTTTGAACTACCAGTCGATTGGGTCTACTTTAAAAATCACATTTTTAAGGCTATAGTGGTACCAGTTGACTGGGGACTCTCTGTCCATTTTACGAGTCGACTAGTATGATTCACCCAGTCGACTGGGGACACACTGTTCCATATACCAGTCTTCTGGTATATGTACCCAGTAAACTGGGTTGCCTTCCAACCCAGTTTTTCGGTTTCAAAAAGTTTTTAACTTAAAACCGTTTGATAAAAAAGTTTCTGTTTAAAAAGTTTTTTGTGTATGAGCCATAGGACAAGCTTTTTGATGTACAAGTGAGACTTACACTTTGTTTTAATACCTTAGACCTATACTAGTTCTTCTGTCTTCACTTGAAAGTTTGATTCGATTTGAGTTCTTGCACCTTGATCCTTGGTTGAATGCTTTTGTTGCTTACTACATTTAGATTGAACTGTTAGTATAATAACAGTTGTGTTTTGTCATCATTAAAATATAGGTGAAGGTCAACATTAACAAAATTGCACTTACCTCTTCAGTTAAAGCCACTGTCTCATGTTCCTGAAACTCCCTCTTATGAGTGCAACAATCTTTCAAAAATTTAGCATAAGCAGGTATTTGTTGAATTACATCTCATAAAGGAATGTTTATTTCTACTTTTCGCAAAGTTTAAAAAATATCAAGTAGTTTACTTTCTTTCTTTGGGTTTACTAACCTTTGCAGAAAGGGTGGTGCATTTACCTTCTCCATTTCATTTACCTTTGATGCAGATGGTTTCTCTGGAGATGCTTGTGCAGGCTTATCAGTTCCTATGATCTTACCATTTCTGAGAGTTGTAACGGCCTTTAATTGCTGGTGTCCTCTTGGATTAGGTAGTGTTTGGGATGGGAGTTCACCTTGCTTTCTTCCACTCAGCTCTTTAGCCAATTGCCCACTTGTACCTCTAATATTTGAATGGCTTGTTCATGATTTGCAGTGGTTTGTCTTTGCTCAATCTAAAATTGCTTTTCATTTGCCATGAACTGATCTTGTGAAGTCATCAATTGTTGTTGCTGAGTTGCCAATCGCCTTATAAGACTCTCTAGGTCACTTTTCTTTGATTTTGGAACTGATTGAGCTACTGGTTGGGAATTCCTTTGCTGCTCTTGAAGGTTAAGAGCATTCTGATTATTAGTCCATGAGAATTTGGGGTGGTTTCGCCATCCAGGATTGTAGGTATTTGCATATGGATTGTTCTTGGGTGGATAATTGTTTGGTCCCACATAGTTTGCTTGCTTTAGATCTGTAGATGAATATAAAGGGCAAGTTTCAGTAGTATGATCAAATTGAGAACATATAGCACATACCTGAAGTTGTGTGGTTTGTGGACTAGGTGAGTTATTCTGAGCAGTCATGGCTTTAACAAGCAGATCTAGCTTCCTCTCCAAAATAGTCGTCTGATTTGAGGATCCACCATTTAAAGTCAACTCATACATACCTTTGCTTTTAACTCCTTGTCTACCTCTAGAGGAGAATTGCTAGGTGTGCTCATTTAATGTCTCAAACAGCTCCATGGCTTATTCACTGCTCTTTTCCATCAGCACACCTCCACAACCTGAATCTACAATACCTTTATTTAGGTCACTCAGACCTTCATAGAAAGCTTGTACTAGCTCATCTTGAGGTAATAGCTCATTGAAGTGTCCCCATGCTTCAAAGAACAGGTCACCATCCTTTTGTTGGAAAAATTGAATCTTCTTCCTCATCTGCCTTGTCTTTTGTGCTGGGAAAAACTTCTATAGGAACAAGGTCAACAGAGTTGTATAGTGTGTAAATGCGAGATCATCTCCACAAGGATTGGTGAATTTCGCTTCAGAATTCGTTTCGTAATATAAAACAATAGAAATAAGTATTGAGTTTGAATCGATAATGATAAAAGCGTAGGGCTTTGATATCCATCACTAAATAGTGTGCCAATGCTTTAGCCATACTACGAATACCTAATGTTGTCAACCTAAGGGCATGGTGTATACTCATTAAGCTATTGATTTCCCTAAGCAATGAGTTAGGCATGATGTATACTCTAACTCTTTTCTTTCCTAAAGGATTTAGCATGGTGTATACTAAGTTGTTCTTTAAGAAAGCATAAATTATGTGAAAATTGACAAACACACAAGACCTAGGGCATATCATATACTCCCGGTTTTCCATGTTGATTAACCCAAGAATTCGGCATGGATTTCTATTGTTACTATTATTAAACCCAGGACTCGGTCATCCAAATTGATTTAATTAACTAATCCATACCACATGCATATATTGATCAGGCAAACACATATGAGGAATTCGATAAAATAGGCATTAATCAATTAAAGCATCATAATACAGCTATTGCAAAGGCAACAATACTTATATATGGAAAAGCATAATTAGGGCTTCAGTCAAGCCCTACTAGTAAGTTTGTTACACATGGCTCTGATGTTGAACATCTTTATAAAGTAAAAATAAAGGGAGAAGAATAAACCCGAAAGTACTATAGAGAAGAGCCATCAATTCGTCTTCACAGTCTCCTCCTCTAAAACTCAAAACTAAAAAAAAAGATCCGGTTTTTGTGTTTTACAGGCCTATTTATAAGGTTTAAGGACATCTGGAAACACTAACTTGTTAAACAAAACCCTAACCCTACTTTCTAAAATAGGTTTTGCCATTTTACTGCACATGTGTGCTCTATCACACACTGGTGCACTTGATCGCAAGGTGTGCTTGAGCCTTCTTCTTGTGCGCATGAGTGCTGGTGCGCTCGATCACACACTTTTGTGCTCGATCGCACTATGTGCAGTTTCCAGTTCTTCCAGTTTTTGTTCTCCAAACCAGATAATGCTCCATTTTCTTCAATAACCTAGTAAAACACAGAAGGCACAGAAAAGAAATAAAATAGCATGACATAACACAACTAGGAACTTAACAAATGTAAATTAAGGGGCTTAAATACGAATATTTAAGCACTTATCAGTTGGCTGTATGTAAAAAAAAAAACATATCTCAATGAAAAGGTGTATTGAGATTTAAACAGGAAAGAAAAGCTGAGTTCGAGGTATGTGGGACCCTATGAGGTTGTTAAGAAAGTTGGGCTAGTTGTGAATAGCCTGGATTTGCCTCCAGAATTAAAACAATTATATAATGTATCTCATGTTTCACTTTTAAGAAAGTGTTTACATGATGAATATTATAATATTTCGAGCTAAGCTATAGAAATTCAAAAAGATTTGGCTTATATACATGTACTAGTGAGAATTTTAGACAAAAAGAACAAGTCTTATGTAATAAAGTAATTCCATTAGTTCAAGTTCTGTGGCGAACTAAAGATGTTGAAGAGATTACGTGAGAGTGTTAGACAACTATGAAGAAATATTATTCACAATTGTGTTTTTTTTTTTTTTTTTTTGAGTTAGGTAAGGAAATTTCGGGGTCGAAATTTTTATAAGGTGGGTAGAATTGTAATACCCGTGTTCTTAAAGTAAGGGTAAAGAAGTAATTTGATAGATATTACATGAAAATTAAATAATATATATACATGAAAGATTTAGTATTGAATAAAATAATTCTTTTGAAAAAAAATGGACGTGCAGGGGGTGTAGTTACAAAGAAAAGGGTAAACAAAATAAAAACAAAAAAAAGAAAAGAAAATAGGAAGACGGAACGTCCAAGTAAGAAAAGAAAAAAGAAAAGAAAAGAAAAGAAAAACATGGACAACACTTGGAGGCTAGGTGTTGTCACAAAAGCATGCAATTTTTCATATGAAACAATTGTCAATTTCCTATGAAACAATAGGAACAGACATGCATCGTTTTATATATATATATATATATATATATATATATACACACACACACACATATTTAGTTTTTCCTTTATTTATTCATTACTTACCAAATCCTGTTTGGTTTTCTCCTTTCCTCAATTCAAACTACTCCATCCTTTTAAACACTTGGAGACTGAAAGAAATGTTGAAAAAGTAAAATTTTGAAGGGGTTTACGGAAGAATTTTATAGAGAAGCTCTAAGAAAAACAGAAGATAATAACGTGAGTTTTATTTTTGAAATCTAGCATACATGAAATTTCTCGGAATTCAAAATGAGAATTTTCAAAGGGTGTGAATTGTGGAAGAATTGAAGGATAAATTAGAAATTTTAATATAAATATTATGTCAGGTGTTAAAGATCTGCAATCGAGGGAAAGTGCTGAGAGGAGCAGGAAAGGAAGGAGGTGATCCATGGGTAGCTCTAAGTGCTACGTGGTGAGTTAGATTTACTTTAAGTAATCTAAATAAAAATGAAATATCTAGTGATAATATTAAAATAGATTATTAGCTTATACTTCGGTGATAGATGAAAATTGGTTGATAGGTGTGATAGGAATAGTGGATGTGTAGAGAATTATTTTATAAGATATAATATTATTGGAATAATGAGTCGATTTGATAATAAAGGCGATAAGTGAAATTCTTGATGAGCTAGGGTTGATGATTTGATATGATTTATGAGGAGAGGAAATTTAGTAGATCTTGACGAGCTATGGTTAATGATTTGATATGATTTATGAGGAGATGAATTTAGTGAAATTTTTCAAACAATAATTTGAGAATAATCATGATAACTAATTTAAATGTTTGAATTCATGTTTGTTTCTAAATTATTGTTCATATGCATATTTCAAATCATTATTTATATACATATGCATGAAATAAAAGAACTGGGAAGACAGTCGGTCTAAATGAAAATAAAATAACCGGGAGGGCAACCGGTCTAAATGAAAACCGTGACAACCGGTATATACTGGAAATAAAAGAACTGGGAGGGTAGCCGGTCTAAATGAGAATGAAAGAACCAGGAAGGCAACCGGTCTAAAATAAAAATATGTCGACATGTGGGAAGACGTTCCCAATAATAATAACGTTTAACTTCTCGCATTGCATTTGCTTTAAATATTGATTGTTATTGCTTGATATGTTAAAGGGTTATTTATGATTATAAATCTATTGATAGAGGAATGAGTCTCACAGAGAGACAAATATGCTAAAGAAGAAATATAGAAATATATCTGATGAGTAACTTAAGAAGAGATTGTGTAATAGGAGAATTATGAAATTGAGTAGTGGTTACAAAATATTGTTATTGAATTATTTGAGGAAAAAGATGAATGAACATCAGAAGATTTTTTTTAGAAGTAACTGAATTATAAGATGTAACTGAGAGTATAAAATTGAATACTTCTTCTAAATTTAATTCACTGAGCTTGTGAAGCTCACTCCTCATTGTACAGTGATTTCAGGTAGTAGGCAAGACAGATAGTTTGGTGAGTTGAGATTCAAACGAAGTTATTATCTGTAAGCTACATGCATGTCCACATCCTCAGACTAATGAGAAAATAAAATAAAAATTTATTTGTAAATATTCATGCATATTATGTTGTATTATTTTTATTGTTACATATATGTGTCGTGTTGGGATTTCAAAAAGTGAAGACACCGTCTTGGGGGTGGCCAACCCGAGATGGGTCGTTATAATAGCTCGTCAAGAATTTCGCTTATCACTTTTATTAGTAAATCGACTAATTATTCCAATAATATTATTTCTCATAAAATAATTCTCTACACATCAATTATTACTATCATACCTATCAACCAACTTTCATCTATCACCAAATCATAAGTTAATAATATATTAAAATATTATCACTATATATTTCATATTTATCATGATTATTTAAAGTATATCTAACTCACCACATAGCACTTAGAGCTACCCGTTGATCACCTCCTTGCCTTTTCTGTTCCTCTCAGCAGTTTCTCTCAGTTGCTGATTGTTAACACTTGACATAATATTTATATTAAAATTTCTAATTTATTTTTCAATTCCTTCATAATTCACACCATTTGAAAATTCTCACATTGAACTTCGAGAATTTCATGTATGCTAAATTTCAAAAAATAAACTTCATGTTATTACCTTATGTTTTTCTTAAAACTTCCCGTGACTCTCTACAAAATTCTCTTGTAAACTTTTTCAAAATTTTACTCTTTCAACTTTTCTTTCAGTCCCCAAATGTTTAAAGAAATAAAGTAGTTTGAATTGAAATTAAAGAAAACCAAACATGATTTGGTTAGTAATAAATAAAATAAACCAAAACGATATATATATATATATATATATATATATATATATATATATGTTAACCGTCATCATCTCCCCATCTAGCCAGGTGTTGGTTTTTTTTTTCCTTTCACGTTGTCCTAGACATTTTTTTTTTAATTTGTATTCACACTATCACTTGTTTTTTTTTCAAAAAATTAATTTATTCAAGTATTAAATATTTCACGTATATATTATTCTACTCAAGTAGGCTGCCTTTTCAAAGGGACCACGAAGGCAATGCAAAGCAACATAATCCTCGTTCCAGATATCATCTAAAACGAAAAGGCACTGATTTCTAAAACAATTGTGCAAGTATAATTAGTTTATAAAAAAGAAACACAAAACCTAATGAGAGTTAAGGAAGGAGATGAAGAATCCCATCCTTATCTTCGACCTCGAATTTGCCAAAGATTGTTTTTTATCGTTCCCTTTACGATCTCTACAAGAATAATATCTCCCATAAACCCAACCTGCCTGGTCAGAGAATATCGAGCCCTCATTGAAAGTGAAAACCTTGGCCATCCCGTTGAACATCAAAATACTACCGTTTGAATTTATTTGCCATTGATTGAAAGATGAGACAAAAGAGTACTTGAATTCCCCCCCCCCCCCCCCCCCCCCCCCCCCCACCACCCTCACTCTACTAAAATTAACCAATCCAAAATAAGATAAAATATTTTCTTAAAAGTAATAAAATCAATGATTGTGGAGATGGTTTAACCGTACCTTATTTAATGTATAGTCCTAAAAAAATATATTAGTGGCCTTTAATTTAGTTCAATGTTTTCGATTTCAATTAAAATTTAGTGTTATTGATGAAAAAAGCAAATTGATTCATATAAAAAGTCCCGTCAATCTAAAAGGCATCATATATCGAAGGAGTGTCAATTAAGTTGAGTTGTTTTAAACTTTAATAATTTATTCAATTTTTTTAGAAGATGTATATAAAAAACATTAATTATTAATACTAATAGGTTTAATCAAAGTTAGCCACGAACGAGGAAAAAAAAAATATACAGCTTAAAAGAATTTATTAGTCATGTTGCCATTTCATGTGGATGTTTTTTCACGAGTGGATAGATTCGTTTTTTCAAATATCAAGTTGATGGTTTTTTTTATTACCAAATGTTATGAGTGGCTGATTATTTTTATTTTTAAATGTCAAGCGGATGTTATTTTTTTTGTTACCAAATGTTATTTTTCAAATGTCAACTGAATGATTTTTTGGTTATCAAATATCAAGTAGATGATTTTGTTTTTTCCAAATGTCAAGTGAATGTTTCTTTATTTTTTATCAAATGTCAAGTGGATGTTAATTGTTACATAAAGCATAGAATAATATTTGTCCAAACAGGCTTATTCTAAAAGATTCTTGAAATCGGAAGCTACAAAAATTCAATTTATGATTTTCATTTATAATTAAATTATTTTAATTTAAATTGATTTGAAGTTATTTTTATTATTTTTTTTTAACATGAAAATTTATTTCAACAATGGTATGCACACAAAAACCCAAGAAAAATTGAATAATACAAGAAAGAAAGAAATCTTGATTGCTGATTTGGCTCTTGTCTCCGTTTAGTGTTAGAATTAAATAAATGACTTTATGGTAAATATATTCAAGAAGAATGCATTGGTGGATTTTGAAGTCCAATTATGAAAATTATCATTTTGCAAGTTGCAGATTTATGATCCAAGATATTAGTATTTTATTAATGGAGTTGCAAAATATGTGGTTGCCATACGGAAAGTTTTTTTTTTTTTTTTTTTTGGGCTATTAACCATAATTGATGACCTATGCTAGTGGAGTATAAAATATTGGAGAAGTAGGCTCTGTATGCAATTAAGATGTAATCAAGTGGTCCATATGTTGATCTAGACAATTTCGGTTAACAAGTTAAAGCATTAGTTGGATTTACTTGGTGTTCGTAGTGTTTGACTAATGGTTTTGTGAAGAAAGCAACACAGGGTTGGGCCGGTATTAGGAACGGCGTGGGTTTGGAAATATCTTGTCGATGAGGTGAAATTTTTTATTTGTTTATATAAATGTGTTTGTTAGTATTTGAAAGATTAATTGTTTAAACTATTTTAATACTCATTTTTAGTAATGTATTTTTTATTATCATTTATGGATATAAATTTAATTAATCGAATCATGTAAATTTTATATTTTTTAATTATTTTTATTATTATTTTATTTAATTATTTTTATCGATCCCGTTATAACAATAACAGCTTCTTGTTTACTTCTATGCTATATTTACATAAATGACTTATTGTAAAAAAAGGGATGCAGAATTAGATTTTTAGGTCATCAATTATCAAAATCATTCGCATCCAAATTGCAAATTTATAACCAAGTTGCAAGATACTAGTATTTTATCAATCAAATTGCAAAATATGTGGTTGTCATACAGAAGACCACTTGTAGATTTTTATTTTCTTCTAACTGAAAGTGGGCTCCACATGTAATTAAGATGTAGCCAAGTTGGTGCATGAGAGAACTGTGAATTTTTTTTTATTGTTAAGTGATGTATCATCTCATATTGCACTGTAAGCTCTTGCAATCTCAATATATAAAAGTATCTGTTTATAATCATTTCGAAAACTGTTTTCATTACTAGTTTTAATATGTGCTCAGATCATTAACCATATTGATATCAGACTTGTTTATATTATTTATTCTGTTTACTGTTCACTAGTTATCTTTTATTAAGTTTACTGTTCACTTATTACTGTTCACAATTCACTATTCACTCGATCCTGTTCACAATTGGTATCAGAGCCAAGTATCTGTTCATCTGCTTCCTTTATATTCTGCTCATAATCTTGTTTTGATTATATTGCTATTAAGTCTCTGGTTCTGCTATGTCTGTGTTTTTTGTAAAGCCGTTGGTCAGCCCTTTGTTTACTGTTGGTCAGCCTGATGATAGGGTGGTCCTAGTAGGTGGTCCCGGTAGAAACACTATTCACTTTTGAACTACTGCCTTCTTAGCCATATCTTCAAACCATTTTTATGAAAAGACTATTTAAGAGACGTCGACAGGGTGATGACTCATCATCCATGTCAGGTTCAAATGCTTCATCACCTCCAAGACTTGATATCCCACCTACTGATCACATTAGTCAAGATCCTAATCATGCTACGAACAGTCAAGAAATCAATATTGCAAAAATTGAGCAAGATCTGCTCAATTGGCATATTCCCAGTAAAAAAAAAACAGAATTTATCAAGTAGGAAGTTTTGATTTCAAGTCTGATTATTCTATTAAAACAACAGAGCAAACTTATAGTATTAGTAGAGAAAATGAAAGTATTAAATTATTATCTTTATCATCAATACTAAAGCATAAACAAGAAGGATTTAAATATTTGCATTTAGGACTAGTCCAAATTGCTATTAAACCTTTGCAACGCTTAGGAATTGATACTCCCGTATTAATGATGTTAAGAGATGCTAGGCATCTAAATTTTCAAAATTCATTATTATCATTTGTTGCCTCTAATATTCATAATGGTCCTGTATATTTTAACTGTTATCCAAACTTTTCTATAGATTTGTATGATCCAAATTTAATTGACACTCTTACTTTAGATATTCAGTTAAAAGGATTAGATATTAAGACAGGAACTTATAATTTGAATTTAATTTATAAAGTTTATTATAAAGTTATGACAACTAAGATTAACCCTAAAGCATTAATACAAACCAAACCAAGAGAAACTTTATTACTAGAAGCTAATACTTTTCATGCTAACACTATTACGCCAAAACTATTAAAATGGGATCAAATAACAATTCCGGATCATTGGAAATTTGAAGCATTATGTCCCCCCAGGGAGATTGCAAATTCCAATGTATCTCAAGTAGATGAACACAATGATGGTAGTGTTGTTATTAGATTTAATTCACCATCATCATCTAGGACAACCAGTTTTAATAGACCATCATTATCTAGGACAACCAGTTTTAGAAGAATGAGAACCCCTATGTATGAAGATCCTCAAATTATACCTCTTAGATATAGTGCAGATACATTATCTAGAAATTCCAATAAAAGTTTATTAGGAGTCAATTTTGACCCAACCATACCAAGAGGATTTTATGATAATGAATGTTTTAAATCCGCAATAGAACAATCACACATAGGAGAAACCTCCTATAGGAAAAAAGATAATGATCAAGATTATTCTCCAACTAAAACATATATGGACAATGTACTTAATGTTATTATGAAATCTAATTATAATATAAACAAAGAAATATTAAAAAAAGATTTTTTATCCCTAAAAAAATAAAGAGAAATCTGATTGGTTTATGACCACCTTTTCTGAAAATGAAAGAACCCACATAAGGGATCAATGGTATTCTCATATGACTGAAATTCAATGTGAAATATACTTCTTTGATTTCTTTGAAATATATACATTTAATAATAGGATTTATAACCCTTTTGCCCTAAATCATCCTGATGTATATAAAGAAATAGATGTTATAACTCAACTTGATCACAAATGGACTCTTGCTAGCGGTCAAGTTATATCATCTATACACCCCCCCACTATAGAGAATAACTCTTAATTCACCCCAATATTCAGTCCTTATTATTGCAACACCCTTCAAAAATGCTAATAAAAATGAACCAGCTGATCGTAATGCTGATTTAACTGACATTAGTAATCTTTACACCCAAAACAATTATACTAATCAAAATCTTCACACAATCTCTCAACATATTACCTCTATTGTCTCTACTATTGATTCTATAGATGACAAATTAACCTCTTTAGATAGTAAGCAAAAGGCCCCTGCTTCTTCTTCAAAAAAACCCGGAGAGAAGACATATCCTACTATAATTCAAAAACCAAAACCTATTCCTCATCTATCTCAACCAATTTTTAAACCACTTCAAATAGAAAAAAAAAATTTAATTACTCTTGATAATTCTGATGATGTCTTGAAATCTATAAATGATAGATTAAAAAATTTAAACCTCGATGAAAAAACTTCAAACATTAATGTCATAGACCAAGACCTAATTAGCGAAATTAGAGAAACTGATGAAATCAATAAAATATATAACAATAAAAATAGTTCAACACTGTTTCCAAGAACTAGGAATTACTACACTAGAACAACTCCCCCTGATATACAATATGAAGAAAGATCTTCGGCTACTCAAGCTCGATATGATGATAATACATTATATGAATGGAATATAGATGGAGCTAGTGATCACAATATATTAAATACACTTCAAGAAATGACTATGGCTGCTACTGCTTATAAAACACAACCCAATAATACTGATAAAAAGATAACTACTAGTATAATTGCTGGATTTACTGGAATACTTAAAGGTTGGTGGGATAATTATCTCACTGAAGATAACAGAAATGAAGTATTAAATGCCTCAATTGATATACCAACAACTCAATCATTCCAAGACAATCAAACTGGAGAAATTAGTATTTCTACTAGATACATAAAACAAGAAAATGCTTTTGAAACCCTTATATATGCTATTACTCAACATTTTATAGGAGACCCTGACAAATTTTCAGCCAGATCATCTGAAATACTTATTAACCTGACATGCCCAACTATGCAAGACTTTAGATGGTATAAAGATGTATTTCTTGCCAAAATATACACTAGAAAAGATAGTAATAATGCTTATTGGAAAGAAAAGTTTATTTCAGGACTTCCAAAATTATTTGCTGAAAAAGTTCGTCAAAGAATTAGAGATGTTAATAACGGATCCATACCTTATGATAATCTTTCATATGGAGAATTGATAAGTTATATTAATTATGAAGGATTAGCCCTCTGCAATGATCTTAAACTAAAGTCTAAAATGAAATCTGAACTACATCAAAGCAGAAAAGAATTAGGCTCATTCTGTAGCCAGTATGGTTATGAAACTATTAGGGCCCCGTCTATTGAAAAGAAAAAGAAAACCAAATATTTTTAAAAATGAACTTATAAGAAACACTATAAGCCCAATAAGTATCCTTTTACTACAAAAATCCAAAAGCCCAGATATAAAAAATCAAAAAAACCACAAACCTAAGCCTCTTCCAAAGCCTGCTTCAAGTGTGGTCGGCCTTGGCATTAGGCAAAGAACTGTCGTGCAAAGCAAAAAATTAATGAGTTAGAAATTGATGAAACTCTAAAGCAACAACTAACTAAAGTCATGCTAAATGAATCTCAATCAGAAGATGAATAATCCTCTTCTGATAAAGAAGAACTTATTTATACCATTCAAGAGACTTCTGATTCCGAAGACTCTGACGATTCACAGTGTAACTGTGAAGAAGGTCTATGTTATTGTAAATCTATCAATATGATAACTTCACAAAAAGAATTCCTCCTAGATATTATTGATAAGATTGATGACCCTATAACTAAGAAAGAATACTTAGTAAAATTAAGAAATATTATTTGTGAAGAACAAAGAATTAAGACCCATGAACCATATAACCTTGAAAAAATATTAGAAAAAAGATTTCAAAAACTAAAAGTTGCTACCGTCCAAGATTTATAAATGGAAGTTAATTCCATGAAAGAACAGATTAAAAATATTCAAAAAGACACTATAGATCTAAAAGCAAAAATGGTTAATTTAGAAATAAATAACCTTAAAGAATCAATTATATCACAAACTGACAAAAAGGGAAAATCTCAAGAAGCCTTAACTTTAGAAACAACTAGTTTAATAGAAAATGAACCAAAAGATAGCTTTGTTAATTTAATAGAAAGAATTAATTACCAGAAATGGTATATCAAGATTTCTATTGTTATTAATGAAGCATATCATATTAATACCACTGCTCTTGTTGATTCTGGTGCTGACCAGAATTGTCTTAAAGAAGGACTTGTACCCACGAAATATTATGAGAAAACTACAGAAAGATTAAATACTGCAAGCGGATCAAAATTAAATGTAGAATATAAAATTACCAATTCTTATGTATGTAATGACGGATATTGCCTTAAAACACACTTTGTACTTGTTATCTTAAGAACCCCATTTTTAACACAAATATATCCTTTTAAAGTTAGTCATCTAGGAATAGAAACTAACATACTAGGCCAAAGTTTATTCTTCCCATTTTTACAACCCATAGATACTAGAGAATTAAACTTATTACAAAATAATAGTCTGCATAAACAAATAAACTTAATACAAAATAAGCAAGCTCATATCAATTTTCTAAAAGAAGAAATTAATTATCAAAAGATAGAACAACAAATCAAAGAACCTCAAATACAATCTCAAATAAAGGACTTAGAAACTTTATTTAAGAAGGAAATATGTGATGATTTGCCAAATGCTTTTTGGGAAAGAAAAAAACACATAGTATCTCTGCCTTATGAACCAAATTTTGATGAAAAGGATGTCCCTTCAAAATCACGACCTATCCAGATGAATCAAGAATTATTAAAATACTGTCAAGAAGAAATTAAAACATTATTAGATAAAAAATTAATTGGGCCAAGTAAATCTCCTTGGAGCTGCTATGCTTTCTATGTTCAAAAGCAAGCAGAATTAGAAAGAGGAGCTCCCAGATTGGTTATTAATTACAAACCCTTAAACAAGGTTTTACAATGGATAAGATACCCAATACCCAATAAAAAGGATCTTCTTAATAGACTTCATGATTCTACTGTATTTTCAAAATTTGATTTAAAATCTGAATTTTGGCAAATTCATATTAACGAAAAAGATAAGTACAAGACTGCATTCAATGTCCCTTTTGGTCATTACGAATGGAATGTAATGCCCTTTGATCTTAAGAATGCTCCTTCAAAATTCCAAAATATTATTAATGATATTTTTAATGAATACTCTAGTTTCAGTATAACATATATTGATGATATATTAATATTTTCAAAATCAATTGATCAACATTTTAAGCATTTAAAAGCTTTTTTCCAAATTATTAAAAATAATGGATTAGTTTTATCAGAAACCAAAATGAAATTATTTCAGACCAAAATAAGATTTTTAGGACATATTATATTTCAATGAACTATCAAACCTATTGATAGATGAATTGAATTTACAAATAAATTTCCTGATGAGATCAAAGACAAGACCCAATTACAAAGATTTCTTGGTTGTTTAAATTACATAGCAGATTATTTTCTCCATTTACGACAAACTTGTGAACCTTTATATAAAAGGCTTCGCAAGAATCCAATTCCTTGGTCATCCCAACATATTGAAATCGTCAAGCTTCTCAAAACAAAAGTATTAAGTCTTCCTTGTCTTAGTATTCTTAGTCCTACAGCATAGGTCATCGTCAAAACAGACGCTTCTGATATAGGATATGGAGGTATTCTAAAACAAGTTCTTCCCCAAAAAATCACTGAACAAATAGTACGATATCATTCTGGTATATGGCTTGGAGCACAAAAAAATTATTCAACAATCAAAAAAAAAATTTATCCATTGTTTTGTGCATATCAAAATTTCAAGATGATTTATACAATAAAACGTTTTTACTACGCATTGATTGTAAATCAGCAAAAGAAGTTTTACAAAAAGATGTTCAAAATCTTGTTTCAAAACAGATATTTGCCAGATGGCAAGCCATATTGAGTGTATTCGATTTTAATATAGAGTTTATTAAAGGAGAGAATAATTCCCTTTCTGATTTCCTCACACAGGAATTTTTGCAGGATCCAAACACAGGAAAAAATGAGTCTGATTTCCCGCCAAAAGGGAAAACAAAAGATTGAGCCCTCTTCATCACCTCAAAAAATCCAAGACCCATCAGATTATGCTTCTTCAAAACCTCCTTTATCATCAGTTCAACCAAAAACACCTCAAATTCCAAACAGATTTGCTCCCCTAGAAGAATTCCCAATCCTATCTACACAAACCTATGCTTAAAAGCTATCCTCTCAAGCACCATCATCCCAATCTCAAAATCAAACACTATCATCTCAATCTCAAATCCCTCCTAGTCAATATTACCAAAAACCCATTCAAGAATATATCAGATGTACCAGCATTAGGCAACCAACAAATGATTTTGAACTTATTAATCATTATCTTTATGTCAATAAAGTATTTCCAACAGGTTTTCAATATGCCCCTGAAAATATTCGAAAAACCCAAAGATATTATGAGCTGATTTTAGTTGACACCAAATCCATGGAAATTACCCACACAAGAGACCCTTCTGACCCCAATTTTATTGTTTATTCCAAATGTAAGATTCTCAAATTTGTCCTTCCATATAAGATTCCTGATCACTACAAGCCAAATCCTTTTTCAGTGACTTTTAATCCCTCTACTTATAATTATCATAATTATCAAATGACATGGTTCAATATGTTTTATATTAGACCTAAAACACATTCCTGGTTTATATTCTTTAATAAGAGATGCAAGATTGACTTCCCTCAATGGATTTTTGATTGGTGGCCATATTTTGGCACTGATTCCACTATCCTTCCTCCTGTTACTCAAGAAGCATTGCAATATTTCAGACAGACCACCATCAATGACAAGCCTTATTCTCATGACTTACTTTTTCATGCCCTATTTTCTATTCCATGGATAATTTTTCATGTCATTAAAGGTACACAGTGGGAACTTATGGCAATAAAAAGAATATTTAAGGTCAAATGGTGGGCAAAATATGATTGCTCATATTCCAATCTTAACACTGTCAAGACATGGTTTTGCAATAATCCTCAAAATACCAAGATCAATCAAAAAATCTCAGGACCTTCCAAATTATCAAAACAAGAAAAGAAGAAAAAGCTCCTTGAAGAGCTATCTCAGTTATCAGATAGCGATGAAGACAGTACCCAGACTCCTACCGATAATCTCAATACTCCACCAGATTATTATGCACAGGACCCATATGACGGGTATGATTATGACCTGAAGGGATAGACAGCTGGACAGATAGACTCAAAAGCAGATGCTCGTGACAAGACAAAAGACAAAAGGCAGTACACAAAGCAAGATTCCTGATCAAAAGCAAGATTCCTGTTCGTAACAAGATGACAAGATGAAAAGCAAAAAAGTAAGACCCATACTGAAAAAAGCAGATGCAAAAGCAAGACCCGTGACCGACAAAAGCAAGTGCCAGATCAACTACAAGACAAAAATAATTCATGGACTTAAATCCCTCTGGAATCCGCCCATCCGGATTTGAAGGCTATTGAAGTCCGAGTCGTCTATAAATAAGTTTACTATCATTGTAAAAACCATAGTTGGTTTTAGAGTTTCATTTTCAAGAGAGAGTTTTAGTGGGAGTTTGTAAAAAGTGTGAAAGAAGTGAGATATCATCTCATATTGCACTGTAAGCTCTTGCAATCTCAATATATAAAAGTATCTGTTTATAATCATTTCGAAAACTGTTTTCATTACTAGTTTTAATATGTGCTCAGATCATTAACCATATTGATATCAGACTTGTTTATATTATTTATTCTGTTTACTGTTCACTAGTTATCTTTTATTAAGTTTACTGTTCACTTATTACTGTTCATAATTCACTATTCACTCGATACTAGTATTTTATCAATCAAATTGCAAAATATGTGGTTGTCATACAGAAGACCACTTGTAGATTTTTATTTTCTTCTAACTGAAAGTGGGCTCCACATGTAATTAAGATGTAGCCAAGTTGGTGCATTAGAGAACCGTGAATTTTTTTATTGTTAACTGATCAATTATGTACAGTCATGTTTAATTTAATTGATTTTGGAATGCATCAATGGTGGAAATTATTTATCTTAGAATGCACTATAAGCATCACCCACCATGAGTGTGTGAGTTACTCAAAGCACAGCACCCACTATACAATGAGCATTTATATATATATATATATATATACCTCACACAACTTCATTTCTTTTTCATATGGATTCGGTTCCCACACTATATTACAATTTATACTAACACCAACATGCGTCGTCTTGTCCATACATTGGTTCAAGAAAACTTTCAGGAGTAGACATGATTTTTTTTTTTTATTGTGAGTTAAGTGTTAGCTGCCACAGTGTGTGGGTGAGTGCAGAGTAAAATTATGCCCACACGTTCTGTTGCATGGACTTCACTTTACTTTATCATACTTGTGTTGAACCTCAGCGTTCTAAATACAGGATGACACTTGAATATGCTCTAAATTAAATAAAAAATTAATTTTTTGTTTAAAAATAAACAAGTCCGACATGCGGTCATGGGTTCAACACTTATACCAAAGTCCATGTAACATACACTGCACAAATTAGAAAAACCCTATAAAAGACTTTCATTTTTTTTACTTGGAGTTCAATAAATTTTTTCTTGAAAGATTTTCTAGGAACTTGTTGTGGATAATAATCTAATACATCCAATGGGGCACTGCACAAATCCATAGACTGGTTGAATTCATTTAACCTGTTGATCAAATCTCTAGCTATTTTTGAAACTTCAATGAGTGTGTGTGTGTGTGTTTTTCACAAACATCAACTCATGTATACAAATTACTTGTGTATAGATTATTCCTTGATGGGAACTAATAAGTTTGAATCTTCATAAATAGAATCAAATCATAAAATGTGTTATAAATATAATGCAGCTCGGGTGGAGTTGGTATATCAAGGAAATTTTCATATGTATTAAGAAAATGGTTAAGCCTTTGCTTTCACTCGAAGAGAAACAAATATTATCGATGAGGTCTTGGTCTAGTGGTTAAGGTTATGTCTTAGGACTACAAGGTCCTAGGTTTGATTTCCATGGTGTGTGAGTATTTTTCCGGTTTATATATCGGTTATTTCTCTTAATTTAGGTGGGTTATGGTAGTATATAGTAGTCAAATCAATCATTGCACTATTTTTATAAACATCGCTTCAATTAAAAAAAAAGAAAAAAGAGAAACAAGTAGTGTACATACCAAAAGCTAAATAGGGAGACAACATTGTGGGTATTGGATGGAAAATATCTTACCCCTGAGTTGAATTTGGTGACCCGTTTTATAGCCTATTATATAAAGGCATTTGTTAGGTTTTGGAAGACAAATTTCTTAGATGACTTTTATACTCTTTATCTTTGATAATGAATTTCTCTACACTTGCCCGTGGATGTAGGCCTAAACTTACCAAATCATGTAAATTTTGTGTACTTTATTTTTGTGTGATTGTTCGGATTACTCTTTAACTAGTTCTATTTGGTTATCTTTATCAGTCTTATTATAACAAACTGGTATCAGAGCTTTGGTTAGGATTTCGAGATGGCTTCGATGAAGTTTGAATAGATTCGTTTGATGATTCAAATAATTTCAGTTTTATGGAAGATCAAGATGCACACTTTGTTGCCATGCAAGGGTATCATTAGAGCACTGAATGAAAAATATCTAGTGGACATGACTACTGTAGAGATTGGAAAGAAAGCACGTAGTGCTATTATGTTGTCGTTGTCAGACAAGATTCTTAAAGAAGTCGTTGATGAAGAGACACTACAAGTTTGTGGAATAAATTAGAGAGATTGCATATAAAAAAGTCTCTTGCAACTCGGTTGTATTTGAAACAGTGGGTGTATAATCTGAAGATGAAAGAAGGTACGCTTATTCAAGAACATCTTGATGAGTTTAATAAAATTATTATGGATATGAAAAATACGGATATTAACCTCGATGATGAAGATCAAACCGTTCTTGTGTTATTTTATTTGCTTACTTCTTGTAAGAATTTTGTTTGCCCTATGTCGTATGAAAGCGAGTCCTTTACTTTCGAATATGTTAAAGCTTCTTTGAATTTCGCTGAATTAAGAACAAAATTAACTAACAAGAGAAATGATGAACAAGTAGGTGACCTAGTTGCAAGGGGTCGATCTCATAAGAAGGATTCTAGTAAACATAAGGGAAAACATAGAGGATGATCACAATACAGATCAGGTTTTGACAAGATTCATGTTGAATATTTCCACTATCACAAGAAAGGAAATTATAAAAATAAGTGCACAGTTCTCGAGAAAAAGGTAAAAAGAATCAATAAAAATTTGATACCGCTCAATTTGTTGAAGATAACAAGTATGATGATTCAAAAAATGTCCTTACATTTTCTAGTTCTGATGTTCATTCTGCGGACAAGTGGATTTTGGATTCGGCTTGTTCATACCATATATGCCCTAACATGGTTGGTTTACTACTTATGAGCCAATGAGTGGTGATTTTGTTTTGATAGGTAATAGTACAACATGCAAAATAGTGGGTAATAGTACAATTCAAATTAGGTGTCATGATGGGATTGTGAAGATTTTGAAACAGGTACAACATATACTAGATTTGAAGAAAAACCGATTCCTCTAGAAGTTTTGGATTCTATTGGTTGTAAGAATTCTGAAGGATATGGAGCTCTTAGAGTAACAAAGGGTTCTTTGGCTGTGCTAAAAGGAAATAAGATCAATGGCCTTTATGTTCTACAAGGGAGTACAATTATGGAATCTATATATGTGTCATCATCTACATATTCAAACACTACCAAATTGTGGCATATATGGTTAGGTCACATGAGTGAGAAGGGTATGAAAATTTTGAGCAAACGTGGTTTGTTATGTGGGCAAAACACTTGTACACTTGATTTTTGTGAGCATTATGTCTTTGGAAATTAGTCTAGAGTTAAATTCAGTACAACTAACTACATGACCAATAGTACATTGGATTATATTCATTCAGATCTGAGAAATTAGTCCAGAGTTAACTACAGTACAACTAACTAGGGTACTATCTAAAAGAGGTGCGCAAATCTTCTGACTTTCATTGATGATTTTTTAAGAAAGGTCTGGCTTTATTTTTTGAAGCTAAAGAGTGATGTCTTTAAAACCTTCAAGAGATGAATTTTATTTTTAGAACCAAATAAGGAAGAAGATCAATTTCTCAGAATAAATAATGGTTTAGAGTTATGTGGGGTGAATTTAATGAAGTTCTGCACATATGAATTTATTGCTTAGCATAGGAAAGTTAGGAAAACACTTTAGTATAATAGAGTTACAGAGAATATGAACAAGACACTGTTGGAGCGAAGATGTTGCATGCTCTCTAATATTGGTTTGGGCAGAGAAATTTGGGTTGAGGTTGTTAACATATTATATCACTTGGTGAACCGTTTTCCTTCGATCACTATTAAATGTAAGATCACAAAATAGGTATGCTTAGGTAAGCCTTTTGATTTAAAGATATTTGGTTGTCCTTTTTATTATCATATGAATGATGGGAAGCTTGAACCTTGAGTAAAGAAATGTTTATTTATGGGACATCAAAGTGGGGTGAAGGGATATAGATTGTGGTGTCTTGATTTCAAGTCTCCTAAGTTCATAGTCAGCAGGGATGTTACTTTTGGCGAGTCAGCCGTGCTTAATCTTAGGAAGGATGTTGTTGACTCTTTAAATAATAAAAAGGGGGTCAACGAGAAGGTGGATGCTTCATATAAAGTACCAAGAGGTACTCATGATCAGCTCGAGGTAGTTGATATTCAATATTCTGATTCAAACGATGATGAATGGCATCACAATATTTCTCTTGATAGACGGAGGAGGCATATAAGATCATCTCATAAATACATAGATTTGGTAGCATATGCACTTACTTTATAGCAGATGATTTTGGTATTCAATACCCTTTCACTTATTTAGAGGCTGTTACGTGTAATGAATATGTACAGTGGGTTGTTGCTATAACTGAAGAGATTTGAGTCTCTTCATAAGAACTAAACTTGAGACTTTGTGAAATTTCTTAAGGTCAAGAAGACTATTGGGTGCAAATAGGTCTTCAAGAAAAAGGAAGGAATCCCGAATGCTAGATACAAGGTATGCTTAGTTGCAAAGGGTTGTAGTTAGTAAGATTGAATAAACTTCAAAGAAGTGTTTTCTCTAGTAATAAAGCCTAGCTCGATTCGTGTGTTGCTTGCCATGGTTGCTTTGTATGATTTAGAGCTTAAGCAACTTGATGTCAAGATTTTTTTTCTGCATGGTGAGTTGTAGATGACTACCTACATGAGTCAGATAGAGGGCTTCATTATTGAGGTTAAAAAAGATCATGTTTGCAAGTTGAAGAAGTCTTTGTATGGTCTAAACAACTCCCTAGATAGTGGTACAAGATGTTTGATAGTTTCATGATTAATCATGGTTACACTAGGAGTAATTATGACTGTTATGTGTACCATAGACAGTTGTCAGATGCTTCCTTTGTTTATTTCTTGCTTTATGTGGATGACTTGCTTATTGCTGTGAAATGCATATAATAGATTGATAGTTTAAAAAATAAACTTAGTGAGGAATTTAAGATGAAAGACTTGGGTGCTGGGAAGAATATTTTGAGGGTGGAAATTCATAAAGATAGGAAAGCGAAAAAGTTGTACTTGTCACATAAGAGGTATTTTGAATAGGTGTTTGAATGTTTCGCTATGCATGATTGTATTCTAGTGAGTACTCATCTTGCTTTACACTTCAGACTTTTAGCTTCAAAATCACCTCAAAGTAAGGAGGAGGGGGAGCACATGTCATGTGTTCCATATTCTAGTGCAGTTAGGAGTATTATTTATACTATGGTCTGTACCAGTCTAGATACTTAATAAAAGGTTAGTGGTGTGAGGAGATATATGGCCTATCAAGGCAAGGTTCATTAGCAAGATGTGAAATGGATACTTTGTTATCTTAAAGGCACTAAAGATGTAGCTTTAGTCTTTGATAGAGGCAATAGCTCAGGTTCTTATGTTATTAGTTATGTGGATTCAGATTATGCTAGTGATCTAGATAGAAGAACATCCTTAATAGGCTATTTCTTAACTCTCTCAGGTTGTGCTATTAGTTCGAGAGCGACTTTTTAGTCGACAATTACTTTGTCACAACTGAGGCAGTGTATATGGCAGCAGCAAAGGCAATGAAGGAAGCTATTTGGTTGTAACAACCCATCTCGGGTTAGTCAACCCCGAGATGGTGTTGTCACTTTTTGAAATCCCAGCACGACACATATATGCAACAATATAAAAACATCAACTGAATTATCTACATACGTAAATCCTCAACTCTCAACAGGGGAATTACATCATTCAGATCTCAGTTGAATAGTATATATAACATAGTATGCATGAATATTTACAAATATATTTTTTTTCATTAGTCTGAGGATGTATACCATGTGGCTTACAGATAACAACTCTGTCTGAATCTTAACTCACCAATCTATTTGTCGTACCTACTACCTGAAATCATTTAACAATGGGGAGTGAGCTTCATAAGCTTGGTGAATTAAATTTACTAGAAGTACTAGATTATATACTCCCAATCACATCTTATAATTCAATTTCTTCTAATAATCTTCCAATATTGATTCATATCCTTCCTCATATAATTCAGAAACAATATTCTGTAATCACTACTCAATTTCATAATTCTCCCATTACATAATCTTTTCTTAAGTTACTCATCAGACATATCAATCTTTCAATCATATATTTAATCGTCTCTAAATTCTCAATTCAACATCACCATTTATCTCGTTATGAGGTTTATAACATATAATCAATCACTCAGACAAATCTCATCATATCATACTTTCATATTTATTTCTCATTATATTTGTCTCTCTGTGACTCATTCGTCTATCAATAAATTTACAAATAAAAAAATAACATTTTAGCATCTCAAATAATAAAAATCAACATTTAAAGCAAATGCAATGCATGAATTTAAATGTTATTATTATTTGGGAATATCTTCCCACAAGTCGACATGTTTAGCTTAGACCGGCTATCTTCTCAATTCTTTTATCGTCAGTATATACCGACTGTCACGGTTTTCATTTTGACCGGCCCACTCCCAGTTCTTTTATTTCATGCATATGCATATGAACAATGATATGAAATATACATATGAACAATAATATAAAAACAAGAATACATTCAGACATTTAAATTAGCTATCCAGCCTTTTCTCAAAATTATTATTTGATCATAGTCATTAAATTTTCACATCATATATCATATCAAATTATCAACTATAATTTTTCAAGAATTTCATTTATCTCTTCATTATTTAATCAACTCATTATTCCAATAATATTACTTCTCATATAATAAATCTCTAACATATCAATTATTCCTATCATACCCATCAACCAACTTTCATCTATCACCAAATCATAGGTTAATAATTAATTCAAATATCATCATTGTATATTTCATATTTATCTCAATTATTAAAAGTAAATCTAACTCACCATGTAGCACTGAGAGCTACTCGTGAATCACTTCTTTCCTCTCCTGCTCTTTTCAACAATTTTTCTCGATTGCTGATCGTCAACACCTAACATAATGTTAATATTAAAATTTCTAATTTATTCTTTAATTCTTCCATAATTCACACCCTTTGAAAATTCCCACATTGAATTCTGGAAAATTTCACTTATGCTAAAATTTCAAAATAAAAATTCACTTTATTACCTTTTGTTTTTCCTACAACTTCCTTCGAATCTCTTAAAAATTCTCGCGTGAACATCTTCAAAATTTTAATATTTCAATTTTTCTTTGGGTCCCTAAGTTTTTAAAGAAATAGAGTAGTTTGCATTGAAAAAGGAAAAAAAACCAAACAGGATTTGATAAGAATAATTAAAATAAAAACTATATATATATATATAGACACAAAAAAAAAAAAAAAAATCCCTCCTGCCTCTGCACCATTCACCTTTGTGTTGTCTTGCATACATAATGCATGCAAGATGAAGACTACACCTGGGCGTCCAGGTGTAGCCATTTTGTTTTTTTTTTTCTTTTTTCTTCTAGTTGCCCACCACGTGTCCATTTTTTTCCTTCTTTTTTTTTGTCCTCCAAACCTGGACGCTTCAATTTTTTTTCTTTTTCTTTACACCACCACGCATCCATTTTTTTAAGAATTATTTTATTTAATAATAAATCTTTCATGTATATATATAAAAAATTTTAATTCCATGTCATATTTATCAAATTACTTCTTTACCCATACTTTAAGAACACGAGTATTACAATTCTACCCACCTTATAAAAATTTTGTCCCCGAAATTTCCTTACCTAACTCAAGAAACAATTGTGAATAATATTTCTTCATAGTTGCCTCACACTCTCACGTAATCTCTTCAACATCATTATTCCGCCATAGAACTTGAACTAATTGAATTATTTTATCATACAAGACTTGTTCTTTTTTGTCTAAAATTCTCACTGGTTCTTGTATAAAAGTCAAATCTTTCTAAATTTCCATAGCTTGGCTCGAAATATTATGGGATTCATCATGTAAACATGTTCTCAAAAGGGAAACATGAAGCACATTGTGTGACTGCTTCAACAACCTCATAGGGTCCCACATACCTCGGACTTAACTTTCCTTTCTTTTTAAATCTCAATACACCTTTCCATGGTGATATTTTTAAATACACCCAACCGCCTATATGAAACTTAAGAGGTCTTCTCCTATTATCAGCATAGCTATTTGGTCTACTCTGTGCTACTTTAAGGTTCTCTCTAACCAGTTTGATCCTCTCAGTTGTTAACTCAATAATTTATGGACCAAATACATTTCTCTCTCCTATTTCTTCCCAATATATAGGAGTTCTACACCTTCTACTATACAATGTCTCAATCGGTGCCATTCTAATACTAGATTGATGTTGATTATTATAAGTAGATTCAATCAATGGCAAGTAAGCATCCCAACTTACTGAGAAACTCATCACATTTGTCCTTAACATATATTCTAGTACTCTAATAATCTTTTTTTTCTGCTCATCTATTTGAGGATGAAAGTTGTACCAAATTGTAACTGCGTACCCGTAGCTTTCTGAAAGTCTCTCAAAAAATCAAGATGTAAATCTAGCATCTCTATTTGACATCATGCTCAATAGTACTCCATGCAACTTCACAATCTCAGCTACATACAGTTCATGCAACTTTTTTTTACGACTCAAATTAGTTTTAATTGGAAGAAATTGAGATAACTTAGAAAATCTATCTACTATCGCTTACACTGTATCGCGACCTTTCTGGTTATGGAAAAATCCGTACTCACATTTTTCTATGGTCATTGCAGCACATGAAGAGGTTGTAATAAGCCTCCCGGATGTTTATTCTCTAACTTCACTTACTAAAAAACCAAATATCTAGAAATATAGTCAGCTACATCCTTCATCAATCCTGACCACTAGTAATTTTGTCTCAATCCTCTATACATCTTATTGTTACTCGGGTGCATCGAATATACATAATCATGTTCCTCTCTCAATATCTTATTTCTCAACTTCGTATCATTGGGAACATAAATTCTATGTTCCAATACCATAACAACATCATTTCAAATTTTTAACTCATATTGCTTTCTACTAAACACTTCTTGCTCAATCTTCTCTATCTCTTCATCTCTACCTTGCATCTAACAAGCATTTTATTATGGATGACTGTACAACCATGTTTGTTAATAATGATCCTTTATCATTGATATCCAAATTCATTCTTATCTATCTTAAATCTATTATCAATTTCACATCAAAACTCTTAATAGCAATTAATCTTCTTATAAACTTTCTACTTTATGCATCAACTACTACATTAGCCTTCCCTAAATGGTAATGTATCGTACAATTATAATTACAAATCAACTCCATCCAACACTTTTGTCTCAATTTCAGCTCTCTCTTGGTATATTAAGTATATCAAACTCTTATAATCAGTAAATATCTCACAAATGGCTTCATACAGATGGTGTCTCCAACTTTCAAGCAAGCATTATGGCAGCTAACTCTAAGTCATGGGTAGGGTAATTTCCCTCATGATTTCACAATTGCTTTGAAGCATATGTCATTACCTTCCCATGTTGCATCAACACACATTCTAACTCTTGATGGGATGCATCACCGTTCACCACAAATCCTTCATCACTAGAAGGAAGCACCAATACTAGAGTTGTAGTCAATTTCTCCTTTAGTAATTGGAAAGTTTTCTCACACCCCTAATCCATACAACTTCATCTCTTTCCTGGTCTATCAAGTCAATAGTACTGTGATAATAGAAAAATTCTGAATGAATCTTCTATGATAACCAGTTAACCCCAAGAAGATTCTAATCTCAGTCACATTAATTGGTCTCTCCTAATTCAACATTGCCTCTACTTTCTATGGATCAATTGCTATACCATCTCCAGATACTACATGCCCCAAGACATTTATTTCATTCAGTTAAAATTCACATTTAGGAAATTATACCATGCAATCTATCTCTTCTCAAAATCTCCAACACACTCTCTAAAGTTTCACATGTTCTTCTTCATTGTTAGTATATACCAAAATGCCATCAATAATTATAACCACAAATTTGTCAAGAAATAGTTTAAACACCATATTTATTAAATCTATCAATGTTACTAGAATATTTTTCAATCCAAATGGCATCACAAGAAACTTATGATCATAACATGTCCTAAAAGCAGTCTTAGGCACGTCTCTCTCCTTTATTCTTAATTAGTGATAACTTGGTCTCAGGTTTATTTTCGAAAACACCCTCACTCTCTACAATAGTTCAAACAAATTATCTATCCTGGATAAAGGATATTTGTTCTTAATAATGTCTCATTCAGCTGTCTATAGTCTATATACAACATCATTGTTCTATCTTTCTTTTTCACAAACAATACAGAGGTTCTCCATGGTGACACATTTGGTCAAATAAATTGCTTATCTAACAACTCTTGAAACTGAACTTTAAACTCTCTCAACTCTGCGAGTGTCATTCTGTAGGGTGCTATAGATATATGCGATGAACCTAGAATCACATCAACAGAGAATCTAATCTCCCCATTGGGAGGCAACTAGACAACTCATTAAAAAATACATCAGAAAAATCTTTCATTACTAAAATTTCTTTTAACTCTCTACTATCATTTCTAAAATCCACCATATATGCCAAATACCCCTCACATCTTTTCTTTGACCATTTACCAGTAGTCAGAGAAAAATAAGATAATTCGAGAGTATCTTACGTTCTCCCTGGAACTAAATTCCTCTTGTCCATATCATGAACACTACATTTCTTCCGAAACAATCAACCCAAACGTCATACGTCGACAACTAATTCATTCCCAAAATCAAATGAAAATTATAATATTCAAAGGTAATAAATCAACTTCAAATTCTTTATCACTGATATGAATCACACAACCTTTATAAACATTTATGATTATCACTCTATCTTTAGTGTGAATTTCAACAATAATATTATGTATCAAAGGACTAATACATGCATCAATAGACTTCATAAATACATTGGATGCAAAAGAATGAGTTGGAACAAAATCATCAAACGTTGATATATCCGCCTTTTCTACATACAATGCACCTCAATTTAGGACAATTCTAGGATAAATATCTTGTCTGATTACACCTATAACAAACTTTTGTCTCTCGATCATACATCAGATTACCACTTCACTTTGGTGGCACACTTACTCCTCTACCATAACTTTCAGTTCCCATAACTTGTCTCTCAAATCTAGGGGTCCCACCAATATTACTCTGAGCTATAGAAGTAACAAATCCTGCTTGCCTCTGGCTCTGTATTACAATTCCTTGTGACAAGGAACGCCTCCTTTGGTGTGTTCTCCTACCCTGTACACTCATGCTACTATAACCTCTGGATCCCTCAAATCTAGACCTCTTCAGCCAATTCCTCCCACCTCTAAACTTAATAACATCATTCTCAATCTGTAGCACTATATCCACCAACCTAGCACAATTTATATATCTTATGTAAGATAGTTTCGATCTAATATCAAAATATAATCCATCTAGGAACCTTTTACACATCTTTTTCTTTGTGTCTACCATTTTCGATGCAAACCTTGACAAGGCCACCAATCTGTTATCATACTGAGCCACAGTTAATAATTTTACCTCAAATAAATGAAATCTCTCTTTTGTTGGGCTCTGAAAGTATATGAGAAATATTTATAAAAGAACAAGCCTTCTTTAACCTACTCCAAGTTAAGGGTCTATCAACATATGCACTTACCCTGGGAAGAGTATCCTCCCACAATTCTAAAGCTTATCCTTCTAACTTAAACGAAGCAAATGTGACTCTCTGCCTATTAGTCATTAGCAAAATACCAAATAATCTCTCTATATGTTTCACCCAAAACTCAGGCTTAAAAGGATTCATATATCCTTTAAACAAAAAATCATTCGACTTAATATATCTAACAAAACGATCTCTCTGCATTTCTTGTATACTCATATTTCCCTTTTTTTAATGTTTACCATTTATGGATTTACAACAACCTCAGGCACTGCTCTAGCCTCTTCATCAAGTCTATACAATAGACTATCAACTCTATCATTTGTTACATTAATTTTCTCAAGAGCATGAGCAAGAGCTTCTCTTAGTTCATCTCTTTCAACTCTAGATTCTCTCATACCCCTACTAATATCAATTATACTGTTAACACATTCCCTTCTAGGAACCACAGACTCAAACTCAACTTCCATCTCAATTTCATAATTCTCCCATTACACAATCTTTTCTTAAGTTACTCATCAAACATATCAGTCTTTCAATTATATATTTAATCATCTCTAAATTCTCAATTCAACATTACCATTTACCTCGTTATGAAGTTCACAACATATAATCAATCACTCAGACAATTTTCACCATATCATATCATACTTTCATATTTATTTCTCATCATATTTGTCTCATTGTGAGACTCATTCATCTATCAATAAATTTACAAATAAAAAAATAAATTTTAGCATCTCAAACAATAAAAATCAACATTTAAAGCAAATGCAATGCATGAATTTATATGTTATTATTATTTGGAAACGTCTTCCCATATGTCGACATGTGTAGCTTAGACTGGTTACCTTCTCGGTTCTTTTATCACCAGCATATATCAGCTGTCACGGTTTTCATTTATCACCAGCATATACCAGCCGTCATAGTTTTCATTTATCACCAATATATACCGACTGTCACGATTTTCATTTATCACCAGCATATACCAGCTATCACGGTTTTCATTTATCACCAGCATATACCGATTGTCATGGTTTTCATTTAGATCGCCCCCCTCACGGTTCTTTATTTCATTCATATGCATATGAACAATGATATGAACAATAATATAAAAACAAGAATACATTCAGACATTTAAATTAGCTATCCATCTTTTTATCAAAATTATTATTTGATCATATTCATTAAATTTTCTCCTCATATATCATATCAAATTATAAACCATAATTTGTCAAGGATTTCATTTATCCCTTTATTATTTAATCAACTCATTATTCTAATAATATTACTTCTCATATAATAAATCTCTAACATATCAATTACTCCTATCATACCCATCAACCAACTTTCATCTATCATCAAATCATAGGTTAATAATTAATTCAAATATCATCACTGTATATTTCATATTTATCTCGATTACTAAAAGTAAAGCTAACTCACCATGTAGCACTTAGAGCTGTTCGTGGATCACCTCCTTGCCTTTTCTACTCCTTTCAGCAATTTTCCTCGGTTGCTAATCGTCAACACCTGACATAATGTTTATATTTAAAATTTTAATTTATTCTTTAATTTTTCCATAATTCACACCCTTTGAAAATTCCCACATTGAATTCCGAAAAATTTCATGTATGCTAAAATTTCAAAATAAAAATTCACATTATTACCTTTTGTTTTTCCTACAGCTTTCCTCGAATCTCTTAAAAATTCTCCCGTAAACTTCTTCAAAATTTTAATATTTCAACATTTCTTTGTGTCTCCAAGTGTTTAAAGAAATGGAGTAGTTTGTATTGAAGAAGAAAAGAAATCAAACAGAATTTGGTAAAAATAATTAAAATAAAAACTAAATATATATTTATATATATATATATATACACACAAAATCCCTCTTGCCTTTGCACCGTTCACCTTTGTGTTGTCTTGCATGCAAAATGCATGCAAGATGAAGACTGCACCTGAGTGTCCAGGTGTAGCTATTTTGTTTTTTTTTCGTTTTTTTTCCTTCTTTTTTTGTCCTCCAAACTTGGATTCTTCAATTTTTTTTCTTTTTCTTTGCACTGCCATGCGTCCAATTTTTTTAAGAATTATTTTATTCAATAATAAATCTTTCACATATATATTATTTTAATTTCATGTCATATTTATCAAATTACTTCTTTACTCATACTTTATGAACACGGGTATTACATTGGTTGACAGGTTTGGTTGGAAATCTTGGCTTACTGTAGGAGGTGATAGTCAGAGTGTTATGCATTTGACTAAAAATCATATGTATCATAAAAAAACCAAACACATTGATATCAAGTATCATTTTCTTCGAGATATTGTTTCTTAAGGAGTTGTCACAATGAAGAAAGTTGCTCGTATAGAGAATCTAACTAATATGTTGACTAAAAGAGTTCTAGTTAACAAGCTCAAACATTGCTTGGACTTGGTTGGTGTTCTTAGTGTTTGATTGATGGCACTTAGGGGAATTTTTGGAGAGAGAAGCATATATGATTCATTTTGATTGTGAGGCTTGGGAATACAAGCCAAGATGGAGATTTATTTAGATATCTTGCATTCGGTTCGACCTGAAGACCCACTTCGGCCCGAAAATATTTTGGATCAATTTTAAAGGGAAATAAAAATGAGATTTAGTTTACGAAGTGGAGGGCTGGGTCGATACTAGTACTGAGATTAAGTTCAAGCAACGAGGTGGGTTTTGGATAGGAAACATCTTGCCTCCGAAGTAAATTTTTTTAACCTTTTTGTAACCTATTATATAAATATGTTTATTAGGGTTTGAAAAATAGATTGCTTAGAAAACTTTTGTAATCATCTTTAATAGTAAAATTCTCTATTCTCGCCCATGGACGTAAGCCTAACCAGCCGAACCACGTAAATCTTGTGTTTTTTATTTTTGTGTGATTGTTTTGATTATTGTTTAGTTATTTCTATTTGATTATTTTTATCAATCTCATTTTAAAAATTTATGATTGCTTCTTGTTTGCTTTCTATGTTAGAATTACATAAATGACTTCCTCAAGAAGAATGCAGAGGTAGATCTTTAAGTCATCAATTATCAAAGTTATTTGTTTACAAGTTGCATATTTATAACCAAGTTGCAAGATACTAGTATTTTATCAATCAATTTGCAAAATATGTGGCTCTCATACAGAAGACCACTTCTAGATTCTTCTTTGTTGTTAACCAAAATATTATAGTGGAGTGTAAAATATTAGAGAAGTAGGCTCCACGCGTAATTAAAATGAAGCCAAGTTGGTGCATGAGAACTTCTTGTTTGACACTGTACAAGAATTTGTATTAACTCAAATTTTTCGTATAATCATGTTTTATTTAAAGGATTTGGAATGCACTGATGGTGGCAATTCTTTAGCATAGAATGCACCATATGCATTGCGTGCACATGTCCAAGTCACTTAAAGCATAGCATTCATTAAAGTTAAATTAACACTCTATAATGAGCATTTAATTATACTTATTCATAAATTCATTTATTTTGTATGCGGGATTGAGTTCTCACACTATATTACAATTTAGACTAACAAGAACATGTGTGGCCTTGTGGGTACCTTGGTTCAAGAGAACTCTCATGAACAGAAAATAATATTTTATGAGTTAAGTGGTAGGTGCTTAGGTGTGTGGGTTAGTCCGTGGTGAATGTACGCATGCCCATACTTTCTCTCACATGTACTTTTCACTTTACTATATCGATTTCGTGTCATACCTTAAGGCTCAAAATAAAGATATGACATTTGAATATTCTAAATTAAAAAAAGTTATAAAAAAAAAATAAACAAGTCCGACATACGAACATGTGTCAACCACCTATATCCAAATCCAGGTAACCTAGTTTGCACAAGTTAGAAAAACCTCTAAATAAGATATGCAAAAGAATTTCATTCTTTTTACTTGGTGTTCTATAAAAAAATTTCTTAATACCTCAAATCTATGGCTTTTTTTGGGAAATTGTTGTCGAAAATGATCTAATACATCCAATGGGGAACTACACAAATCCATGGACCATTGGAAGTCGGTCAACCTGTTGATCAAATTTCTAGACAGTTTTGAAACTTCAATGAAATTTTCATGTATTTGAGGATATATCTATATAAATTTGTTCACAAGCATCGACTCATGTATACAAACTACTTGTATATAAATTATTCCTTGATGGAAACTAATGAGTTTGAATCTCCAAAAATAGAATATAATCACAAAATGTGTCATAAAATATAAAGCAACTAGGGTAGAGTTAGAATATCAAGGAAATTTTTATAAGTATTAAGCAAATGGTTAAGCATTTGCTTTCACTACAAGAGAATCAAATATTGTCGTCTTGACCTAGTGGTTAAGGTTGAGGCTTTAAAACTATAAGGTCCTAGATTTGATTATTATAGTATGTGAGTATTTATAGAATTTATCAATTAGTTAATTATTTCTCCCAATTTGGACGGGTTGTGGTAATATTGTGGAGTATTGGATAATCGGATAGTAAGAGTTTATATTGTAATCAAATCAATCATTATGTTATTTCTATAAAATACCGTTCCAATAAAAAAAATGAGGAAACAAATATTGTATATACCAAAAACTTAATAGGGCGACAACAAATGGTTTTGGAGGGCAAATGCGCCCATTTTGTCCATGCTCCATCCTTAACGAAGAAGTTCTTTTTCTATCCTGATTTTTGGAAAGAATTTTCAGTAACCTAAATGTTGTCCCCATTCCATTTATAAAACTGGAATGGAGATACATACCACATGAATTAATGCGGAGATTCTTCGTTAACTCTATATGTTCTTTTTTGAAAAAAACTCAATTACACTTAATTTAAATAAAAACTTCTATAATATATAACAAGCAAATAAATAATAAATGATATTAAATATCTGTTCAATCCACAAAACTTTGTAATGGCAATTGCATAAGTATGAAATATTGTATTAGTTTAAAAAAGAGAAACACAAAACCTAATTGGAATTAAGAAACGAGTTTGGGATTAAACAGGTTGGAGAGTGTTATCTTTATACCTGACCCCAAATCCACTGGAGATTTTTTTATCATTATCGTTGTTATAATATATATTAGGTTACTTGTCTAATTAGATTTTAATTACTTGTCTAATTTATACTTATCATATATGGCTCTCTGTACTACTATATATACTACAATATATTTGTAAATAAAAACATACTTAATACAATTCTTTTATTCAAAAACCTTATTCCTCTTTTCTTTTTCTATCATGATATCAGAGCGGTAAAATTGTATGGTTTTATTGTTGCCGTTGTAAGCCACCACTGGTTACTACAATTTTTGTTTCCTCTCTGGCATTGTTTTTCTCCTTCCGACCGAGTTTGTCTTCTTTGGCACCATTTAATTTTCTTCTCCAGCACTGGTTGTTTTTCCGGCGACTACGTTTTGATCCTACCCGCATTGTGCCAACATGACCCGAGTTTTGCTGTGCAAATTCTTTTTGGAACCACACTTTACATTGTTCAATTTGGCCTTTTGCAATTTTGTTATATTTACTCTGGTTGGTATAGTGTGACATCAGCTTGATTTTTTTTTTTTTTAAAAAGTTTGCATAAACGTTGACAGCTTGATTGTTGGTATGGTGTGCCAATTTGTGTTGTTCACCTTGTGGTTTAATAGTTGACCGAATAGTGTGGTTGCTTTTTTGACTTGGTCTTGACAAGATTTATTTATAAAAATATCATTCTATTATAGCATTAAGTAAATTTGATCAAATAATTACATTGCACTGTATATCATTTACATGTTATTCATGAATTGACTATTTCTAATTGTTTAGAGAAAGAAAACTTGGGTGATCATACAGAGCAGAAAGAAGCTTGAGAATTCGGACTAAGATTTCCAAAGAATTTAATAGATGAACCCCATATGCGGACCGTATGGCGGCGAAGGAGGAGCTGATTGGGATGATGGAAGTAACAGCGGAGTAAAACAGCTAAGTATTGTCTCTGGATCAGTAATAAACTCCATCCGTATTGAGTACGTTCAGGATGGACGCTCCTTCTGGTCTGACAAGCATGGTGGAGATGGTGGTGGCAACACTCACAAGGTTAGAGGTTAAATATAAAAGCTATTTCCTTTGAGTTTAAGAATATCGATTCGGAACAAATGAATTTTATAAATTTTATGAAACTTATTTACATGCAATTTCATGATATGTCATTTTTTGAAAAACTAATAAATTATGAAATTTATTTTTGTTAGGAAAAACACGAATATGCAAACATAATTTGATACCTAAATTTAATTGAACCATACACATACACAAATTAATTTAATGAAAAAAGTAAACAAAGATTAAGTAAGGCAAGTGAACACACAAAATTTACGGGGTTTGGTAAAATCATGCCTACTTTCATGGAGAAAATAACTCGTTCTTTATTATGATATAAATATAAGAAAAATACCGATTGTGTTTTTATCCCCAAAACCTAATCCCAAGAATTCTTATACACTTTCTCTCAAGCCAAATAACACCCTCTACCCTTATGTCTTATGTGTTGCTCTCATATTCTCAATGTATAAATACATATAACTACCCAAAACTTGCTACTCAAGATACTTAGTCTCCAAGTAAAAAAAGACTTCCTATTCAAGTATTTTTCCCATCTTAGTCTCAAATTTAGAAAAGATTTCTCACTCAAGTATCTTGCCTATCAAGCTTCTAGAGTCCCACGTAAAAAAAAATATGAGTCATATCCCAGCAAATCTCTACATTGGCGAATATTCTTGCCACCTTGAAGATTATTTGTACCTCCACTTGCTTGTCAATGCCCCAAACAAAAACCATTGGCCTTTAACTTTACTAACTACACACAACCCGAATCAGCAACCAATCATGACTTCACCTGATTCGAAAACCCCAGCCAATGCACATGTATAGCTACAACCATCAACTTATCTTAGTTGATCCACGATTCCATCTGTTGGAAATTACCTTGACAAGATACCCTGATGGTGATCTTCCAAACACCCAAGTCTAGAATGACTTGTAATGAAATGAAACAGCAAACGAAAGCAAGAAAGAAAAGAAGACAAGCGATTTGTTATCGAAGTTCGGCAATAGCCTACGTCTCCGTGTGTTCCTCTGAACTCTCTGCCCTAAATCAATGGTTCTTTACAATCATAACAACCCCTCTCCAAGAATCCACAAGTTCTTCAAGAAACAAAGAAGAGAACAAGAAAGTGATAAGGTCTTGAGGTACCCTGGAACTTTCCCCATTGGAAATTCCATTTACAAGTCCATTGAATCCCCTCTCTATACTAATCTCTCTCTTTACAACCAGCCTCTTCAATGAGTCCCTCTTGTATGTTTGTGTCTTTGCACTCTCATACAATTCTCTCATTCACACGTTCTGTCACAATTGTTGTTGAGAATGAAGCTAGGTGACCCTTTATATAGTGCACCAACTTCTTGACCAATTTTGAGTGTCATTCTTCACCCTTAGATCTTGATGACCAATCAACCATGGCCCTCCATCAATCCTAAGTGATACTGTACATTTTAACCTTGCACCCACACACTTAACAAGAGGCTGAATCAAGTGGAATATGTGTGCCTCAGTGTGCTTAGTGTTGCGGCCTTGAACAAGGCATGTTGCGGCGCTAGGCAAAACACCATTTTCACCACTTTCTGGGCACCGCGACCTTGGTTAGGGAGAGGTGCGGCGCTGCCCCTCCTCCAGAACCTCCCTTGCTGGGCTCTGCGGCCTGGGAGGAAGAGGTTGCAGCGCACACTAAAGCTGGACCCCTCACAGCTGTGCGCACTTCTTTGTCTTGTTGAATGGAGGTGTGCACACACACCCAAAGTGATGCGCACACTTGTGTGCACTCCTTTAACATGCTGAAATTTATTCTTCCAACCTTGTTTAAACCTTAAACTATGTTTAAACCTTAGATAAATATCAATAATCTCTACCTTTGTCTAAGTGTTTAAACCCGAACCATTGTGCAGAGAACTTCAGGATCTAAACTCATCTTGAGTCATCAATCAACCGAATCCAATCGTAAGAAGTTCAAGGCAATGATTGAACCTTCTTAGAGGTAGAACCTTGGTACCTAAATCTGTAGGACTTTCTTCCGTGGCCTTCTTGTCAACATGAATGCATCCTTTCGTACCGTTTTCTGGAATGTAATGATACCAAACATCCATATGCTTTGTCCTCTCATGGAACACCGGATTCCTCCACAAGTTCCACGCACTTTGGATATCCGAAGACAACACCACCTGCTCTTTTAGGACCATCCACTCGTCCAACAACCCTTTGCACCACATAGCCTCCTTTATGGCTTCCGAAGCCACTATGTATTCTGCTTCCGTTGTTGAGAGTGCTACTACCGGCTACAACTGAGCCTTCCAATACCTCAGCAACCACTTCATCCCAAGCCAAAGTTCTTTTTCGGGATTACTCACAAATCTGCTGAGAACACCCATTACCTGAGAAATGTCAGGTCTAGTGCTCATCATCATGGACATGACTGATCCAACCGCACTAGAGTAAGGGACCTTAACCATTTTCTTCTTCTCCTCATCCATTCCAGGACATCTTTTGCTAGAGAACTTGAAATTACCAGCAAGGGGAACCTTCACTGGTTTACCATCTTCCATAGAAGACTGAGAAACCTTCAACCTATTTCTCTCCCTTTCCCGAATTCTTCTCATACCAAGGATCTTTTGTGTAAGGCTGAGATCCTTCCTCTCAAACTCCTCACTAAGTTGAGATGTAAACCTTTTCTTCCTCTCCCTGCTGTTCCGAACCAACAACATATCATTGGTATAGATGAGGATAATCACCACTTCATCCACCTTATGTCCAGGTAAGAAGGTTTCTATGAAATCTATGCCTTTCCTTTGTGTGAACCCCTTCGCCACCAGCCTAGCCTTATTCCGGACTTCATCTCCTAGAGTGTACCCTTTTTGATCTTGTAAGTCCACTTACAATCCACAACTCTCTATTTTCCCGGAATGTGCACCAATTCCCAGAAGTTGTTCTTCCTCAAAGAATTCATTTCTTCCTCCATAGCTAGCTTCCATCTTGGCGAATCTTTACATCCCATGGCATCAATGTAAGTCTTTTGTTCACTTATCTCTCCTTCTATCCAAGGAACTGCTGCATCCGCAGCATCCATAAACCCATATCTTGAAGGTGGTCCGATCAGCCTTCTTTCTTGGTCTCTTGTGAGCTGATAGTCCTTCCGACTCCCTGCATCATCCTTTTTTAGTTCAGTCTTCTCATGAGTGTCCTGAGCTTGGCATTCATCAATGAGCTCTACCTGGTCCGAACCCTCATGCCTTCCTTGCTCTACTTGAACTGAATTCTCCTTCATGTTATGCTATACAAATACTGAATTGGTTTGCTCACCAGCCCCTGCAGGGTTAGTTTTCTCCAAATAAGGAAATAAAAATTCATTAAAAATGGTATCTCTATTTATTATGAGTCTCAATCCTTCTTTCTCTAAGGACCACAACCTATACCCCTTAGCCCCTTCCCCATATCCTAGAAACATATATTTTCTAGATCTTGAGCTAAGTCTATCATCCTTTTGTTGTGCATATACAGCACACCCAGAAGTCCTAAGGTTGTCCAACTCAGGGGGTTTTCCACTCCACATCTCTTCAGGAGTCTTATGGTACACAACCCTAAAGGGTGATCTATTAACCAAATATGTAGCAGTAGATACCACTTCCCCCAAAAAACATTTGGGTAATCCAGATCCATCTAACATGCACCTAACCTTTTTCATAAGGGTCTTATTCATCCTCTCAGCAACTTCAATTTGCTTAGGGGTTTTCACAACCATTCTATGTGTTAAAATGCCATTTAACTTACAGAATTGATCAAGTTCTTGGTTAAAAATTTCTAAGCCATTATCAGTTTTTATCTCCTTAACTACCTTGCCCATTTGAGCCTCTACCAGCCCTTTCCACACCACTAATTTATTCAAAGCATCGGATTTATTTTTAACTAAATAAACTCAAACCTTTCTTGAATAATCATCAATTAAAGACAGAAAGTAAATGTTACCTCCCTGTGTTGGTGTCCTTGCTGGTCCCCAAAGGTCCGCATGAATGTAGTCAAGAATGCCTTTAGACTTGTGCACTCCGGTGTTGAAGCTGACCCGGTGTTGCTTCTCAAGAACATAACACTCACAGAAATCAAGTTCCTCTACTTTGTTTCCACCAAGTAGGCCATCCTTGCTGAGAAATTGCAGGCCCTCTTCTCTCATATGTCCCAAGTGAGTGTGCCAAAGGGCTGCCTCATCCGTCTCGGCCATCAAGCTTGCTGCTTGATTCTTGATCTCCATGTCTCCGATCATCTCATAGAGTCCATCCTTCATTGCTGCTTTGATCACTACCAAAGATCCCTTGGCTACCTTGATCTTTCCTCCCTCTATCTTGCATGTGTACCCCATGGAATCTAGCTGCCCTAATGAGATCAACTTCCTCTTCACATCCGGAAGATACCTCACATTCCTCAGCAGCCTTGCCATTCCATCAAACATCCTCACCTGGATGTATCCAATCTCCCTCACTTGGCAAGAATTGTCTTTCCCCAAGAAGACCATTCCATCATTGATATCCTTGAAATTCTTGAACCATTCCCGGTGAGGGCACATATGATGAGTGCACCCGGTATCCAAGATCTATTTCCTGCTGCCTTCTTGCCCCTTGCTCACATCTGAGCACACAACAAGAACATCACCATCTTGCTGTTCTATCTTGCCAACTGAAGCCTCTCCATTCTTGGTATGGCTTCTTCCCTCATCCCTCATCTTCTCCTTGCAATCTTTCTTGAAGTAACCCTCCTTGTGGCAGTAGTAATATTTTTTCCCTCCAAATTTTAGTTTAGAATGTGCTTTCCTATGGCTTTCTCCTCTACCTCTATCCCGGTAGTAACCATGTTTGTTGTTGTGCATTCTCCCATGGCTCTCTCCTCTACCTATGTCCTGGTAGTAGCCATGTATGTTGCTGTGCACTCTCCCATGGCTCTCTCCTCTACCTCTGTCCCGGTAGTAACCATGGTTGCTGCCATACCGAGTTGCTAGCTTTCTTTTAAAAAGCCTTCTTCCACTTGATGCACTCCTCATCTTGGCATCAAGATTATCTTGTAACTCTTTCTTAGGATAAAATTTAAAAGTAAAGATTTGTTTACGAAGATACCTCTTATTAGGGAGAGTCTTGGCAAGAAACAACTCATCTAGTTTCTTCCATATGACAGCTGGATCTTCCGAGTCTCTGCACTCCCTTGTGGCATTATCCGACATGTGCAAGAAGATGGTGTTGTATGCCATCTTCTTCATCTCATTCCGCTGGTCTTCCGTGGTACTTGCTGAAAAAACATCATCTTCTCCAATCGCCAAGTCCACCTTTTGTTGCACAAGAACCGCCTTGATATTCCATTTCCATAGGGAAAAATCTCCCTTTCCATCAAACTTCTCAACACCGAAATTTGAACCCATCTCACGGAGAAGATCCCTTGATTCATGCAGCACCCACAAATGCTTTCCAGCTTCTTCTAAACCTCAAGAACACAGATCGAAGATTGATCTCAATATCGTTCTTGAATCAACCTCAAGAACACGATCAGATTTTGATCTTTACTCCGTTCTTGAATCACCCTCAAGAACACGATCAGATATTGATCTTAACTTCGTCCTTGATTCACCTCAAGAACACGATCAGATATAGATCTTAACTCCGTTCTTGAATCACCCTCAAGAACATGATCAAATATTGATCTTAACTCCGTCCTTGATTCACCTCAAGAACACGATCAGATATAGATCTTAACTCCGTTCTTGAATCACCCAAGAAGTTAACCTCCGATTCTTAGAGTCTTGCTCTGACACCTTCTCTTCTTGCTCCAACACCTGGCTGTACTACCTCCTATGGATCTGATACCACTGTTGGAAATCACCTTGACAGGATGCCCAGGTGGTGATCTTCCAAACACCCAAGTCTAGAATGACTTGTAATGAAATGAAACAGGAAACGAAAGCAAGAAAGAAAAGAAGACAAGTGATTTGTTATCGAGGTTCAGCAATAGTCTACGTCCCCGTGAGTTCCTCTGAACTCTCTGCACTAAATCAATGGTTCTTTACAATCACAGCAACCCCTCTCCAAGAATCCACAAGTTCTTGAAGAAATAAAGAAGAGAACAAGAAAGTGATAAGGTCTTGAGGTACCCTGGAACTTTCCCCGTTGGAAATTCCACTTACAAGTCCCTTGAATCCCCTTTCTATACTAATCTCTCTCTTTACAACTAGCCTCTCCAATGAGTCCCTCTTGTATGTCTGTGTCTTTGCACTTTCATACAATTCTCTTATTCAGATGTTCTGTCACGATTGTTTTTGAGAATGAAGTTAGGTGACCCTTTATATAGTGCACCAACTTCTTGACCAATCTTAAGTGTCATTCTCCACCCTTAGATCTTGATGACCAATCAACTATTGCCCTCCATCAATCCTAAATGATGTTGTGCGTTTTAACCTTGCACCCACGCACTTAACAAGAGGCTGAATTAAGTGGAATATGTGTGCCTCAGTGTGCTTAGCGTTGCGGCCTTGAACAAGGCATGCTACGGCACTAGGCAAAACACCATTTTCACCACTTTCTGGGCGCCATGGCCTTGGTGAGGGAGAGGTGCGGCATTGCCCCTCCTCCAGCACCTCCCTTGCTGGGCACTGCGGCCTGGGAGGAGGAGGGCTGCAGCGCACACTGAAGCTGGACCCCTCACAGCTGTGCGCACTTCTTTGTCTTGCTGAATAGAGGTGTGCACACACACCCAAAGTGATGCGCACACTTGTGTGCACTCCTTTAACATGCTGAAATTTATTCTTCCAACCTTGTTTAAACCTTAAACCATTTTTAAACCTTAGACAAATATCAACACCACCGAATACGTTCAAGTGTTCTATGAGATTCGCACCTTTCACCATCTTTAGCCAACTCTTTTTTCAGATGTAACTTATTGGTCAAACTCTTAGCTAGATAGAGTTTTTCCAATTTTTTCTATGACCTAAATCTTCATAACATTACTAATAATTCCATCAGTAATACAGAGTCGAATAGAATTCACCTCGATTCCAACTCCTCCCACTCGCTGTCCATCATCTTTCTTGGCTTCCATTATTTCCCCTCAACGCTTTTACCAAGCCCTGCTGAACAAGGATATCCTTCACCATGCTTTGCCAAAGAGTGCAAGTACTCTTTCCATTAAATTTCTCAACGGTTAACTGTTTGTTGATATTCACCGTCGTGGTACGTAAATAACAATTAAATTTCACCTAGAAAGTTGTGGCTCTGATACCAGTTTGTTGGGAAAAATATGAATACACAGAAACGAGCTGATACCGAGATTTAATTGAATCATGTACACATAAATTTTATGAAAGAAAAAAAGTAAACAAAGATGAAACGAAACAAGTGAACACATAAGACACAAGGTGAAATAGTGTTTTTTAGGTTGAGAGAGGGTTTACAAGGGTTCTTGGAATTGAGTTTTGGAGATAAAAACTCAATATAATTTTTTTGTATTTCTCTCATGGTAAAAAAACGTGTTTATTCTCTCTGTAGACATAGGTAGGATTATGCTGAATCACGTAAATATTATGTGTTCACTCATTTCGTTTTATTTTTGTTTATTTTCATTTTATTAAATTTGTATGTGTGCGTAGCTCAATTAAATCTTGGTATCAAGTTGTTTTCTCGTATTCTTGTTTTCCTCAATAATTTTAAATTAATCTGTTGTGAAATTGATCAGTTATCTTGTTTCAAATTCTATCAAAATTGATAAAATAAAACAATTAAGAAAAAAAAACCAAGTAAAAAATGAGTTTCAAACTAATTTTTTATTTTATTTTCCATAAAATATTCATTTTATTCTAAAAAAAATGCTATAAGGTTTTACATGTTCCATTCCATCTTAAATATATCTATTTTTACATTTTGGATCTATAGGGTATACATTTATTCCTTGATGTTGAGCACTTGAGCCTCAAATCTCCACTCTCAGTATTTGTATTGAAATCAATACTGACAACTATCTCAAAATAAAACTAATTAAATGAAGGTTGGATATTTGTTAATCTGTAAAATCTAATTAAACATGTTTGATCATGTTGAATGTATGAACTATATTATTTCTGCTAGTGTTAATGTTTTTCTTTAATGAAATTGTAACCCAATAACATACCTTTCATTGCACTACCAATATTATGAAACTAAATTTGGATCAGCACAGAAATTTTTCCTTACAACTTAGTAAAAATAAAGGAATTACCTTGATGTTACTTTTGAGTTACAGTTCAATTTAAACTTCTAAATACTAAACTTGAAGTATAAATTTGTTTACACACTGAATTTGAGAAAACACTAACATCAGTCCCGAATACCGCATATGAACTTTTTGTGCCATACACCATATATATGACATTCAAGAGTGTGAGACAAAATTGAGATGCGTGCGTATGAACTAATCCTCTTTAATATGATAATTAGATGAATTAAATGTGAATTTACATCATTTGTATAGACAACTTATAAATTCATCTAATGAAGTGGTTTAAGTACATCAAATATGTTAATTTTCTATAAATAGTCCATTACATGAATATAACTTGATATCATAATTTAAGTTTTCACAACGATCATGGACACAAGAACACAAAACTGTTTACGATTACCATTTTAGTGAATGCCACTCTTGCAGGTCAGGCTAGACTACCCAGATGAGTATCTAACATCATTCTCAGGATACCGCACTACAAATTCTGATTTTGCTCTTATTCAGTCACTTACAATCCAGAGCAACAAAAGAACATATGGACCATTTGGTGTGGAGAAAGGAAGGTATTTTTCGTTTCCATCGGATGGAGGCAAGATCATCGGATTCCATGGAAGGTCTGATCATAACAACCTTCATTCGATTGGGGCATATTTGGAGCCAACTTCAAATATAGACTTGAAATCCATGGGGCCCTTCGGAGGGGAGGATTATGGAACTTATTGGCATGACGGAAAGTTCAGTACCATAAGGCAAATAACTATAAACTATGGATCAGTGATCAACTCCATTCGTATCGAGTATGATAATAATGGGAGCTCAGTATGGTCTCCAACACATGGTAGAGGATGTGGAGAGAATACAAATATGGTCAGTAGCATCAAAAATCTCTAACGAATTTGATACCCTGGATTTGAGGTTTTGAAAACGAAATTGGATAAAAATGGAGATGTCTTCACAAATTTAATATTGAGGAAAGAACCACAGTTTCTCCCAATTTCATTTCTAATGCCATATCAAGGGAAACATTAATGATGTTCATTTTGGTTTATCTTAATTAGGTTTCCTATTTGCATATCTAATTTAATAAATAACATTGCAATTGGTAGTATTGGTTTTAAAATGGAATTTGCGTGGAACTGAGGGTTTTGAACAATGTAAGTTTCATCAAATTCCATTTTCAAGCATCAATGTCATACTATCAGACATTTGGGTAAGTTTTGCTCGATACACAAACTAATACCATAACTTTTTTCCTTTTTTTTTTCACGAACAAACACGATAGGCTATAACAATAGAACTTCTTGCATTAATTGCTTTAAATCGACTCCTGCTAACCCTTACACTTACAGGTGAAAGTAGACTACCCAAGTGAGTATTTGACTTCAATCTCAGGTTACTATCGTGTAAACTCTAGTCCAGTCGTTATCCAGTCACTTACTTTCCAAAGCAATCGAAGAATATTTGGACCTTTTGGCATGGAGAAAGGAAGGTACTTCTCGTCACCGTCCACTAGAGGCAAGATAATCGGTTTCTATGGAAGTAGTGATGCCAGTCTAAATTCGATTGGAGCGTATCTGGAGCCTATATCTAGCTCGTTTGAAACAGTGGGGCCATTTGGGGGAGAGGGTGGAAATTCATGGGATGATGAAGATTTTACTACAGTAAGGCAAATAAAGGTAGTCTCTGGACCGGCGATAGTCTCCATTTCTATCGAATACGACAATAAAGGTCGCGCTGTACGGTCCCCTAGGCATGGTGGAGGTGGTGGAGGAAACATTTATACGGTTAGTCCAATAGTTAATTAGTAAATGTTAATTAATCCACAACATGTTTTGTTTGTTTCCAGAAAAAGACGAAACAAAGATATGGATAAAAAGTTTAATGGAACCAATTATTTTTGCTGTGGATTTAGCAATTCCCCAGTTAATTTTGATCATGATCCCACGAGCATGTAAATAGTTATGTTAGTCTTTCTTTGCAGATAAATCTTGACTCTCCAGATGAGTTCCTGACTTCAATCTCAGGCTACTACTCTGTAGAGTCTAAACCTGTCATCAAGTCTCTTACATTTCAAAGTAATAGAAGGATTTATGGTCCGTTTGGTGTTGAACAAGGCAAGTTTTTCTCGTTCCCATCGTTTAATGGCAAGATAGTAGGATTCCATGGCAGGTGCGGTGACCTCCTTAACTCAATTGGGGCACATGTCGAGCCTATATCCAATCCAAATCCAACTGAATTTGTCGGCCCTTTTGGAGGTCAAGGTGGGGATTTATGGGACGATGGAATTTACAGTACCGTGCGGCAACTAAAAATAGTTTCTGGGTCAGCAGTCAATTCCATTCGTTTTGAGTATGATAAGAATGGACGCTCTGTGTGGTCACCAACATATGGACAAAATGCCGGTGGCAAGTTAAATGTGGTCAGTACATCCATTAAAACTCGATGTTCAATTGATATATAGTTTAATTCTAATTATTAGCCTTGCTTACTAGCTCTCTCTCATTGTCAATCCATTCGTTGTAGGTCAAGCTTGACTTCCCTGATGAGTTTCTGATTTCGTTCTCTGGGTACTATAGTACAGAAGCTAGTTTTGCCATAGTGCAGTCCCTCTCATTCCAAAGTAACAGGAACACGTACGGTCCATTTGGCACAGAGCGAGGAAATTATTTCTCACTCCAGCCAACCGGTGGCAAGATCATCGGATTTCATGGGAGGTCTGATTCTAATCTTCACTCAATTGGAGCCTATTTAAATCCGATCCCTATGCCATGTTCATACGAACATGTTGGTCCATGGGGAGGCCAAGGTGGAGTTTTGTGGGACGACGGAATTTACACGACGATAAGACAATTGACAATTGTGTCTGGATCGGCGATTGATTCAATTCAATTAGAGTATGATAAACATGGACGGTCTATATGGTCCCCACAACATGGAAAGAACGATGGTGGTGAAAGGCACAAGGTCAGTTTCAATACAATTTAATTTTCAATTTTAATTGATACGATTTTAAGTAATCAGTCTTATGCATGTTATATAAATTCTTCATATGTATTTATGTTAGACATGATACTAAGTAAGGTAAAATACAAATACATCCCTCAATTCTTCCGAATATTGATAATTAGATAGAACTCATGCTTAATTGCACTATCATGTGAAAGTAATTTCTTTTGCAGATCAAACTTGACTATCCAGGTGAGTTCCTAATTTCGATGTCAGGATACTTCAGTGCCGAAGCTAGTTTATCCATTGTCCAGTCCCTTACATTTCAAAGCAATAGAAAAACATATGGACCATTTGGTATCGAAAGGGGAAACAGATTTTCACTCCCATCATCAACCGGTGGCAAGATCATCGGATTTCATGGAAGGAGCGGGGGTCAACTAGATTCAATAGGAGTATACTTGGAGTCAATTTCCAATTTATATCCATCTGAAATCGTCGGACCTTTTGGAGGTTAAGAGGGAGCTCTATGGGATGATGGAGTTTACAGCACAATAAGACAAATAAAAATTGCAGCTAGTCTCGTAATTGAATCTATTTGTTTTGAGTATGATAAGAATGGACGATCAGTATGGACTCCAAAGCACGGCGACAGTAATGATGGCACTTTAACTTGGGTTAGTACATTACTCCTGGTTTTTCCGTTTTCTAACAAAATCAGTAATTTTGGCATTTTTATGTTTTTCCTAAACAACTAGGGTGTGGGTATTCGAATATGAGACCTCTTCTTTTGAGGAGATGTGTGATTATCAATTGGGTTATGTTCAAATTATATTAAAAAATTAAAAGTTTTATGAAGTCTGTGTGTAAAACCCTCTGGTATGGTGAAGTGTGAATCAATGTTTGTGTCTAGCTTATGTAACTTTGATATATAGGTACGTCACTTCTCTTTTCCAAATTTTTATCTAAAAAAAGAATATAAAACCCTCTCTACCCGTCGATGTTTGGAAGTTTAAAGGGAGAGGAAATGTGAGAAAGTGAAAGAATTTGGATGAGCATTTTGGATTTAGAAAAATATAGGAGAAAGAAAAGGAAGAAGTATATATACCCTTGTTTGGGAATTTTTTTTAATGAAGGGAAAAGTAATGAAAGATGTACATGTACCTCTTTATTTTCCTTCAAATCGTCACCATTATTCCCTAACTTTTACCTTTTGTTCGGTATGAATTCAAGTTTGAAACTAGAATTCATTTGTAATTGAATTTACCCTTCATTTTTAAATGAATATAAACTATAATTTATTTATAAATAAGCTCAAATTACTTTTTTATGATTGATATAGTATTACTAAATATTTAGAATTCATTTATAAAAGCTTATGTTTGGATGTTCATCGGCAAATTCTATCAATTTGATAAAATTTGTCAACAATTTATTATTCTACTAGAATTCTTTTCAAATGATTTCTACTCTTTTATAATTAACAAACCAAATTTTTAGCCAATTCATTGCTAAATGAATTTTATATTTTATTAGAAAAATAAATATAGTAATCTATTAAATTCAATTTTTTTTATAAAAAAAACAACTATGAAATCCATCTAAACCAAACAATGTTAATGACATTTTTTATATTAATGAATGTTAAAATAGTAAAGTGACTTGTATCTATTTTTGTTATTATTTTAACATCCAAACAAGTGGTACATTTACCGAATAATTTTCTCTCGTTTCTTTTCTATTCATATATTTTTCTTTCGAGCAGTGCACCTACAATTGATTTAAATACACAATTTGGACACTCGAAAAGTAAGGTTGTAACTGCTAAGAAGCTCCACAAATAATTTGAGTGTTCAATCATTTTTTTTTTCTTTAATAAAATCACTGTTCTGAGTAGAGGATTAAGGCTTAATTCTATGTGTTTGCATTTGGATTTGGTGTCCAAATTTGGTGTAGGAGTAGCTTTACCGTTTTCTTTCATTTCCCTACCAAGACTCAAACATAGGCTTTGCTATATTTTGCCTTCTTCTTCTCTCTTTTGATACAAACTTACCGTCCGTTGTTTGTCGATAACTCTTGCAGATTGAACTTGACTATCCAGGCGAGTATCTTATTTCAATTTCTGGTTACTACAGCACGAAAGGCAGCTTTTCTACGGTTCAGTCACTCACATTTGAAAGCAATAGAAGAACATTTGGACCGTTTGGTGTCGAAAAGGGAGAAAAATTTTCACTTCCGCCAAATGGTGGCAAAATCATAGGCTTCCACGGACGGAGTGGCCAATATCTGGATTCTATAGGTGTATATCTGGAGCCTATCTCTAATTCTTAGACAAAATGATTGGTTACTGGGTTGTGATAAGAAGATTAGCTTACACGTCCAATGTAATGCTTGAATCTTATGATCTGTCTCATCTAATTCTTAGACAGAAATGATTGGTTACTGGGTTGTGATAAGAAGATTAGCTTACACATCCAATGTAATGCTTGAATCTTATGATTTGTTGTCTTATTTGTCACTATTAATATTTTTGTGGTGTCTTTTAGCCTATGTTTGGAAAATTGAAGGGGAAAGAAAACAAATTATATAAAAGAAAACTATTTAAAAAAAGGAGAGAATTTAGGGGAAAATGCAGCACTTACTTCCCATTCCTTTCATAATTCCCCTCATTTCAAATTAATAACTTATTTTCTTTTTTTAACTATTTAACATTTTCAAATTTATACATTTTTATTCGTATGGACATTATATTGAGTAAATAATTCAAAAAAGAAAAAGAAAATAAGTGTCTATATGTTTAAAAGATATCTAAAAATCAAACAAGAAAATCTATACAACATTAATTAAATTTATATACTTCAAAAAATACTGTTCAATGAGTTATTTATAAACTTATAAAGACCGTGACGATTAGTTGTTATAAAAATTGAAAATATAATTTTGAACGTACACAATTCTTTTATGTTTTTATGTTATATTATTAATTACAATACTTTTATGTTCAATTATAAGAATATTTTTATGTTTAATTTTTAATTACAGTACATCTTGAAGCTCTACAACATAGGTCACATTTGAGAACTGCTTAAATCATTGATTTAAACACCAATTTAATTTAAGCAATTCTCAAACGTCTTCATAATCGTTCTTCATATTAATTAACTGATACAAGTATTTAGAGAATAATTAATTAGCCTTGACCACTAGCATCATTTTACTAATTAATTTCGTCCACTCTTTAAGTTTATATCATTTGCAAATCTTTAGTATTATTTATTTTTGGTAGTTTCCTCAGGATATCAAACTTGAGGGAAAGTGAAGCTTTATTAAATTTCAAGGTCGGGCTATTCGGAGGTGAAGGTGGAGATCTTTGAGACGATAAGACTTACATTATTGTAAGACAACTACGTATAATCTGAAGATCCAAAACCTATTTAATCCAAATTAAGTATGATAAGAATAGGCATTCCAAAAAGTCTACGAGTCATGGTGAAGGTAGTGGAAGCCAAGTTCATGAGGTTGGTTGACGGCTTTCTACGTTGGTTCTCTAGCAAGTACACCATAGCCCCTCTATTAAGTTTAGGGAGGTTATACCAAAAGCTGATAGTTAGCAAATGGCAAAAACCTCCCTCCCCGACGATTTTTTTTTTTAATAAAAGAAATGACTTGGCAGAAAGGAAAGAAAAAATATTGGGGAACAAAGGGAAAAACTCAAACCTAACCTCCTCTATTACAAAGCAATCTAGCCAAAAAAAAAGAGATACAACTTAAAGACGAAACAAACGAACCAAGAAAACAAAATGAGTTGACAACTCAACGTCTTTTCTTCCTAACCTTAATGCCTTTTTCTCCGGCTTCATTTTTTTCAGTCAGTCCACAAGGGTCACGAAGGCCTTCCGTTCGTATTTTTATTGAAAACTAACATCCAACAGCTTATTAGCAGAAGAAGATATGTGTAACACCGTGTAAGGTTGAAAAGGAGGATAGGATATGTCATCGTTGCACATCATAATATGCAAACTGGATTTATGCGAACAATTCTGCAAACCGTCTGCCACAAATACTTGAGCCCTTAACTTTATTTTTAGCCCTCTCTTAGATTTATAAAATGTTTTTTTTTTAAACAGCTGACTTCGCACCCATAGAAACCACTGTAGGGTTAGTGTTCCCAAGCTGACACACCTGCTGACTCGCAAGCACAGGCCCAAGTTGTGCACCAGCCGAAGTCGAGACCTGATCTTAATCAGCGTGCATCAGCGTATTGCGTGTGCACTGACCAGACAAGTGTTGGAGCTGATTGGAGTCCAGTGGCCGATGGTCGTGCAATCTTAAGACCTAATGGTGAAGACGATGCATAAAACTAACATTTGGGTCCACTACATCCTGGGCTAGACTAGGGGCTAAACCTGCTTGAAGAAAACTAGTGTGCACAAGTGTGCTACTCAGATTCGATTCAGATCCATGACTCAGAAAAGGCCAATCAAATGGCCTAACCAAACCAAACTTATTCGCTTCAACAACCATATACCCAGCTGAGTGGATGTCTTCTTGGTCTGGAACATCTAATTGATCCTGGCCCACTGACAAATTCGGACCAACCTGTTGGTTTGTAGACGCTGAATGCAGAAGCTGTTTAGAAACAGTTTGCACTAATGTGCTATCTTGAGATAGCCCGTGACCAGAACCAAACTTCGCCCCATCTTCAATACTATTGGAGTCAACTACACCAGGACCCATATGCCTGTCACGCTGACCACGCCCATCAACTTTAGTTGAAGATGAAGGTAGACTTGGGTCTGTAAAAGTGACGATTTCTTTGGTCTTTTTATGGCCCTGATTTTGGCCCGTAGCTAGATTGGCTTTTCCCATAGCTTGTTGTTCCAGTTGGGCTTGGTCCACTAATCCTTCTGCATAAGGTTCGGCAAACCCTCCTTATCCTTGTTGAGACCTGTTACCCCCGCCCTGAACTTTCCGGCGGTTAACCACCGAATGCCCTTGTAACGAACAGTGTGTGAAGAAATCAACGTTCCCCTCGAGCACCATTTTTTGCCAAACACCAACGTCTTTACCCATTCCAATCCAAACTCGATCTTGCTAAGGAAGAGTTAAATCAAGCTCAACATAGATACGCACAGCTTGGTCGTTCTAAAATCATTGTCTTTGCATTTGTTTTTAAAACTCTTGCAATAGAATTAACGAAATTTTTCAAAACTAATAAACGAAAGCAAGGGAGAGGCAACCACGGTAACCTAACCCAAACGGCGGCATGGGATGCCTCTTTCCTTGTGCTAAAATCCGGAGACCAAGTAAATAATTTGTATCAAGTATTCCCAACTTTTCTTTTACCATGAGTCCGTGTCGCAACCAAGTCTTCTTGTGAATCAAGACGTACCAACACATGTCTTGGATCGAGCACGCCCACCACTGGATCGTGCTGTAACTACCAGGACATAATGTGTTTATGAATCAGGTCCATAGCAGGCAATCCTGCATAGAATTTTAATACCACAGTAGACGCAAAGGATGCCGAGGCCTTGGCAAACTCCATAGAATTCATGGCAAAAACCGGTTCATCCTGAATTTTATACGGCTTCTAAGACAACACCAGGCTGGGCAATGGCTTCTTAGAAGCGATCTGGCGCAAGGAGGCAGTGATGCCAGATATAGAAACAGGCCCGGCAAGGATATTAGCATATGATTCCAGAGGTGGTGAAACTGTAGGGTTGGTGAATGCAGGCTCTGAAAGGAAATATGAAGGGGACGGTGCTAGGGCTGGATAATAGCTAAGGTTATCTACGGCCAAGGGAGGATCTGAAGAGGTTGACGCGATGAGGGGTGGGTTAGGCAGAGGAGGACGACCTCCACCTAGCGGTTGGACTTCACGCGGGGGAGCGATAGATGGCCAAATGACCACCCTCAAGGGCGGCATCTAGAGGAAGGGTACAGAGAAAGTTAGAGAGAATTTTGAGAGCCAAACGCTAAAAAATTTCCCACTTTGGGGTGGTCGGGTTTAAGAGATTTTGTCCATGTGGGTTGGAAGTAGAGATGGAGATTAATTCTCCGTCAATTTCAGGTTGGATATTTCATTTCCCAACTTAATATATATTTTCATATAAAATATTGTATTTATTGTATTATTATATTATAATATATACAAGGGTTAAACTAATTTGTCTCATTAAGACACGTTAACATTGTGTCCACACTATATTTTTTGGACCAAAGCAAATATTCAATTTTATGTATAGCAATGTTTAAAAGAGAAATAGAGTAAATCAAAAACTATTTTAATAACTGTTAAGACTTTTTGATATTTTTTTTCCAATATTATGTAAATGTTAATGATCAAACTCCACCCACACATTCTCTAAATGCCTTTGATCGCACGGGATTATTTTCATATTCAGTGTTCTTTGGTTGAAAGTGAGAGAAAAATGGAAAACGAAAATAATATCTCTACTTTAATGAGTCGTCAAGGAGAAGACTTAGGTAATTTTGTCCATGATAATTGGGACAGTAAGTATTATCTTGTGCTTTAAATAGAGCAAGCTAACATTTTTCTATATATATATATATATATATATATATATATATATATATATATAGCACTACTTCAAAAAGTAAAAATAAATGTTTATTGGGAAGGTTCGACATTTGAGCTTTCTAGAGTTATAAGTAACATGGTGGTGAGTTATGTGGGTACTAGAGTCTTAGTAAATTCTTAAAGTTTGAGACAGGAATTGGAATGAATGACCCAAGATTATTTTGATGACTATAGGCGTATGTTCTTAATGACCCAAGAGTATTTTAGTATATATGTGAATTTAATGATATTATATTAACAAGATTAGTGGAATAGTGTTGTTCTTTACTGAGATATGATTCGTTTCTTAGAACTTGCAACCGAAGGATGTGACTATGTGAGTAAGGTTGGTGAACTATGAAAATCTATTAAGGTGTAATTGGTTTTTTTTTAAATTATTCATTCTGTCCCATAATTTTATGTATTATTTAACTAATTAAATGAATAATTTTTTTATTGTTAAATCATTAAAAAAAATTAATTTTCTCCAATCTTCTGAAGATTATTCATCTTTTCTTACTCCTGGCAGCATCCGAAAAAACAAGCGCCCTCTTATTCTCGCGCTCTCTCTCCCTCTTAAACACTCCCGTCCTCCGTCTCCAACATCTCTCATCACCCGCTCACTCTCGTCCTCAGACAAGAAGGGGAACAAACTTAAGAGACCAGAAAAAAAAATGGATTGACCATATTTGATGTAAATGTTAATACTTAAGCCTTTACCAATCGATAGAAAACTAAGAGGTGCAGGTAAATTTCTTTGGTATTGTGTTTGGTGCTCTCAAATCGATCTCATAACATCAACTTTATATATAGCTTTTTCTTTTTGTTTCAGTGACTCTAATCTAATTTAAATTTCGGTTCTGTAGCTTTTTCTAAATTTCAGCTTTATATATAGCCTAAAGGGACAGAATATTGTAAATTTATATTGATGGTTTTGTTAAAAAAAAATAAAAAATACAGTACATAGGATCTACCTTGGTTTTTTTCTTTGTTGTCCCAATTCTATCTGTGAGGGGTTTGTATTAAATATTTAAGATTTCGCATATCATTTTCGTTTATTCGAAATCAAGTAGCATAGTTTGATTAATTACTCATGTGTTTGCATCAAGATCAAATCTGTGCAATGTGTGAGGGTTCACTTGAATTAGATTTATCACTTGTTGTTTTGGATGACCGAATGAGTGAGGTTTCGATGGAAAGATTTGATAGGACTTGATTTCAATGGATACTTAGTTCTTTGAGGGAATTGAGTATAACTAAGGAGTGGGTTACTGCTTCGGTCTTAGAAATGGGTTGGAAGAAGTTATGTGAAAATAGAAAATGATATTGGGAGTAATATAGTAATTTAATGAAGAATAGATAATGGTCCTAAGCTGAAAATGGTAAAGTTGTAAGTATCTGGAGTGATAGATTTGTAATTTTGATGGATGGTGAACATATTGGCGACGTTTGGGAACCATTTTAAACATCCTTAAAAGCATATTTTCTTAGAATGATTCAAAGCAATTTTTACTTTAAACCACTTTAAACATAGTGCCACCATCGTGGTTGTGTGAAGAGTTTACGGTGATAAATTGTATTTCTAAATTTGATGGTATAGATCTTTGGATTTATTGCATATGAGTCAAATAACCTTCTTCTCCTTTAGTATTTTATCCAAAACAGCTTCAGCATGTTAAAAGCTTAGTTTCGTTATATTAATTTTTTTTAATTATTTTTTTATATACACCTATTTGATAAAATAGGGTCAAGCATGCGAATTTATGTTTTGTGCTATTTCGTCATTGATTGTGCTTTTATACTCAAGTACAAATGATTCAATATATTTTAGAATTTTAGAATTATGAGAAGATTATGATTTCTAAGAATATTTTAGAATTTTCGATCTTTGTTTAGATGTGTATAAATTTTGTTTTGGAAGTAAATCGAGTTTAAATTGTGGCTGGTTATTCGTACTTCTAAAAACTATAATTTTTGGGTCTCCCAATAAACTAAGTTGTGATATATGAATTGTGACTCTACTAGTGGGGGAGAAATGTTGACCATTGTGATATGTGAATTGTGGCCATGCCAAAGGAGGTAAAACCTTAGCCATGTAGACATGTTGGGATTGTGTGATATGTGATAGAGAACTGATAGGGTATTAGTGTTTAATCCTTGGATATTTTGATGTAGCAGTTATTATTACTGGTATGTTTATTAAGTGTGCATGATATTTATTAGACTGCATAAGCATTTATTGAAAAATTGTAGAATCAGGCATTTATAGTCAAAATCAGACATTCATTGTAGAATCAGAAAGATTGTGGAGAACGAGAAGATTCCGATCAGATTACGGATCTCGAGAAGATCTTGAGAAGATTATGGAATCCGATAAGATTGAAGACTTAGAAGAGAAAATTGTAGAAAACGAAGAACGAAGCTAGAGAGGCACTAGGAGACAGCCTAGGCGCCTCGCCTCCAAGAAGATTTCGAGGAGATTTCAGATCTTGAGAAGATTACAGAATCTGATAAGATTGAAGACTCAAAAGAGAAGATTATGGAAAATGAAGAGCAAAGCTAGAGAGGCATAAGGCGACTGCCTAGGCGCCTCACCTGACAAGAGGCCAGGCATGTGACAGGGTACCAAGCATGGATAGATGCTTGATATGAAGATTCCCCAAAAAATCATGTATTTACTGAAATAAAGAATCAAATGAGCTATGTGCAAAGGCTAAGTCACTGCAAAGTCATCTAAAAAAGGCTTAGGTGTTTAGGCAGGCGCCTAATAGGAAGCAAAGCACCTGGGTAGGCACTTGACACAGTAAATGGTGCAGAAAAGTGAGTTGTTGATGAAGAAGTGTTTGAAGAACATGCAAGCTAGGGTAGGCATTTGGAGAGGTATCAGACGCCTTACACATTGAAGATTCAGTTGAAGCCTAGTTTAAATGAAGACTCGGTTTATATAGAAGTTGAAGACATCTGGTGAGACGACTAATTAGGCAACTGGGTAGACATTTGAAGAGATACGTTGGAAGTTGAACAAATCCTTATTTAAAGAGGATCTTCGTTATTAGTTCATAGAATTCTCCAAAATCACATAGGAGCAGATTTTAGAATTGTCTTTCTAGAAAGCACAACCAAAAGTTATAAATAATGGACACAGACATGGAGTCAAAGGAGAGTCCACAGACGAGTCTAAAGATCAATCTCAAGTTTCAGTTTAGTTTACTACTATGTGTAGTGTTTGTTGAGTGAGTTACGAAATTGTTAGTTGAGTGTGACTCAATGTAAGGTTTCTTGGTACCCGTAAACTCAAGCAGTGTAAGGTTTGCTTGATACCCATAAAGTCAAGCATGTGCAATGGTTATTGAATAATGGAACTTAGTAGAATGTGGAGGCCTATTGAAAAAGTGGATGTAGACTCATTTCCAAGCTAGTATAAACTTTGTATTCATCTTCCTTCTTCTCTTACACTTTTATTTTGGCTAGTTTTTGGTTTTTGGTTTAATAGTTTAATTTGATATTACTAATCACATTCAATTCTCCTGTAGAATTAGTTCACTCCCTCTTGTATTTTCTGACAAGAACTAATTTCGACCTTGTGACACCAGTGACAGAGTAGTTTGGACTGTGATACATCATCGGGAGTTAAGAGTGGCCTTAGTATTATTGGAGACTAACTATTTTTATACACGTGTTTAGACTTGTGAAAATTATGAGTTTTGTGATAATATAGTGTTATGGGACAATATGTTTTTGTTAATCAATTTCTTGCTTCTTTGGGAAATTCCTAAACTTTTATTTTGCAAGGAGATTGTGTTATTGTTTTAAAAAGGAGAGTTTCCAACCACAAACCATATTTTATTATATTATTTTCCTTGAGAAATTACAACCAATGTTTCATTTTAAGGCATGCTTAGACCCGACTAAGGGGCAAGGTTGTTACTTATTGAGAAATTCATGTAGAGGCGTGAGCATTAGGACATGAAATATTTATGTTTTATAAACTCTATATATTCGAATCTTGTTTTAGATAAATTATGTAAGCGAAGTACCTAAAGATTTCAAGACTAGTGAAAATTTATGGGAATTTAGTTTTGCTTATGCTTTTACTCACTTGCAAGGGAAACTCTATAAGTGAGTTGTCATCGCCCATCCTCAGCTTATATATATATATAGGGAGGCTCATAACAACGTTCAATTTCTTTGCATTGAATCCAGTTAGATTGGCGAGGAACTGAAAGGGGTGTTTAGCCTCCCGAGCGTGCACAGCCAAGTAAATCCCGTATGAATTCTAAGGCATTCCTTTCATTTAAGGGGAGGAGGTTCCGCATTCGAAGGGAAGTAGACTACTCAAGAGTTTCACATTTCATTTCTGTCGTAATTTAGAATTGAATAAAGAATTTAGAAAATTGAAATAAAAAGAAGAATGAATTGAATCAATGAAATGTTGCTTGGTCTTCACTGGGAACTTGAGTAAGGAGTAGATTAGATTTTTTTTGGTTTTCCATAATTTAATTTGAAAGTGAGACCTCTTTTCTTTATCTTTATTTGGTATAATTACTTGAGCTGGATGAGAGGAAACTATATATATATAGTTCTTAGGGGATTCTTCATATTTGTTATTTGCAAATCTCAAAGATTTTGTGTCTGTAACTCATTAGCAAACTTAGGGAGTGGGGAAAAATAAAGCCTTAAAGAAAATAGCTCTTAACATGTATCAAAGTCTCATTTGTTTTTCCTTACTTCTTCTTTATTTTCATTTTTTGATTCCTACTCCAGATATTACACCAACACTATTAGGTATTGTGAATATATTAAATGACCTCACTGTCTCTTGAACTCCATCGTCCCATGAACATTCACCTTGGCCACCAAATGGTTCCACAAATTCAGTTAAGTTTGAATTAATGAGTAGCACTATGTATGCTCCTATCGAATCGAGATAGTAATCACATCTTCCATGAAATGCGATGATCTTGCCATGAGATGGTGTGAATGAGAAAAAGTTTTCTTGTTAAGTTCAAAAGGGTTCACACATTTTCTTATTGCTTTCGATTCTAAGAGAACAAACAACAGTAAACTAAAATATGTACCATGATGTCTAGATATTGAAATTATAAACTCGCATGGATAGTCAAATTTAACCTACTAAAATAGATAGATTCAAGTAATAAAGTAAAAATTAGTTTATGAGGCCATTTATTTGATCAACCTAGCTATTTGTTAGCAATATATATTTTACCCACTTCAATTCTACTACTATATTATGCAAAAGAAAAAGAAAGGAAAGGAAAAAACCGATGTTATGTGTCTTTGTGTTTGTCTTTCCACTTGTTGGGTGATCACTTTCTCATCATAAAAGTATTTGTTGAATTTATAGTTATATGAGCAAAGTAAGCAAACTAAAATCATAATGCATCTTATATATAAGGAGAAATCTATGGATCCATGTTATAATAAGTGGCGGAAGGTTGACATAATTGAAGATAGAATTAGTGCCTTAAATGAAAGAATTCTTAGTCAAATCTTATTCTATCTTCCAACAAAAGTTGTAGTTTGAACCAGTGTATTGATTGTCAAGAAGATGGAAGTACCTGTAGACCACTATTACCTCATAGACACAAAACTACAAAAGAATATTTCGTCAAATTTGTGGAACTAGTGCTTCTACAACTGGGTAGTTTAAGTACTAAAACATCTTTTAATTCCTCTAGCCAATTGTGTTTCTCTTGTAGAATTGAAACGGGTAACTCTTAAAGTCCATACTTTCCTTCATCTTTCAAAGCTCAATATCCTCAATCTTAGGGAAGTTAAAATTTTGAATGAGTTATTTCCTCACTCTAATCAACTCTTTCTTAGTTTCCCGATCCTTGAAGCTTTTGTTGCAACATTTTCTAGTGGTGGAGCCAAAAATATTGACCTTATGGCTGATTTTTTTTTTTTCGGAGATGAAAGCTTTGTCTCCAAAGCATTGTCCCTCTCTCCTAGTTTTAGGCTGCAGAATTTTGAAGCCTGTGTTTTGGTCGAACGTTTGTGATTTCTCCTATAAATTGGAGAGTTGTTGTGCAATTGAAATACAACAAGAATATAGCAAACATGTAGTGTAGTTTGAGGAGTTGAGTGAGGTGCTCCTCTTCATGGAGGAGCTATATGTTTGTAAATGTCTAGTAGTGAGCAATTTGTGTAATTACTGTAGTGAGGTGTAGAGAAAAAATGTGTGAGCCTATGAGAGATTGGTAAGAGTTATAATGTGTGTGGTTCGTGTTCTCAAATACTTACAATCGAGCTGGATGTATTTGGGGATTGGCTTTGAGTGCTTTAGGCACTTCAAACACTGTTGTAATCTTTTAGTTTCATAGTGAAATATTCTCTGGTGTGTGTCCATGGAGTAGGCTTGAGTCAAACCACGTAAATTTATTGTCTTCTGTGTGCTTTATTTCTTGTTATTGATTTTGATTGCTCATTTAATTTTACAATCTCATGGTCATGGTTGGTAATTATCATCCCTAGTGGCATTTTTTCACAACAAAATGGATATCAGGGCTAATTAATATTAGATCTCATGTTGGGTTTTGGTATTGGCAATTGTGATCTTGACTCAATGTAGAGGGGTTGCTCAGTAGGTGTTTAATAATTTTCTGAAGCCATGACGTCGTTAACGGTAAAGTATAAAATCGCGAAATTTGACGAGAGCAATGACTTTAGCATGAGGAAGCTAAAGATGTGAGTTGTACTTAAAGAACTAAGGTTGTTGAAAACACTTAACGGAAAAGATAAGTTGCAGGGAATGGTAGCAGAGATGGAAAATTATGGAAAAAATTGGAGGCTTTATACATGAGGAAATCTCTCAGGAATTAGTTGTACCTCAAACAACGGTTGTACACCTCAAGGATGCTAAAAGGAAAATCTCTTGCAGATGAGAAACATAGGAAAGAAGATCGATGATGAAAATCATACTTTGAAGCTCTAGTCAGTCTAGAGGGAAGTCTCAGTCTAAGTCGTGGGCCAAGCATGTTCAATGTTACGAGTGTCATGAGATGGGACATTTCAAAAAAATTATCCAAAGCTCAAGGGAGGAGATGGTAACATAGTTTATAACTCTGTGACCGCCAACGTAGCACGCGATCGTGGTGACACTAATTCAGATAACGATAGTGTTGATGTTTTTACTGTGTAAACTAAGACATCTGGCAATGATGTGTGGATCTTAGATTCCAGATGTTCGTTCTATATGTGCCCTCGATAAGAGTGGTTTAACACTTATGGGCCTTATAGTGGTGTGGTGATTCTTGGAGACAATAAGTTGTTACCTATTGTTGGAATCAGAACTATTGGAATCAAGATGTTTGACAAGGTAGTGAGAACATTTGAGTTTCGTCATGTGCCAAATTGAAGAAAAATCTATTTTCCTTAAACGAGCTAGATTCTAAGTGTCACCGGTTTACCAGTGAAGGTGGAAAATTGTAGATATTTAAGGGAGCACTTATAATGTTGAAAGGTAAGAAAGTTAATGGTCTTTATCATCTCTTGGGAAGCACAGTTATAAATACCCATCGTAATCCGCACCCTCACCATATTCGTCTTTTAAAATAGGAGTGACTTTGGGTATTGAGCCAGATGCATGGGTCCCTAGTGGAAAAATGTGTTACCTATAACAGTGAGTGTTGCTTCTATAGTGTTGACATTTGATGATCCAGAGGAGGATGCGACATGTTTGTGATATATTCGTGTTGGCCATATGTGTGAACAAGGGATGGCTGAGCTGACCTAATGGGATATACTGTGTGGCTAAAATATTCACAAGTTAAACTTGTGTGGGCATTCGATGCTCGATTCTGTTTAGCGCGGAGGTCTATCAGAACAAGTACATGGTTGACTAAAGGAATTCCTCTCGGGTTACATCTAAAGGTGGATCGTGGTGTATGTTGGCGGTTGTCAATGGTTTTTTTAGGAAGGTGTGGGTCTACACCTTGGAGAACAAGAGTGCTGGTTTGGTTATCTGATGCATAGAAAATTTAAACCCTATCAAGTTAATGGATATAGGCTATCATTGGCACGGGCCAAGTAGCCAAGAAGACCCACAGACCAAACCTAAATAGCTGATGGGCTAAGCAAAGCTGGACTAAGATAGGTTAAGCAGACCATGCACAAACGGGCTAGCATTGCAGGATGCAAGTGGCCTATGTTAATGACCTAATCTGGTGTGCAGATTGACCAAGTTAATTAACATATGCAAAATGTGGATAATTACTAGTGGGTGGTTACTTGAGTAAGTGTGCATGTTGGATTTTTGTCTAAGAATTAAAGATTGAAGATTTCTGCTTCAGCAGATTTGGTACCTAGTCACAAGCTTTGCGTGCCTAGGCACGGACCTCTGTGCCTAGGAGCAAGTTTTGCGTGCCTAGGCGCGGACCTCTATGCCTAGGCACGGAGCAATAATGATGCAGAATGGGTAGACAGAGTAGAACATATGGCATTGGACTACCTAGAACGGTTGGATCGCTCCAAATCTAAGGGTGCGGTTTACATCGTTTTACGCCACGGGCCCGGATCGAGCCCCGAAAACCCTAGTCTGATTGAAAACGGGCTTCTTGGCAAAACTCAGGAAGAAAAACTGTGCCTTCAACCCTCAATACAATAAGTTTTCACGAAAAGAATAGAAACCTTAATTTTATTCAAGAATAATTTTTCTCCATAATATTACATGGCCTCTTTATTTATAAGGTCAAAGCTAAAAAAAATGAAAATTGAAATTAAGCAATTGTAAAAATGGAAAATTTCCTAAAAACTGAAAACTACTAAATTGAAAGCCTAAACGTCATTTTTGGCTTAAAAATGACGACACTCAGGGCTAAAAGCCCTGAGTTTTGCTCAGAAGCCCGTTTCTAATCAGACTAGGGTTTTTAGGGCCCGATCCGAGCCCGTGACATAAAACAATGTAAACCACACCCTTAGATTTGAAGCGATCCAACTATTCTAGGTAGTCCAAGGCCATTTGTTCTGCTCTATCTACCCGTTCTGCATCATTCCCCCTCACTTCAAAAGAACTCGACCTCGAGTTACTGTCAGGATAAAGCGGTTCGTCCGATGGATGGTATTCAAACAAATCTGCCATATTGAAGGTGTTGGAAATGGCCATGTCATCCGAAAGTTCAATCACATAAGCATTGTTATTAATGCGCTTCAGTACCCGGAAATGGCTATACTTCCTGCTTTTTAACTTGTTGTAAGTTCCCGCTGGGAAACGATTCTTACGCAGATGTGCCATCACCAGGTCACCTTCCTGAAATACACGTTCACGTCGATGTTTATCGGCGGCAGCTTTGTACTTGCTGTTGGCCAACTCTAGATTCTGGCAAACCTTCGCATGGATGCGTTGTACTTGCTCAGTCATGTTCTAAGCAGCCTGACTGTGGCCAGGAGGTTTGGGCAAAAGAACAAGGTCCAAAACATGCTGAGGTGCTTTGGTGTAGACAATTTCGAATGGTGTCTTCTCAGTAGATTGGTTGTACATGCTATTAAAAGAAAATTCAGCTTGTGGAATGGCGATATCCCACTACTTAGGCCGAGAACCAATCACACAATAGATCAAACTACTAAGGGTCCGGTTGACCACCTCGGTTTGGCCATCTGTCTGCGGATGACAAGTGCTGTTGTATTTAAGGGATGTGTCAAATCTGCCCCAAAGAGACTTCCAGAAGTGGCAGAGGAACTTGATATCGTGACCAGAGGTGATGGACTTGGGAACCCCATGAAGGCGAACAACCTCACGAAAGAAAAGGCTGGCTACATGAGATGCATCTGAAGTTTTACGGCATAGAATGAAGTGTGACATTTTGAAGAACCAGTCGACAACTACAAAAACAGAATCCACCCCACACTGAGTCCGTGGAAGCCCTAAAATAAAGTCCATGGTCAAATCCTCCTAAATGTTTTCACCCACGGGCAGATGAGTGTACAGCCCGGTATTCTGCGCTTGGCCCTTTTCAGTTTGACAAACAGGGCAACTCTATACGAATTTGCCCACATCATGTTTCAGCTGTGGCCAGTAATAACGCTCAACTACCTGGGTTATTGTTTTGTCACGCCCCGCATGACCCCCCTAAGCCGCTGCTATGTATCTCATAGAGGATCTACTCGCGCAAAGACGTACGAGGGATGCACAATTGGTTACCGTGAAATAGAAACCCGTCTTGGACATGAAAATCCGAGACTGCCTCTTTCCGTCGACACTTCTCCCAAATTTCCTGAAAATCAACATCTTCCTCATACAACTCTTTCAAACAATCAAACCCCATGATTTCTGATCGGAGAGTCAAGAGTAAGGACGCACGCCGGCTTAATGCATCTGCCACCTTATTTAACTGCCCAAACTTGTGTTTGAGTGCAAAACCGAATTTCTGGAAAAAGGTAGTCCACCGAGCATGTATTCGATTCAGGGTAGTTTGTGTGTTGATAAATTTCAGGGCTTGGTGATCACTGTAGAGAACAAACTCACGTTGGATCAGGTAACGCTCCCAATGTGTCAAAGCTCAGATGACTGCATAAAATTCTAGCTCATATGTGGTCCACTTTTGGCAAGTATCGTTGAGCTTCTCACTGAAAAATTCTACTGGTCGTCCCTTCTGTGACAGAACAGCACCAATACCCACGCCCGAGTCGTCACACTCAACTTCAAACAACTTGTCAAAGCTCGGTAGGGTAAGTACCGGGGCTGTAAAAAGCTTTTCCTTAATCACTGCAAAGGCTGTATCTTGTGCGTCCCCCTACTGGAAGCAGCCCTTTTTCATGCACTCTGTGATTGGTGCTACTATACTGCTGAAGTTCCTAATAAACCGGCGGCAGAAAGTGGCCAGTCCATGAAAACTACGAACATAGTGCATTGTTGTTGGGGTTGGTGTAACGACCCATCCCGGGTTGGCCACCCCGAAACGGTGTCATCACATTTTGAGAATCCCAGCACGAAACATATATGCAGCAGTAAAAATAAATATTACAAAAAGAACTTTACATCAATCCGTAAAATGTATGAAGAGTTACAAATAAATTTTTCATTTTATTTTCTCATTAGTTTGAGGATGATGACACGTACGCAGCTTACAGAAAATGATTTCTTCTGAACCTCAACTCATCAAACTATTTGCCAAGCCTGCTACCTGAAAATCATTGTACAATGAGGGGTGAGCTTCACAAGCTCAGTGAATTAAATTTACTAAAAGTATTCCAAATTCCATAAATAATCCTTTAATATTTAATCTTTTATTTTTCATATAACCTGATGACAACTTTCTACTATCATTTCTCATATCATAAGATTTATTCTCTATCAATCTCTTCTTCTCAATCATTGGTCCACCTTAAGACAATTAATTATCTCATCATTACCTCGTAATGAGATTCACATCATAAAATCTCCCATTTAAATAAGTCTTAACACTATAACTGTCTCTTTCTATGAGACTCAACCATTTATAATTAAATTCACAATAATATACCACATCTCAGCACCTCAATAATGCAGCAATAATTAAACATATGCAAATGCATGAATGATTATGATGGGAACGTCTTCCCACCTGTCGACAGGTTATTATTATCTTAGACCGGCTGCCTTCCCGGTTAATTCCAGCATATACCGGCTGTCACAGTTTTCACTTTTCATCCCAGTATATACCGGCTGTTACGGTTTTCACTTTTCATTCCAGCATATACCGGCTGTCACGGTTTTCACTTTTCATCCCAGCATATACCGGCTGTCACGGTTTTCACTTTTCATTCCAACATATACCGGCTGTCACGGTTTTCACTTTTCATCCCAGCATATACCGGCTGTCACGGTTATTTCATTAGACCGGCTGCCTTCCCGATTCTTTCGGTTATATTATTAAATGCATATGCGCATGAACAATGATATGAAACAATAATATAAACAGTAATATAAAAACAATATAAAGATTCAAACAACTTAATTTGGCTATCCTGATTATCCACAAATTTTATATAACAAAGTTTCTTTAAAATTTCTTACATCCAATCATCCTGATTTTTATCAAATTATATAAAAATTCCACTAAATTCTTCTCTTCCCAAATCACATCAATTAATCAATTAAAGTCTGTCAAGATCTGCTAAATTTCATCTCAAATCATCTACCAAAATTTGTCAAGATCTACTAAAATTCATCTCATCATAACTCGTATTAAAACATCAATATATCTCATCAATAATTTATTTATTGCTTTTATTCTCAAATAAACTTATGATTTTCAAAAATATCATTTCTCATCGAAAAATATTTCTACCTGACCAAATTTCCTATCATTTCTCATCGAAATCGTTCAGTTATACATACATATATATGAGAACTTGCTTGCACCTCCCACCTAACTTTCAAACTTTATTTTTAAAAAAAAAAATAAGCATCCACGTTTTTAGTCTTCAAAAGCCTCCCAACTAACTCTCTCATTTTTTTAAAAAAAAGCCTCCACTAAATGGATAATGGTGGAAGCATGATTTCCACCACCTTTTTTTTTTCTTTTCTTTTCTTTCTTTTGATCTCATTCTTACGTGAGATCAAATTTTTTTTTTATAATATCTATGTCCCAGAAATTTTTTAAAGACATCCATGTCCCAAAAATCCTTTAATGACATCCACATCCTATAAATTTTTTTTTAAAGAATTATTTTGTTCCATTCTATATCCTTTGCGTAAAATATATAATTTTAATTTCATACTATATTTATTAATTTACTTCTTTATCCTTACTTTACAAATACGGGTATTACAGTTGGCCACTCCCGAATTGCACGTACCTTCTTTTCATCAACCTGAATACCATCTGCACCCACGATATATCCCAAAAACAGCAGCTTGGTAGTGAGAAAATTGCACTTTTTTAGGTTCACATAGAGTTTACTCGCGCGTAAAACCAGCAACACTTCCCGTAAGTGGTCCAAGTGCTCCACCTCATCCTGGCTATAGATTAAGACATCGTCAAAATAAACAACCACAAATTTACTAATGAATGGTTTTAAAACTTGGTTCATTATATGCATTAAGGTGCTGGGAGCATTTGATAAACCGAATGGCATCACCATCCACTCATAAAGTGCCTCTTTGGTCAAAAAGGCTGTTTTCCATTCATCCCTTGGTCTGACCCGAATCTGATGGTAACCACTACGCAAATCTAGCTTGGAGAAGATCTTGGCACCCTCTAGCATATCCAGCATATCACTCAGTCGTGGAATGGGAAAACAGTACTTGACTATTATCTTATTTATGGCGCGGCTGTCAACGCACATGCGCCAGCTTCTATCCTTCTTTGGTGTCAATAAAGCAGGCACAGCACAGAGACTCAGACTCTCTCTAATCAGCCCTTTTTTAATCAACTTCTCAATCTGATTTTGTAGAATTTCGTGTTCTTGCGGACTCATTCTGTAGCATGGCAGATTCGACAAACTAGCCCTAGAAACCAAGTCAATATGGTGCTGAATATCTCTCATGGGAGGCAGACCTTCAGGTAATTCCACTGGTATGACATCTTGAAATTCAGTCATTAACGGCTTTAACTCCTCAGGAATATGTTGATACTCGGCTGGTGGTTCTCCTTTTACTACCAACGCATAGAACTCCCCTGCTGCTTTTACATCCTCAACGAACTCCATCTCAGGGACTATAAGAAAGGTCTTTCCCTCTGCCTTAGGGGTTTCGATAGCTGGCTCACGTTCACTTGCAGGAACTAGTACAATCTTTTTGTCAAACCACCAGAAAACATAAGTATTATCCCAACCCTTATGCATAGCATCTACATCAAACTGTCATGGCCTCCCCAATAATAAATGATACACATCCATATCAACAACATCACACACAATATCATCCTTATAAAATTTGCCAATAGAAAAAAGAACACAACAGATATCAGTTACCCGAGTTTCAGCGCCTTTTTTTATCCAACCAATCTTGTATGGAGAGGGATGTTTTTCTGTTTTTAGGTTCAATACTGCGACAAGGGCCTTCGATACGATATTCTCACTGCTACCACTGTCAATAATCACCTTGCACACTCTTTGGTTGATAGTGCACCGCATCCTGAAAATACAGTGTCGTTGGTTGTCATCCTGCTGCCTTGGCATAAATAACAGGTGCTGAACCACACAGTTAACATATACACCCTCATCTGCATCTGTTACTTCGCTACCAGCGTAATCATCGACCTCCCCAGAATATCCTTCATCTGCTCTAAAAAGATTCTCCTCCTCCTCTGCTGTTTCAACCATGTTAACCTGCCGACGGTTGGGACTTTCATTGGAACGATGTCCAGGTTGACCACATCTGTAACACTTTCCTAGAATGGGACGGGCATAGGGATTGCTGGGCACTCCTCTGTTTTGTGCTAGAGTACCGATTGTGGGGGTTGTTGGCTTGGTGGGGTTGGTAGTACCAGTACCCGAAACTCTGCTGGTTGACAGCTGTGGTGAAGTCTGCGGCACTGAAACCTATGATGGTTGTGATCAATATGGTTGGGGACGTGATGAGTTCCTGGACTGTTGTTACTCCACTTTCATGGTTAGGTTGACCACCTCGGACAAGGACCACACAATATAGAGGGATACCTATTCTTGAATGGACACTCGCAACCTTCCGATATACCTAACCACTTGCTGTCCCTCTGTTTCCTGCAGGTCATTGTGCGAGTTCAACCTATAAAACTCCTCTGTATAATCGCTGATGGTGCGCACCCCTTGCCTGTAATTCTGATATTGTTGGTACAACATCTGTTCATAGTCAGGAGGAAGAAACCTCGCTCGCAGTAGTTGTTTCATCTTGGACCAAGAACGGATAGGTTGCTTACCCTGTCTCCTGTTGCTATTCTGTATCTACTCCTACCACGCAGAGGCTCCTTCCTTCAGTTTATAGGCTACAAGCTTCACCTGCCTATCTCCTGGGATCTGCATATACTCAAAGAAAGCCTCCACTTCGAAAAGCCAGTCAATGAATTTTTCGACGTGGAAGTGGCCATTGAAACACGACAGATCTACCTTAACTCGAAAATCATGATTGTTCTATTCGTACCTGTTCTGGTTGCAACAGTTCTGACCAACATGATTCTGATTACGACCATGCCGACCATCTTCATCGTTCTCGGCGCCAAGAACTTCGAACTCATCATCACTGGATAAAGTGGCATCAGCCAGCCTATGTTACGGAGCAGGAACGCGTCCAGTAATCGGTTGGTCGCGAGCAAGGCCTCCGACACGATCCGGATTGCATTCTTCACCCTTGTTGCCATTGATTCTCATACCAGCCATGGTTTGTTGTATCTCCCGTAACATGCGTTCGATACTATCAAACCGTTGATTGTAATCATCAAACTGCTGATTGTGATTATCTATGGCTGCTTGAAAGCCCGTTTTCAATCAGACTAGGGTTTTCGGGGCCCGATCCGGGCCCGTAGCTTAAAACGATGTAAACCGCACCCTTAGATTTGGAACGATTCAACTATTCTAGGTAATCCAAGGCCATCTCTTCTGCTCTGTCTACCCGTTCTGCATCAAATAACTAACAACAAGAAAGGAAGAACTTGTATCAAATGCACAAGTGTTCTTCTCATTCCAAGATTGGCTGGTGTTTAGAGAGAAAAACTCTTAAATCTTCAGAGGTTTTCTAGTGAGAGAGTGTAAGAAAGATTGGAGTTTTAGGGCTTTGTAATTAAGATTTTCTTTGGGAAAATTTAACGGAAACATTTAGTTCTTATCTCTTATTTCATTCATCAAGAACACATAGTTCTTGAAGAGGTGTTGCTGTAATTGTAAGAACTCTATTGATTTAGTACAGAGAGCTCAGAGAAGCTCACGTGGACGTAGGAAATTTGCCGAACCTCGATAACGATTGCTTGTGTTTTCTCTTAAGTGGTTTGGTTCTTGTCTTGGTCCAAATCATTCTAGATTTTGGTCTTTGAAGGTCACAACCTAGGATTCTTAGGTGATTTTTCAATAGTGGTATCAGAGCAAGACTCCAATAATCAAAGAAAACTTGTTGGGTGATTCAAGAACGGTGTTGGGATCAAGATTTGATCGGGTTCTTGAAGTTTAAAAGTAGGAAAGAAAAGTTTTGGAAAGTAATTGAGAATGCTGCATAAATCTTCAGATTTTTTTCTGCAAGATGGGTTCAAACTTCATTGTTGAGAAGTTTGATGGAAATGGAGACTTTGCCCTTTGGAATCGGAAAATCAAGGCGGCTCTTATGCAACAAAAGATGGACTTGGCGATTGGAGAAGAAGATGATTTTCCAGCAAGTATCATGGAGCTCTAGCGGAATGAGATGAAGAAGATGGCATATAGCACTATCTTTATGCACGTGTCGGATAGTGTGACAAGGAAATGTGGAGATTCGGAAGATCTAGCTGTCGTTTGGAAGAAACTAGATGAGTTATTTCTTACCAAAACTCTCTTTAATAAAATCTATCTTCTAAAACGTATCTTTGCTTTTAAAATGGATCCTAATAAAGAGTTGCAAGATAATCTTGATATGTTTAATAAACTAGTTCAAGATTTGGCTAGTTGTAGTATAAAATTCTCGGATGAACAATTGGTTGTTATATTGTTGAATTCTCTTCCTGATTGTTTTGAAAGTTTGATTAATGCTATTGAATATGGAAGAGCTACACAAACCAAAGAAATTGCGATTAAATATATAAGGGCTCATGATTTCAAAGCCAAGATGGGGGAAGGATCAAGCGAAGAAGGTTTGTTCGTTAGAGGAAGGCCTGTAACTCGGAATGGTAGCAACAATTATGGTAATTATCGGGACAAACCAAAGGGTAGAGGATAAAGCCATGAAAGATCCTATTCTAAATCGAAGTTTGGAGGAAAGCGATGCTACTACTGCAATAAGGGGGGGCATTTCAAGAAAGATTGTAAGAAGATGATAAGGGATGAGAAAAGAAGTGGCCATACAAAAATGGAGAGGCTTCGATTGCTAAGGGAGAACAGTAAGATGATGATGTTCTTGTTGTGTGCTCAAATGTGGGCGAAAGGCAAAACAGCGAGAAATGGATCTTGGATTCCTGGTGCACTTACCATATGTGTCCTCACCGTGATTGGTTCAAGAATTTCAGGGAAACTAATAAATGAAAGATTTTCTTAGGGAACGATATTTCTTGTCGAGGGGCATAAGAGACATCCAATTGAGGATGTTTGATGAAGTTACAAAGCTGCTGTGGAATGTGAGATATCTTCCGGATTTGAGAAGAAATTTGATCTCATTGGGGCAGCTAGATTCCATGGGGTACACATACAAGGTAGAGAGAGGAAAGATCAAGATAATCAATGGAGCTTTGGTAGTGATCAAAGCAGCAATAAAGGATGGTCTCAATGAGATGATTGGAGAGACAGACATCAAGGATCAAGCAGCAAGCTTGATGGCTGAGATTGATAAGACGGTTTTTTGGCATAATCTCTTGGGATATATGAGCGAAAAGGGGCTACAAGTTCTCAGCAATGATGGTTTACTTGATGGTGACAAGGTAGAAAAACTTGATTTCTGCGAGAGTTGTGTTCTTGGGAAGCAACATCGAGTTAACTTCAACACCGGAGTGCACAAATCAAAGGGTATTCTTAACTACATTCATGCCAATCTTTGGGGGCCAGCAAGAACACCAACACAAAGAGGTAATCTTTACTTTCTTTCTTTGATTGATGACTATTCTAGAAAGGTTAGGGTTTATTTGTTTAAAATAAATCAGACGCTTTAAATAAGTTTGTGGTGTGGAAAAAGTTTCTAGAAACTCAAACAGGCAAGGTAATTAAGGTTTTGACAACCGATAATGGCTTAGAATTTTGCAATAAGGATTTTGACAAATTTTGTGAGTTAAATGGGATTCTAAGACATAGAATGGTTGTGAAAACCCCTCAGCAAAATGGAGTTTCTAAGAGGATGAATAGGACCCTTTTCGACAAGTTTAGGTGTATGATTATTGGCTCTGGTTTCCCCAAGTTTTTTTGGGGGAAAGCTGTGTCTACTGCTGTGTATTTGGTTAATAGATCACCCTCTAGAGCTTTGGACCTTAAGACTCCCAATGAGATGTGGAGTAGAAAACCCCCTGAGTTAAGCAACCTTAGGACTTTTGGATGTGCTGCGTTTGCACATCAAAATGATGATATACTTAGCCTAAGATCTAGAAAGTGTGTGTTTCTAGGATATGGTGAAGGGGTTAAGGGGTATAGGTTGTGGTCCTTAGAGCCAAAAGGAACTAAACTCATAATAAGTAAGGATTTCATATTTAATGAGCTATTATTTCCCTATTTGGAGAAAATTAACCCTGCAGGGGAAAGTGAGCAAACTATCCCGATTTATATAGAGCATAGCATCAAAGAAAATTCGATTCAGATAGAGCAAGGAAGGCAAGAGGGTTCGAATCAGGTAGAGCCCATTGAAGAAGGCCAAGCTCAAGACATTCAAGAGGAGGCTGAACTAGGAGGAGATGATGTAGCAAATCGAAATGATTATCAGCTCACAAGATACTAAGAAATGAGGCAAATCAGACCATCTTTGAGATATGGTTTTGTGGATGTTATTGTAATAGCTCCTTATTCAGAATGAGAGATAATCAACTTTGAACCAGAAACTTACATTGATGCCATGGGATGTAAGGATTCGTCAAGATGGAAGCTAGCTATGGAGGAGGAAATTCATTCTTTGAGGAAGAATAACTCTTGGGAATTGGTGTCTAAACCAGAAAAACAGAGAGTTGTGGATTGTAAATGGATTTACAAGATCAAAAAAAGAAACACTCCAGGGGATAAATTTCGGTATAAGGCTAGACTAATGGTGAAAGGGGTTCACACAAAGAGAAGGCATAGATTTCATAGAAATTTTCTCACCAGTTGTGAAATACAAGATGATAAGGATAGTGTTAGCTATGGTGGTCCAATTTAATTGGGAGATTGAGAAAATGGATGTGAAGACAGCGTTCTTACATGGAGAGCTTGATGAGACCATCTACATGAGACAACCCGAAGGTTATGAGAAAGGAAAGTAGGGGGATTTGGTGTGCAAATTGAAGAAATCTCTCTATGGCCTGAAGCAATCACCTCGGCAGTGGAATAAGAGGTTTGATTCCTTTGTAACTAGCTTGGGTTTCATGAGGAGCTACTATGATTCGTGCTTGTACTATAAAGGTCACAAGGTGGAGGAAATGGTGATTATCCTCATCTATGTTGATGATATGCTATTGGTTGGTAGCAACAAGGAAACGATAGAAAGGTTGAAGTCTCAACTCAGTTTTAAGTTTAAGATGAAGGATCTTGGTCATGCTCAAAAGATCCTTAGGATAAGTATAATCCGGGAAAATGAGAGAAACAGATTGAAGGTTTCTCAGACTTCTTACATAGAAAAGATGATATCTAAATTCTCTATGGAAGATAGTAAACCAGTAAAAATTCCCCTTGCTAGTCATTTCAAGTTCTTCAACAATCAATGACCTAGTTCGGATGAGGAGAAGAAGGAAATGTAAAAGGTCCCTTACTCTAGTGCGGTTGGATCAGTCATGTTCACCATGGTAAGCACTAGACCCGACATTTCTCATGCCATTAGTTTTCTCAGTAGGTTTATGAGTAATCTCGGAAATGAACATTGGCTTGGGATGAAGTGGTTGCTGAGGTATTTGAAGGGAAGCTCAAATGTGGGGTTTATTTACGAGAAGAGGGGTAAATCCATCTGTTTAGAATGTTATGTTGATTCAGACTATAGAGCAGACTGGGATAAGAGAAGATCGATTACCTCATACTTCTTCAACTTAAATGGATATTGTATAAGTTGGAAGGCTCAGTTGCAGTAGGTGGTAGCACTCTCAACAACCGAAGCATAGTATATAGCAGCAATGGAAGCTATTAAGGAGGCTATGTGGTGTAAAGGGTTGTTGGAAGAGTTGAAGGTCCTAAAAAAGCAAGTGGCGATGTATTCGGATAGCCAAAGTACATTGCATTAGTGTAAGAATCCGGTGTTCCATGAGAGGACTAAGCATATTGATGTTCGATATCATTTTATTCGGGAAAAGGTTACGGAATGAAGCATTCATGTGGACAAAGTGGCAACGGAAGAAAATCCTGCAAATTTAGGCACTAAAGTTCTAACTCTAAGCAAGTTTAATCATTACCTTGAACTTATTAGAATTGGAATCGGATGATATGCTGACTTATGTTGAGTTTGGATCCTGAGTTCTCTGCACAATTGGTTCGGGTTTAATTGCTTAGACAAAGGTAGAGTTTGTTTGGTTTTTTATCTGAGAATTAAAGATTGAAGATTTCAGCTTCAGCAGATTTGGCGCCTAGGCACGGACCTCTGTGCCTAAGCGTAAGCTTTGCGTGCCTAAGGGCGAACCTCTGTTCCTAGGCACAGACCACCCACGCAGCGGTCGTCCACATGTCAAGAAGTTCACCATTTTGGAGCGCGCCGCGGCGCAAATTCTACCTAAAACCATATTTTGTGCTTTTTCAGCTAATGTGTTATTTTGGTTGAAACGCATAGGTTCACTTAGACCTCTTAGAGGGTCATGATTGTTTGGTTCTCAAGATCTAAGGGTTGAGATTGGTTTCAAGTTGGTTATGATAGTTATTGCTCTATATAAAGGGTTATCTAGGAGCAAGAACAAAAAGAACAACAACCACAAGAAAGGAAGAACTTTTATCAAATGCATAAGTGTTCTTCTCATTCCAAGATTGGCTGGTGTTTAAAGAGAAAAACACTCAAATCTTCAGAGGTTTTTCTAGTGAGAGAGTGTAAGAAAGATTGGGCTTTTAGGGCTTTTTAATTGGGATTTTTTTGGGGAAAATTCTAAGGAAACAATTAATTCTTATCTCTTTCTTTCCTCTTCTCTCAATCATCAAGAACACATGGTTCTTAAAGAGGTGTTGTTGTAATTGTAAGAACTCCATTGATTTAGTGCAGAGAGCTCAGAGGAGCTGATGAGGACGTAGGCAATTTGCTGAACCTCGATAACAATTGCTTGTGTTTTCTCTTTTGTTGTTTGATTATTGTCTTGGTCGAAATCATTCTAGATTTGGGTGTTTAAAGGTCACAACCTGGGATTCTTAGGTGATTTTTCAACAGTGCATTTACCTAATGAGTGGATAAGATCATGGCTTATGATTAGATAGTGCTCCTAAAACCTAGCTGGTGGGGGTGTCACCTGGTGACTATAAATAGCCAAGGCATTTCATTCATCTCATTCAAAATGGAAGAAGGAAGAGATTTAGAGATCTCAGTAAGAGTTCTAGATAGAGACACTTCTAGAGAGAAAAGTTGTGCTAGTAGCACTTTACCTTGTAAGCCTTTAGCTCATTTTTTTTTAAATTGTGTGAGTAACAATAAAACAAAGAAATGGGCAGTTGGCCCATAAACACTTGTGTGCGCTTGTGATTGTGGGTGTGTTTGAGTTGGTTGGCTAGTTTTAGGGAAACTAGCGCCATCACAAGGCAATAAATTCGGTGTCAAAGTTGGCCCCGTGACAATTAAGAAGAGCTTAATTGAGAGACAAAGAAGAATCAAGCACTTGAGTATAGGCCTTGGCCTTGTGTACTGCATTAGTGTTTTATGCAAAGAAGTTGTTATTAATTACACTATCAGGGAAGCACCAGAAGTTGCAAAAAGGATGAACCATACACTTTTAGACTGGGCTTGGAATGTGATCACTTAGGCAGGATTGAAGAATTCTGAACTAAAGCTGTAAGTTATGCTAGCTATGATCAGTTTCCATCCATTTCTATTAGGTAGAAGACTCCGAAGGAATTGTGGTCGGGCACATCTATTGATTATTCTTGGATGAGGATATTTGATTGTCTGATGTATGCTCTTATAAGGGATGGAAAAACTTGAACTATGGACGATGAGGTGTGTACAACACCAAGATGAATAGACTTAGGTGCACTGGGTCATCTCGAATCCTCATGAGCAATGATATTATCTTTGACATGCCTTTCATGCACTTTGTGATGAGTATTCGTGAGACATCAAGAATAACAGAATTAGTTCGGGGAGTTAGCGAGGAGGTGGAGCATGAGATTAAAGCTTCGGATAAGACAATGTGGGGTTCAGTTGAAGTTCAGAGTGGCGCTAGTGGGAGCACTAGCGGGATGCGAAATTTAGCGAATTAGTTTGATCTGTTGAAGGTGGAGGCATCACAAAGTTACCTAATGAGTTGTCATTAGAAGTGGAGGAAGATGAAAAATATGTGGATCGAGTTCTGTGTGCAAGCGTTGCAAGGAACTTGATGTATTCTGTGAGACATATTCATCCTGGTATACCCTTTTGTGTCAGTGTGAGCAGAGACATTGGTAGGGTGATATGTTTTGGATCCTTCAGTTTTGCAGAGACATAGTGGATGATTGGGGTTTCGCTGATGTTGCTGATAGATTGAACATAGAGATTATTCATGGTTAGTATCTTCGTTTACTCGATGTGTGCCATATGTTAGAAGGCCGTGCTACAGTCTTGTGTTGTCTTGTTTATGACCGAGATAGTGTTCATGGCAGTTTTCGAGGATTTGAGGATAGAAATGTTGTTACATGTTTTGTTGAATAATCTCAAGGTTGTTGTGACATTAGATGTGGTTAAATCATCTAATATTAGAAGATCAAGCCATCGAGGTATGCCTCCTTATATTGATATATAGTTGTTATCAAGGAGAAAAAAATTTGGGGTTTGTGTTTTCTTGTTATATATGATATTTGGTGTCAATGATTCAATAACAAAAAACACCAATACTTGTTTTGTTCGGCCCACAAATCTCATGAAGAGAGTACTAAAATTTCCCGAAGCCTCAAGCCAGGCTCGTATTGTGATTTTCTTGGAACGATTAGTGAGGTAATCTTTTCTTTTTGAGCTATCAATGACGGTCATCCTCTTGGACATGAGCTTATATGAGATCCTTCATTAACTCCTAAGGGACCAATACCTGGAGAGATTAGACAAATATGGTTTTGGATAGTAGATCTTTTTCTTCGTAAAAATACTTGAGAGTTAATGCAAATTGTCATACGATTTTTTTTATAGAAATTATTCAAAAAACACACATATAGAGAAAGAGAAATGAGGTAGTTACGTATAAGATTGACTATACACATCAGCTCCAAAAAAATATTTAACATTTAGAGTTACAAAATGGTGCTTATATTTATTGATTTTTATGAATTTTCTTGAGATATTATCTAACATTTGATTTTTAATTCTTTAAAAAATTGTTTATAAAAAAAATTGAACGTTAAACTATAGTTCATAAAAAACTAAATTTGTGTACGAAATATCGTTTTCACAAATGTTTTACTAAATGATAATAAACAGTTTTTAGTTATACTGTAGTTTTACCAAAATTATTGCTAAGCCAAATGGCATCTTATTGCCTTCAAAGATTAATTGAAGTTTTCTTCTACATGTACAAATCACAATTAATCTTTCCAAATTAGAAGGATTGATGAGTGGAAAGTAAAACATCAATTTTCTAGTCTTTTTTATTATACTTTTTCATTTTTTTTATTACCAAAATATATAAAAGAAAGATAAATGTTTTTTTTATAATTATTTTCTCCTCTCACATTTTTCTCGTACCATTCGTAGGCTTAAAAGACACATATTATAGTGATAGTAACTTTTATATGAAATTATTGAAGAAATTGTAAAGTACTTAATTACCACTGATTTCTTGCCACCATTACTTTCACCATGCTTTTTTGACCATACAGAGCAGCTTTGCTTATCGTACTCAATGCGAATGGAATCAATAATATCTCCAGAGATAATTTCCATTTTTCTTATTGTATTATAAATTCCATCGTCCCACAAAGCTCCACCTTGGCATCCAAATGGCCCAACAGATTCATATGAGCACACATATGCTCTTACTGAATCGATAAATATACCAGATTTTCCATGAAACCCAACAATCTTGCTGTTAGATGTTGAAATTGAGAAAGAGTTTCCTTTTTTGGTCCCAAATGGTCCATATGTTTTCTTGTTGGTTGTAATTTTAAGAGAGTGAACAACATAATTTCCTGTATTATAAAATTTGTGGTGTCTAGAGATTGAAATGATAAACTCGTCTGGATAGTCAAGTTTGATCTACAAAATGAATAAATTCAAATAATAAAGTAAGAATAATTTATGAGACAATTGATATAACTATAAACTGGTTAAGTGAAGGTAAGAGATGAAGACTATGACTAAAAGTGAAGAAAAGAGCATAGTATGCATTTTTCGACGTGTAAAGACTCCTATAGTCATACTTATAGAATATGACTTATAGTGTCACATTTATAAAAACCTGATGATGTTTGTGTCCACCAATTCCACCATGCTTTATTAACCATACTGATTGTCCATTCTTATCATACTCAATTTGGATAGAGTCAATCACACTTCCACAGTTTACATGCAGTTGCCTTACAGTAGTGTAAGCCCCATCATCCCAATAGTTTCCACCTTGTCCTCCAAATGGCCCAACTTTTTTGGAATCCATCACGAAAATTCTGAGTACCCTACAGATTTGAGTAAAGTAACAAATAAGGAAGATCACTGAAGAGCTGCATATGAATTGTATATTACGAAAACTTTCATAGAACTTCGATTTGAAAAGGAAAAGGAATTAATAGCACTGCTTTTTTTTCATCACAGTTGTGACCACTAACTTTGGGAAAATTCTTGTTCGAATCTGATTTAAAAATTCAATTTCAGATCAAAAGAAACTTTACTAATAATTATGTGCAAGTTCAATAGTAATTTTTGTTCCAACCCTTTGTGATTGAGTACATATATCACTTTACGTGTGATTTGATTCAAGTAATCAGTCTTAAACGGAGTCCAAACAAGAAATTCCTCAACTTTTGCTTCACGCGACAATTTGGATCATGTAAATAGGTAAGTTTTTACAACATAATTTCTTCACATACTAAGAAAAAACGAAATCAAGAGCAGCCATGTGTCCAAACAAAAGGGTCATTAATGAAATGGAGCTCTTTTATGTGTTCTCCATTAGGGTTAGTTTGGTTTAGGGTATATAACTGGGTTTAAATAGCTAAATTAATCTCACTTTAATCTTAATCTTGGTGTTTGGATCAATTTAAGAGTAGGATTGTGTTACTCCCACTCACTCTTTAATCCCACTAATTTTATCTGACCATAGAGATATATGGGACAGGAGTTATCCAAAGGTGTTCGTGGGGCTAGTGTAAGTGCCCGCGTACGCCTCATAAAGAATTTTTTTTTTAAATCTTAAAAAATATAATGCAAGTCAAAGGCTTAAACTAATGATTTAATGAGTAGAAATACAAGAACCACTAAACTCTCGATGATTTTGATCTTGGGATTGTGATTTAATTACACTTCATAAATATATATTATATGCTATATAGTTTAGTGATATTTACAAACTAATTAATTAATCACTTACAAGTTACAACAATATAAAAATATGAGTTATGTATAATTTTTATATAAATATATATTAATATTTATTCAATTATAATTATTATGCTCTAGAGAGTTAATAAAAATATTAAAGTTTGTTAAAATTTAATTTATTTAAATTTAAATTTTTATTTTTATTTAAATTAATTATTTTATTAAAATTTCAAAATACCCTTAGGTATCCAATCCCACCATAATTATAATTTAATCCTTTCTAGGAACTAAACCGAACATTAAAGTATATACCCCTTGAAGGCTAGTGACCACCTGCTGCGTGGAGAATATGGAGAGTGAACTAATTTATCATGGACCATCTGTAACGTCAATAGATAATATGTATGACAAGGATGTGGACCAGCAAAATTATGCTCATTATCCATTTAATATTTATACTTATTTTTTTCTATTTTGGTTTTGCTTCAAGAATTTATATTCTATGATTATAAATTTATTTATTTTTTGTCCATTATAAGTGTTTGAATTTTTTTATTTATTTAAAAATTAAAATAAAAATCAAGTTTATGGTGAGATTGAATACTAATATAATAAATTTAGATTTTGATATTTTCTATTTGATGATATAGTATTCAATCTCGCAATTAATTTAATTTCATTTAAATTCTCAAATTGAGAAAATTTAAATCTTAATTTGTGTCCTAATATAAGAAAGCCTCAATTAATTTTCAAAATTTTCAAAATTCATACATATTATAGATATTCGATTTTGAACGAATATCATTCTTTAAAGAAAATTACATAAACAATTTAAAAAAAAAAACTAAAATTTATAAATAAATAAAAACTACATTTCCCCAACATTCTCAACGCCTCTCTCTTCCATCCCCACCACATGCTCTCTCAAAATCCTAATCAAGATTCCTTCGCACTCTTTTATCTTTTCTTTCTTTTTTTTTTTTTAAAAATATTCCTTTCTATCTTTAAACAGAGAAATATTCCTTTTTATCTTCTGTATTATTATGTACATACACCTTAGTAAATCTTTGAAAATTCAAATAGTAATTTCTAGAAAGTCAAGTATTAACTTTTCAGGTTAATATATTTTTCAAAAATTGCTAGTTGACTTTCCAAGAGTTATCACTCGACTTTTCAAACTTTACTAAAGCACACATGTGCACTGTTCATGAGTCAAGAATGCACAAAGAAATTATTATTGCTACTTGTTGTACGATAATCAATTTTTGCATATTGCATATAAAAAACAACATACGTGAAATAATTAAAAAAAAATTCATATCATTCTCATCATCATCAAATCCTTTCTACAAATCTTGATCAGAATTTCTCTTTTCTCTTTTCTTCTAATCGAACCACCTCTCAATCCCCATAATTCTCACCTTCAATCCCCATCACTATCACCAAATGCTTTTTACAAATCTTGATCAAAATTCCTTATTATCCTTATCTTTTCTTTTTTTTCATGAATTCCTTTATTCTCTCTTTTTTTTTTCTTTTATCGAATCACACCTCCTTTCATCCTTTTCTGCTTCCCCTCTCTCATCCCATCGGAAGATTCTTGTCTAGACCTAGTTCCAAAATTCATTTTGGACCGGATGATGCTCCACTAGTAACCATTTAAATTAAGTTCAATAGTAATTTTCGTCCAAATTTTCTTTGTTTAATTGTTGTTCAGACATGTGTCACTTTTTGTTGGATTTGATCTAATAAATCATTCTTAAACTGAATTTGAACAAGAATTTCTCCATCACATTACCATCCCTCCATCATGGTTTGGGTTTTGCAACTATGGAAAGCGGTTTGTCCACATATCAAATATATATTAGCACATTGTATGTGCCATTAATGGCCAACAGCCTTCAATTTTAGTATATTGACCATTAGGTTAGGAGTTTGAAGTTATATTTGTAATATTTTAATATTAAAATAAAAAAATTATATTTCGTTTACTTGTAGTAATCTTAAAACATTTTTCTCTTAAATTCTGCATAGAAAATAATTAAAAAAATATTTGTGTTCAAACTTAATATGTAATTATACATTTCAAAGTAATAATTAAATTGTATTTTTTCATCTGAGAATTAAGGTCATTAACTCTTCATCTCTTTAAGAGTAATTGTAAATTTAGTAACGATAAGGTTTAAAATTAGTGTTTTTATTTGATTCATTGTTAGTGTATAGTGTATAGTGAACCATGTTGTCACATCATTGTTGTGTTAAAATTGACTACATATTAGACTTTAATTTCTACATATTAGGACTGATTAATTTTTTTTCCCTTCTCTAGAGTTAATTCGACGTTAATTTCTACTATTCTCTTTTTATTTTTTCCCTAACATGCTAGAGTTTTAAACCTTTTCTTTTTCTTTTTCTTTTTCTATCCTTCTCAAACGTTTATTTATATTCTTTTCTTCTTTTCTTTCATTTTTTTTCCCTAAAATACTAGGGTTCTAATCTTATTATTATCTTTTACCTTCCTTTTCAAGTCCTCTCCTACAACAACTAAAGCCACAGACTCACAGTGGTTGTCAAACTAACACTGTAAGTGGCAAAAATCAAGGCTAATACTTTTCCACCCAATTCATGCTTAACAATAGACATCAGAAATCCATCAAATTGATTGAATTTTCATATATTTTATGTTGGGTATCATGGATTCCATATACCTCAAGCAATATACACCCTGTGTCCTTTGCTTCTAGGACTCTGCTCCTACTTTTGGGATATATTGGAATCAACAGCTCAAGCTCTCTCTCGCTCTCTCTCGTTCCCATTTCTCTATCTCTCCCTTGACTAATCTTTTCATGTTTTTTTTTTTCTCGTACTCGCCTTCACTTTGACTTGATTTTGGGCAGTTCTAGTTTAGTATTTTCTACACTTTTTAGGGTACTGTATTGCAATGGCAGATGAGATATGTGCTAGTGCTACATTTAACTATTTTAATTGATTTGTTTAATTATTTAATTTAATATCTACTATATTTATTATCAAGAACCTAAAAATTTAATTTTAACACAATAATGATGAGACAATATTTGGTTCACTGATAGTGTATAAATACTTGTTGTGAGTTTTAAATTACTCGCAAGCGCACAAGTCGTTTGCAATATAGTGTTGTGCGAGGTCGAATCCACAGGGAATTGCGTTGTGAAAATATATTTTTATCTAAACTAAATTTATTTTAACCTAGTTCCAAATTTTGTATTATATTGTGCAAAGAAATATAAACTTAAACTAAATTGTTTTAAAGCAAATTATAAAAAGACTAAGGTTTCTGAATCCACCCCACCAAAGTAAAGCATTTATTTTCATGTTCTATATAAAAGTAATCAAAAAATTCCATGAATCCAACTTTAAACAAAAAACAACGAATATCTCAATTAAACCAAAAGCATCCAATGTATCTACTCTCAACAAATCACAAAGGAAATCCAATTTAATCGAAAATGATTCGATGTGTCCATCAGATGAAACACAAGGAATATTCAATTTAACAATTAAAAGCAATCAATCATAAGATTTACTCAAATAATTGAACAGAACATTTATACTAAAAACATCAGAATTGTTATGCGCAAATATGAAAATATAATGCTAAACAATGGAAATGCTTCATCTTCAACCTTAGCTGAAGATTTTAGCCTCTCATAATTATGAAACTAAAGTTCACAATACAAGTGCTAAACATTAAACTTTAAAACTAAATAAAAAGAAATAAATTACTATACATGGGAGAAATTTCACTCGTTGTTGGGTGGTGCTTCCCCTCGTGGTAGCAAAGCCTTCGAGATCCACCAGAATGCTAGCAGACGTCCACCGGATTACACCAAATGGCCCAGGAATTGCACACTGAATGATGAAGTGAGGTGGTGCTTCTATAGGGAATTCCCAGAGCACAATGGGTTGCAGATTCGATGTGGGATACTACCCGAGTGCACTCGATCGTAGCATGGTGCGATCGATCGCACGTCTTGTGCGCATGATCGCACTGCAAAGAATTCTGACCGATGTGGGATGTTGATCATGCGCTCAATCGTAGTATGGTGCGATCGATCGCTGGTGCGCTCGATCGAATGTCTCGTGCGCTCGATCGCACTAAGCATCCTCAGCTTTTACTCTTGAAGCTTGACAGCTTCCAAAATGCTTCATTTTCTCCACAAGCCTATAAAAATATAGAAAACACGTAAAAGACATAAAATAAAGTGAAATAATACAAATTAAGAGCTTAAAAAATATAAATTAAGGGACTTAAATATGCAATATTTAAGACTCATCAAATACCCCCAAACTTATATTTTGCTAGTCCCTTAGTAAAACAAAAATAAAAAACTAAATGAAAAACAAAGATCACAAAGATAAGTTCATCACTCATGGTATCCAAAAATTTAAGGAGCACTCAAAATCATTATATTCATTCATGAGCAAACTTAAAAATGTATAACCCATTTGCGCAATGAACAAGAATTTAAAACCTAATTACTTACAAGAGGCAGGCTAAGACATCACAAGCTTGAATTAGTGTAAAGTGATTTAGCATATGTAGATGAGGTTTCCAAATAACTTCAATGTACAATGTTTTCATGTCTCAAGATTCACAAAATCTCTAATAGAATGAACAACGATGACATAGTTTTATTTTACTCTTTTTTTTTATTCTAAGGCTCTGCTATGTTTAGTTCCCTTAAGCTTTCTAATTGACCCATGTAGCGAGTGTTGAGTCAATGACTCCCAAACTAAATGGTTTTAGGGCATTAGGTGTAAAGACACCCCTAAGGACTTACTAACTCGAGTCAAAAAGGCTACGAAACTAAACTGGACTTAGTGCTACCAAGCAAAATTTTTACCTTTTGACGTGAACACTCCCTGCTTACTGAGGCAAGAGGTCCAGTTACTCAGCAAAAAATTTCACAATGATCATTATGAATAAAATTCTCACCTTTTGACGTGAACACTCATTGCTTACTGAGGCAAGAGGTCCAGTTACTCAGTGGAAAGTTTATTGATGATGATCATTATAAATATTAGTAGTATTTTTTTTTATATGCCCAAGTGTTTATCCAACAAATTATCTCATTTCAGTTAAGATAAGAAAACATATACATTAAAATCACATGTCATACCTCACACAAATATGTGCTAATGTGCTCGTGTTAGACTAGATCAAACATGTGAATTCTCGAATGTCTAAAGTAAGTAACTAAAGTTTAAAACTCTATCATCAGATCATGTGTTCAAAATTTTAAGCTCACTAATGAAATCACATCACAATTTTTCAGATTAACTAAAATTTTCAGACGAACATGAACATGCATTTATCTTCATGAAGAAAAAAAAACAACAAATTAGGACAAAATGTGTGAAATATGTCTCCCATACCCCCAAACTTAAATTACACATTGACCTCAATGTGTGAATAATATGGAAAGAGCTAACCTGGGATATGGAGAACTATCTGGACTAGTATGGCTCATAGCATACCCCCAAACTTAAACTGAAGTACGCATTGTCCCTGAAAAATAAATTGGAAACAAACATTAATCATAAAAATGTAAAATAATAAATATACAAAAAGGATATGTTGTGGGGTGCCCCCCATGAGCGCTAAGTTTAACGTCTTCAGCCAGACCCAACATTAGTAATCATGCCCAGCTAAGCGCTCCACCATCTGATCAATAAATGGGAGTCGAAAATGATCCTTCTTTGTGGCAGTATTCAACTTACGGTAGTCTATACAAACTTTCCATCCTGACTGAACACGAATTGGCACCAACTCGTCATCCTTATTCTTCACTTCCGTCACTCCAGCCTGCTTGGGCACGACATGAATCGAGCTCACCCACTTGCTAACAGAGATTGGATAATTGATCACTACATCAAACAACTTTATCACTTCAATCCTCACAACCTCGTGCATAGCTGGGTTGAGCTTTCTTTGTGGCTCCCTCGATGGCTTAACATTCTCTTCCAAATGTAACTTGGGCATCACCATCGAGGGGTTGATTCTCTTGACGTCCTCAATAGTCCAGCCGATAGCTTCCTTATGCTCTCTTAAAACATCCAATAATTTCTCCTCTAGAGCATCAACCAAATCTGAAGCTATAATCATAGGCAAAGAATCTGCTGGACCTAGGAACTTATACTTAAGATTGTCCTATAAAGGCTTAAGTTCCTTCTTGGGGGGTTCAGGTGTTGTGGTCTCCTCCGTCTCACTGTTTTTCTGAGGAGCAAACTCAAAAATAGCATTTGCTTGCTCAAACAACTTATCCAAATTTAAATCCTCTTCAAATTGAGCAAAGCATGCCTTCAGGGGGTCCTCAATGCGGGATTCATCCACAGTCTCCTCCGTTTCACTGCTCTTCTGAGGGCCAGACTCCAAGATAATAGTTGCTTGCTCAAGTAGCTTATCCAAATCCAAATCCTCTCCAAACTGAGCAAAACATGCCTCCATAATATCCTAAGACTTCCCTTCTTTCTTGGGTGCTTGTAATCTTTTAGGGAAAGGCACTTTAGGTAAAAATGACCAAGAGAGATCCTTAATAATAGGTGTGGTTGTAGATGGCTCAGCATCTCTCTTTTCCTTGTTACCACTTTCTTGCCGTTGTTGCATAGCAGAGTTCTCTTCCACTTGATTGTCCACTTGTCTCCCATACCTCAACAGGATAATCGATTGCACTTGTTCCTGCCCGTGCATAGGAGTTGATAAATTTCCTACCGCAAACTGTTCCTTCGAGTTAGGATCAGGTTGACTGGGGAACTTTCCCTTCTCTTCTTCACCCAAATGACTTGCGATTTGACCCATTTGACTCTCTAGCTTGGTAATCGCTTGGGTGTTTACTATTTTTGTACTCCTCATTTCACTTATGGGTTGGTCGATCATTTTCCTGAAATCATTGAGAGTGTCCTTCAATGACTGTGAAACCGACACTGGCGCTTGAATGGGAGCTTGGTAAGCGAGTAATGGTGCTGGATAGGCTAAGTGACCATAACTTGGAACTGCTGGAGGAAATCCGGGAGGATATTGATTGTGAGCATGATGAGGGGCTCCTCCCTGATTCATCAGTTGGTTCTGCGTCCATGAAAAATCAAGGTGGTTCTGCCACCCTGGATTGTACATCTCGGAGTAAGATCCATTTGATTACCACCGATAATCATTGAAAGCGTTCATTTGTTCCATGGGATACTCGGCAAAAGCCGGCATAGATGGACAATTCTGTGTTAAATGCATAGCGCTAGCACAGATGGAACAGGTATCAACTTTGAATGTAGTGGCTGCATTGATGGACTTGCCGGTCATCTTCATGAAATCATTAAAGGTATCCTCTAAGATTGTGAAACCGGTGCTAGATTCATCCACATTTTTATTTTTTATTTTTATTTACAAAAAATGCTAACTAACTAGTAGAAAAATAAAATCAATTCAGACCAAAATTTAATTTTCACAAACCAAACAATTCCCCGGCAACGGCGCCAAAAATTTGTTGTGAGTTTTAAATTACTCGCAAGTGCACGAGTCTTTTGCAATATAGTGTTGTGCAAGTGCGAGGTCGAATCCACAATGAATTGCGTTGCGAAAATATATTTTTATCTAAACTAAGTTTATTTTAACCTAGTTCCAAATTTTGTATTATATTGTGCAAAGAAATATAAACTTAAACTAAATTGTTTTAAAGCAAATGATAAATAGACTAAGATTTCCGAATCCACCCCACCAAAGTAAAGCACATATTTTCATGTTCTATATAAAAGTAATCAAAAAATTCCATGAATCCAACTTTAAACAAAAAATAACGAATATCCCAATTAAACCAAAAGCATCCAATGTATCTGCTCTCAACAAATCACAAAGGAAATCCAATTTAATCAAAAATAATTCGATGTATCCATCAGATGAAACACAAGGAATATCTAATATAACAATTAAAAGCAATCAATCATAAGATTTACTCAAATAATTGAACAGAACATTTATACTAAAAACATCAGAATTGTTATGCGCAAATCTGAAAATATAATGCTAAACAATGGAAAGGCTTCATCTTCAACCTTAGCTGAAGATTTTAGCCTCTTTTAATTATGAAACTAAATTTCACAATACAAGTGCTAAACATTAAACTTTAAAAATAAATAAAAAGAAATAAATTACTATACATGGGAGAAATTCCACCCGCTGTTGGGCGACACTTCCCCTCGTGGTAGCAAAGCCTTCGGGATCCACCAGAATGCTAGCAGACATCCACCGGATTACACCAAATGGCCCATGAATTGCACACTGAATGATGAAGTGAGGTGGTGCTTCTATAGGGAATTCCCAGAGCACAATGGGTTACAGATTCGATGTAGGATACTGCCCGAGTGCATTCGATCGTAGCATGGTGCGATCGATCGCTAGTGCGTTCAATCGCACGTCTTGTGCGCACGATCGTACTGCAAAGAATTCTGACCGATGTGGGATATTGATCATGTGCTCGATCACAGCATGGTGCGATCGATCGCTGGTGTGCTCGATCGCACTAAGCATCCTCAACTTTTACTCTTGAAGCTTGACAGCTCCCGAAATGCTTTATTTTCTCCACAAACCTATAAAAATACAGAAAATACAGAAAAGACATAAAATAAAGTGAAATAATAAGAGCTTAATAAATATAAATTAAGGGGCTTAAATATGCAATATTTAAGACTCATCAATACTCAATACACTGGAAGTGGATACTCTATATACTGACAGTAGATCAAATAAAAACTCCTAAAATTAAAAGAGAAACGTATCCTTACATCTGGGATTAACTATTTCAATTTTATTGTTTTAAAACTTCATGTGGTATTAACTATTTCTTTTCTTTTTATAATAAAGATAGCTACCAACAGGATTAGCCCCGAAGAATCGGATGCCTACAGCATCATCAACAAATAATTGACCCAAACCCGAAGGAGGATTAATGAAGGTTTGCAATTCTCCTGTAGAATTAGTTCACTCCCTCTTGTATTTTCTGAAAAGAACTAATTTCGACCCTATGACACCAGTGACAGAGTAGTGTGGATTGCTATACGCCATCGGGAGTTAAGAGTGGCCTTAGTATTATTGGAGAGTAATTAATTTTATACATATGTTTAGACTTGTGAAAATTATGAGTTTTGTGATAATATTGTGTTATGGGACAATATGTTTTTGTTAATAAATTTCTTGCTTCTTTTGGAAATTCCTAAACTTTTATTTTGCAAGGAGATTGTGTTATTGTTTTAAAAAAAGGCAGTTTCCAACCACAAACTATATTTTATTATATTATTTTCATTGAGAAATTGCAATTAATGTTTCGTTTTAAGGCATGCTTAGACCCTACTAAGGGGCAAGGTTGTTACTTATTGAGAAATTCATGTAGGGGAGTGAGTGTTAGGACATGAAACATTTATGTTTTATAACCTCTATATATTCGAATCTTGTTTTAGATAAATTATGTAAGCGAACTACCTAAATAATTCAAGACTCGTGAAAATTTATGGGAATTGAGTTTTGCTTATGCTTTTACTCACTTGCAAGGGAAACTCTATAAGTGAGTTGTCATTGCCCGTCCTCGACTTATATATACATAAGATAATTCTTAGGAGATTCTTCATATTTGTTATTTGCAAATCTCAAAGATTTTATTATATCCTGAAAGATATTTGTTTGTAACTCATTAGCAAACTTAGGGAGTAGGGAAAAATAAAGCATTAAAAAAATAGCTCTTAACGTATATCAAAGTCTCATTCGTTTTTCCTTACTTCTTCTTTATTTTCATTTTTTGATTCCTACTCCAGAAATTACACCAACACTGTTAGGTATTGTGAATATATTAAATGACCTCATTGTCTCATGAACTCCATCGTCCCATGGACATTCACCTTGGCCACCAGATGGTTCCACAAATTCAGTCAAGTTTTAATTAAAGAGTAACACTATGTATGCTCCTATCGAATCGAGATAGTAACCACATCTTCCATGAAATCCGACGATCTGGCATTGCAGGATGCAAGTGGGTTGAGCTAAGCAAACCATGCACAAACGGGCTGATATTGCAGGATGCAAGTGGCCCACGTTGATGACCCAGTCTGGTGTGCAAATTGACCAAGTTAATTAACATGTGCAAAATGTGGAGAACTATTAGTGGGTGATTACTTGAGTAAGTGTGCATTTACTTGATGAGTAGATAAGATCATGGGATATGATTAGATAGTGCTCCTTAAACCTAGCAGGTGGGGGTGTCACCTGGTGGCTATAAATAGCCAAGGCATTTCATTCATTTCATTCAAATGAAAGAGGGAAGAGGGAAGAAAGAAAAGATTCAGAGATCTCAGTAAGAGTGAGAGCAATAGTGCTAGAGAGAGAAGCTGTGCTAGTAGCACTTTACCTTGTAAGTCTTTAACTCATTTTTTGTAAATTGTGTGAGTAACAATAAAACAAAGAAAGGGGCAGTTGCCCATAAACACTTGTGTGTGCTTGTGATTATGGGTGTGTTTGAGTTGGTTGGCTAGTTTTAGGGAAACTAGCACCATCACATGGCAATAAATTCGGTGTCGAAGTTGGCCCCGACAATTAGGAAGAGCTTAATTGAGAGACAAAGAAGAATCAAGCACTTGAGTATAGGCCTTGGCCTTGTGTACTGCATTAGTGTTTTATGCAAGAAGTTGTTATTAATTGCACTATTAGAAAAACACCAGAAGTTGTAGAAATGATGAACCACACACTTTTGGACTAGGCTTGGAGTGTGATCGCTCAGGCCGGATTGAAGAATTCTGAACTAAAGCTGTGAGTTATGCTTGTTATGATCGATCTCCATCCATTTTTATTAGGTAGAAGACTCCGGAGGAATTTTGGTCGGGTACATCTACTGATTATTCTAGGATAAGGATATTTGATTCTCCGACGTTTGCTCTTATAAGGGATGGAAAAACTTGAACTATGGACGATGAGGTGTGTACAACCCCAAGATGAATAGACTTAGGTTCACTGGGTCATCTTGAATCCTCATGAGCAATGATATTACCTTTGACATGTCTTTCATGCTCTTTGTGATGAGTATTCGTGAGACATCAAGAATAAAAGAATTAGTTCAAGGAGTTAGCGAGGAGGTGGAGCATGGGTTTAAAGCTCCGGATAAGACAATGTGGGGTTCAGTTGAAGTTTAGAGTGGTGCTAGTGGGAGCACTAGTGGGATGAGGAATTTAGCGGATTAGGTTGATCTGTTGAAGGCGGAGGCATCACAAAGTTGCCTAATGAGTTGTCATTAGAAGTGGAGGAAGATGAAGAATATGTGGATTGAGTTCTATGTGCAAGCGTTGCGAGGAAATTGATGTATTCTGTGAGACATATTCATCCTGGTTTACCCTTTTGTGTTAGTGTGAGCAGAGACATTGGTAGAGCGATATGTTTTGGATCCTTCAATTTTGCAGAGACATAGTGGATGATTGGGGTTTCCCTGATGTTGCTGATAGATTGAACATAGAGATTATTCATGGTTAGTATCTTTGTTTACTCGATGTGTGCCATAGGTTGGAAGGCAGTGCTACAGTCTTGTGTTGTCTTGTTTATGACCGAGACAAGTGTTCATGGCAGTTTTCGAGGACTTGAGGATAGACATGTTGTTACATGTTTTGTTGAATAATCTCAAGGTTGTTGTGACATTCGATGTGGTTAAATCATCTAATATTAGAAGATCAAGCCATCGAGGTATGCCTCCTTACATTGATTTATTGTTGTTATCAAGGAGAAAAAAATTTGGGGTTTGTGTTTTCTTGTTATATATGATATGTGGTGTAGTCAATGATTCAACAACAAAAAACACCAATACTTGTTTTGTTCGGCCCACAAATCTCATGAAGAGAGTACTAAAATTTCCTAAGGCCTCAAGCCAGGCTCGTATTGTGATTTTCTTGGAACGATTAGTGAGGTAATCTTTTCTTTTTGAGCTATCAATGACGGTCATCCTCTTAGACATGAGCTTATATGATATCATTCATTAACTCCTAAAGGACCAATGCCTGGAGAGGCTAGACAAATATAGTTTTGGATAGTAGATCTTTTTCTTCGTAAAAATACTTGAGAGTTAATGCAAATTTTCATATGATTTTTTTTTATAGAAATTATTCAAAAAACACACATATAGAGAAAGAGAAATGAAATAGTTACGTATAAGATTGATTACACACATCAGCTCCAAAATATATTTAACATTTAGAGTTACGAAATGGTGCTTATATTTATTGATTTTTATGAATTTTCTTGAGACAGGCATCTTATTGCCTTCAAAGATTAATTGATATAGGATGATAACCCATATTTGTGACAATTTGGAGAAACTAATTTTATTGGCAGAATTCACCAAAAAAATTCGGTGCATTTGTTGCAGCAAGTTCTCATTTTGTAAAACTTGTTGAAATTAGTAATATTTGCAATATTTTAATGGCTGTAGTGTCTAATGTGTAATATTTGCAACTTATTAAACTAGTAAGAGAACTTATAGAATACCAAAAAACAATAATTATGATACGGAATAATTGCACCCTTTTATTTATTTAACTGTTATACTAACTTAATTTTTGTTGACCCTCGCCCGTATTTTAATGATGGCAAAACACAACTGTTATTTAACTAACATGTTTAAACTAAGTTGTATTAAGGATCAAACACATTCAACCAAGGAACAAAGTGCAAAAACTCGAACCAAATCAAGTATCAAGTGAAGACTGAAGATCTAGTATAGGTCTTAAGGTTTAGAACCAATGTAAGTCTCACTCATACATTGTATTAGCTTGTTCAATGGCTCAAACACAAAAGGTTTTTCTAAAACCATTAATTTTAAATGTTTTTAATAAAAAACAGAAGAAAAACTGGGTTGGAAGACAACCCAGTCGACTGGGTACATATACCAGTCGACTGGTATATGGGTCAGAAGGTATCCAGTCGACTGGATGAATTAACCCAGTCGACTGGTACATTGACCAGTAATATCCCAGTCGACTGGATGATTCAACCCAGTCGACTGGTAAAATGGACAGAAAGTCCCCAGTCGACTGGATGATATATACCAGTCGACTGGATACCCAGAAGGTCTGAAAACGTATATTTTTCAAGTGAACCCAGTCGACTGGTATCTCGACCCAGTCGACTGGTAGTTCAAAAATATGACCGTTGGACTCCAAATCTGAACGTTTTAAAGTAAATCTTTTTCAAATTAAAGTCCAAAACGGCCATATTAATTGATTGCTATATAAACCCATTCAGAAAAGCATTCAAAAACAAGAAGCAAATATTCAAAAAGAGTTGATCTCATATAATCAAGTTTTTATACTCTTGAAACACAAAAAGCTTTGAGATAATCTTATTGAGCCATTTCTTCAAGCTTTACTTTGAAAGAGAGACATTTCTGTTGTAATAAGCTTTCATTTGTTGTCTCTCTACCTTTTACTTTACACCATCTTTGTAAAGGGATTACTTCCGAGAGGAAGGGGAAACTTCCGAAAGGAAGGGGATTTTTCGGTTTAAGCAATTCCTGTAAATTGCTTGTGTACGGTTTGTGCAACACCCGGCTAAGTTGTGCAACTAAGTTTTCTTAGTGGATTACTTCAAGGAGTTCCTTGAAGAGAGTGGACGTAGGGTCGGAACGAATCCGATATTGCCGAACCACTATAACTGTGTTTGCATCCTCTTTCCTTAAACTCTTTATTTACAGCTTTTTACTTGTATTAATTATTTGTTGCTTATCAGTTTTTATAAACTTGTATAAATTCCGCAAAAGTTTTTAAAAACCCAATTCACCCCCCCTCTTGGGTTGAAACCTCGAGCTACAATTGGTATCAGAGCCTCGTTCTCTTTATAAGGCTTAAATTCCTAGAGTTGATCCAATGGCAGCAAATAGCTACTCTGAGGGACACTCTTATACTAGACCACCATTGTTCAATGGATCAAATTATAACTACTGGAAAAATAGAATGAAAATCTTCGTCGAATGACAAGATTACAATCTATGGAGAATTATAGAAGAGGGACCTAAAATTCCCTCAAAAGAAATAGTTATTGGAGAGACTCTTTATACAATGCCTAAACTCAAAACTGAGTTTACTGACGAGGATTGTAGAACGATGTCTCTCAATAGCAGAGCAACAAGCATGCTACATTGTGCATTAGATATTTCTGAATACAACAAAATATCTGCATGTGTTTCTGCTAAAGAAATATGGGAAAAATTGCAAGTCACATATGAAGGAACAAGTGAAGTAAAAAAGTCTAAAATTTACATGCTAATTTCTGAATATGAATCTTTTAAGATGTCTCCTAACGAAACCATTTCTGAAATGCACTCACGATTTACTACTATTATAAATGGTTTAAAATTGCTTGGCAAGAATATTGAGGAAGTTGAACTAACCAGAAAAATCTTGAGATCTCTGCCACCAGAATGGAAACCAAAGAGGACAGCTATTCAAGAGGCCAAAAATCTTGACAAGCTTGATGTTGAGACGCTGCTTGGGTCATTATTGACATACGAGATGGAAGAAATGACTCCCATCGTCAATGATGATGAGAAGAAGAAAAAGCAAATTGCTCTCAAAGCTTCTACGAGCAACAAAGAAAAGGAATTAGAACAAGAAGCAGAGAGCAGTGAAGAGGATGGTGAAATGGCTTTAATCACCAGACGATTCCATAGGTTCTTGAAGAAAAGCAAGAAACCTTACTCAAAGGATCCCACCTCAAAAAGGGAACCACTTATGTGCTATGGCTGCAAGAAGCCAGGACATATAAAAGCTGACTGTCCGGTTTCAAGCAAACCATACAAGGGCTTCAAGAAGAAAGCTATGGTAGCAACTACCTGGAGCGATGACGAAGAAGATGAGTCATCAGACAAAGAAATCGGATACGAATAAATTTCCAACCTTTGTTTGATGGCAATCGATGATGAAAGTGAGGTAACTTCTTCTCCCTCTTCAAAAAATAATATTGTTACTAGTAGTGAAGAACTTCTAGAAGTCATAAATGAAATGCATGAAGAATTAAAGAAATTTGATTCTAGAAATTCTGTTCTTAAGAAAGAAGTATCACCTCTTTCTAAAGAAATGATAGTTCTTAGAGAAGAAAAAGAAAAATTATCATCTTTACTGTATAATTCGTCTCAAGATTTTCTTAAAGATGAAAATGAGAATTTGAAAAATAAAATTTCTGAATTAAACAGCACTGTGTCTAGACTTATGCTTGGTAAAGAAAAACTTGATGAAGTGCTTTCTTCCCAAAGATTAAGTGGAGGAAAATCTGGTGTAGGATATTCTCCATTGGGAAAACAAAAAACAAAAGAGAGCTTATTCATGAAAGCCTCTTGTGTAGATGGAGCTTCTACTTCAAAAGCTCCTAACCTTGTTGAAAGCACTCCCTTGATAAATCCGAGGAAGTCTAGAAACTTAAATGATCATACTAAATTGAAGCATCCTAAAAATACTCATGCTTATTTGTATGCTCATTCTAGAAATGCTCATACACACCCTAGAAATAATCATCATGCTCTTTCTAGGAACAATGTGTATAATCAAAGAATGCATTCTGCTCATGCTCATCCTAGGAATCACCATCATGGCTATTCTAGAAATAACTTGCATACATATGCTAGCATGTATCCTAGAATGCATCATCGTTCATTTTCTGGAAATGACATGCATTTTCATACCCCTTACCATAGAATCATGTATCCTAGGAACTATCATCCTAAGGATTATAGGAATGCACATTTAAAATTTCCTAGAAATTTCTATGACTATAATGCTAGGATTGTGCATCATCAACATGTTCATAGAGCACCATATATTGTTAAGAAAGTATGGGTCCCAAAAGGAATCGTATTTTCAAGGACTAACCCCAAAGGACCCAAGAAATTTTGAGTACCTAAAAATACTATCGTATATCCTTGTGTGATGTAGATTTGCCTTCACACCAAGGAGAAAGGTAACTGTTGGTACCTTGATAGCGGTTGCTCAAAGCATATGACCGGTGATAAAAGCGTATTCAAGGAGCTAACTCTAAGAGATGGTGGACTTGTGACCATTGGAGACAATACTAAAATAAAGATCATCGGGCATGGAAAAGTCGGTAATGATTTCTCAACTTTAGATAATGTATTGCTAGTACAAGGCCTAAAGCCAAATTTACTTAGCATTAGTCAATTATGTGACAAAGGATATAAAGTCACATTTGAGACCTCTCATTGTCTAGTTATAGACATCAAGAGCAACAAGATCAAATTCATTGGCCATAGACATGAAAATGTCTATATAGTTGATTTGAAATCCTTACATTCCAATAATGAAAAATGTTTTCCTACTTTTAGTAAAAATCAATGGCTATGGCATAGAAGGCTTGGTCATGTAAACATGAACTTGCTAAAAATTGTTTCAAGAAAAGATTTAGTTATTGGTCTTCCTAAAATCAATTTTGAGAAAAACAAAATTTGCAATGCTTGTCAAATGGGAAAACAATCTAGGATATCTTTCAAAGCAAAAAATGTTGTCTCAACTACTAGACCTTTGGAACTTTTGCATATGGACTTATTTGGTCCAATTAGTACCATTAGTCTAGGTGGCCATCAATATGCTCTTGTTATTGTTGATGACTATTCAAGATATACCTTTGTTATTTTTATTGCTTATAAGGATGAAGCTTTCAAAGGATTTGAAAAGTTTTGCAAAAAGGTACAAAATGAAAAAGGTATTTGTATTTCAAGCATAAGAAGTGATCATGGCAAAGAATTTGAAAATCAAAGCTTTTCAAAATTTTGTGATGAAAATGGAATTAATCACAACTTTTCAGCTCTAAGAACTCCTCAACAAAATGGAGTTGTTGAGAGGAAAAATAGAGTTCTAGAAGAATTTTCAAGAACAATGCTTTGTGAAAATAATTTACCAAAATATTTTTGGGCTGAAGCCGTGAATACTTCTTGCTATATTTTAAATAGAATTTTGATAAGGCCCCTGCTTGATAAAACACCTTATGAACTATGGAAAGGGAGAAAGCCTAATATTTCCTATTTTCGTGCTTTTGGTAGTAAGTGCTTCATCTTAAATAACAATAAAGCTAACTTGGGTAAATTTGATTCCAAGACTAATGAAGGGATATTTTTAGGATATTCTACTACTAGTAAGGCTTATAGAGTTTTCAATAAGAGAACTCTAGTAGTAGAAGAATCTGTGCATGTAACTATTGATGAAACTAACCCAATGAGTAGTGGAGAAGTTTCCTTTAAAGATGATGCAGATTTTATTCCAAGAATGGAAACTCCTACTCCCATTGTTGACCTAAAAGAGAGTTCTACTCAAACAAATGAAGGGATGGCAACTCCAAACTTGGACCAACAATCCTCAAGTCAGCAAGAGGAAAATCTACCCAAGGATTGGAGGTATGTAAATCATCATCCAATTGATCAAGTAATTGGTGATCCTTCACAAGGGGTAAGAACTCGCTCTTCCATAAGAAATATTTGCAATTTTGTAGCTTATTTGTCTCAAGAAGAACCTAAGACATTTATAGAAGCTGAAAAAGATAATAATTGGATAATTGCAATGCAGGAAGAGATAAATCAATTTGAAAGAAACAATGTTTGGGAACTAGTTCCAAGACCTAAAGATCATTCAATTATTGGAACTAAATGGGTATATAGAAATAAAATAGATGAAAATGGTATAGTAACTAGAAATAAGGCTAGACTAGTTGCTAAAGGATATAACCAAGAGGAAGGAATAGATTTTGATGAAACCTATGCTCCCGTAGCTAGATTAGAAGCTATTAGAATGTTATTAGCCTTTGCATGCTTTAATAAATTCAAGCTGTTTCAAATGGATGTGAAAAGTGCCTTTTTAAATGGCTTTATAGAAGAAGAAGTTTATGTTGAACAACCTCTTGGATTTGAAAATCCTAGTCTTCCAAATCATGTCTATAAACTTTCTAAAGCTCTATATGGGTTGAAGCAAGCTCCAAGGGCATGGTATGAAAGACTAAGTAAATTTTTGATTGATAATAAATTTGTAAGAGGAAGAATAGATACAACTCTCTTCACAAAAACTCACAAAAATGACACTTTGATAGTTCAAATATATGTTGATGATATTATATTTGGTGCTACTAATGAATCTATGTGTCAAGAGTTTGCAAAGTGCATGCAATGTGAATTTGAAATGAGCATGATGGGAGAACTTACCTACTTCCTTGGACTGCAAATCAAGCAACTAAAAGGAGGTATCTTCATCAATCAACAAAAGTACATCAAAGATCTACTAAAGAGGTTCGGGATGGAAAGCTCAAAGCCAATTGGAACGCCTATGAGCACAACCACCAAACTTGATCTTGATGAAGGAGGTAAAACTGTAGATTCTAAATATTATAGAAGCATGATAGGTGCTTTACTGTACTTGACTGCAAGTAGACCTGATATAATGTTCAATGTATGCATGTGCGCTAGATTTCAATCTAATCCTAAGGAATCACATGTAGTTGCAGTAAAAAGAATCCTTAGATATCTACAAGGGACCCAGACCATAGGATTATGGTATTCTAGAGAATCATCTTTTGAGCTAGTAGGATATACGGATGCTGATTTTGCTGGATGTAGGTTAGATAGAAAAAGCACAAGTGGAACATGCCAATTCTTAGGTGCTATGTTAACTTCTTGGTTCTCCAAGAAACAGAATTCAGTTGCACTATCAACCGCTGAGGCGGAATATGTAGCAGCTGGCAGTTGTTGTGCCCAAGTACTATGGATGAAACAACAACTAGAAGACTGTGGCATGAGTCTCAAAAATATTCCTATATTTTGTGATAATACTAGTGCCATCAACCTAACCAAAAATCCTATTCAGCACTCTAGAACCAAGCATATAGAGATTAGACATCATTTCTTAAGAGACCGTGCTCAAAAAGGTGATATAAGATTAGAATTTATACCTTCAGAAGATCAAATAGCTGATATTCTTACAAAACCCTTAAGTGAAGCTAGTTTTTGTAAGATTAGAAAGTTGATGGGATTGCTTGATTTTGATAAATTGAATGTTTGATTGCATCTCATTTCATCATTTGCATGTTTGACATTGAGTGATAGAGTATTAATCCATGTTTAACTATTATCTTCACTCAAAAAATGTCATAGATAAACAAATTCGTGCTAAAAATTCAAGACTGGAAATTTTACTAATGGTCCAGTCGACTGGTAAATGTGCTCCAGTCGACTGGTAAGTCACTGCCTGATTGTCCAGTCGACTGGTAATTTTGACCCAGTCGACTGGTAACTCTCTGCCAAAAACTCCAGACGACTGTTAAGTCTTCTCCAGTCGTCTATAAGATCAAATCCTGCTTGGAGCCATTTTTTTTAAAAATCCGTGTCCTCAAGTCGACTGGTAAAAATAGCCCAGTCGACTGGTAACTCACTGCCAGTTTACCCAGTCGACTGGTACGTTTACCCAGTCGACTGGTAAAGAAACTGTTCTTCTTTTCAAAGGACCCAGTCGACTGGTATATCGACCCCAGTCGACTGGTATCGCGATTCTATAAAAGGGACTGTTCATTTTCGCCATTTTTACGCCATTTTCAAAGAGCCCAAGCTTTCTCTCTATAGAAAAATTCATCTTTTTGATCTAAAAACCATCCAAATCCCTTCTAAACACACCGATCTACTCATTCCTAAAGAGATTTTTAACTTTCTACGGTTAAAATCTCTCATTTTTACCAAATTTCCTTTTTCCAAAAACTTCAAATTTCTTAAAAATGAGTGACAAAATCCGTATAAAACTCACAACAAGTGGACCTAATGCGCCCAAAAAGCCAAGGTCTTCAAAACCTTTGGCTTCGGAGTCGAAAGGGAAGGGAGTAGCAGGGTCATCCAGCAAGGAGCCCAGAACAGAGTTGGAGCAGGCTCTGTTTTTCAGCCCAGCGGCTCATAAGAGGTATAACTCTATAATCCGTCACAAGAAAATCATGACGGGTAGAGTCGTTGATTTCGACTCCATTCGTCATGGTAATTTCGATATTCTACCAGCCTTTGAGGCAATAAATCTGACCCCACTGGTCAGAATTCATGAAAAATATTACCCGCGACTGATTCACCAGTTCTATGCAATCTTGGTGAAACCCAGTCCTCTGGCTCTGAGATTCAGAACCAGAGTTAGCGGTGTGGAGTTTGAGGTCAACACTGACCTCTTAATGAGCATTCTGAGAATCCCTATAAGGGGGTTCAATGGAGTCTGGATGGATGGCCAAACAACTTTGAAGTTGAGGAGGCCTGTCGGATAGTCAGGGGCGACCCTAACTATGTGTACAGACCCACTACATTTCACACATGTAGTGACTTGCCCCTCGACTCAAAAATGTTTCAATTGATTGTCAGTTGGACCATCCACCCGAGACTCCGGAGTCGAGGGTATCTATCTAAAATAGATACGGTATTGATTTGGTGCCTAAAATCTAAGCACCACTTCAATATATATCCTCTGCTGCTCGCCAACATGATAAACGGCGAAGCAAACGACTCCGGGTGTCTTCCTTATGGGATGCTCATTACACTCATCCTCCAGCACTTTCGGGTACCTTTGCCTGCCTCCGAGGCTCAGGATATCGGATTGACGGATATCATCAACATCTCATCTCTGAAGAAGATGGGATGTACTGTTCGTGAAGGGTTTCTCTATCCTAAGGCCGGAAAGCGCCTAAGGATTCGAGAGGATGCGAGTGACAGTGATGAGGATGCTGATACGGCTGCTGAGATGGAGACAGATACCCGAGCACCTCCCATTGGTGGCTCGAGTACTGGTCAGATTGGATATGGTGACATCCTACGAGCTATCACGAGTCTTCAGATGACGATGGAGTCCGGTTTTCAGTCCATGCAGTCCGATTATCAGAGGCTGAGCTCCTCCATAGACCACCTACGGGATGACTTCGAGTTACATCGAGAGCACACCGAGGGTTCCCTAGCTGAGATTAGGGAACTTCTTCGTGACAGCTCGGACTCTCCCGAACCATGAGTCTCTTTCTTTTATCAGTTCTTAGCACTTTTCCAGTTTTTGTCACATAGCACGGACATCTCATGTTTGTTTTTCTTAGCTATGGCTCTATGAGGCCCTACTTGTATTGACTTTTTCTCTATGATGATGTAATACTATTAGCCATATTTCTTGCATTTATTTACGTTATTTGTGATATGTTAGAACTGTTTTAAATATCTGTTTGGTCACTAAAACTGCTATAAAATACTTATATGCTTAAAAAAAAACTTCCGGTTCTTCTCGGGAAGGCTTCTGAAATTCAAAAAAAGCCACATCTTCGAGTACATATTTGTATTCTTATAACCTATTTGACCGTATTGGCTAAGTAGCTTCTTTTTTATGTAATGCCCCCTTTGGTTGCTGTTGTCAAAACGGGGGAGAAAAATGAGAAAAACGAGAAAATCTAAGTAAAACGCAACCAATGCATAGATTTAGGGGGAGCATTGCTCCATATCTGTTAAAAATGTTTATTGAATGGTTGAGTTTAATTCTAGATTGGTTTAAAGAAATATAAACTGTGTTTGCTTGTTTACAGGGTGGTTTTACTCGAAAAACAGAGGAGACTCTGTCCAAATTTTTGTAAAAATTTAACACTTAGTTTTTAAAACTGTTTTTACATTATTAGTTTTGTCATCATCAAAAAGGGGGAGATTGTTGACCCTCGCCCGTATTTTAATGATGGCAAAACACAACTGTTATTTAACTAACATGTTTAAACTAAGTTGTATTAAGGATCAAACACATTCAACCAAGGAACAAAGTGCAAAAACTCGAACCAAATCAAGTATCAAGTGAAGACTGAAGATCTAGTATAGGTCTTAAGGTTTAGAACCAATGTAAGTCTCACTCATACATTGTATTAGCTTGTTCAATGGCTCAAACACAAAAGATTTTTCTAAAACCATTAATTTTAAATGTTTTTAATAAAAAACAGAAGAAAAACTGGGTTGGAAGACAACCCAGTCGACTGGGTACATATACCAGTCGACTGGTATATGGGTCAGAAGGTATCCAGTCGACTGGATGAATTAACCCAGTCAACTGGTACATTGACCAGTAATATCCCAGTCGACTGGATGATTCAACCCAGTCGACTGGTAAAATGGACAAAAAGTCCCCAGTCGACTGGATGATATATACCAGTCGACTGGATACCCAGAAGGTCTGAAAACGTATATTTTTCAAGTGAACCCAGTCGACTGGTATCTCGACCCAGTCGACTGGTAGTTCAAAAATATGACCGTTGGACTCCAAATCTGAACGTTTTAAAGTAAATCTTTTTCAAATTAAAGTCCAAAACGGCCATATTAATTGATTGCTATATAAACCCATTCAGAAAAGCATTCAAAAACAAGAAGCAAATATTCAAAAAGAGTTGATCTCATATAATCAAGTTTTTATACTCTTGAAACACAAAAAGCTTTGAGATAATCTTATTGAGCCATTTCTTCAAGCTTTACTTTGAAAGAGAGACATTTCTGTTGTAATAAGCTTTCATTTGTTGTCTCTCTACCTTTTACTTTACACCATCTTTGTAAAGGGATTACTTCCAAGAGGAAGGGGAAACTTCCGAAAGGAAGGGGATTTTTCGGTTTAAGCAATTCCTGTAAATTGCTTGTGTACGGTTTGTGCAACACCCGGCTAAGTTGTGCAACTAAGTTTTCTTAGTGGATTACTTCAAGGAGTTCCTTGAAGAGAGTGGACGTAGGGTCGGAACGAATCCGATATTGCCGAACCACTATAACTGTGTTTGCATCCTCTTTCCTTAAACTCTTTATTTACAGCTTTTTACTTGTATTAATTATTTGTTGCTTATCAGTTTTTATAAACTTGTATAAATTCCGCAAAAGTTTTTAAAAACCCAATTCACCCCCCCTCTTGGGTTGAAACCTCGAGCTACAATTTTAAACACATAACTCATTAAAATAGGACATTTTATATTCAAACACAAACATAAAAACTACTCCAGCTGTCTTCTAACCAATTCAGAAATAAGCCATTTTGGTCATGGTCTTACTTTCGGTCTCAACAGCTATTTATTATAACATAACTTCATCTAAAAAGCTATTTGACAATAGCTTATAGTCTTATTTATGTAAAAGTTCTTGTTTCGATCAATTAAACTTGTTTCGAGATAGGCTCCATATAAGCTCCAATTGAATCAAGATAGTTGCCAGACCTTCCATGGAATCCGATAATCTTGCCACTGGGTGATGATAGTGAGAAATACTTGTCTTTCCCAATACCAAAAGGTCCATATTGTCTTTTGTTGGTTTGTATGATAAGCGATTGCACGACAGCAGGACTGGGCCATGTACGATAGTAACCCGAGATTGAAGTTAGATACTCATTTGGGTAGTCTAATTCGATCTGCATATATTAAAATCATGACAAAAGATGAGTAATCAAGCATGAATACATAACCACATGTTTAGCCCAATGGTTACATTTCTCCCTTTTTGTAAGGGTATACCTTTGGGTTCGATTCAGGTTACTATGGTTTAACATTAAGTTTATTTTCGTTTTTCAAAAAAAAAAAACTTTGGAAATAAATTATCGAAGAAACTGTAGAAGATAGAAAGAGAGAGAGAGAGAAGTTTAGTGGTGTGAGATAGAGGGTAAAAACTTCATTTTCTTCTCACCTTTAAAATATCTTTCGTATCTTTTTTCTTTAAGTATAATAGTTTTCAGTATAAAAATCAGCACATTAAAAAGTTTGTTTTACACCGAAATTATTTCGGTCAATAACTTTACAGAAAATCGAATAGAAGTACATTAAAATAAACTCATTTGGATAGTCAATTTAACCTAAAAGAATTTACATATTCAAAAAATTGAGTAAGAAGATGTTTATCAGGCAATTAATTAACCAGGCTAGCTATTTGAAGGTAAGATACTAATTTTATGATTAATAGGAAAGAAAAGTGAGAGGAAATAAGAGAAAGAGCTAGAGAGGAAAGAAAAGATGATGAAATGCACTTTTCTTTTGATTGATAAGAAAGAAAAATAATAGAAAAGAAAACTGGGAAGATTGAAGTTTTCTTTTACATGTACAAATCACAATTAATCCTTCCAAATTAGAAGGATTGATGAGTAGAAAGTAAAACATCAATTTTTCGGTCTTTTTTTTTATTTTACTTTTTCATATTTTTTTACCAAAATATATAATAGAAAGATAAATGTTTTTTTTTTATTATTTTCTCCTCTCACATTTTTCTCGTACCATTCATAGCCTCAAAAGACACATATTATAGTGATAGTAACTTTTATATGAAATTATTGAAGAAATTGTAAAGTACTTAATTACCACTGATTTCTTGCCACCATTACTTTCACCATGTTTTTTTGACCATACAGAGTAGCCTTGCTTATCGTACTCAATACGAATGGAATCAATAATATCTCTAGATATAATTTCCATTTTTCTTATTGTAGTATAAATTCCATCATCCCACAAAGCTCCACCTTGGCCTCCAAATGGCCCAACAGATTCATATGAGCACACATATGCTCCTATTGAATCGATAAATGTACCACATCTTCCATGAAACCCAATGATCTTGCCATTAGATATTGGAAATGAGAAAACTTTTCCTTCTTCAGTTCCAAAGGGCCCATATGTTTTTTTATTGCTTTTGATTGTAAGAGAGGAAATAATGTAGAAAACAGATCCTCCACTGCTGTAGCGTTTGTGGTGTCCAGAGATTGAAATGATAAACTCATTTGGATAGTCAAGTTTGACCTACAAGAATCCATATATTCAAATAATAGAGTAAGAATTAGTTTATGAAACGATTTATTTACTTAATTAACCAAGTTATTCGAAAGAGACTAAAGCTATGATTAGTAGAAGAAAAAGTTGGAGGAAACAAAGCACTTTTCTTTTTATTATTAGTGGAGAAAAAAATAATAATAGAAAACTAGGAATATTGAAGGCTTTTTTCACTCATATATATACAAATTACAATCCTCCCAAATTAAAAGAAGTAGAACTAGAAAGTAAATTAGTTTTTTTTTTCTTTTACTTTTTTATCTTCTCTACCAAACTCATGATGAAGAGTTCAATTTTTTTTTCACTTTTCTTTCCACTCTCTCTCTCTCTCTTCATTCCTCTCACATTTGCCTCCTGTTGCACATAGTCTTCAATGTGATAGTAATTTTTATATTAAATTGAAAAAGAAATTGCAAATGACTTACCACTGATTTTTTTCCACCCATACTCTCACCATGCTTTTTTGACCATACAGAGCATCCGTGCTTATCATACTCAATACGAATTGAATCAATAACATCTCCAGAGGTTATTTCCATTTGTCTTATGGTAGTGTAAACTCCATCGTCCCACAAACTTCCGCCTTGGCCTCCAAATGGCCCAACAGATTGATACGGGCATGAAATAGGGATTGCCGCCACATATGCTCCTATTGAATCAATATATATACCAGATCTTCCATGAAACCCAACGATCTTTCTACTAGATGCTGGAAATGAGAAAAAGTTTCCTTCTTCAGTTCCATAGGGTCCATACGTTTTTTTGTTGCTTTTGATTTTAAGAGAGTGAATAACATAATTTCTTGTATTATAAAGTTTGTGGTGCCCAGAGATTGAAATGATAAACTCGTCCGGATAGTCAAGTTTGATCTACAAAATGAATAAATTCAAATAATAAAGTAAGAATTATTTATGAGACAATTTATATAACTATTAACTGGTTAAGTGAAGGTAAGAGACAAAGATTATGACTAAGAGTGAAAAAAAGAGCATAGTATCCATTTTTCGACGTGTAAAGACTCCTATAGTCCTACTTATAGAGTATGACTTATAGTGTCACATTTATAAAAAAACCTGATAATGTTTGTGTCCACCACTTCCACCATGTCTACTTGACCATACAGATTGTCCATTCTTGTCATACTCAATTTGGATTGAGTCTATCACACTTCCACAGTTTACATGCAGTTGTCTTACAGTAGTGTAAGCCCCATCATCCCATCGATTTCCACCTTGTCCTCCAAATGGCCCAACAGATTCATACGGGTGCGAAACAAGGATTGGTGCAACATATGCTCCTATGGAATCGATATATATACCAGATCTTCCATGAAACCCAATAATCTTGCCATCAGATGTTGGAATTGAGAAACAATTTCCTTTTTCAGTCCCAAATGGTCCATATGTTTTCTTGTTGGTTATAATTTTAAGAGAGTGAACAACATAATTTTGCGTGTTATAGAGAGTGTGGTGTCCAGAGATTGAAATGATATACTCATCCGGATAGTCAAGTTTGACCTATAAAAATGAATAGATATAAATAATAAAGTACAAATTAATTTATGAGGCATTTTATTTAACCAAACTAGCTAGTTGAAGCTGAGAAACTAAAACTGTATTAATAATGAAGAAAAGAACATAGTTTTCATTTTTCAACTGGTGGTGTTTGAAAACCACTTTAAACATCATGTTTAAAGTAGTTTAAAGTAAAAATTGTTTTGAACCACTTTAAGAAAATGTGCTTTAAACATGCTTAAAGTGGTTCCCAATCATCACCACAATCACGATCATAAAGGATTTCTTGTCCCCACTTATTTTATAAGTGTGACCATAAGAATCCTATTTTGTAAGAAAATACTATGAGGATTTGTGGAGGATTAGTTGTCCTTCACCTACCCTTATTTCTTTGAAAAGAAAGAACAAGAGAAAAAAAAAAAAAAAAAAAAAAAAAAAAACCTCATGACAACATCCACCAGTTCCACCATGCTTTATTGACCATACTGATTGTCCATTCTTATCATACTCAATTTGGATAGAGTCAATCACACTTCCACAATTCACACGCAGTTGCCTTACGGTAGTGTAAGTCCCATCATCCCAATGGTTTCCACCTTGTCCTCCAAATGGCCCAACTTTTTTGGAATCCATCACGAAAATTCTTAGTACCCTACAGATTTGAGTAAAGTAACAAATAAGGAAGATCACTGAAGAGCTGCATATGAATTGTATATTATGAAAACTTATATAGAACTTCGATTTGAAAAGGAGAAGGAATTAATAGCACTGCTTTTTTCATCATAGTTGTGACCACTAACTTTGGGAAAATTCTTGTTCGAATCTGATATAAAAATTCAATTCTGGATCGAAAGAAACTTTACTAAAAATTACGTGCAAGTTCAATAGTATTTTTCGTTCCAACCCTTTGTGATTGAGTACATATGTCACTTTATGTGTGATTTGATTCAAGTCAGTCCAAACAAGAAATTCCTCAACTTTTGCTTTACACGGCAATTTGGATCATGTAACTAGATAGGTAAGTGTTTACATCATAATTTCTCCACATACTGAGAAAAAACGAAATCAAGAGCAGCCATGTGTCCAAACAAAAGGGTCATTAATGAAATGGAGCTCTTTTATGTGTTCTCCATTAGGGTTAGTTTGGTTTAGGGTATATAACTGGGTTTAAATAGCTAAATTAATCTCACTTTAATCTTAATCTTGGTGTTTGGATCAATTTAAGAGTAGGATTGTGTTACTCTCACTCAGTCTTTAATCCCACTTATTTTATCTGACCAGAGAGATGGGACAAGAGTTATCCCAAAGCGTTCGTAGGGCTAGCACACGTGCCCGCGTACACCTCATAAAGATTTTTAAAAAATATATACATATATATAATGCAAGTCAAAGGCTTGAACCAATGATTTAATGAGTAAAAATACAAGAACCACTAAACTCTTAATGATTTTGATCTTATACTTGGGATTGTGATTTAATTACACTTCATAAATATATATTATATGCTATATATTTTAGTAATATTTACAAACTAATTAATTAATCACTTACAAGTTGCAACAATATAAAAATATAAGTTATATATAATTTTTATATAAATATATATTAATATTTATAAAATTATAATTATTATGCTCTAGAGAATTAATAAAAATATTAAGGTTTGTTAAAATTTAATTTATTTAAATTTAAATTATTATATTTTATTTAAATTAATTAATATTATTTTATTAAAATTTCAAAATACCCTTAAATATCCAATCCCACCGTTATCATAATTTAATCCTACTATAATCCTTTCTAGGAACCAAACCGAAGATTAAAGTATATACCGCTGAAAGGCTAGTGACCACCAACTGCGTGGAGAATATGGAAAGTGAACTAATTTATCATGGACCAGCAAAATGATGCTCATTATCCATTTAATATTTATATTTAATTTTTTCTATTTTGTTACTGGTTCTTGTAATTTGGTTTTGTTTCAAGAATTTATATTCTATGATTATAATTTTTTTTTTTATTGTTATAAGAGTTCAAATTTTTTATTTAAAAATTAAAATAAAAATCAAATTTATTGTGAGATTAAATACTAATATAATAAACATAAATTTTAGTATTCTCTATTTAATTATAAATAAATAAAAACTACATTTCCCCATCATTCTCAGCGTCTCTCTCTTCCATCCCCAGCACATGCTCTCTCCAAATCCTAATCAAGATTCTTTCGCTCTCTTTTTTTCTTTTCTTTCTAATTTTTTTTTAAAATATTCCTTTATATCTTTAAACATAGAGAAATATTCCTTTTTATCGTCTCTATTATTATGTACATACACCTTAGTAAATCTTTGAAATTTTGAATAGTACTCTCTAGAAAGTCAAGTATTAACTTTTTAGGTTAATATATATTTTCAAAAATTACTAATCGACTTTCCAAGAGTTATCACTCGACTTTTCAAACTCCACTAAAGCACATGTGCACTGTTCATGAGTCAAGAATGCACAAAGAAATTATTTTTGCTACTTGTAGTACAATAATCAACACTCTTTAATTTTCGTATATTGCTTATAAAAAAAACAACAGACGTGAAATAATTAAAAAAAAATTCCTATCATTCTCACCCTTCAATCCTATCACTATCACCAAATGCTTTCTACAAATCTTGATTAAAATTTCTTTATTATTTTTTCTTCTAATGGAACCATATCTCTTTTCATCTCTCTCACCTTTCCTCCTCCCGTCACATCAAGAGATTCTTGTTCGGATCAAGTCCAAAAATTCAATATTAGATGGGATTATGCTCCGCTTGTAACCATGTGAAATTAAGTCCGTTAGTAATTTTCGTACAAACTCTTTTTATTTAATTGTTGTTCGTACATGTATCATTGTTTGTATGGTTTGATCTAATAAATCATTTTTAAACCAGATCCGAATAAGAATTTCTCCATCCCATCATTTTCCTTCTAACATGGGTTTGAGTTTTACAATTATGAAAAGTGGTTTGTCCATGTGTTATTTTTTGTGTAGTTTGACCGGATATCAAATATATATTGTCATCGTACAATAATCAATACTCTTCGGTTTTAAGTATATTGTATAAAAAACAACAAACGAGAAATATTTAACGAAAGTAAATATATTTCCCTATCATTCTCACCCTTCAATCACCATCACCATCACAAAATACTTTTTACAAATCTTGATCAAAATTCCTTGTTATCCTTACCTTTTCTTTTTTTCATGAATTTCTTTATTCCCTTTTCTTCTGATCGAATCACACCTCCCTTCATCTCTTTCAGCTTCCCTCCTCCCATCCCATCGGGAGATTCTTGACTGGATTAAGTTCAAAAATTCATCTTGGACCGGATGATGCCCTACTAGTAACCATTTGAAATTAAGTTCAATAGTAATTTTCATACAAACTTTTTTTATTTAATCATTGTTCAGGCATATGTCCCTTTTTGTTTGACTTGATCTAATAAATAAATAAGAATTTCTCCATCACATTACCATCCCTCTATCATGGTTTGGGTTTTGCAATTATGAAAAGCGGTTTGTCCATATGTCAAATATTTATTGGCATATTGTATATGCCATTAATGGCCAACAGCTTTCAATTTTAGTATATTGACCATTAGGCTTGGAGGTTGAAGTTATATTTGTAATATTATAATATTAAAAAAAATTATGTTAATTATATTTCATTTACTTGTAATAATCTTAAAACATTTTTCTCTTAAATTCTGCATAGAAAATAATTAAAAAAATATTGATGTTCAAACTTAATATGTAATTATACATTTCAAAGTAATAATTAAATTGTATTCTTTTATCTGAGAATTAGGGTCATTAACTCTTCATCTCTTTAAGAGTAATTTCGGATCAAGGCCAAAACTTTAAGTGGCAAAAATCAAGGCTAATACTTTTCTAGCTTTTCTACCTAACAATAGATATCAGAAATCCATCAAATTAATTGAATTTTCATATGGGGTATCTCCAGCAATATACACCCTGTGTCCTTTGCTTTTAGGACTCCGCTCCTACTTTTGGGATATATTGGGATCAACAGCTCACAATTTCTCTCGCTGTCTCACGTTCCCATTTCTCTATCTCTCCCTTGACTAATCTTTTCATTTTTTTTTTTCGTTTTCGTCTTCACTTTGACTTGATTTTGGGCAGTTCTAGTTTAGTATTTTCCACACTTTTTAGGGTACTGTATTGCAATGGCAGATGAGATATGTGCTAGTGCTACATTTAACTATTTTAATTGATTTGTCTAATTATTTAATTTAATATCTACTATATTTATTATCAAGAACCTAAAAATTTAATTTTAACACAATGATGATGAGACAATATTTGGTTCACTGATAGTGTATAAATACTCAATACACTGGAAGTGGATACTCTATATACTGATAGTAGATCAAATAAAAACTCTAAAAATTAAAAGAGAAAAGTATCCCTCCATCTGGGATTAACTATTTCAATTTTATTGTTTTAAAACTTCATGTGGTATTAACTATTTCTCTTTTTTTTTTTATAATAAAGATAGCTACCAACAGGATTAGCCCAGAAGAACCTGATGCCTATATCATGACCCGCGTGTTCTAGGGTTTCCTAGTACACTTTTTGATTATAATGTACAGCATTGTACTGCACGTGCACTACAAGGTAGTACATTATACTTCTGTACTACACTTATAGTACCATAGGATTATGACACTTGGCAAGATGTTAGCCATGGATGTAAGGGAGCTCTCCCTATATAAAGGGGCCTCCCCCTCACTTGTAAAGCATTCAATCATTCAAGCAATAGCAAGCTCTCTAGCTTTATCTTATATTCTCTTTTGTGTTGGCTTATTTTCTTTGAGTTGATCTAGCTTCGAGGGTGGTTTTCTTGAGTAGCTAAGAGAAGGCTGACTTAGGCATTACAATGAGGTGTTTTCGAGCCTAAGGCCGCACGGTTAGCGACTTAAGCTTGCAGCCGGTGACAAGTGGTATCAAAGCCCGGTTCATCGAGACTTTTGAGAAAAGATGGCAACCGCTTCCGATGCTAACAACCTAGCTCATGACGGTCATAAGACCCGAGGGAGGGCAGCCAAGAAGGCTAGTTCAAGGGATGTGATGTCAAGCATGGATGCTCGCTTCGAATAAAAATAGTAGAATCATATGAGCTGTGAGTGAATCCAAAATCTCCAACAATAGTGCTGAGCTTGGCAAACTAAGCCCAAAGAGCTTGCTTGAGACCATAAAGAGCCCAACTAAGTTTGTAGACTTGATGCGAAAGATGATGAGAACCAGTAAGAGGGCACATATAAACCTTTTCGGTGAGGTCACCATTAAGAAAAACATTTTTCACATCCATCTGAAATAACCCCAATGACAAACGGTGGCAACTACAATTAAGCTGCGAACTATAGTGAAGCGGGCAACCAGAGCAAAAGTCTCCTCATAGTCAATCCTATACTCCTAGGTAAACCTTTTAGCTACCAAGCGAGCCTTATATCGATCAATAGACCCATCAGAGTGAGTTTTGATCTTGTAAACCCACTTGCATCCCATAATATGTTTGCCGTTTAGTAGGTCCACTAGATTGCCTGTAGTTCATCATTCATTACTTTTTGCCAAAGAGGATCAGAACTAGCTTCACGATAAGACTGTGGTTCATGGTGAAAAAGAATAGTAGAAAATATAACAAATTCACAAAGCTTAACAGAAGAAGTTTTTACCCGGTTATTTCACCGAAGAAGGAGATCAGAAGCTATTGGAGCGGATCCATCAGAAGAGACAAGTTTCTCAGAAGAGGGTAAGGTGGATAACTCAATTGAGGTGTTTGTAGACATGTTAAGTGGTAATGAGATATTTGATAAAGAGATAGGATGTATTGGAACAGATCCATCGGAAGAGACAAGTTGCTCAGAAAAAGGTAAGGTGGATAACTCAATGGAGGTGTCTGTAGACATGGTAGGTGGTAATGACATATCTAATAAAGAGATAGGATGTGTTGGTGGAGATGTTGACTCAGAAGAAGATTTTTTCTCAAGAATATCGGAAAAAAGATCCTTAGATAGGTCAGTGAATAGGAAAGAGGTGTTGTCATACGACAGGTGAAACTTGGACATGGAGGTGAACATCTTGTGTTCCTAGAAAACAACAGGACAAGACACTCGAAGAAGTTTGGAGTAAGGATCCCAACATCTGTAGCCTTTGAGTTCAACACCGTATCCCAATAAACAACAAAAGCGAGATCTAGGTTCCAATTTGGTGCGCTCATAAGGCTGAAGGAGAACAAAACAGGCATATTAAGAGTGCTATAGCTAGGAGGGTGACCATAGAGATACTCAAAGGGTGATTAATTCCTAATGATGGGAGAAGATACACTGGTGTAAATAGCTGTAAGAGCAGCTTCACCCAAAAAATGTTCAAGACACGAAGTGGATATGAGAAAAGCACAGGCGGTATTGAAAATGTCTAGGTGTTTGCGCTCAGCACGCTTATTTTGTTGAGAGGCACCTGGACATGAACGATGAGGAAGAGTTCCATGTCTGCGAAGAAAGTTAAGGAATTTTTGGCAAAAAGTTAAGGACAAAATTATCTTCCTTGGCAAATAGTTGTTTCATTGTTTTTTCTCTTTAGAGCCACCAAAACAATTTTGTGGATAAAGGAATTTTTGGGCTTCTCATCACTGTTCTGATTTGATTTAAATATTGATTTCATCGCAGTTTGAACTCAAATTTTATGTGTTATTTTTACGTGATGAGAACTTCAAGTTGATGTATTCTGTTTATTCTCTTACTTTTGTTACAGCTTGTTTTGGTGAGATCAATTTAATTTTATTGTTTGATAGTTATTGTTGAAACTCATCTTTAGGGAGATGATAAATTATCTGTTGATCCTTTAGTTGATTTAGAGAAGATCCTTTGTATTCCCATTATTTTTATAATGGAGATTTTGTTTGGATTAGATCTCGTGGTTTTTGTTTTTCACATTGAAAGGTTTTTCACAACAAAATTTGATGTTTTGATTTTTATGATTTGATTATCATTTTTTTGCTGTGGTTATTTTTTATTGTGATTTTTACCAACGTATAAAAAGGGAAAATAAACAAAAACCATTTATAAAAAATAGGTTATAGACCCCTTGTGCTTTACCTCTTCCGTAAACACATTATTGTGTAACTTTTTAAATCTCTTTAGTGCTTATGGTTTGCATTGTTAACTTCAACATGTTATTTTTGCCTAAAATTACTAAAGTCTTTGTCTATCTTTTTTTTTCTTGATTGAAAATAAAAAAATAATATATGTATATATGTTGATTAAAAAAATATGTATTTTTTTTTCTCTCTTTTGTCATGAAAAAACAGCTCGCTCTGTCCTTTCCTCGTCAAAATCCATGGAAGCCTACAAGGCCACAAGCCATGGTTGATGCAATAATGACCCTTTTCAATCAAGCTCTCAACACCTCAAATAATCTTAGTATCATTCTTCAAACAAATGTGATTCCTTCCATAATTAATTTATTGAAAACGTATAGAAAATCTTCAAAATGTGCTGAAAATTGCTTTGACATCTAAAGTAGGTGGGGTACTTGCAGTTTTTGAAGTGCTTGAAAATGGCTCTCTCCAAAATTGGGGAGCATGCTGGTGAAAATGAAAAAATAAAAATAAAAACAGTGTGAAATTCAGCATACTGTTAAAATAATAAAAGAAATTCAAAAAATAATAGAAAGATTTGTAAATTATTTTTATTTTTTAAAATGGTTTAGAATATAAAATTAAATTTTAGTCGATGTGTCATCTTCTCATTAAAAAAATATATATCTTTTGTAAAACAAAATAATTTTTAACCGAACCAACCGATTAACCATTTTTTATTTACTTAATAAATTATTAATAATTATAAATATATATGAATATTATTAAATTATTAACAATTATAAATTAAATCGATTAATAACATAAACCGAAGTTCCATTGAAAAAAAAAAATTGAAATGTGCTAATAAAATCGATTGGATAGGAATAAAATATTTTATACTAAAAAAATCAATGGTAATTTTTTTTTAACTTATCATTACCGCCCCTCTCATTTTGCATATATACTTGATACAAATTGTGGCCTATATATGTAAAGGAAAACGGCATTACCCTATTACCATGTCTTAGAGTATGCTACAGACTGCACCATTAACAACACTATTAATTACTTTCACTTTTATTAATGCTATGGATTATGGATACAATTTTTTAGTACATGCAGAACAAATACAAACAAAGCCCTAAACTATATGCTAAAGTAACGTAGAAGCAAAAAGCACCCCATTATATTGGAGTGCTATAGGGCTAAGGTATAGCACAAACTTTTTTCATGTGGATCATGTTCTCACATAATGCAGCAAGCAAAGAATATTTCCTCATAAAGTTCTACACATTAAAAAGAAGAAAGAAAAAAAAAATAGAATAAGATGCCATTATTTTTAAGCACTAAGTACAGTAAGTCTTGCTTTAAGAAAGCCCAATAAGATGCCATTATTTTTAAGCACTAAGTACTGTAAGTCTTGCTTTAAGAATGCTGGGCATGTATAATATATCTCCTACACAAATCCTATGCTTTGTTTGCAAGGAGACAGAAAGGTGAAAAGTATTGTAGGCTTAGTTGGAAAACAACTAATAGTAACATAAATATTGATTGACTTTCCACTTTAGAAAGATAATTGGATGTTGTCACCATAAAGAAAAGCATACCCATATACTACTATACATCAATATCATATTCAACTACTATATTTTAGGTAATTTGCATGGGTTAGGTTTGGTTTATTTTTAAATATGGATTTAAGTGATTTTACTTAAATTTAGTCAAAGATAATCTTGTCCAACAATACCTATAAAACAAATTTGAATGACTTAATCCATTTTTAAAAAGTCATCGAACAACGCCATTAATTTACTTAAGTTAATTCATAATTACACTTTTGTCACATAAATTTTAGAATATATACTTACCTACTTTCGTTAGTTTTCGGTTAGCTTTTTGTTAATCAATTGTTCAAAATCTATTCAAACCTTTAACTCATCAAAACTTATTGGAAGCTCAACTTTACCCTTAATAATTTCAAAATCCAGTCAAACTTTTTATCAAAGTAGCATCCAAACTTTGACTGAATTTTAAAATTATTAAATAGTAAAGTCAGGTTTTCAATAAATTTTGATGAGTTAGTACAAGATTTGACTGGATTTTGAACAGTTGACTAACGGACGACTAACGAAAAACTAACGACAAGTAAGTAAACATATAATTTAAAAAATAGATAAAGTAAATGTAATTATGAACTAAGCTCAATTAAGTTAATGTAATTTATTCTCTTTTTTATTGTCAAAAAGTTATATGATAATTTTTATCAAAACAATTATTAATATTTTATATGTTTTATTATTTTTATTTTTATTAAAACTACTGTATCGAATAAAGAGTGAAACTTATGAATGGGTAATTTTTAAAAAATAATAGATATATCTTTACCGTATACTATTATTTCATTGCATGTTAGCTAGATCTTTCTTCGTAGCATTTACGTCTTACTTATCATACATAGATAGGCTTTCACTAAATGTTTGCTGGCACCCCCCAACGAAAACAACTTAACATTGCCCAGCTTTAAAAGGAGTACTGGATGCATAGTCTTAGATTGCATGCGAGAAAAGTGTAGTAATTCAAAGAAGTAAAAAACAAAAAATTGTCTAGTTTAAGAGAAATGGTGATATTCGAAGATGGCGTTTTCTCATAGGAAAAACAGTTAGTGTCTTAGGTTTTCACATTTGTTCCTTCTGATCAGACAAAAGCAAAGTGATGACTGTATTAGTTTCCGTCAATCAAAGTTTTCATTCAGCATTATGATCGATTCAGCGCCTTAAAAGTACTTTTCGGAAATAAATCAGTTTAAAAAAATCATACACAGACACTAATATCCTGTTTTGATCAATAAAAACAGAGGGCTCTTTTATTGGCTCCACGCGCCCTCAAGACTCTCTGATGGGTCAAATCATTGAAGGTTGTCTTCAAGGATTTTTTTTTATCATATACACTGACAGCTACAGTGATTGTTCATTTTTTTTTTACGTGACATTGAGTATTGTGTTATTAAATAAAAAATATTTAAATATAAATTAATTATAGTATCATTAAATTTCACGGCAAATTTTTTTTTATTTCAATTCTTAATGTTTCTGCCTCAACTTATTTGTTATTATTCAACTTTTTCAAAATTACAACTCAATCATCATAACTATTAAAATAAATAAAAATGATAGATAATTAATTTAACTTCTTATTACTACTCTTTATATATAAAATTATGGATTATTATTATGAAACACTTTTACAATTAAATTAATATTTTAATATATATTTTAAGTTTTAAATTTGATCAATATACATTATACGTTACAAAAGAGTTTTCAATAGATTATTCAGATCAAACTTTCGGACAAATTAAAACTAATGTATACGTACATTTCACATGTATACCTCATTTAAATGGGAAAAGAAAATTATGTCATCTCTTATTTTTTTCGACAAATCTCTTCTCTATCTTATTTTTTTAAGCTCAAAATTCATAACCCCCAATATGCAGTTTGTGAGGAAAACTTTGAAGAAAAGAAATATTGTCAAAGCTGTATTTTTCGCAATTAAATGATGCGCATATATAGATTGTCGTGTATTGGTTTTAATTTGATCGAAATTTTGATTAAAATGACCTACTGAATATCACACTATAATATAATGGGTAAATTAATCAAATTTAAAATGTAAAGAGGTATTGAAACATAAAACAAAAATAAAAGTGTTTTATAATAATAACCTTAACACTATCGAGTAAAAACAAAATTTGGGTTTAAATTAAAAAAAAAAGTGACAACATTTCCAAGTAGCTGACTAGCTTTTGTTCTTTTTGGTAGAACTGGATCTTAGATAGGTAAAGCAAACGAATTAGAGAATTTTGGAAGCCAGTTTTCAAACATTGTTTAAGGATTCAATTGATACTTTTTAAACTTCAGAAATCAAATTGTAATTGTTTTTTAAAAAAATGATTAAATTTATAATTTAACTTATTATTTTTAATGTGAAATGAGAATTGAGAAATTCGACTAAAAGCAACAAAGCATAATCATAGGAAAACCATACAACACAAATCTTACTATTATTTTACGGCTCAGTTTGTTAAATTTACTTTTTTTAAACGATCAAAGACCACCACCATCCACACTCTACCTAAAACAAATCTTATATTACAAGTTTAGTTAAACTCACAAAAAAATATTGTTAATTAACGTGACGCAATAATAATCTGTACTTTGACCAAATCTTGCTAGATAATTCTTAATTTGTTCTTTAAAATCATCTCTAAGCCTTCGACTAACATTTTTTTTTTAAAAAAAAAAAAAAACAAAGAAGTAAGAACTGTCTTTGATAAGTGATTATATAAGGAGAAACCTCATCAAGTGTTTTTCTTTTTCGAGGAAATAAATTTCATCAAGTTGATCACTGCTTAAAGAATTCAATGATCATATTTGCTAATTTCATAACATTTGCGAGAGACCCCAATGTGGAGTAGGACTCATAATTACAAACCCAAATTCATCACATGAAAGAAGTGCATCTCTTTAGGACCACTTCTCCTTGTGCAAATCTACTTTTTAACCATTCTAATCTTATTGAAGTTAACAATCAAATAAGGGCAGTCTCTCCTGCTATTGGGTAAGAGTTTCATAAGACTCACTCCTTCAAGTGTCATCATGGATCTATAAAGCATGTGTTTTTTCTTCATCTGTTTGTTTTTTTTTTTTCCAACTTGGTTTGGCATTAGAAAAAAAATTAAGAGATGAATAATAATTTGAAGGGTAAAAATGTAAAATTGGTTAATACACCAGGAACATTTAAGTGATGATTATTATGGTCCGGCTTCCATCGTTTTTCTCTTTTTAAAAGAACATCTCATTTTATTTTAATGGTTTAATGTATGTAGTTAAATTTTATCATTGATTTTTTATACGTTAATTCAACATTTAAAAATTAAAAGTAAATTTCATTTTGTGTAAACAATGAAACAATAAAAAAAATATTATGAGAATATATTTTTATCATGTCAACAAAGTGGTAGTATTTTTGAAAACATAATATTTTTTGGACGGAATGTGGCACTTATGAATCTCATTTGATAGCTTTTGGTGAGCTTTTCAACGATATTTGTGACGTGTTTTTATCGTCAAAAAATCTTAAGTGTGAAAAAATTAATTCAATGATTTTATTCGTTTATCAAATTATCTTTTATTTTGATAAATCTCAATTTTTAATTTTTCAATGATGTTATTTTTTTATTAAAAAAAATAAAATGCCCAGTAAATTTATTCATTGCTTATATATATATATATATATATATATATATATATAATCCATTTACGGATAAAAAAAAAATCATACCTATGTATCAATTTCCCAGCAAAAGCCGCAAGGACAAGAAATGAACTTCAAATCAATCACTTTCACTAGAGCAAAACAAAAGAAAAAAACTTCAAAGAAAAAGAAAAAAAAAATTAGCATAAGAGTACTTAATATAAGCCCCCAGTGGGGCTGATTAGAAAGGTAGCAGCTCCTTTTTGACCTTTTGCTTTCTTTTAAACTCGACGACTCTAGGCAGACAGAATAGATAGGGTGGCGCACCCACGTCAAGCCTCCCTCCCTCCCTCCCTCCAAACCCAATTTTATGGGTCACTCATAGGTCATCCTTTGCATCATTGCATTGCTCTTTTGTATCATATTTATATAAATTATATATAAAATTTATTGTATAAATATTTGATTGGTTTTGATTCAAATTAAATTAATTTGAAACAAAAAAAGTCAATCAAGTTCGGAAAAATTCGATTTAATTAGTTGAAGCCTAATCAAGAGAAAAAAAAATTGACTCAAGATCTGATTTCATAAGAAAATTTATATAATTACGAGAGGTCATGCTTGAGATTTAAAAAAATAACTGAAATGGAGTTACATATATTTTTTTTGTTAACGATGACATCATAAAACCGATTTTATAAAAATTATCGTGAAACTAAAAAATTTATTGATAATTATTTAATTTTATTATAATTAAATAATTATTATTTATTTTTTTCGTAATTATAATAAATTTTCTCAAGGTTATTCCATCTAACCGAATCATGGGATTACTCCTCCTTGTTTGCGTACCACTAGCCTAGAATTTCGTCTCTCCTTCCTTTAAAAAAAAAAAAAAAAAAAAAACTTCAGATAGAGAAAGTTATTTACAAATAAAAAAGTCTCTTATTGATTTTACCTGGCACTATAAACACGGATAGAGAATCAGAGAGTATTTATTTTCTACTAATTTTGATCCCAAAAACCATGCCCTAATTTCCACCATTAACGGTCACTTCGCTTCTCTGTCAATCCTCTCTCTCTATTCACACACATATATGCATATTGTTTTAGTCTCTCTCTAGACTGGGATCTCTGATTGATCTCATTAGTTGAAAATATGAAATCACAGAGACCGACTATCATTGCGATAGAAACAAACTAAACATCAAAATTCAAGTTCCATTTTCTCAAATGTAAGCACCGTATAAACTTCCATTATTCATACACACTTGATACATATAATTATTATATATAGCTCTGCAAATGTTTCATAGACATGTCTGAGTATTGCTTTGGTTGTGATATTTTGATTTTGACTCACTTACTGTAGAGAATCTGATCTGTGTTCTTTTCCTCTTGTTGGTAGTTTCCTTCTTTCTTTTTTAAAATTTATTTTTGGAGGAGAAGAGGAAAATAGGAAAGATTGTCAAAGAGAGAGAATATGTTGGCGTGTATAGCTTGTTCAAAGCAGCTAAACAACAACAACGATGGATCTCTTCACCACCACCAGCAAGAAGACCAAGATGCCGTTGTTGGGACCCCAAGAACCAAGCAGGCCATCAAAGCCCTCAGTGCTCAGGTAAAAATACACGGGTCACTGTATGCTATCAGTGTTTGGTTACTGGGAAAATGTGGGAAAATTTGGAGGAGTCACATCAAGTTTTTGAACCTTCTGAATTTCATTATCTAGGAGCTGTAAAAAGACATAGGAAAAATTCGATTTAGTATGCTGGTTTTGTTTTTCTTTGAACTGATTTCTTTTTTGAGTAATAGAAAAAAAGATAATGGAAAGGGACACCGGAATGGTTTCCTCTTCCTTTCTTTCCCTTCATTTTCTGGGAAACCAAACAGTGGGTAATGTTTCTTTTCCTCCAATTTCTCGGCAGCCAATTTATGGGTAAGCTTTCCGTTCTGTTCTCAATTTTTGAAAAAATGAACTAAACAAAAAGAAAAAATATGTTCTTTATCGGGCCTAATTCACCATATGGGTTAATTCAGATGATTCTTTCAAGTTTAGAAAGTAAAACCAAATGAATATAGAATACCCAGAAATTCATTTTATTTTCTTGTCCTCTGTTTCACAAGCAGAGTAAGCTTAGTGACCGATGATTGTTTTCCTTCTCAGATCAAGGACATGGCATTGAAGGCATCAGGGGCCTACAGGAATTGCAAGCCATGTTCAGGGTCATCAAACCACAATCAGAACCGAAATTATGCTGACAGCTCCGAGGCGGCCTCAGACTCGGGAAGGTTCCATCACGCGTATCGTCGAACGGGGAGCTCAAACTCGACCCCGAGGATGTGGGGGAAGGAAATGGAGGTAAGACTGAAAGGGCTTTCGAGTGGTGAAGGGACACCAGCATCCGTTAGTGGGCGAACAGAGTCTGTGGTGTTTATGGAGGAAGATGAATCTAAGGAATGGGTTGCGCTAGTGGAGCCTGGTGTTCTCATCACTTTTGTTTCTTTGCCTCAGGGAAGGAATGATCTCAAGCGGATTCGATTCAGGTACTTGTTTTCACTTGTTTAGAATTGGTATGATGGTGAAGGCTCAAGGCTCTGGTTTGTTTGAATGCTATCACATATTAACATGCTTTTAGTGTGTGCGTGCAATTAGCAATTGGGCTTGGACCATTTTGACGCAGCCCTTCTTTTTCCTCTCTTTTTAATTTGAAGTTTTGATTTTTCTTCATCTGATGTTGAAGTGTATGGCTTGTTTCAATATGAGCAAATGTTATTTGTGCGAAATGGTTCTCAGAATTGAGCATTATTAACAATGTGCTTTGTAGTTTCAAGTTTTACTTGTTCTTGATCCGATATATATAAGGTTTTGCTGTGCAGTGATTTGGAGCTAAGGATTGTGGCATTATCTTTTGTCATTATCTGTTCGACAGTTTCTTTGTTTTTGCATGTGAATTGTTACTGTATCTCATTCATTCAGTTTGATTTGAGGGTGGCCTCCTCCAAATATGGTTATACCTCTAGGGTTTAATTTCTACTTATCTTACAGCTTCGTTGCATTTCCGTGAATTATGCCCTGTCACCTAAGGGTACAAAAGTTCCTCAAGTCTCTTGCCCAATAGAATTTCCTACAATGTAGGTTATCAAATCATCCAGTGGGGGTGTGCATTTTACCACCACCAATCTTTATCCAGGCATGCATCAAGCTGATAGGATCATAGGAATTTGAGATGCTGCTTGGCGCCAACTTTATGTCACATCTCTGAAAAAACAATAAACAAGCACATCTTTTGGACTATAACATTTCCGGTGCTCCTTTACTGGTGTCCATACTCAGCCATTTATCATGTTCTGTGGCTAATTCACTGGCAAAAATTACATAATATGATAAAAGTGACCATCTACAGCATTGGTCAAAGTCACGAAGAAGATAATGTGAAACATGCTGCTGTTTCCATTTCCAAACTTTTAGATGGTGAACAAGTTTGAAACATCTTGAATATAATTCCATGTTCCTAACTGAGATTATTGGTGAAACTACAATCTTGATTCTTTTCTTTGTTCATCAGTGTGAACTTGAATAGTCTACAAATAGATAATGTCAGAAATTTTTTAATAGATATGGGCGGACATGTTGCATTTGATGTTTCCTCTTCTGCTATTATGAGGAATGGCTAGATGGAGACGCTCCTCTTCTACCTAATATAATGGAAAGGCTGATGATAGTAATATTGGTCAGAGTTGTTGAAGCTTTGGATGGACAATAGTGGCTATTCGTTTTTCTTTCCTTTTGGCCAATATGTCCTGGTTGGCAACATAGGTGCACTATGCCACTAACTACAGTCTCATAACTGAAAATAGAAAAATACGTTCATGAATAAGGAGTACTCTAAGATGGAGAGCATTAGGGTTTTATGTGTTCTAGATGATAAATTAGAATTGGTGGCATGATCATTCAGACCCAGGGTACTAGATTTCGCATGTCGAGCAAAAAGGTTGTAGTGGTTTTCCCCGCTTTCCATCCATGATAAACAATCTATTGTTTGAAATCGCGCAGTATTTACTTTACAATTTTCAGATGTAGCTCTGTTAAATTATCTGTTGGAAACATGAAGAACCTAATGGTTCTGCAGTTGAAACCAGCAGCCAAGCATTTTCAATGCTTTCTGTAAGTTCGGAATGAGTGTGAACAAATATTGAACCTTTATCCAATGGCATGGTCTGGTATTAGGATATGCAAAATCATTCTTGAATTAATATTGAGAAGTGGATCATATTACATAAACTTAAGTTTTGTCCTTTATTTATCAAACAAATAAACTTAAGTTTTGAAATTGTCGTTGACCTTCATCCTCAAACTAACCACAAAATATGGCAGTTCTTTATTTTAACTATAATTATTATTGTCCTACTACATTTGCTGCTATTAAGTTTGTGAATATCTAAAACTGCAGTACTTTATCATGTTTTAGTTTCTCATTTAACAGTTCCATCACTAGTTTTGTTATCTTAATATAAATGCTCTATGTATGTGCATACACCATGATATTGTGAATTTTCATATGATATGAACACCTGCATCTGTTGGCCCTCAGTTTCTTCAATCATTGATCATGAACTAGTTTAGTAGAACCACCCATACCACTTAGCATCAAATTTAATTTAATTAAAATCTTTATCGGGGTACCTTACAAAGAACGGCCATTTTGGACAAGAAATTGCAATTGCAATTTCTTCCTATTGCTTCAGTCCAGTATACATGCATGGGTTGGAGTGATTTTTGAAATCATTACATGAAACAAGCACAGTGATTCAGTTTGTTGCTTTGTACTAAACCTAATACACAATTTATGCGAAGATCATGTTGATGGGATTTTGAGATATATGATGTTTGTGATGATCTTGCTGGTGGTTTTTATCTGTACTTGCAATAGCCACGAAAACCGATTGGATGATTGAGTATTTATATTCGTTTATCCTTAAAGTTAGTCATTTTCTCTTGAAATTTTAAAATTGCAAAGTTCTGTTCAAATCAATCTATGGTATTGTTTAATCTTTTGTAAATGATTTGGAAAACTAATCTCGCTTCTTTAATTTGCTCAGTCGCGATATGTTTAACAAATGGCAAGCTCAAAGGTGGTGGGCAGAGAACTATGATAAGGTCATGGAGTTGTACAATGTTCAAGAGTTCAATCACCAAGCAGTCCCACTTCCAACTCCTCCAAGATCAGAAGATGAGGTAAGCTTGTTCGCTGTTTAATTTGTTAAAATTATGTTGTTCACAGTGCAAGTTCTTTAAGGGCCAAGTACTTTGTTAGCAGCTTCATTTGATGATTGTTTCTACATTTCTTCGAATGGTTGAGTACAAAAAACTTCATTTGGCCATATTTGGGGCATGAGACTGAGCCACTTATGCTACCAACAATTGCCTCAAATAGGAAGTATTTGGATAAATCCATTTAATTTTACATAAACTTTTAGTTTTAGTGTTTGCAGATTTTTCTTTCGACATTTTTGCTTGATTTTATACTATCTATCCTGGATTTGATTCCATTCCATGAATCAATTGCTAGCTGCAAAAGTTTATGCATAGCTCAACGGAGTGATCCCTCCTTAGTTTGGTAGATCTTGTTTTGGCATCTAACAGACTTTTCAAACCCTTTATCAGGGCCCAAGGATTGAGTCCGCCAAGGACAGTCCTGTGACTCCACCGCTGAACGAAGAACGCCCTCGAAACTTCCACCGCCCAAAAGGAATGGGCTATTCTTCATCTGATTCACTTGATCAGCACCCAATGCAACCCTGCCATTATAACGATTCAGCTGGTCTTGCTTCAACACCAAAACTTTCTAGCATTAGTGGGGCCAAGACTGAGACATCATCAATGGATGGTTCTGTAAGGACTAGTTCATCAAGAGAGGCAGATCACTCGGGAGAGATTTCTGTCAGTAATGCCAGCGATATGGAGACTGAATGGGTTGAACAGGATGAACCAGGAGTGTACATTACTATTAGAGCACTACCAGGTGGAACTCGGGAACTTAGACGTGTCCGCTTCAGGTACGTAGGTTTCAATTATGTGGGTAATAGTTGGAATAGAGGCCTTTATGGTAATCATGTGCGCCCATTCTAATACTTTTTGTCTTTTTTGTTCTCTACCTTCTGGGAAAGTGCGAGAGTTGAAGCCTTGTTTGACAGTAATCTTTAATCTTTTTCATTCAGCAAAAGGCACCCACTTGACGGCTATCATTTAGTAAACAAAGTCAAAGAGCCCATTAAGGTTAATTTTTTTGTGATAGGCCTGCTGCTCACTTTAGTCATAGTTTATTTCTTTACCTTCAGGTGAAATGGTAAGACTTCAATAACAGCTCAAAAATGTCTCTATTCACTACAATTGGATTGTTGTGAGCACTGAGCAGAGCTGACTTATTCTGCTCCCACATGTTTTGTGCCCAATGAAAATATTAGCTATGGGCATCTAGTTTTTTCTTTGAATTGAATCTATTGTTTATCCTTCAAGGAAAGGAATGGAATGATCATATTTCAAATTACATAGCCTTAAGGATACCGCCTTTTGAAATATTTTCATGGAATTTAATATTATTTACTTATTTTTCTCAAAGGTAGTTTAGATTTTAGGATGTGGACCATATATTTCTCTTGTTATCTCAAGAACTGACCGATATTCTTCTTTTTACCTTGTTGAACTGATCAATATTTTGAGTGGGTGAAAAATTAGATTTCATGAGGTGTTCAATGCTAGCAGGAATTGAATTGAACATTTAACTTTTGTTGTCTGCAAATGGCTGTACAGGGTTCTAACGAATGATCTAAAAATGTATGCTTTGTTCATTTTAGGTTTGACTTCTGAAGTTGGTCCCCGCTTAATATTACAACTATGAAATCATATTGGATATCATCCAAGGACTTTGTATATCATCCCCATTATGACATGGGGCTCTGGTTTTCCAACTTTCCATGATCCAGTTGTGAAGAGCAATAGTACAAAGCTTAATATAAAGTTTAAGCTTTATATATTAATTAAAATCATATTGGATCAAGTTGACTAAAATATTCATTTTTCTTTTCTATGTTTGATGCAGCCGAGAAAAGTTTGGAGAAATGCATGCCCGTTTGTGGTGGGAACAGAACCGAGCCAGGATACAAGAACGGTATTTGTGATTTTAGCAAATCTATGAGATTGTGGCCCTTGGAAATTGTCTTCTTTTGAAATTTGTCTGATCACAGTTTCATTACAAAGCTTAGTTACATAAAAGGTGCTTCAGCTACTTGTTTTGGTTAAATATGTCTAGGTAAGTGGATCTCTTTCTTTGTTTTTCTTATTTGGGGTGGATAATCTGCAATTGTTAGGTAGCTTTGGAGTTTGGTAAATTGGTGCAGAAATTGAATAGATGATTAGAAATGTTAATTTTTATTCATGGTCTCTTTTCATCCGATTCATAACTACTGTCACAATATTTTCTCTTTAGTTGTTCATTGTTTCGTTCCCCCAAAATATAAGGCCTCTACGTCATCCTATGTAAGTATGTTTTGCGTTTAGGTGAAGGCTGTGCCCCAATTGATGAGAGGATGGCAAGAAAAATTGAAAGCAAAATTGCTTTGCAGTGCATTTTACACCTTCGGTGGCTGGTGGAAACTGAGAAAGAGGGAGCCCAAAAAACAATACCTTCTTTGAAAGTTTTTCCAATAATTTGTCAATGGAAAAAATAAAAGGATTGGTGAACATGCAAAATGTAGAAAATTCAATGTATGATTAAACCAAATGCCACTCTGACCTTTTTCTCCCCAGAATTTGTTCTGTTTTTTACAGTTACCGTGCTCAGAATTTTGGCTTTAGCTCTAACGACAAGCAGCACCCTAATGGATGAATGATTAATGATAAGACTCAGGTTCAGCCCATGCATGATAAAATGCTGTGGTGCATACTACTATGCACGACTGCTAGAGCTTTTAGAGTATGGACAACCATAAAATCAATTATTTGATTCCAAAATTTTCTGCTTGAATTTTGAATCATAGTCACCAATTTCACATAGCTTGAAATCCTAGCTATGTGTCTGGAAAGTTCTATTAAACAGGTCCATTTTATATATTATATTTCTAAGCATGTGATTTGATATATATAATGGATTAATTAAGTGTTGCCATGACTTTAAAAGCTATTAGCACAATAAATCGAGAATATTTCAATGTATCCAAAATACATTTAACGAAAAGTTATTGATCATTCATTTGAGATTTTTGAATAAGACTCAAAGATTAATCAACTTGTGAAAAAATGTTGTCAATGAGCTTTTAAGATCCGTTTTTCTGAGTAACGATTTATTTGATTTCCTGGTTGGTTCCTCAAAGTGATGACCCGCTTTGATCACTGTTCTTCAGGTAACTTAACTGACTTTGCTTGGTTTACTAGGGCATTATCACTTCGTTCGGCTTGTGACTCAAGGGTCCAGTACAATGCCTAGATTCCTTAGAGCAGTTTACAAGAGCAACCAAAAAAAAAACAACTGAAAAGTGACCCAAAAGTGTACAAAGTGGGCCTGAAAGATCTCAATCTCGGGTGGACATTGTCCTCTTTAATTCTTCCTTTTATTTCTCAAGAATGATAATGTGGGCTGTTTGGTCCAATTGTATCTGTAATGGGTATTTTTGGTTAGTGAACTTAGCTTTTGTTAGTGATATGGATTCTATTATTGTGTTACACGTGAAATTAGCTTTATAGCAAACCGTGTTTTTAGAGGCGAGAGCGTTGGAAGAGGCGTAAGACTTTTGAAACGTTGAGGTGTTTTGAATAAAATAATATTAATTAAATTATAAAAATACTAAAAAATTAAAATAATATAAATTAATTAATTATCAATAAACTTTACTTACTTAAGACCTATGAATGAATATTTATCAAAATATTTTTACACAAATATCAAACAATTTGATGAAAATTTTAATCACATTTGATATTAGATGTACACTATCGTTTGTTGCATATGTATCTATCAATTTACACTTTTGTCCTCCAACATAGTGGTTCCACTTGTAATGACGTCCAATCAAAATGTTGAAAATTTAAAATTCTGACCTGAAAGACTGAAAATCCAGGTAAGTCTTTTGAATCTTTTGAGGCGTTTTGAAATTTTAATAAAATAATATTAATTAATTAATTAGAATAATAAAATAATTTTAATTTTAATTTTAAGTAATTTTTATCAAAATTTAATACTTTACTAACTTTTTATAGTGTGATAATTATAATTTTTATAAATATAAATATATATTTATATATAAATTATATGAAGTATAACTTATATTTATATATTGTTGTAATTTGTAAGTGATTAATTAAGCTCTAAAAACCTGGGCTCGAAGCTTGATCGAGTTTCAGTTATCAAGCTCGAGCAATGACTTTGGATTGAATAACCAATCGAGTCAAGCTCAAGTAATGTCAAACTCGGTTCGATAGGCTCATGAATAAACTCAATTGAATTAATAATTTTAGTGTAAAATTACAGTGCATTCCCTCAAACTTTACTGAAATGACACAAACATATCAAATCTTTTTAAAATACACGTTTCACCTCAAAAACCACTTTCTACTATCAACCAACTCCAAAATTTTATTTTTGAATAATTAAAATTTTAACTGAATTTTATTTTTTATTATGACCAAAATACCCTTGTGTTAAATATTTCCAAATTACATCGCAATACCTTTCCCCCCAACATCATTTTCTATTGTTAATGAAATTTCCTTTGTTTCAAGGACAACGACGTGTTCGGTGCTGATTTAATCGGTGTAGCCACCGTGCCCGCGACACGGATCGTATCCAGCGAGACAGTGAGCGATTGGTTTCCCATAATGGGTAAGAGTCGAGTCCTTGGAAACGATCGACAATGTGAAGGCGAAGATCTAAGACAAGGAAGGGATCCCACCAGACCAGCAGCGTCTGATCTTCGCTGGGAAGCAGCTAAAGGACGGCCACACCCTCGCCAACTACAACATCCAGAAGGAATTGACCATTCACCTTGTGATCCACCTCAGGGGAGGCGCCAAGAAGCGCAAGAAGAAGACTTATACAAAGCCCAAGAAGATCAAGCACAAGAAGAAGAAGGTCAAGCTCGCCATGCTCTAGTTCTACAAGGTCGACGATAGCGGTAAGGTGCAGAGGCTTAGGAAGAAGTGCCCCAATGCAGAGTGCAGAGCGGGAACTTTCATGGCAAATCACTTTGATAGGCACTACTCTAATTTCTATTACATGGGTTCGGTGTTATTTAAGTTTTGATCAAGTTTTTTTGGCACTGTTAAGTCGATACTTTTTTAAGGATTTTGTTTGAAGTGGATTTTAATTACTTTGAATTTTCTTGGATTAAAAAAAACAGGTCGCAAGAAAGCCTGATGGTCTTGTTATTGGTGTGGGAGGGATGACAAGACTTTGCACGGTAAATTATTCCTTAACACGGTATTGTTCTTTCTTTTTTTTTAGGACAGGCTTTATGATAAAGAAAAATGGACGGTCAGGGAGCCTTCAAGTGTGGGATGGCAAGACTTCGCACGGTAAATTCTCCCTTAACACGGTACTGTTCGTTTTCTTCTTTTTTTTTTTTTTTTTTTTTTTTTTTTAGTACAGGTTTGATGATCAAGAAAAATGGACAGTCAGTAGGCAGAGCATTTATGAGGGTTTTTTTCTTCTCTCACCTTGCCGGACATATTATTCCTGCCAAAAATAAAGCATTATGCTTAGGATATTCCTTTCTCCCATCAAAACCCATCCTCACCGTCCATTTATTAAGATTGCTCTATATATATATATCACGAAGCTTCATCAACCTTCCATCAACGCCTTCAGCAATTAACCTAATAGAGTTTTTTTTCTGGTTAGGGTTGAAGAAGCCAAAAAATACCAGGTATTTGAGAACTTTCATCATTACATGCTACTATTTTCTCTCTTCCCTGTTTCTGTGATTTTTTTGCATCATTTTATGTCCCGTTTTAACCGTTATTTAATTTTAATGATGACAAAAATATATTAAATTGTTTTAACTAATTTATCTAAGTGTTTAAAGTTGCAAAGACACTTCCTCAAAAGTCAACCAACTAAGCATTCAACATTGGACGAAGTTGAAGATCAAGATTAGGTACTAGAATAGTAATTTACATTATGTAACTCTCTTATTGAGTACTTAGCCTTTTCTTATGGCTCAATTTGCTTAAAAATATTTTGATAAAAATCATTTTGACTAGAAAACAAAACTGAAAACAGAAAAGTGGTTTTCAAGTCATCCAGTCGACTGAATGAATCTAGTCGACTATATGATTCTTTAAAAGAATAATTAGGTCGACTGAATGAATCCAATCGACTAATTGATTTCTTCATAAAATCTTTAAGTCGATTAAATGAAGGACATAAACTTTCCGCCTTTTGATCAAGTTGATTAAATGAATTACATAACACAATTTGAATTTTAAAAGAGCATCTAGTCGATTGAACAAAATCATTCAGTCAACTGAACGTTCCAAAATAATGGTAATAATTCAAATCTGAATGAATCACTCCCAAATAAGATTCTGCTGTGAGTAACGGCTAGTAGGCTTTTAAACTACAAAAGTCCATCATAAATGAAATAAAAGAACAACACTTGAGCAATTAGTCTTCGTCTTCCCATTTATTTCATTCAAAGCTTTCTCAAAAATTTTTATGAGCCATTCTTAAAAGCTTTGAACTTCTAAACTTTTAAGAGAGATAATTTCTTCTTTGTAATAACATTAAATACAAAGTCTCTTTTGTTCTTAATCATTAAATTTTCAATCATTATAAAGAGGAATAATTTGTGTAACTTTTAGAGTGTTTAAGAGTTAAACACTTTTTGTAAAAGACTTCCTTAACTGGAAGAAATCATGTACGGTTTGGCAACACTTGTGAAGTTTCTTGAGTTATTAGTGGATTGCTTCAAGGAGATTCTTTAAAGAGAGTGGATTTAGAGTCGAAGAAATCCGATATTTCCGAACCATTATAAATAGCGTTTGCACATTCTCTTCCTTATTTCTTTACTTTCAGCTCTACTATACTTGTCATTCTTGATTGTACTTATTAAGTTTCTTAAAACTTATATGTAGTGAGAAAAAGTTTTAAAAACTCAATTCACCCCCTTCTTGGGTTTGGACCTTAATCTATAATTGGTATCAGAGCCTCGTTCTCAATTTTATGATTTAAAATCATTGAGTTGTTCCGATAGCAACCAATAGTTATACTGAAGGACATTCCTACACTAAACCTTCTTTATTCAATGGCACAAATTATAATTATTGAAAAGATAGAATGAAAATCTTTGTTGAAGGACAATATTATAATTTATGGAGAATCATTAAAGAATGATTTAGAATTCCTTCAAAGGACGTAACCGTTGGAGAAGTCACTCATACAATGCCTAAACTCAAAACTGAGTTTGATTAAGAGAATTATAGAATGGTGTCTCTAAATAGTTGGGCAACTAGTATTTTACATTGTGCATTAGATATAAATGAATATAATAAAGTTTCAGCGTATGGTTCAGCAAAAGAAATTTGGGGCAAACTTCAAGTGACATACGAAGGCACTAGTGAAGTCAACAAATTAATATATATATATATATATATGCTAGTGTCTGAGTATAAATCTTTTAAGATGTCCCCTATCGAAACCACATCTGAAATGTATTCTCGTTTCACGAGTATTATTAATGGTTTGAAGCTTATTGGTAGGAACATTGAAGAGTTTGAACTAACAAGGAAGACCGTTAGATCTTTGCCTCTAACTTGGAAAGGAAAGAAGATAACAATCACTTAAGCCAAAAACCTTGATACACTCGGAGTCGAAACCCTTCTTGGCTCTCTATTGATGTATGAGATGGAAGAAATGAAACAAGGAGAGGTTGATGATGAGTTGAAAAAGAAGAAGACCGTTGCTCTCAAAGCTACCTCAAGTATGAAGATGGAAGAAGAAGAAGAAGAAGAGAATGAGAGTAGTGAGGAAGATGGAGAGATGAATCTCATTACCAAAAGGTTTCACAAGTTCTTAAAGAAGAGCAAAAAGACTAAGGACTAAGCAAAAAAGGAACCAATTGTGTGCTTTGGTTGTAAGAAACTCGGGCACATCAAGGCAGATTTTCCTACTACAAAGAAGCCATACAAGAACTTCAAGAAGAAGGCCATGATTGCTACAACATGGAGTGATGATGATGAGGAGACCTCGGATGATGAAGTCAACTATGAAGAGATTGTAAACCTTTACTTGATGGTGTTCGATGATGAAAATGAGATAACTAGTTCTTCCCCTACTAATGAAATTGATAATAGTAATGAAGAACTAATTTAGGCCATAAATGAAATGCATAAAGAATTGAAGAAATTTGATTCAAGAAATATTGCCCTAAAAAAGGAAGTCTCGTCTCTCTCCAAAGAAATGGAAGCTCTAAAAGAAGAAAAATAAAAACTTTTTGTTGAACTTAATAACTCATCGCTTGAATTTTTGAAAAATGAAAATGATGCTTTGAAAAAGAAAGTAATGGAGTTAAATAACATTATATCTAGGCTTGTCATTGGAAAATAAAAACTAGATGAAGTGTTATATTGTTAAAGAATGAATGGAGAAAAATCCAGCTTGGGTTATTCTCCATTAGGTAAACAAAGTTCTAACGAGACTATCTTCGTGAAGGCAACAAGTGTGGATGAACCCATTACTTCTAAGGCTACTAACAATGTTAAAAATACTCATTTAAAAAATGTTAGGAAGCCTAAGAATGCAAATTTCAATTCCAATGCAAAGAATTCAAATGCCTATAGTAGAAATAGATATCCTAGAAATACTTATACTTATATGTATGCTCACCTAAGAAACGCACATGCTAGGAATGCATACTCTAGAAATAACTATCATGCATACCCTAGAGATAACATGTATGTTCATAATTTCTATACTAGAAACATGTATCCTAGGAATGTTTATCCAAGGAATGATAGACATGTATACTCAAGACATCCTAGAAACTTCTATAACTATCATCCTAAGATCATACATTATCAACATGTGTACAATTATAGAGCACCTTATAATGTTAAGAAAGTATGGATCCCTAAATGAGCCGTATTTTCTATAACTAACTCCAAATGACCCAAGAAATTTTGAGTATCTAAGAGTGCTAGTGTATCAATGTGTAATGCAGATATGTCACCACACAAAAGAAAAATGTGACCATTGGTACCTTGATAGTGGGTGCTCAAAGCACATGACTGGTGATTAAAGTGTGTTAAAAAAGTTAACTCTAAGGGATGATGGACATATCCCCATTGGTACCAAGATGAAAATCACCGGACATAGTAAAATGGGTAAAAATTTCTTAACCATTGATCATGTATTGTTTGTGCAAGGTCTTAAGCCTAACTTGCTTAGTATTAGTCAACTTTGTGATAAAGGCAATAAAGTTATATTTGAGTCCTCTCATTGTCTTATAATAAACATTAGAAGTAACAAGATTAAATTTGTTGGCCAAAGACATGAAAATGTCTATAAAGTTTATTTAAAATCTTTACATTCGAAAAATGAAAAAAGTTTTTTCGCTTTTAGCGAAAACTCATGACTATGGCATAGAAGACTTGGCCATGTAAACATAGACTTGAATAAAATTCTTTCAACAAAATATTTAATTGTTGGTCTTTCCAAAATCAAATTTGAAAAAGACAAAGTATGCGATGCTTATCAAATAGGAAAACAAACAAGAGTCTCTTTTAAAACCAAAAATGTGATTTCAATTTCTAGACCTTTAAAGCTTTTGCATATGGATTTGTTTGGTCTAATAAGCACTATTAATCTAGGTGGTTATCAATATGTTCTTGTTATTGTTGATGATTATTCAAGATATATCTTTATTATTTTTATTGCTTATAATGATGAAGCTTATAAAGGTTTTGTGAACTTTTGCAAAAAAGATCAAAATGAAAAAAATAATTTTTATTTCAAGTAATAGAAGTGACCATGAAAAAGAATTTGAAAATTAAAGTTTTTCAAAATTTTGTGATGAAAATAGAATTGATCATAACTTTTCAGCCCATAGAATTCTTCAATAAAATGGTATTGATGAGAACTATGCTTTGAGAACTCCTCAATAGAGTTCTAGAAGATTTGCAAGAACAATACTTTGTGAAAATAGTTTACCAAAATATTTTTAGGTGGAAGCCATAAACACTTCTTACTATGTTTTAAATAGAGCATTAATTAGGTCAATGGTTAACAAAACTCTATATGAACTATGACAAGATAGAAAACTTAATATCTCTTATTTTCAAGCCTTCAGTTGCAAATACTTCATCCTTAATAACAATAAAACTAATTTAGGTAAATTTGACTCTAAAACCGATGAAGGGATATTCATAGAATATTCAACATCTAGTTAAACTTATAGAGTTTTTAACAAAATAACTCTAGCGGTTGAAGAATCCATACATATAGCCTTTGATGAATTTAACCCTAAGTAGTAGAATAGTCTCTTTTGATGATGATATTGTTTTCATTCCAAGAATGGATGTGTCTACTCCTATTGTTGAGCCTAAGGAAAATCAACCTCAAACGAATCAAGAGGTAAAGGCTCCCAAACTTGATCAACCTTCCACAAGTTAACAAGGAAATGGACTTCTCAAAGATTGAAGGTATGTAAATTATCACCCAATCGATCTAGTGATTGGTGATCCTTCACAAGGGGTAAGAACTCGTTCTTCTATTAGAAATGTATGCAACTTTGTAGCTTACTTATCCCAAATAGAACCTAAGTCCTTTGTTGAAGCTGAAACTTATTAAAATTGGATTCCTGCTATGCAAGAGGAGTTAAATGAGTTTGAGAAAACAAAGTTTGAACTTCAGTTCCAAGACTGAAGGATCAATCGGTAATTGGAACTAAATGGGTATTTAGAAACAAAATGGATGAAAATGAAATTGTGACTAGGAATAAGGCTAGATTTGTTGCTAAGGGTTACAGTCAAGAAAAAAGAATAGACTTTGAAGAGATCTATGCACCCATAGCTAGATTAGAAGCTATTCATATGTTGCTAGCTTTTACATGCTTTAAAAATTTTAAGCTATTTCAAATTGATGTGAAAATTTCATTTTAAATGGTTTTATTGAAGAAGATGTCTATGTTGAACAACCTCTTAGTTTTGAAGATCCTAACCTTCAAAAGCATGTTTATAGGCTTTTTAAAACCCTCTATGGGTTAAAGCAAGCTCCAAGAGCATGATATGAAAGGTTGAGCAAGTTTTTACTTTAAAATGGTTTTACCAGAGAAAAATTAGATACAACTCTTTTTATAAAAACTCCTAAGCATGATACACTTTTAGTACAAATTTATGTAGATGATATTATATTTGGTGCCTCTAATGAATCTACATGTCAAGAATTTGCTAAGTGTATGCAAGGTGAATTTGAGATGAATATGATGAGAGATCTTACCTACTCGCTTGGACTTCAAATCAAACAATCAAAATGAGACATCTTCATTAATCAATCCAAATACACCAAGGACTTTCTAAACAGGTTTGGGATGGAGAATTCAAAGCCAATTAGTACTCACATTAGCACATTTACAGAGCTTGACTTAGATGAAGGAGGTAAATATGTAGATACTAAAATCTATAGAAGCATGATAAGAGTCATACTATATTTAACTTCTAGTAGACTAGATATAATGTTTAGTGTATGTATGTGTGCTAGATTCTAAGCTAATCCTAAGGAATATCATAATATTTTTGTAAAAATAATTTGAAGATATTTGAATGGAACTCAAAATCTAGGACTATAGTATTCAAGAAATATAATCTTTTGAGCTAGTTGGGTAGTCGGACGCTGATTATGCCGGTTGTAAAATTGATAGAAAAATTATTAGTGGAACATGCCAATTTCTAGGTGCCATATTAACTCTTGGCTTTCAAAGAAACAAAATTTTGTTGCACTATCAACCGTCAAAGTCGAATATGTGACCGCTAGTAGTTGTTGTGCACAAGTTTTATGGATAAAACAGCAACTAGAGTATTATGGCATGTGTTTTCAAAATATTTCAATTTTATACGACAACACTAGTGCTATCAATCTTACCAAAAACCCAATTCAGCATTCTAGGACCAAACACATTGAGATTAAACATCACTTTATAATTGATCATGCTAAAAAAATGTAGTGTCAAACTTGAATTCATACCTACAGAAGATCAAATTGCTGATATTCTTACTAAACCTTTAAATGAAGAAAACTTTTGTAGAATTAGAATGTTAACGGGCTTGAAAAACTTTGAATGTTTATATGTTTGATTTCATTTCATTCATCATATGCATAAGTTATATTAGGGCTTTATTCGAACCGAGCGACTTGCGAGCAACTTGCGGCTTGGCTCGTAGCTCATGAAATTCGAGCATGAATCGAGCTCAAGTTGTATTTAGAGCTCGTTTAAATAAACGAGCCAAACTCAATCCGTTTAAAACTCGACTCGATAACTTGCGAGCCAGTTTGAAAAATATTAAATACATATAATTTATATGTATTTTGTATACTTAAATATAAATATGATTTATTTTCTTTCAATATAAATATTTATTACTTCTGTCCATCAAAAAAAGAAATAAAAGTTTATTCTCTCAGAAGATCAACCATCAAGTGTATCTCCAATCTTCCCAAAATAAATTGCAACAATCAAAGGTCTTACATTTTACAACCCTTATGTCACCTTTCAAAGAAATCAATGTCTTAAAAGCCTTTTATAAAGAACTATTTGATTGTTTCAAATTGTTCAACCAATGTGGGATTAAGAGGGAGTCATCCACCAACTTTTATAAAGAGTTCATTTGCCCTTCATTGCGTTTTTAACTGATGTTGGATTGCAAGTATTTGTAAGTGAGAGAGTTATTCAATCCCACATCGGTTGGATAGTTGTTGGTGAGAGGGAAACACAAGTATAAATATAAGTGGTCTTGCTTTGCTTTGTAGCTCTAGAAATTGTGAGCTTTTAAACACAAGATTTTATGGGCTTGGTATTAGTCAGTTAACCTTTTAGTCCAAATTGATGAAACAGTCAAAAAAAATTATTATGAGAAAAAGCATGAGTTTTTTTGTGAGTTGAGCTTGAGTTAGCTCGAATCTTGACTCAAACTCATCTACAACTCAACGAGCTTGAGTTTAAGATTTAGAGCTTGAGCTCGGCTTGTGACTCAGCTTGAAAATATTTATTACTCATGAGCCGAGCTTGAACATCTTTCAGTTCGAGCTCGACTCAGCTCGAATCCAGTTCTAAGTACCATTAAGTGAATGAGAATTAACTATCATTTAATGTTTCTCACTTAAAATGGCATAGAGCAATTAAAGCTTGCAAAATTTTAGTATGGAACTTAAATTTTTCTGGGAAAATCCTAATCTAGTCGGTTGAATAGAGTCATTCAGTCGACTGAATGAAGACAAATATTTATTAAGTCGATTGAATAGAACTATTCAGTCGACTTAATACCCTTTAAAATTAAAGCCCAACTCTTTGCCATTTTTAAGTCGACTGAACGAATACCTTCAGTCGATTGAACTCATGATTTCTTTGCAAATTAGATTCAAACGCCATCAAAACCCAATCCAAGCATTCTTTCTCTCTCACTTTTCAAAATTTCTTCTGCTTCTCTACTTTTTCGGTCTCGATTTAAACTCAAAACAGTTACCAAATCTTTTACCCTTTCAATTTCTTCAAAATTTATTCAGTTTCTTCAAAATTTCATTCCTTTTCGAAATTTTGAAACCCTAAACAAATACCTCTTCTCTTTTGCTAAAAATCTGAGTTTCTCTTTTAAAAATCCGAACCTTACTTACTAAATCTTTCATGCTCTCCTCAGATCTTCTCGCTTTTGAGGTTATACATATAGGTATGTTTTGGGTATGATACACACATGTACTTAACGGGTTTCATGATATGAATGTTGGTATATTTTGGACCTTTTAGAGAAACTATGTACTTTACAGGTTTCATGGTAATTAATGAGAAAATCAGTATTTTGAATTTTATTTCCCTGTTAGTATCTTTAATTGTGGGTGCTTGTGGTGTTTTCTTTAACAATTTACATGCATTTTATTAAGTTAATGCTATAAAAAAAAGTGATAAACTAATAACAGTTCAGTAATTTCATTAGGCATAATTGAGGTGCTAGGTGATCAACTAGTATATGTTAACAATTTCATTAGCTACTTCATCATAGTTAGATTTAGAGTTTTACAATAAAAAATAATGGTGCAAATTATTTGGCCAAGTGTAATCTTAGAATTATGGGTTTTGATAGTACATTGGCTACTTCAATGTACCATCTCTTCTGTTTTCCCGCTAAAAACAACCTTTCACTACTGATTGTGGGTTTTGATGGGAGATTAGTAGAGCATTTAATGAAGGGGTAAGTGTAATCTTAGAATCATTAAAGCAATTTCTATTTTTTCTCAAAGTACAAATTGTTTGGCCAAAAAACTGCCAAGTCAGTGTACCATATCTTCTGTTTTCCCGCCAAGAACACCATTGACTGTTAATTTTTAGAAATATTTTAACACAAGGGTATTTTGGTCATAATATAAAATAAAATTCTGTTAAAATTTTTATTATTCAAAAAAAATATTTTGAGACTGGTTGATAGTAGAAATTAATGTTTTGGGGAGAAACCTGGGTTTTAAAAAAGTTTGGTATATTTGTGCCATTTCAATAAAGTTGGAAGGAATGCACTGTAGTTCACCCATAATTTTAATATTATATATACATATAAATATTATAAAATAAGATTTAGAATTATAACTAAAACTTCATTAATTATGGGTTTTTAAGACTAATTAAATTAGTTTAATTTTTAGGTTTAAAAATCGAGGTGGGCTCGAGCTCAATAATTTCTTTTCGAGCCGAGTTTGAGCTCATAAAATTGAGCTCGATCTTGGCTCGATTAGTTTTTTGACTCGCAAGCTGAGCTTGAGCACCCCTTAATTTGGTCTCGGCTTAATTCAAATCCACCCATACTTGTGTGTTTGCAAAATATATCCATTTTTTTCTTCTATTTAATAGAATGGTTTCTTTATTATAAAAAATAAAAGAAAAGAAAATAAGTTAACCAAATAGAGTACACTTAGGGGTCATTTGGTTCGCGGTACAAGAGTGGGATTAGATGGGATTGGACTAACCTAATCCCACTTTAATCCCTATCTCCATGTTTGTTCACTTTAAAATTTGGACTGAATTAATCCAACCACACCCTTTACATTTTTTGTCTAGTGGGGGAGGTGGGATAGTGTTTATCCCAAGTCACTGGACTTCTTATCACTATTTTTAGGATGTTTTTACCTCTGATATTTCATCAAATTTCAAAAAGCCACTATATAAAGTATATTAAAATCATTTCTCATCATCTTCTTCTCTCTCTTCCCCATCGTTTTTCTTTCAGACCTAGGTAATACAAATCAGGAGGATACTCCATAATTCCGTAAACAAGAGAGCTGATATGATATGAAGAGGATTTTTAGGAAGCCTACTTATTATTTGAAGATACTTCATAATTCCGTAATCAATGGAGTTGATATGATATGCAGAGGCTTTTTTAGAAGCCTACTTATTAGTTGCCATTCTGTTTATTTCTTTCCTAGTTTACTTCTTCCTAGTTTATTGTTTTCCTAGTTGGAGTTGGAGATTGTAATATTGGATTGATATTTAAAGGAAGAGGAGAATAATGAAGGTAGTTTTTTTTTGCCTTTCAACGTAATCAAATTTTCTTTGGAGCGATTCCAATGTTGCAGAAAGACTCTGTGTTTGCCCTGCTCTTGGTTTAACGTGAGGTTGATCCAGGATATTTGGCACCACTAGGCTTCTTTCTCTTCTCTTCTCCATTTTCTCTCAGCGCTTTACGGCTCTTCTTCGTCTTTGAGTTCACGGTCGCACGCCGCCTTTGAGCTCACCATCACATGTCATTTTTGTGCTCACCATCGCCCGTCACTGCTAAGAGTCTTGTCAACGGTCAAATCTGTGCTCGCCATCACACGTCACTGTCTCTATGGTTGCCACTTTTTTGGATGATTTTTAGATTGTTGGGTTTTCAGGTTTGTGGGTGATTTTTGATTTGTGCCCATCATTTTTATTGGGTGATTTTTGGATTTGTATCTTTGTTGATTGTTTATATTATTAGGTTTCTGGGCGATTTTGATTGTTTAAAAACTAAGATTTGTTCATATAAAAAAACTCAAATTTGTATTTTTGCGGGTTTGATTTTTGTGCGGATTGAAGAATTTCACATGCTCCTTTAATGTAATTAAACTTAATAAAGCATATGTAATTGAAAAAAAACTAGATTTACTTTTTGAAGAAATTTACCCACTCCTTTGATTTTTGTGGATTTATGAGTACTGATATATTGAAAAAACCCAAATTATTTTATTATTATTAAACTTAATAATATAATTAATCCAATAATAATGAAAAAGATTAAATATTTGGAGTATATATATGTAATTTATTACTAAAATTATAATAAAAACTAATTTTCAAGTATTCATTATTATGAGGACATTTTAATCAATTACTCTTTAATCCAATCTTAATCTAATTAGTAATCTTATGAATCAAACATTGACGTCAAGTTGGATTATTTAGTTCAATTTCCTAAACCAAATGCTGGACAATAGTTATCACATCTCAATCCCACCTTAGACCAATCACACTGAAATCTTAAGCTAATCCCACCATAATTATGTTTACCAATTAAACGAATCCTTAGTGATATTTTTAGTTAATGACTTGTAGAGTTATACATTCTTACCCATTTGATGGAGATATAGGATTAATTACTTTTGTAGCCATAAATAGGATTAATTAATTTATTTGTAGATTTGCAACAAAATGTTTTTGGAAATCAAACCAATATCAAGTTGCACCCCTCTTTTCTATGGAATATCTAGGTTTTTTTTTTTTTTAGTGTCTTAATTATTTTTAATGTATATGTATTATAGTGTTTCTTTAAAGATGATAGGGTTACTTTTTTATTTTTTATTTTTTATATTTATGTTTTTTACATAATTTTTATTTTTTTTTATCATCGATGACTAATATTTATAGGTTGTTTTTTAAGATATTATTTTTTATTATATTTAGTGCAAATGGTGAAGTGGATGAAAAATAAAGGAGATGAAAGATGTAAATTAATTTAACTTTTTAATATATTATCTTTAAAAAAATAATTTATGTAAATTTAATCAATTTCGAAATGAATTTTTTAGTGTTAATAGTTCCATAAAAAATTGAAATCTATATAGAAAATGAGATATTATATTAAATAACATTTTTATTGATTGATACCTTTAACAATCATATATCAATTGGTTAAAGCTTTAAATTCCTTTTAAAAAAGGATAAAATTTTAATTTTCTTTTAAAAAGAAGATAAAGTGATTGACCGTACATTAAAGAGATAAAATAATAATAGATTATTAAAGATAAATAAAAGTAAATGTAATTTTTTAGTTATTTTTGTGTGTTTATCTATGAAATTTAATTTATATTTATTATATATCATACTTAATTCATATTTATCTTTATATTATATTATATTGATGGTTGATAAAAAATAAATAATAAAAATTTATTTTTCTTTACATACGACGTAATTAAAAAATAAATGATTCTAATATATATATATTATGCCTAATCCAACAATGAATAGCAATTCTAAATTTCTAATCCATAAAAAGAATAAAACAATTCTAAAATAAAATAAATTGGCACCATCAATCTCTCAACCTAATAAAAAAGTTACAAAGTACAAATACTTACTATATGATTATACATGCAGATGAATCTGAATGATTGTGAGCATAATTGACCGTCTAATTTGGCAATTCCTAAAATAGCCCTCATTAATTGCATTACCACAACAGCTTTTAAAATGTTTATCCATTTTTTTCTTCTTAAAAATGAAAAAACCTAAAAAATAAAAAAACTTAAGTGCATAATAAAGGGCAAATAAGCCATTACAATGCTCAATCATGATTTCCCCCAAAAGTCTTTCAAGGGTAAAAACGGTTTCAAAACCCTTGCTCCCAAACCTCTCTCGTTCTTTTTCTTAAAGCCGTTTCGTCTCTCTCTCTCTCTCTCTCTCTCTCTAAATGCAAACCCTAGCTCTGTTTCTCTAGGGTTTAATAGTAATCACCAACTATATATATATATATATACACACACAAAAATTCTCTATCTTATTTAAATATTCTGAAGATTCTTATTATTATTACTAGTTTTTTTTTTTTTTTTAAAATTGTGGCTAATTAGAGTATTAGCAATTAATTGTTGGAGATGGTGAGTGGGTTGAGAATCGAAGGAGGGATTCAGGCACTCCCTGATCGAGTGAAGAAGATGATCCAATCGATAAGGGAGATAGTGGGCAATCTCTCTGATGCTGAAATCTATGCGGCCTTGACAGAGGCCAACATGGACCCTAATGAGACCGCCCAGAAATTGCTCAACCAAGGTCATTCTTTTTGCTTAGATGTTTTATTATAGTGTTTTCTCCGGGGTATTTTGTGCCCTTTTTGTCAATGGATTTTGGTTGTTTGGTGGGTTTGTTTCAATTTTCACTGGTTTTGGCTGTGTTTGTTTTGTTGTTTTTTTTTCTCTGTATTTTGGGTAACGGCATTTGGTTATTTTAGTATAATATAGTTTGTGGAGTTAGAAAGTTACTGGGTGTAGTTGCTTTTAGAACACCACATTTGGCTCAATTAAGTAAGCTTTCACGGCTTTTGACTGCTTCTTTTTTTTGGTTGTTTCTAGGTTTCTGTTGCTTTTAGAACACCACATGTGTGTTTTAGGCCATGGGTTGCGGTTGTATTTTGCTGACATTAAGTTTGGAAGTTGGTTATTACGTGTGTTTGTTTTTGTTGTTTCTAGCTTCTTAGTTTTTCTTTTGTTGGCTTTCAAGTACTTATTTTTGGCTTGTGGACTTTTAGAGTAAAAATTAGTGGAATTTGTTAATGACTGTATGTGGGTGTTAAATTAGTTTTAGTTTCATTATTTTGGTGTTCATTATAAGGGAGTTGCTTTTTGAATGTCCATTTTGAGTTTGAGAGTAAATACATTGACTCTTAGATTTTTATCATTTAGTGTATCCTGTTTATTTAATAAATAGAAACAACAAATATTGTTGTATAATGTGTCTATTTGTCTTTTTCTTTTGATCCTTTTGTACTTCTAACTTACAAGCGGAGGGTAGGACCACATTTTAAGGGCAATCACCACTTTCACAATGTTGGCTTAAATTTTTTGGAATGAGTGCTTGTAGAGAATAGAACTTAAATGAGTTGCAATATGATGTATGAAAGTCCTTAAGGAATTCTGAGATTAGTTTTTAACCTTTTTTTTCTTGGAATGTCATATTGATAATCAAACATAAAGTATCTGCCATTTTTGTTTGTAGTTTCTGATGGCCTCATTGTGATGTGATCAGGCATTAGTTTTTATGGCTCTTGAATGGCATACCTGCCCATATCTATGCAGGAAAGACTACTCTGTGCTTGCTTTCCCTGCTTAAATTTCTGAACTGCTATGGGTTTTGATCTTTTTCTTTTGTGGGGGTGGGAGGGGGACTTGTGGAGGAGTGTGTGCACATTTTTCTGTCTTAGTGGGTATTTTGTTGCTTATGGGAAGTAGTCAATTTTGCTGCTTCTTTTGGTCGACTTTCATCGAATACTTATTCTTTTTGGTTTGTGTTGACTTCTTTTTAGTTTAATAATCTTGAAATGTATTTTTATCTATTAAAATTAATTTTCTTCTTATGCTCATTCTTGTTGGTTTTTTCTCAGACCCATTCCATGAAGTCAAGAGGAGAAGAGACAAAAAGAAAGAGGTATGGTCTTGTATTTATCATTTTTTTCATATCTTTCTGATTTGGTAGCAAATCTTTCAATGCTTCACTCTTTTTTGCTTATCAATTTGGAAGTTGTTATTATATAATCACTTGTGATTGAATAGGATTGAGATTTTTAGGTGGCAAAATGTAGTTATTCAATTCGATAGCTTTAACCATAGTGACTTGGAAGATGATGACAGTTGTTATGATCTTGAAATTATAGTACTTTGGAATTTTTAGAAGTTGCAAAATTAGAATCTGTTTTTATTTAATTCGTTGTTTATTTCAAATGGACATCTCACTGATATTTTCTTTTAGCAAAGTATAGATATAAATCATTTGACCTTCCATTTGGAATCATAGGGAAGTAGCCTAAAGTTCTAGGAGGAGACCAGCTGAGAAACTGAAATGGTTAATAATAATCATATGCTTTTTTTATAACAATTTTACTTATAAAAAAATAATAGTCTTGTGCTTTTATGTGCGTTTTATACAACGTTGTGGAACTCTGGATATGCTATAGGAAATTTTTTGGATGTGCTATGGATGGCTTTGGAAGATCATCTGCCTAGATGCTTCTGTTTTCTTTTGAAGTTGAATAATTGATATTAGAGCTAATATTTGTCTTAAGAGTTGTAAGAACTTGGTCTAGTCAACCTCTGATATTTAATACATGTGCTCTGGGCTCAGAGTATGGAATTCAAGGGTTCTGTAGATCGAAGAATACAGTATGATAATGTTGGTCAAGGAATGACATTTCGTACATTTCATAAATTCAGAAGGGGAGGCTATGCTCGTAATGCTGTATCTGGTAATTCTATAGCCTGTATATTTTTTGTATGTCTTGTATCGTTTTACTTTAGTATCTTTTTTTTTCAAAATAATATGCCATCACATTTTGGGTGAGAGATGAAGGTGAACTCAATCCCTAGAGTGTCATTGCTTTTACTTATTGTTTCATGAAAGTTGATTATTCTGAAGGTGTATGTCTTAGTTTATATGCATTGGTAGGATATAAAGGTGAGATTGAAAAAAATTGCCAAGGTTTAAATATGATTTTATGATTGGAGGAGGCTCCATATGATAATTTTCGAACTCTCCTTGGTCATGGTGGTAAGACTCTTTTGTTCTTCTATCCCTTATAATCTGATTATTTTTTCCTCTGCTTTTTTCTTAATGATGAATACCCTCTAGTATGAAGGACATATAGATCAAGTGTTGATGGCTTCTAGGCTTTCATACTGCAGGCCTTAAATCTCTCATCCAATATGGGGTTTTTTTTATAAGTAAAAAAATTATTAAAAAAGCACCAAGAGGGTGCAACTCAAAGCCAAAGGTTAATTACAATGAAAGACATTCACAAAATCAATAAGATCGTCGATATTTACAAAGAAATTTCCTTTAAACCAAAAATTAAGAGTATTAAACCAACAATCCCTAATATTTGCCAAACGCCTTTCAATACCATCAAAAGCCCTACGGTTCCTCTCTCCAAACAATCCACCAAATAGAGAGTTGAATTAAATCTAGAGCCTTCATGACATCCTTTTGCGCTTTCAATCCACAACTAGCCCAAATTTCTTCTCCCACCGGGTCCACAGCCACCCAAGAAACCCCCACAACTTTATACGCCATTTCCTGTAAACTCCTAGCAAGAGAGCAATCCTCCAAAAGATGAAATACGGTTTCGGCACATCCCTTACAAATAAAGCATCTCTTAACAATAACCTTTCCTCCCCTTTGAAGATTGTCAATAGTGAGAATTTTATTCCAAGAGGCTTCCCATAAAAAAAACTAACTTTCGTGGGGATGTGCTTAGAATATTTCTATACACAGATTCTTTCCCCACTTTTGTGTTGCTTTATCTTTCAAGTTTTCTCCTTTTTTTGACATCGGTTCCAATTATTGATGGATTTCAGTCTTTGTTGCTTTTGTTTTATGTTCTCAACTGCTTGTTGGCTATTTCTTTTTCAGTCATCTTGTAATTGATGGATAGCTTCTTACTAGTGCAGGAACCAACAGAGAGTTCCGTGTTGTGAGAGACAACAGAGCTAAACATAATGAAAGTAGAGAAATGAAATCTTCTTCACCACATACAGCATCTTTTAATGAGCAAGTGGTTGCAGATGTTTCTGGAAGGGGGTATGTTTATGCGGGTGTTATATTGTTTCATTCTTTTATTTTTGTCTTACTGTAATTATCTGATTGACTGATCATATGGCAGAAGTTAAAACATTCTGTTCATATTTGTGACATTAGCATTTTAAGTTTTTCCAATGATTGTAATGATACCAATAATTCGTCATTTAATGGGTTTCTTATTATGCTGTGTTTGTTGGGTAGTGGTGATATTCTTTCTATGAGTAAGGGCTAAGGTGAGATTTCGGAAAAGTGGATCATAAAAGAAACAGATCTATATTCTTCTTGCTGTTTATCAAGGGTTAGCTGATACTAAGATAAAATTTGTTCTTGTTTGTTGTTCCAAATGATTTTTTGAGAAGTATGGCTTGTGGCGTTAAAAATGGTATTAATTTCTTGGGGCAGTTTTGTAATAACATTTTAGCCCTTAAATGTTCTGCATTCTGAATCACAATCTTGTTTTGTATAATTCACACATTGAATATGGTATTGTTCTACTGCTTTGCTAGTTCAACAGGAGCTCCAAGCAATCAGAAGCCTTCTGGTGTACAGAGTTCATATCAGGCTTCTAATGTTCAGACAGATTTGCAGCGTAGGCACACTGGTGACTCTCATTTGAGTGGCACTAGCAGGAAAGAAGTATTGGAAGAAAAGCGAACTATTGTTCCTAATGCAGTTTCCAGGGTGCAGTATGTGAAGCCCAACAATTCTGAAGCACATTCTCCAACTTTGGCGTCAAGCAATTCTGTTATTGGTGTGTATTCCTCTTCTACAGATCCTGTTCATGTGCCATCTCCTGATTCCAGATCATCCTCTGCTGTTGGAGCTATCAAGCGTGAAGTTGGGGTTGTGGGTGTTCGTCGACAGCCGTCAGAAAATGCTGTGAAAGATTCATCTGCACCAAATGGTTCATCATCAAACTCACTTTTGGGAAGGGATAATTCTTCTGAATCATTTCGACCTTTCTCTTCAATTCATAAGGACGACCAACTCAGTCGAACTACCCTAAGTGAATCTGTTAAGCCCAGCATTTCAGTCAGCAGATCTTTCATTGGCAATCAGTATGGTAGCAGAACACATCAAGTTGGAGGTCATCAAAAAGGTATATTTCTGCTCACTTATGAGTGTTCCTTGTTCAAAAACGTATCTATTCTTTATTCAATTATATTTGTCTTTGTAAAATTATGTTTCAATTGTTATTTTGGTTTGTTGTTGGGGCAGTTGATTTGTGTAGCTTTCTGCGCTTTGTTGCTCATTAAATTGATATTTGGTTTCAGACTTCTGATTGCCACCTCGTGTTAAGTAGGCGCATCATAAGTGCTTCTTGGTTTTGTTTCTTAGTAGAACTAATCTTCTACAAAAATAATCAAAATATGTTAAAAGAAACCACTTTTAGCTATTCTTGGTTTAACATACAGCATGAGATGCTTTCTGCCCCTTCTTAATTTGAAAAATGAGTAGAATAAACTAACTAATTGGTTGGTCATGGTTTGTTAGACAAGGAGATATATTTTTGTTTTCTTTAATTTAGGGATGAATTTTCTTACTTTTTATGATGCATTTGCAGATCATTGCAGTACCTTAATAAACTATTGTTCTTTAAGTTGCGATTTGCAATTTAATTCTAGTGAATGATAGTTGCTCATCTCCTCTGGGTTCCTTGATCTTTGTATCTATTACTTGATTGCAAAATGTAACCATATTTAGTGGTTGCCCACTAATTGTTGGTAGTTTCATGGAGCCTTTTGTAGACCTATCTTTGCTGATAGAGAAAATCTATCTCAATTACAAGAGCTCTCTGTTGTTGTAGTAGAATTGACCAATGAGTTTTTAATGCAGCTCCACAGCATAACAAGGAGTGGAAACCAAAATCAAGCAAAAAGTCTAGTGTTAACAGTCCTGGAGTGATTGGAACACCTAAAAAGTCTACTCCCCCACTTGATAATTCTAAGGACTTGGAATCAGAAGCAGCTAAATTGCATGACAAACTTTCGCGAATAAACATCTGTGAAAACCAGAATGTAATCATTGCAAAGCATATTCGCGTCCCTGAGACTGATCGTTGTCGGCTGACTTTTGGTAGCTTTGGTCTGGAGGCTGATTCTTCCAGGAATCTAGCATCTGGATTTCAAGAAGTTGGCATAACAGAAGAAGCTATTGGAGAATCTGCTACAAGGTAGGTCTTTTCTTTTCGGTAATTGCTCACATCTAGAAGTGCCAGCAGAGTGTGACATCTGAATTATGAATACTTTAGAATTTTCTGTAGTTTAGAAGAACTTTATGATTCCAATATAAGGATCTACTTCCAAAGATAATGTTATATGCATTCTTAAGTTCATTTGATTTGAACATGTTTGAATACATAGAAACCTTCTTAAATATTGGAATGGAATGGAAAATAAGAGCTGGTTTTCTTGTGCTCTTCATCTAAAAATAAGATGGTATTGGTGGCAGTTTATCTGGATCTGCTCCAGAGATGAGTGATGATGCTGCTGGTAGTAAGCCTGTAGATATTTTAGATGATCAAGTTAGAAATTCCGGATCCGACTCGCCAGCGTCAGGTGTAGCATCCGAGCAACAGTTGCCTGATAAAAAGGAGGCTTCAAGTCCTCAGAATTTGGATAATTATGCAGACATTGGATTGGTTCAAGATAACAGTCCATCCTATGCTCCTTCAGAATCACAACAGCAGCAAGATCCTGTTGAATTACAAAGTTTTTCGGTAAGTTAAGTCTTAATACTAATAAAAATTTATAGGTTTCACATTGCAGTCTTTCAGCCTGACTGAGAGAGTGCAAATGGTGTCTGGATGACATTTAAAAGTGATTACAAACTGATATTGAAGTTAACTTTCCAATGAGAAAATATCTAGCATTTACTGTCCGTCATTTTGCTTGGTTCTACTGCTTCTTGTGATGGTTCATTCTGATGTGCATTCTTTTCTAGCAGGCATATGATCTCCAAACTGGTTATGATATACCTTATTTCAGACCCACAATGGATGAAGCTGTACGGGGACAAGGACTACCATCTCCTCAGGAGGTAAATTTCAAAATCATATGATTGAGATGCTTTCAGATCATATCTTGCCTATGTCTCTCTCTCTCTAAAATGCTCATGAACAAACTAGAATGCATGCATATACGTACCTATTTATCAAAAAAAGTATACAGATGACATGCATACACCATTATTTTCAGAGCCTGTGCAGATGATAAATGTGCTATCATCTTTGATCATATCTGGTCTGATGAAGAATATTGGGTTTACACCCATGGGTTAAATTTAATAACTAATTTTTTTATTTACTCAACTGCATTAAAAGTTTGGTCTTTGTCACTCTGAATGCGTGTCCCCATGTAACACATTGGCAACCTAAGCCTGTTTTCATGGAGGGTGGCACCAACAGGTTATAGTTTGATTCTTAATTTGTAAGCTATCAAAGGCTTTCTTTGTTTAATATTTTCAGTTATGTAACTGCAGACCTTAAGCTCACATGCAGCCAACAGCATCCCTGCATCAACAATAGCCGTGGTACAGCAGCAACCACCACCAATGGCCCAGATGTATCCTCAAGTTCATGTTTCCCATTTTGCTAATCTTATGCCATATCGTCAATTTCTCTCGCCGGTTTATGTTCCACAGATGGCCATGCCTGGCTATTCTGGTAATCCCACCTATCCGCACCCATCAAATGGCAGCAGTTACCTGCTGATGCCTGGAGGTAGTTCACATCTCAGTGCTAATGGTCTCAAGTACGGGATGCAGCAGTTTAAGCCAGTTCCTGCAGGCAGTCCCACTGGGTTTGGAAATTTTACCAACCCAACTGGCTATGCCATCAATGCTCCGGGTGTAGTTGGGAGTGCAACTGGGCTTGAAGATTCCTCCCGGATCAAGTACAAAGATGTCAACCTTTATGTCCCAAATCCCCAGGTAAAGACAATAAGCATTTATTTTGAAGCTTTGATTAAATCACGAGTTGTAGCACTGCATTAAGCTGAATCTCTAGGTTTTAATGGTTTGACATCTTACTGATAAAAAATGTTTTATCTTGAATGTTCCATTATATCTAGTTGGCTACTTGGCTGTTTTACAAGCATCAAGTCTTTTCTTCTTTGGTGCCGGTGTGCAGATGTCAGTTATAAGTAATTATAGTTCTAAACTTTCTAGTGAAAGCTGCTGGAAGAGTATTCATGATTAAGAAATGCTGTTACTCATTTGCTCTATGTTGTTTTGAATTATCGATTATGATGTTGATTCTACCCTTTCCAAGAAACTGGGAAGGGGGCATATTAGGTTTGCAAATAATCAGTTATACCGAATTTATTAGGTCTTGTAATTGTTTTTGTGTTCTTGATTTGCATGTAGACTGAGTTCAGCAACCTATAACAAGTTATGGGTCTTGGTGATTAAGAAATGCTACTTTTAACAAGTTAGTGTTCTTGATTTGCACATTCATGATTAAAAAATTCTACTTTGCTCTGTTTTCTTAGTTTTCGATTATGATGTTGATTTTCTCGTTTCTGAGAATTTCAGGGAGGGCTGGTTGTATATCTAGGTTGGTAACTTATCAAAAGGAGAGTATGTCGAGGTTTGTAAATAATTAGTTGTACAGTACTTATTGAGTCTGGTAACTGTTTTTGCGTCTTGATTTGCATGAACATTGAGTTGAGCAAATTTTATCAAGTTATGGGGGTATGATGATCCTGTATTTTGGCAGGAGGAAGGTTTGCTTCCTGAAATTTGGATTCTGAATTGATTGTCAGCACATACTTTTTTCTTATGATACATTTTTATGTGCTACTGTGTTTGCATTGTTTACGTCTGCCTCGTTTTTTGCACTTGCATCTCAACTGATTAAATTTGGCATTGTTTTAATATTTATCACAGTTTAATGTGATTTATGTATTTGACATCAGGCTGATACTTCTGAAATGTGGATTCAGAACCCAAGGGAGCATCCGGGCTTGCAATCTGCTCCTTACTACAACATGGCTGGGCAAACACCTCATACTGCTTATTTGCCATCCCACACAGGGCATGGTTCTTTTAATGCTGCTGCAGCCCAATCTTCGCAAATGCAGTTCCCAGGACTGTTCCATCCTCCCCCGCAGCCCGGTGCAATGGCCAATCCTCACCATTTGAGCCCTGCCATGGGTGGTAATGTTGGAGTTGGGGTTGCCCCAGCTGCCCCTGGGGCACAAGTTGGTGCGTATCAGCAGCCTCAGTTGGGTCATATGAACTGGACAACAAACTTCTGAAGGAAAATGTCAATCTAACCCCTTTCCTTGAAGCAGATTCTAGTAGCCATAGAAAGTTATAAATTTTCTTTGTGAAAATGGGTAACTCGTTATCTTGTTTCTTCAATGCATAAGGCGGTAGCTTTCCATGTTATTTATTTGTTACATCTGGCTAACACTTGCACTTTTAACACTGCTGACCTCAAGTATCCACCAAGTGCCTACGGCAGAGCTTACATTTCAAAGGTTTGAACTTCCAGCCATGTAGATATCATATTCAAGTACTCAACCCCATCCCCAGATCTAATTGATGCTTATCCATGCTCCTGATACCTTTGTCTAATGGTATTGTTTAAGGTTTCCATTGCGGATATAATCTCTCCATTTGATGTGTAAACATGATTTTTGGTGGTCACCTTAAATTTTGGGTGACATGATGCCTGAAATACTAAGATGCCAGGGCTTGAAATTCTGTGGGAATGTTTTGAAATTCTAATGTGGGTCTTCCTCAGGGTTTGGTTGGCTCCCACCATGTGCAGATGTTCTTCTTTTGGAATCACTTCTTTTTATGCATGCGTTTTGAAGAAAGGATTCTTAATGTTGTTTTGTTTCCTTTGCAAAGAGAAAAGAAAAAAGGAAAGGGAGAAAGGAGTCATTGGTGTCTTTCTTATCTTTTGAAGTGGGTGGTGTTTTCTTCCTCGGGATCGCCAACTCACAAGCCCCACTCCTCAAGCTTTAAACCCTACTACCCTTACTTCATTTGCCAAGCACAAGCATCCTTTTATCTGCTACAAAGGAAACCTCTCAGCTTTCTCTCTATTCCTCCCTCCGTCCCATGCGAATTCAAGTTCCACAATTCAGGGGCTTTAGTGATATGAGAAATTTCAATGTCGTTTCATATTTTGTGCATGAGACATACAGAAAGGGAACGTTTCAGTGGATCAAAATACCACTCACTCTCAAATAAGAGAGGGTTATTTGTTGGGTAGCTAAGTTAACGTTTTTAGTGCACGTGCTAAATCTTTTCAATCAGTCACGAGCTGGTAAGTGGTCCTTCCATGGCTTCAACACGTGTCTTATTTACGTGAGGTATAACACAATACCAAAAATGTTTTAGGGTAACGCTAAATGCATGCTCTTTTATCTTTATATGCACGGCATTTTTGTCATTTCTTTAAAAAAAATGGTAAAAATGAGTAAATGGTCCTTATATATGGTATTTATTATAATTAGAAACTTATCAATTAAAAAAAAATTATAATAGTGACAATTTAGTCACTTTAAATAAAATAATTATAATAATAAATATTTTAATGATCGTGTGGAACACAAGTATTGTGAGTTTTAATTTAGATAGTGTTTAGAGAGTAAGCATAGTAGTCCTTGCATTACTGATTTATTGGTTAATTTTTTATGTCGAAACTTGCAAAATTTATGTTGAATCAAGCGGGTTCGGATACTCGATACCAAACTAGAATATGAACTTAAAACCTTATTTTTCTCTGTTCAAAATAAAATAAAATAAATCAAAAATACTAATTTAAATCTTAAATCATCAATTAAGGATAGAGAAACACCGAAAAACAATATCACTTAGTAAGTAGTACGGAGTAACTTGCTGAAGTAACAACACACACATATATTTCAAACTACTTAACTTAAAATTAAAAAAAAAGTATTTTAACAAAAGTTGAAACGTTTTATTTATATTTTTAAAAATTTTGCTAATTATATATATATATATATATAACTAGGTTTAACGGCTACCCATAGCCTAATGTCAAACCTAGCACCTACCCAAAAACTAACAAAACTCATTAAATTTTTTTTTTCCAAACCCACGCCAAATCCTTGTTGTTTTCACTATTTTTTTTTCTTTTTGATTTTAAGTGAAGTAATTTGAAGGATATTTGTTACTTTTGCAAGTTGCTGCTTACTGGGTAATATTATTTTTGAGTGTTTTTATATCCTTAATTAATATTTAAGATTTAAATTAGTATTTTATTAATATTTTTTAAAGTTTTGAACAGAGAAAAAAAATAAGGTTTTGGGTTCATATTCGAGTTTGGTACTGGATATTCACAGTCGTTTGATTCGACACATAAATTTTGTAAGTTTCGACATAAAAATTGATCAATAAATCGGTAATACAAATACTACTATGCTTAAACTCTCTAAACTTAAGATTTAAATTACAACTCTCAATACTTGTACTCCACATTATCATTAATATATTTGTTATTATAATTATTTTATTTAAAGAGATTAAATTGTTTTCGTTATAATTGTTTTTGATTTTAATTAAATAAATTTTTAACTATGAAGATGAAATTATAATAAATACCAAATATAAAAATATTTTTAATCATTTTTACTAGTTTTTAAAGAAAAGGACAAAAATTGCCGTGTGTTTAGTGCTAGCGCTAACAATGTTTTATTAGAAAGATAATTATTGTTTGCTCGTGCAATCCCAAAGACTTAAATTGTGGACTCTGATTTTGATTACTTTAGGCCCACTTTTCTGGCCGCAGTCCGTACATAGCCGTTTTCCCACATGGCTTACACATTCATAATCAAACAGCCAATCATGTTTGTTAAGAGATCGATTAAACTAAGGTCTAAGGCTCTAAACTCATCTGAGTACAATTCCGTTTAGAATGTACATTAAATTTGGGTTGTTTATGGTTAGTATTTTTGGATTTATTAGTGCCGTTCTTGCAGCAAGGGTCATGTTAATTTTTTTTTTTATCATATCAATTTTATCGAATGTCTCGGATTAAAAGAATGATAGAAGTAAAGATAGAATATTTTGGTCAATATAAATTTTTAATTTTTATTTTATGAAATTCATTTGTAAATTCTATCAATATTGATAGAATTTATAATAAACTAACACAATTTTGTAGTGAAATCATTTCGCAATGAATTCCTTAAATTTTTTGTTCCAAACATAACTATGGAATTACAAATTAATTTCATAACACATATAGAATTCATTTATTCCAAATACATTCTTAATAACTTAGGGCATCTTTTATTGAAGTTTTCAAAAAGAGTTTTGGGTTTTCAAAAACTGAAAATAGTTTTCAAAATCATAAAATATGTTTGGGTATTAGTTTCCTGATTTAGTTTTTGAAAACTATTTTTAAAGCAAGTCTTTTTTAAAATTGAAAATTGAAAATTGAAAACTCCATTTTCAAAAAAGTGGTTTTTCATTTTTTCTCATAGATTTTCCTCTCTATTTTCTTGCTACCAAAACATAAAAAACTCTATTTATCTCATCATTTTCTGAATTGTCAACCGAGATTATAAGGGAGGCATTACTGATAAAGTCAATGGTTGGTGTTGAACGACGAGTGATCGTCGAGAAGGAGGATCTGGCTGACGCCACTCTCCTAGAAGTAGACAAAGAATTGACGATTAGAATACTTAGTGCACTCACAGAAGAAACCAGAGTTGTTGCGGTCGTGCTGCTATGGTCGTGCTGTGGCGATGCTGCTATGGTCACGAGCCCAGATTTGGATCTGTCAAGGGGCGAAGAAGGAGAAGAAAGATGAGGAGAACAATAAAAGGAGGAAGAGGATAAGAAGAAAAAAAAAATCAAAGGAAGATCCAATTTTTGTAAGCAGAAGAAAAAAAGAAAAAAAATGAGAATGAGGCCAGCTATTGTTTTTTATTTCTAGTTTAGTTTTTAGTTTTTAAAATTTGTTTTTTAAGTTATTTTTATATGACTATACACACACCTTACCATTTTTGTATGACATATTATATTAAAATTTTGGAAAAATAATATTAGTTATTATTGTAATGATTTATTCAACAAACATATGTAATTATAGCTATAAAATTATCCAAACAATTTTTCATTGTTCTGTATTTTTTAAAATTGTTTTCGAGTTACAATTATTCAAATATGTTTTCTTCATAAAACATCAAAAAATTGTTTTATATTTTTATTTTTAAGAACTGAATCCAAACATGCCCTTATAATTTCCCCCCTTTTCTCATGTTCTCTTTAATATATTGGTTGAAAGTAGTATTAATCAATTTCATTGCCACTCATTTTCAAATGCCTTACTAATTCATTTTTTAGTTTTACAATAAAGTTGGAATTTCAACTTCATGACAGTCTCAATTGCTCTATAACTTAAAATACCAAATTATACATCCCTTCTTGTAATTTGCTTTTCCATCACTATCCGAAATAGGTTTTGTTCCTGAGACTAAAATGTTCTCACATAAAACTTATATTTCGAAGAAGTTACCTTGACATGATGCTTCCAATGGCCATTATCTAATTATGTATTTAATATATGAATGCTGTCTAGACGTGTAGTACCTTATTAATGTTCTTTCAACATTTAAAAATGTCATATTTTCTTTTTAATATTCTTTATCCTATATATCAGAAGAAAAAATAAAATTATGTATTTCCATGTTTTATATGAATTAAGGAAAAAACATATGCTTTAGGAAATAGCTAAATAGATATAAAATAATATTATACAATGCAAATAAATAATTAAAGATATTAAATACTATTATAATTGAATTTCATTCATTTTTGTCTATAATGAAAAATAAGGATATTCTGATCATGTACAACATATTTTATCAATCTAGTTATTTCATCTTACTAAACTTTGAAATTACAATGGTGGTACAATCAAACACAATAATGGGATCGTAATTTTATTCCATTTTTTTTTTCTATTTCATGTAAAATCATAATTATATTTCACCTAATTCACTTTCGCGAATCAAATGTGCTGATATAAATTTGGAGTTTCGAATATATAATAATTTAATTAGCATGTGGATTTTTTGAAAGAGATCCGATGTCATGAGTTTGGTTTCGGGCTAATTATCATATATTCTTGAAATAATGCATTTAAATCATTACTTTTAATAATAATATAAAAAGATATATTGCAATGCACTCCGCATGCCAAATTTACATGATGGTGTCGGCTTAAAATATACTACGTTAGGGACCTATGATAATTTACCATGACCTTAAGTTTGATGGATTTTTATTTTATTTTTTGTTTAAAGGAAATTTATCGAGATTATGAGTTACAGAATGAGAGATAACCCTTTCCCATCTGTTATCTCTTTATCTCTGGTGTAAGTGAAGTTTGATCTATTTCTAATATTTATTATAATGACAAGTGATTCTACCCACTAAACTAGTTATCGTTTGTAAATAATTAATTTTTGCTTGCATCACTACTAAAGATCTTTACATCACACAACCATTAAATTCATGATCTTCTTAACTGGTCAATAGATTTACAAAGAGCGTGCTCTCATGCATTGATGACAAAATTGCATCATGATCGTTGATGGGCAAAAGTTTGTGTTTTGAGGAGTTGTATCTATGATAAAATATATTACACCTCTTTGTTAATCTTTCGGATTATAACTAAAAAGATCAAGCTGGCCAAAGCAATCTACCTAGGGGTTTCAATTTAGAGCTAAGTTAGATGACCCACATTACATACGAAAGATTGAGAGGAAGAATGATGCCAATGTGGCCCTTCAAAACCATCCTTTTCAAGTGTATATACACGATAGGAGGTGTGACATTAGCTACACATTTTTCAATTTTGTTCATGATGAGTATCACTTCTATTGTGGAAGCCACCAAAATAACAGTATACTTACAAAATTAGAGCGTTGGCACTGGAACAATCATTATAGACATTTATTTTTAACACTCAATTAATTAAGAACTCGATATGTGTCCAAATTGCATTGGTAATTTATCATTTTATTTTTAAAAATTACTGTAATAACAATATAGCGAGACATCACATGTTTTGATTGGTTCAAACTATAGGTGTTCATTGAGGATTTCTGTTTAGATGTCTCTATATCGTTACTGATAGAACTTACGTTTGTTTGGTACATTGAATTTTTTTATAAAATAAAGTTAAAAATGGAGGATGCAATAAAATAACTTTTACATATAAGATGATTTTTATGTAAGATTTTTTTTATCAAATAATAAATAAAATGAAAATAATCTCATTTTTTTCAGTTCTATCTTCCTTTTTATTCAGTGCACCAAACAAGCTCTTAGCTAATACATCGAGACTCTAAGTCTCCAAACATTCATCATATTTACTTATGTGGTGACAAACAATGTTTTTACATGCATTCATATAACCAAGTAATGCCCAATCAATTAAGTTGTATATTCAATGGGACATTTTAACTTGTGTGCTAGGAAACAATGTTTTGTGATGTGTCAAATCTAATGGGATGGTGGAGGTTGGAGTCTACATCCACCAAGAATATTTTGATACCCTTCCAAGGTCGTAATGATGGCAGTGGGAAAATGGGCAAAAGAGCTTTTTTTCTGCTTAGGGGCATGTCTATAAACATTTTAGTAGGATTTTGGGTCCCCAGATTTGTCATTCACATTGATCTGAATGGAATCTCCCTTATCTTTTTTATAAGGCCTAAATGGTTTATTAATCGTTCTTCCAAGATTTACATGAATTTAGGTTATCTTCCTTATAGAGTTTCTGTTTTGTGTAAAGATGATTGCAATAGAAAGTATGCTTAATGGCCTCCTTAGGCTTAGATGTTTGTTCTATTAGTTCTCCTTTCAAAGATTTCATTTTGCTACTTTGTTGGAGTTTAATTGTTTAATGAGGGGAAATGTTTTATGTAGAGGTTCGTCAAACCCCTCATCATAATATGTGATTCTTTTAAAAAAAAAATATTAATACAGAGTTTACGATATATAAATTGAATTTATATTATAACAACTCTTTTTATCAAATATAAAACAATCTTTAGCTCTAAAACTGTGTTATCAAAATTGATTCAAAAACTATTTTGACGGTCATAAATAAAAACGGTCAAATAGTACCTAAACCTTAATATGACATCAATAAGGAAGGGCATGTATGTATGCTGGGTCAAAGGTATTTGAATGTTATAATTAGGGGAAGTTTCTTAATTTTGAAGGGAAGATAGAGGGATGAGGGTTCATTTTCCATCCTTTATTTTTTTTGATCTTTTGAAGAAAAAACATAATCTTAATTATTTACGTGTATATGAATCCTATATAATATATGAATTTGTAAATCTCACATAATATATGAAATATTAAGATTACATCGTTTGATAAAATATGTGGATGGAAACCAAGCCCGAAGAGAATGGAGGAGTAAATGCGAGGAAAAGGGAAGAGAATAGCAATTCACACGAATGTTGCTTTTCTTGAGAACTTTTTCTTTTTGTTATACAGTCTCTTTATCTCTTTTTACACGTACACATTCCTTTCTTAGATTTATAATCAAATCACATCTACTTTGTTCTTTGTTTTAATCTTATTGTCTCTCCATAAAGTTTAGGAGCCACAAGCCCACGAGTGTAATCATTTTGGAAATAAACACCATCAACTTAGAACATGCTGATCTCTTTCTCTCAAGCATACACATAAAGGATTTGGCCAACCATAGTTAAAGGACATAAATATGCATATTATATAAAATTCTTTTCTTTCTCATGCTAACTATCTAAGTTTTACATATCTTCATGGGCCATATGGTATAATACATAGAGAGGTGGGTATAGTCTAAGAAACAAGATCTAGTGTGTATGAATCATCTTAACAGCTCATTGAATGAATTCCACAAGCTAGGGATTAGGTCATCATGCTAGCCCCAAATCAGATTACATATTTATATATCCATGTTATGACCCACATCTTGTATTAATAATTTAATAAGTATTAAATCGTGTTTTATATATAAGGTCCCTTAAATTCAAAATCAACTTTAGATAAGCTTATGGAGTTGCAAAATGGAATAATAAAGCGATTGAGGCCAACTGCAATGTAGTGTTGGGGAATTTTTTTGAGGGTATGTTTATCAAAATGAATAAGAGAGAAAATAATTTATAACTTCAAGACACGATCAAGTCACTTTCCTTAAGGCTTAATTTGTCTCTCATTGATGCAAGAAGGTTTCCAGTGAATTTTCTCTAAGATACAATGAAGGTCAGTTATTGTTTTGCACTTTGCACTTGTGAAAAATAACCCACAATAATTTTTATGAGTTTATATATATATATATATAAACCAGTGCTTATAAGTTTGCAAGGTTTCTAAACACAATAAGATCATATTGTACTGTCATTTTAATGTTCAAAAGATTTAAATTTCCCATTAAGACAGTTGATTGTGTTCTAAAAATGTATTTTAATCAACCAGGTATTGGGTTGACAATCGACTGTCCATTTTGACAGTTGACTGTCTAAACTCTCTGTCCCTTTATGGACATAGACAGTCGATTGTCAAAACTCTATGCCCAATTCCACAGTTGACTATCTTATTAGACAATCGACTATCTTCTGAACAAAACTGAATTTTCCTTTCTTTCTATTTTCCTTAAAATTTTCAAATCATCCCAAGATTAAAATGAGATTTTATTTTGAAAATCACCAACAATCCCCCACCATTTTCAAAATATTTTGACTCTATAAAAATTTAAAAATATGATATTTCATAATCCATTGAAGTTCATCCATAAATGAAGATGTCTTTGGGACTTGAATCTTCACTTAGTGAAAACACATCAAAGTTAAACATAATGTTTGGTGGTATGATATTTGAACCACAAATCCAATTTGTTTAACCAGACATGTCCCCTCATAGAAATTGCCAGAAAGTTGCCGACACGTTTATAGGCCTTGTGTCATGTATTTTATGTTATGAGTGCTCTAGAGTTAAGCCCTTGAACTCAAGAGAAGTGACCACACTTCACATCCACTAGGTAAGCTTATCAAGTATGTTCTGTAGCTTAACATACCAAAGAAAATCTTTTATAAGCCTTATTAAGAACTCAAGTTCACCTTCACTTTATAACTATGGCTTCAAAACACCCTTCTCTTGGGATGAAATATTTACAATAAGTGTTTGCAATCACAACTGATGATGTACTTTGTTCCATTGAACTCAAGACCTATGGTTAGTAAGTGTTGAATCGAAATTCCATCATGGGTGATTAACTGTATAGGCTTGATACCCATCCCTTATAAATTTTAGTCATTTGCTAGCGTTAATTTCTAGAATTTATACTTGGCTAAATGCCCAGAATAATTCATTCTAGTGCATTGCGTACATAATACCAATCACACTTACACTCAGAATCACCCTCACCACAAGTAATATTTTCCATCACTCATAACTACTTGACTTTGCCCACTTGTAATTCATTATCATGCTTAGTGTTTACTCGACACTTATGCCATTGTACACCAACCACTATAACATATATTAGTTCATTAGTCCAAGTTATCATCCAAATAGGATTTTATCACAAGTAGCCTCTTGAGATCATATTCTTGTAAATTTTAGAATACTTCCGATTCTAAGTCAAGTACTAATCAAAATACACTAGAGGTCTTCTCAAGATTTATTTGAGAATTCACAAAAAGAGATATCCCAACACAAAATTTATATTATTTCTATCCCAAATTTTTCTCAATATATGCAAACCAGTATGAGTTCTAATCTTTCTTGTTTTCATAAAATTTCCACACTCGCTTTAAGCAATATTGCAACATATATATATATATATTTAACTCTTGCACATATAACACCTCTAGAAAATATATAACTTATGCAATTAAATGAAGATCACAATTAATAAAATATAAAATTTATAAGTCATTATAAATTGAAATAATTAAACATAAATTTCATTCAACTTTTGAAATCTTTCCTAGTGATTTTAGTAAACATTAAATTTTCATATTTATATCAATTTTAGGAAATAACTTTAACTTAACCATAACATGATCTTCAACATATATGCCAAAGCAAATTAAGTAATCAATAATATAAACATAAATAATACTCTTATTATTAATTTTTGAGTTTTAACATTCTTTCATTCACTTAAATATAATCTCATACATTTAAGCATTACTAACAAGCACTTCTCCCTTAGACTTTACACATTATTATTAGCCTTAAGCCACAAACTCTTGTTGTGCTTTGCCATTTTTATTAAGCATTTGACAATCTTTCTTGAAGTGTCTCGATTTTCCACAATGGAAGAAAGCACCATTTTTCTTCTTGTTATTCTTGTTAGAATTGGTTGGGGGATTCTTTCTCTTGTGAGAATCTTGAGAGATTTCCTTCGAAGTCTCTTCTTCCTCCATCGAATTAATATTGGAGAGGGCTTCTTCCTTTCCTTTTTTCCGTAAGTCCTCCTCAATATGGAGATAATTTCCTAACTCCTTAAGAGTCAGGTCTTCCTTTTGGTGCTTTAAATGGTTCTTGAAATTTTTTCAGAGTGGAGGCAGTTTGTCTATAATGGTTGTGACCATTATGGTCTCATCCATTTTCAGATTATATTGAGAGAATTGATCTAGTATAGTTTTTATTTCACTAAACTTATCCATAACAAAACAAGTATCAAGCATTTTATAAGAATTAAATTTCGTAATTATAAAACCCTTATTTACTGTGTCATCCTTTATGTACCTTGCCTGCAGTAAATCCAAAAGAAAGAAGAAATGATGATGCAGAAATCTCACACAAAGAAACGTGTGTGATTGATCTTCATGAAGAAATGACGATGCAGAAATCTCACACAAAGAAACATGTGTGATTGATCTTCATTTATAGATTTTTACAATATGTTTACATCAGTATAACATGCTAATATTTACAGAATATTTGATTTAATACAAGCTAATCTGGTGCCTTAATCTTTTGGTAGTGTTATTTCTAGAGTTTCCAATTATAACAAAGTCTTCATCTGAATGTTTGGTAGAACCTCCAGGCAATCCTTTCAAATTCAAATTATCCTTCAAATCCTCCGTGATACTCTCTGATTTATTATGCCCCCTCAAATTGTGCATGGTTGACATGAATAATTTGTCAAGCAAGAGGATCAAATCTAGTGGAGATTGGGGCTTGGTGAACACATCTACAATATGAGACTAAGTGGAGATATGTTTAGTAACCAGTAAGCTAAGAGAAACACGTTCACAAATGTAATGATAGTCGAGCTCGATATGTTTTCTCCTAGCATGAAAGACGGGATTCAATATCATAAACAAAGAGCTCATATTATCGTAGAATCAGATAGGAGGATTAGGCAGAGGTACAAAAAGATCTCGAAGTAAAAACGTGATCCATGTAGTTTCTGCAGCAGTTTGAGCAAGGGCACGATACTCTACTTTCGGACTTGAACGAGCAACTGTAGGCTATTTTTTTTGCACACCAAGAGATGATGTTACTGCCTAAAAAGGTGCAATATCCTGTAGTCGATCTTTTTGTAAGTGGACAGCCAGCCCAGTTTACGTTCGAGAAACCATAGAGATCAAGGCAGCTTGAAGCTTAGATGTGAAGGCCAAAATGAATGATTCCTTTGACATAGCGTAATATTCTCCTGACTAGTCTAAAATGAGCCAATGTAGGTGCATGCATGAACTAAGATATGAAGTTGACACTGTATGAGAGATCTGGACATGTCAATGTAAGATATTGAAGAGCACCTACTAGAGAGCGATAAAGATAAGGATCAGGATGTAGTGGAGAATCGAGATTGGGTTTGGTCTTTGAACACATAGGAGTGTTGATGGGCTTGGACTCGTGCATTCCTCCTCGTTCTAGAATATCTATAGCATACCTGGTTTGTTGCAGGAAAAGAGCACTCGGTACTGAAGAGACCTAAACTCCTAAGAAATAATGAAGTGGTCCAAGGTCTTTCATCGCAAACTCATCGTGCAAACTTGCTATAAAATTTTGAATAAGAGATGAAGAGGAACCCATAAGATTTATATCATCAACGTAGAGTAATAATACCATGGTACCTTAATCCGAATGATGCACAAACAAGCTTGGATCTGCTGAGTTGCATTCAAAACCAGATTGTAAGAGGAATGAACTGAACCGATCGAACCAAGTCCTCTGGGCTTGCTTTAATCCATAAATCGCTTATTTTAAGTGATAAACATGATAAGGAAACTCATCATCTTGGAATCTCGGAGGTTGTTCCATAAAAACCTATTCGTTGAGAAAACCATGTAAGAATGCATTTTTAACATCTAATTGATGAATATCCCAGCCTTTGACTGTAGCAAGTGAGAGCACTAACCGAATGGTTCCTGGTTTTACCACTGGAGAATATGTCTCAGTAAAATCTAAGCCATCAAGCTGGTGATACTCCTTGGTAACAAGCCTAGCCTTTAAGCATTCCACCGTCCCATCAGCCTTAAGTTTAACTTCGAACACCTAGCGAGATCCAACCATGTTCATTGGGGAGGTACAAAGAATAAGGATCCATTTATTATTCCGAGACAAAGCTGCAAGTTCATCATCCATAGCTTCTCTCTAACCACTATGAGACAAGGTAGCTTTGATTGTGCGAGGCTCCTTTAGTATTGAATTATAATCATGAATTAAGGCATATTTAGGATTCGGTTTTCAGACACCTACCTGACTTCATGTAACCATACGAGGAGGAAAATGTGGTACTTGAGATTGATCAGTAGAATCCATTGGAAGCATGGGTCTCAATAAAGGCTCCCTATCAGTTGCAAGATCAGTGATAATAATTAAAGTCTTTAATGGGGCATCTTGGGTGGGAGGCTCTTCTATAGTTTCTGAAGAACTAGGGAGCTCAGTAGTGGATGAACTAAATGATGAAGCCAACTCTTTGAAAGTGGTGGCGTGTGGTTCAGGCGATGGTGCAAGTGGTTGAATTGAAATTTTGTAAGGCAAAGTTGATTCATCGAATACCACGTGCCATGAGATATAGAATTTGTTTGTTGTACGAGAAAAGCACCGATAGCCTTTGTGCCTGTCACTGTAACCTATGAACACACAAGGTAAATATTTCCTATCAAATTTACTACGTTTTGTGTCCCACAAATATGGGTAGTATTGTGACCCAAAAATACGTAGGGAAGTGTAATTAGGATTTTTTCCATATAGACGATGAAACGGATAGTCCCATTGAAGTGTTGCAGTAGGAATTTGATTGCGTAAAAATACTGCTGTAGTGAAGGTTTCTACCCAAAAATTCTTGGGTACATTGGCGTGAAGCAATATGGTCATATCCAATTATCTTATTACCCACTGACGCTTTTCAACAGTTCCATTTTGCTCAGGGTGTAAGGGCAAGAGAGGTGATGAACAATACCAACCTCTTGTAGATGCTTGTTGAAGTGTTGATTAACAAACTCACCCCCTCCATTAGTTTGAATAATTTTAATGGGGGCATCAAATTGCATATATTTTTCAAATAGGAGAGATTGATAAAAAAAGTCAGACTTGTGTTTCAAGGGAATGATCCAAACAAACTTTGAAAAATCATTAATAATAGTTGCATTAAATCGAAATTGATGCAAAGACATAACATGGGCTAGTCCCCAAAGATCAATATGAATCTTCTCAAAAGGATTGAGTTTTAGAACCAGACATAGTAAAAGGTAACTTAAACAATTTTCCTGACTGACAACTTTCACACAAAGGAGTTGCTTTATTACAGACAACTTTAATTAATCCATATTGTCGAAGATGCGCAACCACAACGGCCTGAGGATGTCCATGTCATTGATGCCGTGTTTCTTTTGAGGCAGTCTAAAATCTTGTAGAGAATAGAGCCATTAAGGAAACATAGATGGTGTACAAGTTATCCCATTTTATTCCCTTCATCAGTACTTGCTTGGTCTGCCGATTCTTAATCACAAAATCACGGTTAGAAAATTCATAGTTGACCAGATAGTCAGAAGTAAGCTGGCTTATAGATAGAATACTCATTTCTAACTCTGGAACTAAAAGCACATCACGTAAAATTATTTTGGAAGTACCAGAACTAAGTGTAGCATCACAAACATGTGTAATATTCAAGAAATCTCCATTACAAAGCATAACATGATCAACACCTTTATAAGGACGAAGATTATATAAGCTACCTTTATGAGAAGTCATATGGGTAGACGCACTAGTGTCGGAAGTCCATTCCTTATTTGCCACGTCGGAGTCAAGTTACAAAGCTGTAAAGGCCTGAGAAAGATTGTCAGGTTGAACTGAAGGGTTGAAGCGGTGCCAGCACTGAATAGCAAGGTGTCCTTGCTTTGCACATATTTGACACATGATATCTTCATGATTCTCACACTGAGATGATGCTGAAGATGACACTTGGCCAGATTGTTTATTGGTGGATTGATAGGTAAGAACAAAGCTACACCTCTTAGAGAAGAATTGACCTGGTTGCTTCAAATTCTTGTGATGTGATCTTATATCATTTTTGTCGGTATAAAAAAGTAGTGTATTGCAAGGAGTCTGGTCATAACCCTTTAGAAGAGGAACAACTTCATTGTAAGAAGGCATAGGCGACTTGAGCATCGAGGTTGTGAAAGGTTTATAGCGTGCACCAAGCCCTGTAAGAAGAGAAAAAACTTTGTTTTGGTCATTAATAAGATGTCCAATAGCAGTAAGACTGTTGCATACCCCCTCGAATTTATGAAGGTATCCATTGAGCGAAAGATCAGAAGTTTTCTTCATATAAGTGAGCTATTGTACAAGTTAAAACTGACACTCTTGGGAGGCTTGAGCATCGGTCTCTTTGAGTGCAGCCCAGACTTGCACAGAGGTATCAAAACCAATAGCTTGACCAAGGGCTTCCTTTGCTAAAGTTTTGATGATCCATCCTCGAAAGAGCCGATAAGTGGTTTTCCATTTTTTGTATTCTGGGTTGAGAAGAGGATTTGAGCCTTCAGTTACTGGAAGTACAACATGTGGAGGTTGGCTTTCTCCAGTGAGGAACCCGGTGAGCTCTTGACTTTCTGCGAGAGCAAGAACTTGCTCACACCAGAGTGGATAATTTTCTGGTTTGAGTATGAGAGTAACAAAATTACCAACATTAAGAGAAGCATAGTACATTTTTTTTCCTCTGTTCTGATACCAAAAAGAAAGAAGAAATGATGATGCAGAAATCTCACACAAAGAAATGTGTGTGATTGATCTTCATTTATAGATTTTTAAAATCTGTTTACATCAGTATAACATGCTAATATTTACAGAATATTTGTTTAATACAAGCTGATCTGGTGCCTCAATCTTTGGGTAGTGTTGTTTATAGAGGTTCTAATTATAGCCAAGTCTTCATCCGAATGTTTAGTAGCAACTCTAGGAAATCCTTTGAAATTCAAATCATCCTTCAAATCTTCGGTGATACTCTTCAAATCCTCCATGATACTCTCTGATTTATTAAATCCCACAACTTCTTTGCTATCTTGACATTGTGGTAGGCATCAAACAAAGTGTTGGACATTGCCTTCAGAATATGACCCTTGCAGATATCATCATCTTGATCCCATTTATGTGTATCACGAGTCTAGGTAATCGTCTCATTTTTTTGCAGGTTATGGTCTCGGTGTAGTGATAACATAATAAACACGTAGTGATATCAAGAGGAAAAGCATCTTCTTCTGCCCGCGATAAAAATTTCCACCATCCAAACGCTCCAACTTATTGAAGTCCAGCGCCATTTCTTTAAGTGAACTCAAAGGGGTAGTCATTTTGATAAACAAAGAGAAAATTAAACTTTAAGATTGTTGGATAATTTTTCTAAGGGCTTGTTTATCAAAATGAATAAGAGAGAAAAGAATTTATGGTTTCAAGGCACGACTAGGTCGTTTTCCTTAAGGTTTAATTCTCCTCTCACTAGTGCAAGAAGGTTTCTAGTGAATTTCTTCTAAGATAAAATGAAGCTTTATTGTTGTTCTACACTTTGCACTCATGAAAAACAACTCACAACAGCTTTTAAGAGTTTATGGATATATATAAACCAATGTTTAGAAGTTTGCAAGGTTCCTAAACACAGTAAGATCAAATTATAGAGAAAATAGAAGAAAAAAATGAAGAATTAAAATTCTGTAAAGAAAAATCTGTATATTTATTAATTATGACAATTATCCTCTCTATTTATAAAGTTAATGAGTGTCTTTTTACAAGAGACACTTAGGTTCAGTCCTCAACTAACATAACTTAGTGTCTCTTCACAAGAGACACTTTAATTCACCATCAACTATCATTTTAACGTTACAAAGATCTAAATTTCCCATTAAGATAATCGACTGTATCGTTTAGATAGTCGACTGCGTTCCAAAAATGCCTTTTAATCAATCAGGTATTGTTATGATAGTCGACCATCCATTTTGATAATTGACTGTCTAAATTCTCTATCCCTTTCTAGACACAGATAGTCGATTGTCTATTTTGACAGTCAACTGTCAAAACTCTATGTCCAATTCCACAGTCGACTATCTTGTGAATAAAACTGAATTTTCCTTTCTTTTTCTTTTCCTTCAATTTTCCAAATCATCCCAAGATTAAAACCAGATTTTGTTTTGAAAATCACTAACATGTAGATGTGTGATATTTTGGGGTCATAAGCTTATTGTGGTATTTAGGCTCTCAATTGATTGAAACAATTGTTTGATTTGTGATTTGTATAATGTGTTCCCTCTCCTCACTAGAGTTGAAAAAAGAAAGAGTTTGTAATCTTACATCTACAGTGCAATGGAGAAGACTATGATAAACGTAACACCATATAATGATAAAAGCAATTTGAGCTAATACTTTTGAGTGATCATGGGCCTGTAATGTTACAATATCCACAATTATGTATATTCCTTTTTATGCACATGTGTGTTTATATATATTTTGAAAATTTATCTTTACAAAAAATTAATAAATAAAGAAGAAAGGAAAAAAAACAATTGCGATGACTATGGTCCCACAATGAAAGTAAGCACTTTGAGGGAGTTTTACATAAGCATTATTTTGTGACTCAAAAAATTAAGTACACCCATGTGTGTGTTTTTCTCAAACAATTTATTTTAAAAAAAATTGAAAAGGAAAAAAAATCAGATGACCATTGCCCCATATCGAAAAGATATTCTTAGCAATAATTACATATAATCATCATTATGTGGCCCTGAAAGTTAATTACTTTTTTAGAGCCGACATATGTTGTTTTGAAAGTTGAGTATTATTTTGGAGCTGACCCATATTGAAAAGATATCCTTAGCAATAATTATATATAATCATCATTATGTGGCTCTGAAAGTTAAGTACTTTTTTAGAGCCGATGTATTTTGTTTTAAAAGTTGAGTATTATTTTGGAGCTGACCCATATCGAAAAAATATTCTTTGCAGTAATTACATATAATCATCATTACGTGGCTCTGAAAGTTAAGTGCTTTTTCAGATCCGACGTATATTGTTTTGAAAGTTGAGTATTCTTTTAGAGTTGACATATATGTTGTCAATCTTATATTTAACTATTTCTCTTTTCTCTCACATGTGTGTGTTTCATGAATAAATTTTGAAAAACAAAGAAATATTTATCCTCACACATTGAAAGAAAGGACTAAATTTCATATTAAAACGTCAGTTAAATGAAATGCTAAACTTCTAATATAGCGAGGGCACACTTGCAATTAGTCAATTTGCAGATTAATCTAATGTATTATAATTACAAGAGAAAAGGATCTAATTACCTTGTATGTAATCTAACCAACTTGCTATTGGGATATCCACATGCGAGTTATCCCACATTGAAAAGAAATAGGAATAAGATTGGATTATATACATAGTTTGGGCTCAAAACTCATGATTTTAAACTTTTAAGTCATATTAATTCTCATCCATGTATATCAAACCCGTATTTGTGTATTCTCTTATTGTGTGAAGTATTCTCAACTTTAACACTTGCTTATAGTGAGTTATTAAGAACTTGTAACAAATATATTTTAAAGGTCTATCAAAGGAAAACACAGTATGACATAGTTCCCCATTGCCAATGAAATAAATATTTTGTTCTAGGCATTGTTTGGTACATACTTTAATTTCAATTTAAAGTAATAAATTTCTTTTTTTAGGTATTATTTTTTTTGCTTTAAATTATATTTAAAACATATACCAAACAACATCATATATTAATTAATTACTTAAATAAGGTACTGTTTACTGTATCAACTGCACAATTTATATTCCTTTTATGCTACTGTAAGGTTACTCTGTGGTCATAAGATGCTGATCATCTTTGTAAAAAATATAATATCATAAAATTGCTTTATGTTCATTCCCAGCTTGTTTACCATATCAATTGCATAATTATAAATTGCTGATTTGCCACTGAAGTGGGCTTACTGTTTAATCATAAGAGGATATGCCGACGGTCTTTTATAAGTTCATTCCCCACTCTGCTACAGGAAAACTTTACCGCATCAATCGCATTTTGATAGATATGAAGTAGATTTTTCAACAGAGTTAGTAGGATCTCTGTAAACTTGAAATCTAATGTGATTTTATTCTAACGTGTTTTTTTTTCCTCTTTAATTTGAAACTTATTTTTTTTTTATTTTTATAATAATTCTGAAGAAACTTTTGGTGATTTTAATGCATAGGGTATAGCATTATTTCTATTAATCACATTGGTGTCACGGGTCAAATTATCCACTGAGCTAGCCGCATTAGTTGACTGTTCATTGTTCAAGCAGGCAAAATAGCCAAGTAATAATAATGCTTCGTATATAATTGTTTCCTACAGGTTCTCCACCTAACTTTTCCGCTCCCAAAGTCTTTTCGGTCCATAAAAACAAGCATCGAAAAAAAAAAAAAAAAAAAAAAAGTGAAGTCTTTCTCAACATTGTGTTAATATTTTCATTCATGAATCAGATATAAATTTTAGTTTATAATTGAGTAAGATTTATCGCAATTCATCATAATAGAAAATATCAAACCCAAACATTTTTTAACCAACAAAACAAATACCAATCATCTCGTTTTTGCTGTCAAGTTAGTTAACCTATATATGGTTTTTACTCGGAAGAAAGTCCACACGCTAGTGCAAATTTTGTATTAGTGCATTGTAATTACTAATTAGCATACACAATAAGTTGAAAGTTATAAACAATCTGGACCCAGATCAATATATTGGTTTTATTGTTACTACATATAACTCAACATCCTTTTATGCCACATTCTCTTTGTAAGGAAAAGCAAGGTTCTTATAAGGTCACTTCATGTGAAGATTAGGCAAAGGTGGACTACAAAGACTATAAAGACTATAAAACAGTAAAATACGGTAAGAAATCAATTAATTGAGACCAATAAAGGAAAAAAAAGAAAGAAAAAGGGAATTAATCAATAATAAACATAATTGAAAAGCCACGTCATCATTGTCAACCTGGTATTGATTCCAATTTGAGAGAATATTTATCGAAAACTTCATTGATAATTTAAAAATATTTATTGATAACTTCCATACAAATACTATTCACCTTACTAAAAATTTTAGCCAACAATTATTAATAAAATTTTAAATCTGATATAAAAATAAAGTTTTACATCGACCCAAATGAGAATTTCACCCGGCTTGGACCTACCTATGCACAAGGGTGTAGGAAAATTCAAGGGTATGTGGCCTTATAAGTGCCTCTCAAAAGAGAGCTATTCACATTCAGAACTTTCTGTTTCTCTCTCTCTTTCTCTGGTCTCTGTCTCTTTATCTCCCAAGGTCATGAAAAACCCATCAATGACCATGTCTGCTTTACCATCTCCACTCACAAATTGAGAGCTAAAATGAAGAGGAAAGAGTCAGTCTTTGTCTTGAAAATGTCCTTGTTTCTCTCACATAATCATGTTTTCTTCCATTAATTGTTCTCTTTCTCTCTCTCTCTCTCTCTCTCTCTGTGTCTCAGTCTTTGACACTCTCTGAAGCAGACAACAAACAGTGAACAATATCATTTAAAACACACTGTTTGCTTCAGTCTCTCCTCTTGCAGTACATCTCTATAAAGCTAGACATGGATATGTGGAGGAAATTACCACTAAGATCAGAGGATCCATATCGAATTAACAGGAAAACAGAGAACCCATCTTTCTCTTCAACTCTTCTGGATGCAATTTACCGTTCGATCGACGAATCAAACGGTACTAATAGAAAAGAAGAGGAGCTGATTCATTACAGGAAAACCGTGCAAAATAATTCTTTCAAGGAGAGAGAAGAAATGGGTGGTACTACTCTTCGACGAGCTGGCTTAGTAGAGAAATGTATGGAGAAGAAAGTTGTTAGCTGTGAAAAGGGGATTGTCCGTAGGAAATCCATGGCTGCAGATTTCCCTCAGAAGGGTTTCAATTCTGTGATGTTGAACTCGAGCTCGCGTAATTCCTCAGAATCTAGCTGTGGTAGTATTGGTGGGTTTTCATTATCAGAATCAGTATCAGTATCAGACTCGTTTTATGGTACTACAACTGCAAGATCAAGGTCATCTGCAACAATTACAACTAATTACAGCGCACAAAGGCCTAAGCCTATTCGAACGAGCATCTCAGGCGCTCGGCCTGTGAGATTCGACATACCTCATGTTAATGTCATTGATACTAATGTTCGTCCCCCGACACAAAAGCCTAATACTAATTATAATAAACATGAAGAAGGTGGTTTTGTGAAGACAAAATCCAAGGCCTTGAAGCTTTACAGTGACCTCAAGAAGGTTAAGCAGCCTTTATCACCTGGCGGTCGGCTTGCTAGTTTCTTAAATTCCATTTTCAATACTTCTGGAAACGCGAAGAAGAAGGCCAAGGTTTCATCATCATCATCATCATCAGGAGGCATGTACGAGGAGGAAAGGGCAACGTGTTCTTCTGTTTCTTCCTTCTCAAGGTCTTGTTTGAGCAAAACCCCTTCTTCCGGTGGGAAATCAACTACCAATGGCGCGAAAAGGTCTGTTAAGTTTTTTCCTGGTAGCGTGATTGTTGACGAAGATTGTAGGTCTTGTGGGCATAAAAGTCAAGATCAACCTCAACATATTGCGAGGAATATTAATGAAGAGCTTGATGAGTTTCGAGTCATGAAAGAGAATCCCGGAGTTGTTAAGGCTGCAAAGGAACTTTTGAAGAGCTACAAGAATAAGAAGAAGGAAGAAGAGTTTGAAAAGGAACTTTTGAAGAGCTACCAGAATAAGAAGAATGAAGAAGAGTTTGATATTGTTAGCTATAATAAAAATGAAGTGTCTTATACCGACGACGACGATGATGATCTCTTCGAATTGGATAATCTTTCGGCTATTGGGATTGAGAGGTATCGCCAAGAATTGCCCGTTTATGAAACAACCCATTTTCGTACTAATCGAGCTATTGTTAATGGCTTGATTCTGTAATTCCAAAGAAAATGGGAAAAAAGAAGATTAATTAGCTTTATTATTTACTTTTAGTTAATGGTTTGGGGGTTAATTGCATCAGAGAATTAATAAGATTTACTATTTTCTATTATAATACTTGCTTAACCTCTGTTTTTTTATTTTATTTTTTTTATTTATTTTTTTTATGAGTATGTTTGTTGCTTTAATATAAAGATTTAATGATCAGACATGAACAGATCTTCAAAGGGAACAAAGTGGGAAATCTTGGTAGATTAATGATGAAAAGGAAATTGGTAAGGAGGGTGAAGTAGATTAAGATGAGGTTAAAAGCAAAGGCAGATTTTCTACACTTATCATCCAAGAGAAGAGAAAGAAAAACCTTTTCTTTTGTTGTCACTATGTGGGGTCCTAAATTTGCTTCAACATAACATCATATATAATAAATGGTTATTAGTCAAAAAGTTTGCTGTTAAATACCCCTGAGATTTGGAAGATTTTTTGATTGGTAGTCAAAATTCAATAATTTAGATCAGTTGAAAATTTTATTGGTAATCTTAAAAGTTTTATTGATAATATTAATTTTTGAGTCTCATACCTATATCAACGTTATCAATGAAACTTTTCAAGATTATTAGTGAAGTTTTCAGGTGGTTTAAACCATTGGGTTTAGATCTTAATCAATCAAAAATTTTCGTTTTTAGAATGTATATGATATTATTCTTTTTCAAATTTAAATCTTGATTAATTAAAGTTGTCTATCGGAGTATATTTCCAGTGCCAACGGTTGTTTGTAGCCAGTAAAATGAAGTAAGTTCAGGTTAAGAGAAAGAAAATAGAGAAGGTTCATGGTCCCCAAAGCCGTGGACAAAAGACGTAAACCTTGATGTCAAATTTGGTTGCCTTATAAGCATGGGTAAAAAGTAACAGTTGAAAGTTTTATCCAGTTTTGCTAAAATATTGTCCATAGCCTTTCATTTTCAAACCAACACCTGTTGTGTATACTTTATATTATAATATAGCCAATTTTATGCTACACTGCTTTTTGTTTTTCTCCGCTTCTTGTCTGATGTGCAGCCAATTTTAAGTAACAAAATATTGGCCGTGTTTGGAGGGTATTTAAGCAAGTTTTCCGCCGTGTTGCCAGAAATATTGAAAAGCAATCTTGATAATTATATGAGAATGTTCGTTCTATATTTTATATAAAAAAAGTTTTTTCTATAAAAAAAATTATTTTTCAAAGAGGAGAACGACATCGCGTGTGTGTATATATATACATATTTTTCAAAGAGGAAAACGACATCGCGTGTGTGTGCATATATATATATATATATTAATTAAAATCGAAAATACTTCACACAACGTGAGATCATGTATTACACAAATACAAACTTGATATATATGTATAAAATTGAGTTTTTTATTTGAAAGAGCTCATCAACCGAAGAAGGTTCCTAGCTACATGAGTTGTTTTTCGACCATTTTATCAGAAGATGCAATAGAATGTAATGTTGTCTCTATTATACCGAGCAAAATCGTTATCAAGTGAAGTAGGTTTTGGTGTGAAAGTATAATCTCCTATGTAGTATATCAAAAATTATCGTTGATGGGTTTTAGGCTGGATTCCATCGTGCTTACGAATTTTACTTATCTTTACATTGACTATGTAACTATATAAGCTATGTTCTTATTCATAAAAGTGGTAAGTATTGATTTACAAGTAGTAAAAAATATAATATTAATCAAAATCATGTTTTTTAACACTCTATATATATATATATAGTACCATTAACAATTAAGCCGTGCTTCCCTCTAGTTTTAATACATGGGCCACCCCTGCAGTGCTGAAAAATTATCCCTAGAATTCTTCTTTAAAATATGATTCGTACGCAAGGAAATTTCACAAGATCTTTTCACAAGTTGGAAAATACTAGTGCACTTCTCATAATTTACGGACTCTTCAGCTTGTGAAATTTCCTTGTACTTATGTAATAAGTTTTCTTCATCTTTCGTTCTAATGTTATATAATCACCTGTGCTTCTCTCAGCAATCAGCATAGGTAAAAAAAATCTACTTGTACAAATTAAAATCTGTAGATCCTTTCTTAATGATCTTGATAAGCAAACCAGTAACGTTTGGTGTTTTTGTTATTGTTCTTAGTCCATAGTTTTGGATATCTTGTAGTTTTGGGTCTAATAATTATACCAACAATGAGTTGAGTGGGAATTAAGAAATAAAAAATAAAAAAAAACTTTAACAAGGATTTTGAATGTTAATTATTGAGATTTTACCTCTTAAATTTATCTACTCAAATTTTGTTATCTTTTAAATTTATATTATTAATAAATTCAGAACTCCATTTGGTGATTTCAAGTATGAAACTATGTATTTTTTTCTTTACAATTAATTAAAATATAAAACCCACTCTATAAACTCTTTAAAAGTTTAAATGATAGCTCAATAAGATTTCAGTTCTCTTAGTTTTATACGAAAAACATAGAGACAAGTTGTCTGCATTCCAACCATCAAATTTCATCTTAAGGCTAAAATTCTATCATCAATTACCTAATCAAAGTAAAATATAATATATGTTTTTGAAATGTCGAGATTTGAACTAATTTGTTTAAAAAAACATTTTCCAGACACAAACATTTAGCAACTTTAGTGTTGCCTTGACATTCAAATACAATAAAAAAATTTCTCCCAAACTAGAATTCAAGAGTAAAAACCTAAACTGATTTAGATAATAACTTTCAAAAATTGAATTCTAAATATTGTTGAAACCCAAAACTTTAACTTTTTTTTTCCTAAAATTTTAAAATATAAATAGGAAGTTTTTAGTTAATCTAAATCTAACAAACTCTAAAATTTAGAAAAAATATATAAAAATATATAAAAATTAAAACAATTACACTAGATTATTTTTAAAAAAGAAAATACTAACAGTAATTTTATTCTCTTTTTTATTTATTAAAACCCAAAATAGGTAGAGAAAAAAAAGAAGAAAGTAAGTGAATAAATTTATTATTGAAAAAAATGAAAAATTGAAAAAGTTGAAGCTACATGAAAAAAGAAGAAGATTCATTTACCTTAAATGATATTGTTGATGTGGCATACTAATGACAAATTGATTTAATAGGATGGTTGAGATGTAAGAAAATTATTTTCACATTTTTTGCACAAAATTAAAAGAATCAAAATCTTAATAGAATAAACTAGTCTTGGATTTTATAATTAATTATGATATTTCTTTACTAGAAAAAGAAACAACAAAATAAAAAAACCCCTACTAAATCAAATAACTGTAATATAAAAATTTATTATTTTTTCAAATCAAATTAAAATCTTTTGGAGAATGGAGTCAAAATTCCAAAATTAAAAGATGGTGGTATTAATATTTATATAAATCTCTCTCAAAATATTGTAAGAATATTGAAAGAGACTCAGGAGGACCACGAAATCATAACAGTGTGATATGCTAATTAAGTTATCATGACATGCTTATGCTTAATTAACAAACATATTTTAAGGCAAAATTGTTGCTGTAGCTACGACTATAGGAAAAGAAATGACTATGCTATGGTCAAAAGTATATATTGTAGGTACACATTTAGGTACCTACACAATGGACAAAGAAATGGTATGGGGACCACTGAGAAGTGATTACAATTGGCCCATGCAACTAGGAAATTATTCACTTCAAAAAACATTACTCCGTACTTTTTCTCAGGCTTTCATAAGAATAAAAACCTAATCAATAGAAGTGAAAAATTATTTTATATTTATATTGTCGTGTTTCTAAAATATATACTTATATAATTTATTTTGTTTATAACTTAAATTTTAATTATAAAAACACATTTACTGTTATTTTTTTAGTTAAACAACGTTATATATTTTCGATTAAAACGACGAGTCAATGTTGATGCTGCTTCTTTATCCAGGGGTGGAGGTTCAACTCCAAATAAAGATCCTATTTGGAAAGTAGTATGGTCCTTAAATGTTTCAAATAAAATAAAGCATTTTCTTTGGAGGTTATATATGTAATGATGTTTTGGCTACTGCTAGTAATCTGTATGGACGTGGTATTGGTATAGGACAGTTATGCCCGATATGTAAAGCTGAGGAGGAAACAACAATTCATGCAATTATGGAGTGTCCCCAGGCGAAGGCTGCTTGGGTGCAAGACTTAATGAGCTTTAATATGGACTGGTGTATTATTTTGGGATTTCAACAATGGTTAATAAAGTGTATGGCAAAATGGGAGGCAGAGAAGGTGATCAGATGGACTGTTATGGCCTGGGCTGTATGGGGAAATAGAAATCTACTGATTCATGTCAAAGAAGGGAGGTCCGGGGCTGACTTGGTTCATTTTGTTTTTACCTACTTGGAGGAAATTAAATATTGCAATGGCGCTGGACCTGGTATAGTTGTAAGAAGAGGGGCGGCAATAGTTCACTGGTCGCCACCATCAGGTCCGGTGATCAAAATCAATGTGGATGCTGCGATTTTTGCCGAGGATTTAATTGGAGGAGCTGGTGTTGTGATCCGGGACTGTAAAGGTAAGTTTCTGGCAGGCTTTTCGAGGAGGTTAGCATCGGTGCAAGACCCATTCATAGCCGAAGCGTTAGCAGCAAGATTTGATGTATTATTTGCAATAGAGAAGGGTTATCGAGAAGTCTGGTTTGAAGGTGACAACCTCAACTTGGTTCAGGCGATTCTCTCGTCGAAGGAAGACCTTTCGGTAACCGGTCCCATAAGTAGATGATATCAAGTTTCTTAGCTCTCGGTTTTAGTAATTTAGATTCTCTTTTATCCCTCGACAAGCTAATTGTGCTGCTCATACCTCAACTAAATTTGCAAAATCTATTGTTAATGTTTCTTATTGGCTGGATGATGTGCCTTCTATGCTCTCTCCAGTTATCATTGCAGACACTGTTATTGCCAAGTTTTTCCTTAATATAAATTTCTTTCAAAAAAGCATGATAGGTCACCAATTATATTTTTAAAACTCAAAAATACCCCTACGTATGTTTTTACCATATGTATTCTTTCACTCACAGCTCACACACTCATGCACAAATCCTCACTTGCACACTACCTCACGACCACATACATCACAATTCCCACTCCTCACATACCACATTGAAAGAAAGGGAGAAAAATCGAGAAGCAAAAATGAAAAGGGGGTCTTAGTTGATTCAGACAGAGAGGAAGAGAAGGGGATATGGTTTTGGTTCTTCACTATCAAAACCCTCAAATTCTTCTTCTTTTCCATGGGATTTCCTAAAAAACTCCGAAAGTTGTAAAAGCAAAAAGAGCTGACTTGCTTCAAGAATAGAGAGAAAGTTAGCGAGAGGTGGAAGAATTTTCTGACACTTTCCCAGTACCCAAACACACCTTTCCTCCATTTAAATTTCATAGAAAATGATAAATTTCTTTATTCCTGGTTTTCCTTTTAAAATTAAGCAAAGAAAGAAAGAAATGAGGAAAAACTCATTTCTATGATTTTCTTTTCGATTTTGTTTGTCATCGCTCATCATTGCCACCTTTCTGCACAGTTCCGTCGTAAATAACAAATTCAAAAAAGCCTGAAAATCCCATAAAGATTAGTTTTCTTTGAAAGCTCTAAACTTGGTAAAAGTTTTGATTTTTGGATTTTCTTTTGATATCAATTTTTTTGTCCCCTAAAGGCTTTTATGTTTGTGTAAAATTTCTGCAAGATTTCTCTTTTTTTCTTTTGTGCAAATTTATAAGTCCCAAATAAAATGTCACTTCAAGCTAATTGCACATTTGCTATTGACATATCCTAAAGTATTGTCAAATCTCTCATTTTGCATATCTAAAATATCTCCATAAGAAAACCATAGCAATAGATCTGACTTATAAAGGTAACCGAAAATGAAATGTTTCAGAGGAAATTCCTTCGTGGGTTTACCTCGTGTCCACTGCCACGGTACCTGAAGGCACGAGGAAAGTGGTGCAGAATGGAGCAGAGGCCATTTTTGGAGATAAGAAGCTTAGTGGTGAGCTTTGGCCTAAATCTGGGTACTTTCTTTGGCTTTTCTACTACAAATTTTGAAGCATCGGTGGCGATAGTGGTGGACTTGTTAGAAAAAGAATTAGGGGCATAGGAAGGGCAGTCAAATGACTAGTGGCCTAGCTGTCTGCACTTGAAGCAACATGTTGCCGATAAATTTGTCTTCTCTATTCACTCTTTTACCTTTACCACCATGGGGTGTTATATCTTTGATGTTGAAATTTTGATTTTAAGTTTACATTCGCATCTTCTCTAGATGGATGGATTAAAGAAAGCGAGAGGAGGAAGTAGAGGAAGAAAGAGAAACGATGTTGAGAGTAAATGGGAGAAAAAGAGAAATTATGTTGACAGTAAATGAGAGAGAGAGGAGTTGCATTTGGTATGGGCAGATTCATAACCTTATTTTTATGTCATAAGTTAATAGTCAAATGACACTCATACATAGTCTAATGGTGTAAATGTATGTTTTAAAAGCACGGTAATTCAAGTGTAGAATTTGTTATACCTAATTATACAAATTTAATTTTTCCTAGATCTTACTATAAAAAAGAAAAATAAAATTAAGAGAGCTGCCTTAATCAACTACGATGATTGAAATGAAAATTTTGAATGTAAGATTGACTTTTAAAAAAAATGTTGTAACCAATTTCATTTAGTTATACCTTAATCATTTAATCACTCAGCAGCTGAGGTGTTTGTGAAAACTACTTAGAGAGTTGCCTTGTGTTTCTAGTGCCTTTCTTATTATTCAAGATTTTCTAGCTTAATCTCCATATTATCATTAATACTTTTGGATTTGGTCAGAAATAGAGTGGCAACGTGATCTAATAGAATCATTTGAGAGGATGACAAGATTCAAGGTCAAGTGACCATTCTCCCTATAGGTTTCAAGATATTGATGATTCTTCACTTTCTACATCAAGGGTCAACTTTCATCATTGTAATTTCTTGTTAAAACCCAAGGAAAATGACTTGCTCGTAAAGAAATTGGTGGTGGGTATTCTCTTGTCATTACACGCCTTTCATTAGTCATCTTCTTAACCTTATTATTATTATTATGAATATTACAAGAATAAGTTTGTTCTTGTTGTTGACTTTCTTCTTCATTTATGATGAGCTTGTCTAAACCCCATTCTTTGTTCCAATCAAATCTTCTACTAACATTGAGAACCTAGAGGAGTTATACGATGGAGATGTGGATTATGATGATGGTGTTGATGATGATGTTTAAAACTGTATGCAAAAATAAATTATCTCAATAATTTTGTGTATATTTCTCTGCAGGTAGGTATTGTATGAATATATACATGATTACAAGCAAACCGTTTGAGTTTGATATAGATTACAACTAGAAAATAAAAATAAGAGAGATAAGAGTTATCCTTTTACTACATATAATAGATAATAAGATATTATCTCTTCATTAGAGATAATTCTAGATTTAATGGACTTGATTGAATCTTATCAGATTCAATTAGATTCCTATCATCTCCTCTTTAGATGAACAACTTTGGAGAGATGTAAAGCATGTCTTGGAGATAGCAAACTTTGTTTGAACTAAAGCCTTTAGTGAAGATATCGTCAACTTGACCAATTGAAGAAATGTACCGTTCATCCAATGATTTATGGTCACGAGGTTGTGAACATAATGGTAATGTGCTTCAATGTGTTTGGTGCAAGCATGAAAAGTGAGATTTTGAGTGAGAGCAATGATAGAGATGTTGTCACACCAAATGAGTGGAGTAGATTTAATCGGACAGTGAAACTTTTTGAGTAGTGTGAAAAAGCAATGAATTTCAGTAGAAATGTGAGCCAAGAAGCGATACTCAGCTTCGGTTGATGAACAAGCAATTGTAGACTGTTTTTTGGCACTCCGAGAAATTGGATTATGACCCAAAAAGATACAATATCCACTAGTGGACCAACGATCAATTGGATAACCAACCCAATGTAAATCACAATAGCTTACCAAGGATAGGGGATCGAGTTTGAGAGAAAGACCAAAAGTAATAGTTCCTTTTAGAAAGCGCAAGATCCATTTGACAGAAAGTATATGTTCTTTAGTAAGCTCCTTAAGAAATCAATAAACCTGATTCACTAAGAAGGAAATGTCGGGCTAAGTAAGAGTAACATATTGAAGAGCTCCAACAATACTCTAATATTGGGTAGGATCTAAAAGAGGTGGAGTATTAGAGAGACCAAATTTAGTTATAGTGGCTGGAGAAGCAACAGGTTTACACCCAATCATATTAGTCTGACTAATAAGTCCAAAATATATTTTGATTGAATGAGAAAGAGTCCAAAAGATGTACGATGTACGATGTACCTTAAGGCCAATAAAGTAGAACAAATAGCCCATATCTTTCAATTTTTAGGAGGAGCTAAGAGCCATGATCAAAGACTGGACTTGTGAAGCATTGTTCCCCATCAGGATGATATTATCTATATAGAGTAAGAGATATAGTATGATTCCATCATGGTGATAACTAAATAGTGAAAAATCAGACCTCAAGATAATGAAGCCTAAACTAATCAATTTGGATATAAACTTGTCATACCAAGCCCGTGGAGCTTGGTAAATGCCATAAATAGATTTTTGTATCTTACAAACATAATTTGGTTGAGTTGGATCAATGTAGCCTAGAGATTGGGCCATATATACATCCTCTTGCAAATTCCCATGATGAAATGCACATTTGATATCAAGTTGTTAGAGAACTCAATTGTGAGTGAGGGCGATTGAGAGAACAATCTGAATGGTGGTGTGCTTCATGATCGGGCTAAAGGTTTTAGTAAAGTCAATCACTAGTTGTTGATAGAAACCTTTAGCAACAAGGAGTGATCTATATCGACTGATCAAGTCATCCTAAATCTTCTTTATACGATAGACCTATTTGCAACCTACAATAGTCATAGATGGATCATAAGGAACAAGTCCCCAAGTGTTCTGATTTTGAAGCACATTGAACTCTTTATCCATGGATTTTCATCATTCAAGTTTCTTGGTAGCTTGAGTATATCATGTTGGTGCGGTTGTATAGAAGGCTATGACAGCTTGAGAAATATTGTGACAAGTATTATATGTTGTTTTAGGTTTAAAAATTCCCGATTGAGATCGGCTTTGCATGGGATGGGTATGGTGGGGTGGAGGTATGAGATCCGATGGAAAAATGGGTGTGTGGGTTATAGGGTCATGGAAATTTGGAGTGCAAAGTCGTGATTCATTTGGTAACTGTGTTGGTTCAAAGCTAGAACATTTGTGGATTGACCGAGGAATCAGGACCCCGAAAAGATGATCAAACTATGAAGTCAACATGTATTAGTGATTATGTATGTAACCACTAGTGATCGAAGAGAGAAGAATCATGTAGAGTGGAGTACATAAGCCATATAGAAAGAGGACTAAGTGAAGAATGAATAATGGAGGGGGAGGAGTTTGATGTAAAATCATTAAGAAATGGATATTTATGTTTATAAAAAACTATTTGCCGTGAAATGTGAACTCTCCCATTAGACATATCTAAGCACCAATATCCTTTGTGAGAAGTACCGTAACCTAAAAACAAATGCTTTAAAGATCAATATTCTAGTTTGTTATGTCGGTAAGGCCTAAACCGTGGATAACACAAACAACTAAAAGCCTTAAGGTGTGTGTAATCTGGTGGTGAGTGAAAGGGTATCTCATATGGAGTAGTATTAGAATTTGATGCAATTGGCATGCGATTGATTGTATATACTATTGTATTAAATGATTCTAACTAATATTTATGGGGCATGTGAGCATGAACAAGTAAGGTTAAACTTGTCTCTATGATGTGCATGTTTTCATTCAACAAGGCCATTTTGTTCGGGTGTGTAGGGGTAAGACATTTGATGAGTTATCTCATGGTGAGATAAGCATTATTGAAATACTTTGTCTATGAATTCCCCACCACTATATGAATGAAATTTCTTGATTTTCAAGTTAAATTAATTTTCAGCTTCAACTTTAAATGAACCAAATAGGGTGAAAAAGTTTGATTTAAAAGTCATAGGAAATAGCCAAGAGTATTTTGAATAATCATCCACAAAAAGCACATAGTGTTGATGCTGAAACTAGGTCTGGTCTTGCTTGAGTCTTGTCGGGTTGCTCACTAAAGCTAGGCCTGGTATGAGTTGGATCTGAGGTACTTGAAAAGGAAGCCGACCTGAAGTATTTTACTTCCGGGAGGGCCGTTCAAAGCTTAAGTCTGACTATGAGTTAGAGGGAGCAAAAATCAAGAAGTGAATTGAATTTTACTACTTGAGGGACCCTTTATTTATAGGGTCCAAAAGGGTAGAAGTTACCATGTCACCCTTGTGATTGATAGGTGTCATCTTATGATTGAAGTTACCATTTCACCTTTGCGATTGACAGGTGTCATCTTATGATTTGGAGGTATATTTATCCTATATGATATGCCCCCCCTCATTGACTCCTTTAGTCTTTAAAAGAGTGATGATTAGGAATTTGATTTCTATCAAACCCTTAGGTTGGTCGGGCTTTTCTAGACTTGGTGTTTGATTCTTGGTACAATTGGATCATGCATTTCTTGGATCCTAGTGCCTTTGGAGCTTGGGGTTGGTGTTGTGAGTTTTAAATTACTCGTAAGCGCACGAGTCGTTTGCAATATAGTGTGTGTAAGTGTGAGGTTGAATCCACATGGAATTGCATAGTGAAAATGGATTTTTATCTAAACTAAACCTATTTTAACCTAGTTCCATATTTTTGAATTATATCTTGCAAAAAATATAAACTTAAACTAAATTGATTTGAAACAAATAATAAAGATACTAAGGTTTTTGAATCCACCCAACAAAGTAAAGCATATATTTTCATGTTCTATATAAAGGTAATCTATCAAATAATTCCATGAATCCGCCATTATACAAATCACAATGAATACTCTGATTCAACCAAATCATCTAATGTATCTCTTTAGAATCACAATGGATATCCAATTTACTTTGGATAATCCACCGTATCAGGCAGATGAAACACAAGGAATATCAAATTTGAACAATTTAAACACAATCAATAATAAGAATTTACTCAAACAATTGAAACAAAACATTAATTTTAAAAATATCAGAATTATAGGAACATATCTGAAAAATATTATGCCAAACAATGGCGAGGCTTCATCTTCAATATTAGATGAAGGTTTTAACCTCTCATGATTATGAAACTAAATTTCACAATTAAAGTGCTAAACATAAAACTTTAAACTCAAAAGAAATAAAGTAAAGCTGACTATACATGAATAGAGAAATTCCACTCGCAGCTACTGTGCGGTGCTTTCCCCCTTTCGTAGCAAAGCCTTCCAGATTGCACACAGAAATCCTTCGGATTGCACACAGAAATCCTCCGGATTGCACACTTTTTGATGAAGTGAAATAGGGCTTTTATAGAGGAACTCCATGAGTGTAATGTGTTTCCAATACGATGTGGGATGTGGGATTTAAGCCTTCACATGCCCTTCAAAACTTCTGCCCATGCTGAAATCCCACACAGCCTGACATTTGTCTACTAAAACTGCCATAACTTTTTTTTAGAAAAATCATATTTACGAGCCATAAAATTCCCCAGAAAATAGACATCTGGATCTTTCCAAGCATATATGGCTTATCTTCTGCCACGCTGAAATCACGCACAGCCTGATCTTTGTCTACTAAAACTACCATAACTTTCTCTAGAAAAATCATATTTACGAGCTGTAAAATTCCCCAGAAAATAGACATCCGGATCTTTCCAAGCATATGTGGTTCATCTCCTGGTTCTTCTTGAATCAATACAGTTTAATCTGCAAAAATGACTGATCTGTATTTGCAATTCTGGCAATTTAGTGAAACTCATTTCCAAGTGCTTGTAAACGTGTAAAACAACTAAAAAACAACTCAAAGTAACAAATTCCTAAGCTAACAAATGTAAATTAAGGGGCCAAAATATGTAATATTTGGCACTCATCAAATACCTCCAAACTTACATTTTGCTAGTCCCTTAGCAAAACAAAATAAAAAAAAACTAAATGAAAAACAAAGAGCACAAAGATAAATCCATCATTCATGGTGTCCAAAAATTTAAGTAGCACACAAAACCATGATATTCATTCATGTGCAAGCTTAAAATATAAACCCATGCTCGTAATGAATAGGAATTTTAAAATCTAACTACTTACAAAAGGCAGGCTAAGACATCACAAGTCTGATTAAGTGTAAAGTAAATTAGCATATAAAGATGAGGCTTCCAAATAACTTCAATGTGCAATGTCTCAATGTCTCAAGATTCACAGAATTTTTCATCAGAATGAACAATGATGGCATAGTTTTATTTTCTTCTCTCTTTTATTATAAGGCTATGCTACGTTTAGTTCCCTTAAGCTTTCTAATTGAACCATGTAGCGAGTGTTGAGTCAATGACTCCCAAACCAAATGGTTTTAGGGCATTAGGTGTAAAGATAACCCTAAGGACTTACTAACTTGAGTAAAAAAGGCTACGAAACTAAACTAGCCTTAATGCTACCAAGCAAAATTCCCACCTTTTGACGTGAATACTCACTGCTTGCTGAGGCAAGAGGTCCAGTTACTCAGCGAAAAGTTTCGCAATGATCATTATGAATAAAATTCCCATCTTTTGACGTGAACACTCACTGCTTACTGAGACAAGAGGTTCAGTTACTCAGTGGAAAGTTTATTGATGATCATTAAATTTTTTTTAGTACTTTTTTTATGCCAAAGTGTTGATCCAAAAAGTCATTCAGTTTCAGTTAAGACCAGGAAACATACACATTAAAATCACATGTCATACCTCACACAATTTTGTGTTAATGTGCTCATGTCAGATTAGATCAAACATGTGAATTCTTAAATGCCTAAAGTAAGTAACTAAATTTTAAAATTCTATCATCAGATCATGTGTTCAAGATTTTAAGCTCACCAATGACATCACATCACAGTATTTATTTAGATCAACCAAAATTTCAAAATAACATGAGCATGCATTTATCTTCCCTTTAAAACGAAGAAAAAAAAACAACAAATTAGGATGAAGTGTGTGTAATGTGTCTCCCATACCCCTAAACTTAAATTATACATTGCCCCCAATGTGTGAATAATATGGAAAGAGCTGATCTGGGAGATGGAGAACTAGCAGAACTGGTATGGCTCATAGCATACCCCCAAACTTGAACTGAAGTACACGTTGTCCCTGAAAAACAAATACTAAAGTAATACTGGAAAACAAAAAGTACTAAAAATAATAGTAACAAGAAATATGAAAAACAATAAAGGATAAGCTGTGGGGTGCCTCCCATGAGTGCCAAGTTTTACATCTTCAGCTAGACTTGACACTTCTCCCAATTAAGCACCAGGTTCTTCTCCTTACACTGCATTAAGACCAAAGTGAGACGATGTAGACACTCCTCAAATGATGAACCGAACATGGAGAAATCAACCATGAAAATCTCTAAGAAACGCTCTACCATGTCAGAGAATATGCTGACCATGCACCGCTGAAAAGTAGCGGGTGCATTACATAACCCAAAGGGCATGCGATGGTAGGCGAATGTCCCAAAAGGACAGATGAACGTTGTCTTCTCTTGATCTTCGGGGTCTACAGGGACCTGGTTATATCCAGAATAACCATCCAAGAAGCAATAGTAATCGTTCCCAGCCAAGCACTCCACCATCTGATTAATAAATGGGAGTGGAAAATGATCATTCCTAGTGGCAGCATTCAACTTACGGTGGTCTATACACACTCTCCATCCTGACTGAACATGAGCTGGCACCAACTCGTCATCCTTATTTTTCACTACCGTCAATCCAGCTCGCTTGGGCACGACATGAATCGGGCTCACCCACTTGCTATTAGAGATTGGATAAATGATCCCAGCATCCAACAGCTTTATCACTTCAGTCCTCACAACCTCTTGCATAGCTAAGTTGAGCCTTCTTTGTGGCTCCCTCGATGGCTTGGCATTCTCCTCTAAATGTATCTTATGCATCACCACCGAGGGGCTGATTCCCTTGATATCCTCAATAGTCCAGTCGATACCTTACTTGTGCTATCTTAAAACGTCAAATAATTTCTCCTCTTGAGCCTCAACCAAATCTGAAGCTATAATCACAGGCAAAGAATCTGCTGGACCTAGTAACTTATACCTAAGATTATTAGGTAAAGGCTTAAGTTCTTTCTTGGGGGCTCAGGTACTGCGGTCTCCTCCGTCTTACTGCTCTCCCGAGGAGCAGACTCCAAAATGGCATTCGATTGCTAAAGTAACTTATCCAAATCCAAAACCTCTCCAAACTGAGCAAAATGTTCCTCCAGGGGGTCCTCAATGCTGGATTCATCCACAGTATCCTCCGTCTCCCTGCTCTTCTGAGGAACAGACTCCAAAATAGTATTCGCTTGCTCAAGTAATTTATCCAAATCCAAATCCTCTCCAAACTGAGCAAAACATGCCTCCAAGGGGTCCTCAATCCTTGATTCATCCACAGTCTCATCCATCTCACTGCTTTCCCGAGGAGCAGACTCCAAAATAGCATTTGCTTGCTTAAGTAACTTATCCAAATCTAAATCCTCTGCAAACTGAGCAAAACATGCCTCCAAGGGGTCCTCCATGCTTGATTCATCCATAGTCTCCTCAATAATCTCCTCTATCAAGTATAAATTTCTCACTTCATCATATTCCAGTGGTTACTTACTGATATCAAAGATATTCAGCTCCACTATCATATTTTCGAAAGAAATATTCATCACCTCTATCCTACAATTTACCCGTGGCTAAGAATGGTCGCTCTAGAATCACCAGTATCTGAATCGGGTCTGTGTCAAGCACAATAAAATCCATAGGGAAATAAAATTTATCCGCCTTTATCAAAACATCCTCAATTATTCCCCGTGGTATCTTCACTGACCTGTCAGCTAATTGAAGTATCGTGGATGTGGGCTTCAATTCTCCTAACCCTAACTGCAAATAGATTGAGTAGGGCGGAAGATTCACACTCGCTCTTAGATCCAAAAGAGCCCTCTCAATCTGGCTGACTCCTATCATGCAAGAGATGGTAGGACACCCAGGTCCTTATACTTGATGGGCAGCTTGCACTGAAGGATTGAGCTAACCTGCTGGGTTAAAAACGCCTTATTTGGGACATTCGTCATCCTCTTGACAGTGATCAAGTCCTTCATGAACTTGGCATACGACGGTACTTGCTGGATGGCGTCCGCAAATGGGATATTGATTTGGACCTGCTTGAAAAGCTCCATAATGTCCTCATACTTCCCTCCTTTCTTGGGCGCTTGTAATCTCTAAGGGTAAGGTGCTTTAGGTACAAATGACCTAGGAGGATCGTTAACAGTAGGAGTGGTTGTAGATGGCTCAGTATCTCTCTTCTTCTTGTTGCCACTTTCTTGCCCTTGCTGCATAGCAAGGCTCTCTTCCACTCGATTGTCTACTTGTTTTTCAGACCTTAATATGACAATCGATTGCACTTGTTCCTCCTCGTGCGTAGAAGTTGATGAATTTCCAACTATAAACTGTCCCTTCGGGTTGGGCACAGGTTGACTGGGGAACTTTCCCTTCTCTATTTCACCCAATTGACTTGTGATTTGGCCCATTTAACTCTCTAGCTTAGCAATCACTTGGGTGTTTACTATTGTAACACTCCTCACTTCGTTGATGGATTGGCCGATCATCTTCTTGAACTCCTTGAGGGTGTCCTCTAAAGACTGTAAAACCGGCGTTGACACTTGAGTGGGAGCTTGGTAAGTAGGTGATGGTGCTGGATGGGCTGAGCGACCATGACTTGGAATTGGTGGAGGAAATCCGGGAGGGTATTGATTGTGAGTATGATGAAGGGCTCCTCCCTGATTCATCGGTTCGTTCTGCTTCCATGAAAAATTAGGGTAGTTCCACCACCCTTGATTGTAAGTCTCGGAGTAAGATCTATTTGATTGCTTCTAATAGTCATTGAAAGCATTCACTTGTTCTATGGGATACTCGGCAAAAGCCAGCATAGATGGACAATTTTTTGCTAAATGCATAGAACTAGCACAGATGGAACACCTATCAATATTGAATGTATTAGCTGCATTTATGGATTGGCCGGTCATCTTTATGAAATCCTTGAGGGTGTCCTCCAATGAATGTGGCTTTAGATCAAAATGGGTAGCATTGGTTGATGGCAACACTATACAAGAAGGTGATTTAGTCGCAACGGGTGTGAACAAATCCCTAAGGGATGTAGTGAAGTCTACGTTCCACGCTCTAGGATGCTTTACATTCTTCGGTTGATTTGCATTCCTTAAATTGTCACCCATCTCAATCGACTCTCTCTCAACAAGTGCTCTCTTATTTCTCTTAAGAGTTCTTTCTAATTCGGGATCTAAAGATATCAACTCTAAGTTTAGGGATCTCCGACCAAGCATACACCACACAAAAAACAATAAAATAAACTAACTAGCAGAAACAATAAAATAAAATAAAATAAATGCAAAAATAGAAAACACAATACTCACAAAATGGGCCAACAAAAATTGGCAAATGTTATATATATATATATATATATATATATATATATATATATATTTTATTCTTTATGAGCAATTGCAAATAGAAACAAATAAACTAGAATAAAATTGCAAAATGAAACAAAAATTCTAACTAAACTAGTAGAAAAATAAAATTAATTCAGACAAAAAATTAATTTTCACAAACAAAACAAATCTCCCGCAATGGCACCAAAAACTTGTTGTGAGTTTTAAATTACTCGTAAGCGCACGAGTCGTTTGCAATATAGTGTGTGCAAGTGCGAGGTCGAATCCACAGGGAATTGCGTCATGAAAATGGATTTTTATCTATACTAAACCTATTTTAACCTAGTTCCAAAATTTTGAATTGTATCTTGCAAAAAATATAAACTTAAACTAAATTGATTTGAAACAAATAATAACGATACTAAGGTTTCTGAATCCACCCCACCAAAGTAAAATATATATTTTCATGTTCTATATAAAAGTAATCTATCAAATAATTCCATGAATCCACCATTATACAAATCACAGCGAATACCCTAATTCAACCAAATCATCCAATGTATCCCTTTAGAATCAAAATGGATATCCAATTTACTTTGGATGATCTGCCGTATGTGGTAGATGAAACACAAGAAATATCTAATTTGAACAATCTAAGCACAATCAATCATAGAAATTTACTCAAACAATTGAAAAAAAACATTAATACTAAAAATATCAGAATTGCACAATCATATATGAAAATATTATACCAAACAATGGCGAGGCTTCATCTTCAACCTTAGATGAAAGTTTTAGCCTCTCATGATTATGAAACTAAATTTCACAATTAAAGTGCTAAACATAAAAATTTAAACTCAAAAGAAATAAATTAAAATTGACTATACATGGATAGAGAAATTCCACACACAGCTGCTGTGCGGCACTTTCCCCCTTTGGTAGCAAAGCCTTCCAGATTGCACACAGAAATCTTCCGGATTGCACACTTTTTGATGAAGTGAAATGGGGCTTTTATAGGAGAACTCCATGAGTGTAATGTGTTTCCAATCCGATGTGGGATGTGGGATATAGAATATGTTTCCAACTGATGTGGGATGTCTTCGGACCTTAAATAAGAAATTAGGGTTTCACGACACCCTTAGAGCCCTATATATAGCCTTGTAAAACACAAAAACCATACCTTTTGTTTTAGACTTGAAGTTGCAAGCTTGGAGAGGAATTGACAACTCATCTCCTTAGTCTTCTTCGGGTTTTATTTTTTTGTTTTAGTTTGATTACGATTATAATGTTTAGTTCATCTAGCATGTGTAACTAAACTCTTATAGGGCTCGATTGAAGCCATAATTATGCTTTTCCACATATATATTCATTGATTACCTTTGCTTATAGCCATGTTATAATGCTTAACTTGATTAATACTTGTTTGTATTTAAATTCCTCATATGTGTGTGTCTGATCAACTTATGCATATGGTATGAATTTGTTAGTTGAATCAATTTGGATAACCGAGTCATGGGTTCAACAATAGTAACAAAAGATATCCACACCAGATTCTTGGGTTAATCAGTATGGGAAACTGGGAGAGGACCAAGCCCTAGGTCCCGTGTGGTTGCCGATCTCCACAGCCCTTATGCTCTCGTAAGGAACAACTCAGTATACACCCATGCTGAATCTCTTAAGAGAGAAAAGAGTTAGAGTATATACTATGCCTAACTCGTTGATTAGGGAGATCAATAGCCTAAGGTGTTGACTAAGCCCTTAGGTTGGCAACCATTAGGTATTCATAATAAGGCTAGAGCATTGACACCTTACTTAGAGGGAAAGTGTAATTAGTGGTGGATATCACAGCCCTATATTCTTATCATTACTAATTCACAAATCAAACATTTATTTCTATCTTTTATATTGAGAAAATAATTCTATCTCGAAATTAACCAATTCCTATGGAAATGATCTCGCACTTGCACACTATGCTAATATTGACCTTGTGCACTTGCAAGTAAAACTGTACGATTATTTGCTTATTTATTTAGGTAGATAGTCGCACAATAAGTTTTTGGGGCCGTTGCCGGGGATTGCGCTTAAATTTATTTTTAGAATTATCTTTCATTAATCATTGCTATTTCTTTTTCGTTATATTTCTACTTTTATCAAAAATCTCAAAAATTTTAAGTTTCTATTTTTATTTTATTTTTGTTTCATTAACACCCTAATCTAATTCCTTTTTGTTTTCTGTTTCAGGCACTACAGGAGAGGTTTCTGTGCCACTTGCGATCGAGCGCACCTTCCTGTGTGATCGAACGCAATTGAGGCAGAAAGTTACCCGAGCAGCAGTGTTTGACTGCTGTACTTAAGGGATTGTCACCAATTCATGCACGGGCTTCGATCCAAGCATCCAAGATTCTTTCCCCTCGATACCGAGCTTGAGCAGACGATCCAACAAAGGCTTAGAGACAACTTGGAGGAGGTAGAATAAGAAATTAAGGAAGAAGTACCAATGGCGGAACAAATTGACAATCAGCAACCACCTGAGCGAAGGCCGACGAAGCAATCCTTCATCCCACGGAATCTCGATCAGCTATCATGCATTGCGTATCAACTTGAGGTGGAAGGAAACTACTACATATCTCCGCAGATACTCAGTGTACTGACTCACTTTGGGGGTACACCTAATAAGGATCCACACTTGCACCTTCGAGAGTTTTTCGATCTTTACAAGTTCCAGCACATCCGAGGCTTAGACCAAGAAGGAATAAGGTTAATTATTTTCTCTTTTTCCTTAAAAGATATTGTTAAACTGTGGTACAATTCTTTGCTTGCAGTTTCTATCCACACTTAGGAGGAGTTGGCTAGAAAATTTCTAAGGAAGTTTTTCCCAGCCCAAAAGATGAGACAAATGAGGAAGGAAATTCAGTTCTTCCAACAAAAGGATGGAGATATATTCTTCGAGGCCTAGGGACACTTCAACGAGTTGCTACTCAAATGCCTACATCATAACCTACCTCAGGATGAACTGGTACAAGCTTTCTATGAAGGTTTAAGTGATACTAACAAAAGTATTGTGGATTCAGGTTGTGGAGGAGTGCTAATGGAGAAAAACAGTGAAGAAGCTATGGAGCTTTTCGAAACCCTAAGTTAGCACACTCAGCAGTTCTTCTCTCGAGGCAGACATGTAACCAATAGTAAGGGTATGTGATATAGCTCAAAATACTCCAAGGCCAATGGAACAACCCCGGCCCGAATGAGCTCCAGCCCAGATGAGCACCAGGCCCACCAGAGCGTTCCAGTCCAAATGAGCCTCGGGCTCGGCAAAGATGCTCTAACCCAATAAAAAACCCGAATGGACTCTCGGGCCCGAGTAGTGTTTTGATCCAGCGACCCCTCCAGCCCAGATAAGCGGCCAATGTCCCTTCTGGCCCAGTAAAATATCCAAGCCCATGAAAGATGGCCCTACAAACCTGCGCCCGGATTCCCCCAATGACTTGACATCCTGCAGCCGCCAACCACCCTACGACTGCCGTCCTGCAGCCACCCTGCGGCCATCCTACAGCCACCCTACAACGCCCCCTTCTCCTGAGCTTGCAATCATAACCTCCCCGTTGGCAGACTACTATAAATAGGCCAAGGTATGGACTTCACCATTCATTCAGACACAGCTGCACTTGATATGTTTAAGCCCTCAGCCTCTTTTGAGCCCTCGGCTTCTCCTTTGAATCATTGCTGACTCAAGCATCGAAGTGCCCTCGGAGGTCTCCCCTCCCCTCCTTCCGAGGGCCTTTAGTTCTCTCTGTTATTTGTGCAGGGTCCGGCCACGTCCTCACCAAAGCCGTGACAGCTCCCAGGCCACGTTTTCACTTAGGCCACGTCAACACCAACCGTTTCTTAGCATCAACAGATTGGCACCGTCTGTGGGAAACCATAATCTCTCGCTACAACAGGAGTGAAGAAGTAAAAGAACTCATCTGTCACGATGCCACCGAGGACCAGCACAAGAATCAGCAAAGGAAACCCAGCGGCATGCTCGGCCCCTGAACAAAGCAGCACTCGCGACCGTCATTCCTGACCCAGATTTCCAATGGTACCCGAACATGCCACCCCCGCCAGAGAGCAGCGCCCCTACCTTCTAGAAATCAACTCGCCCGATGATGAGGAAATAGCCGCTCACCTTCAAGCCCCAGTAACTCAAGCCCAGTTTCAGGAACTGTCAAGGATGATAGCCAATTTAGTGACCCAGGTTCGGGAGGGAAGTCAGCAGCCTCCCGGCTTTTCGGGCCAAGCTTCGGGACAAGCAGAGTTGACTGGTAGAAATGACTCCACTTACAACCTATCTACTGCGGAGCCCTCCCCGCGTTGCAGTCTGTCCAAGAAAAGTTTCTCCTCAAAAGACAACCTCAGCTTGGACCGACGGTTTGAGGAAATGGAAGAAAATATAGAGTTGGCCCTGAGACACAAGAATCCCAGCCTTATGGATGAATTTTGTGTCCAGGACCCTCCTTTCACGGAGGGTGTCCTCAAGACCCCTCTCCCGCCAAACTTCAGGATGTCCCAAGTCAGGATGTATGACGGAACTACAGATTCGATGGACCACCTCCAGCACTATAAGACGATGATGGTACTACACTGGCACTTAGACCCGATCATGTACCGTGCCTTCCCTCTGACTCTCAAAAAGGCGACGGGTACTTGGTACTCATGCTTGAAGCCAGAAACCATTAGCAAATTTAAAGAGCTCAGTTATGCTTTTGCCTCTCTTTTCCTCTGCAGCAAGGGCCCAAGAAAACCTCAGAAAACCTTTTTAACATTATCCAGCATAGGGGAGAAAGGCTTCAGGCTTACATCTCCCGCTTCAACACAGCGGCGTGGGAGATTCTAGACCTTGATCTGAATGTCCAGGCGATAGCCTTCAAAAACGAATTGAGGTCTGGTACCTTTAGTTCCAAGCTAACTCGGCGCTCGCCCCGAGACATGAACGAGATCCTGGCCCGGGCAGAAAAGTACATGCTGGCGGAGGATGATCAAGCCTTCAGAAAGAAAAGAGTGGGAGAAACCGAGAAGAAGAGGAAAAACGCTGCCCCCCAGAGAGAAGCAACTAAGAAGCCCCACCAGGAGGACAGGCATAGACCCCATCCTCGGGTAGACAACTTCATTCCCCTCAATACTACTAGGACTGATGTCCTCATGCAGCTCCAGGACAAGTCTATCCTGCAGTGGCCACCCAAGAAGTCTCTTGGAGGAATCAAAAGAAATGGTGCCGGTTCCACTAAATCCGTGGCCACGATACAGAGGAATGTCACGACTTGAAGGAACAAATTGAGAATCTCATCAACCAAGGGCGCTTGAAGAAGTTTACTGGGCTTCAAAGAAAGGAAACCCTCGCACCACCAAGAAGAGATGACAGACGCCCTTATCAGCAATGGCAAGAGAAGCCGAACCCTCCGAGAGACCCCAGGACGGAACAAGATGCCCCGCCAGAAAAAGCCAGAGGTGGTCGCAACCACCTGAATCATCAAAATTATTTGTGGAGGGTCAGCCGCAGGGGGGAATTCGAGGCAGAGCAGCAAAGCATATGCCAGGGCCATAGCCTCCGTCAGCGGTCCCCCCAAAAATGAAGAACAAAGCCTGTGATCTCCTTCACAGAAGATGACCTTGAGGGCGTGCAGACTCCTCATGATGACGCTGTGGTAGTCTCACTCATTGTGGTCAACTGTGAGATACAGCAGGTCCTGATCGATAATGAGAGTTTCGCAGACATACTGTTTCATGATGCCTATCAACGCATAGAGTTAAAGGAGGGACGTCTAGAGCTTATCTCTGCCCCCTTCTATGGCTTTGGGGGATCTCCAGTCTTCTCCGAAGGAAGCATAGTCCTCCTCGTGATCGCGGGGATAGCCCCGAGGACGTCTACTATACAAACTACATTCCTGGTGGTCAAGCAACCCTCTTCTTACAACATGATAATCGGCCGGCCCACCCTTAACAAACTAAAGGTCGTCGATTCCACCTATCACCTGAAGGTCAAGTTCCCCACCAGCAAAGATGTAGAAGTGATAAGAGGGGACCAGAAAGTCTCCCGATCCTATTATTTGAGTGCTATCAGAGAAGGAAAAAAGACCGAGGCCCTACCGCTTGAAGTAGAGGATCTGTGGGACGAGATGAAGACACCCAGAGGCCGACCTGCGGAGGAACTAACTACTATGCCCCTGGGAAAAGACCCCGCTTGAACCATACAAATAAGAACGAACCTCCCTAAGAAGTCCAGGGAAGAACTCCTTCACTTCTTCCGAAAGAACCGGGATCTATTCGCCTGGTCTACCCTAGATATACCAAAGGTTAACCCTGAAACCATTGAGCACCGTCTAAATGTAGATCCCAAGTACAAGCCAGTTATTCAGAAGAAGAGGTCTCTAGGTAGCTATCAACGCTGAGGTGAACAAACAGCTGGATGCCGATTTTATAAGGGAAGGAAGGTACCCAAATTGGGTGTCCAATGTCGTGATGGTAAAAAAGGCCAGCGATAAATGGCATATTTGCATTGACTTCACCAATCTCAACAAAGCTTGCCCGAAGGACAACTTCCCTCTTCCCCAGATCAATCAGATGGTAGACGCCACTTCTGGGCACGAACTCTTCTCTTTCATGGACGCTTACTTTGGTTACAATCAGATTTTCATGCACAAGTCTGACCAAGAAAAGACCGCCTTCATCACCGAGCGAGGGCTGTACTGCTATGAAGTGATGCTTTTTGGGCTAAAGAATGCTAGGGCAACCGATCAGAGGTTGGTAAATAAAATATTCAAAGAACAGATTGGGCGGAATATGGAAGTCTATGTGGATGATATGTTGGTCAAAAGCTCCGAGGCACGAAACCACTACTTCGACCTAGAAGAGGCCTTCGGAGTCCTGCGTAAGCATAATATGAGGTTAAGTTCGTCCAAGTGTGCTTTTGGGGTAACTGGGGGCAAGTTCTTAGGATTCATGGTCACTCAGACAGGGATAGAGGTTAATATGGAAAAGATAGAGGCCATCCTCAACATGGCACCTCCCAAGTCTGTGAAAGAAGTCCAGCAACTCACCGGACGAGTTGCGGCCTTGAACTGTTTTACGTCTAAGTCAACGAAAAGGTTCCTTCCCTTCTTTAAGGCTATCAAAAAGGCGAAGGACTTCACCTGGTCTGAGAGCTGCTAGGAGGTGTTTGAAGACTTCAAAAAGTATTTGAGTTCGTCGCCCCTCTTGACCAAACCACTCTCGACTGAAGAGCTATTCCTTTGCCTATTCGTCGCCTCAAGCACTGTGGCCTCTATTTTGATACGAGAAGAAGCAAGTACCCAGAAGCCCATCTACTACGTTAGCCGAATTCTCCATGACTTTGAGACGAGGTACCTTTCCATTGAAAAAAGGGCATTCCAGTCCAAATGAGCCTCGGGCCCGACAAAGATGCTCCAACCCAATAAGAAGCCCGAATGGACTCTCCGGCCCGAGTAGTGTTTTGATCTAGTGACCCCTCTAGCCCAGATAAGTGGCCAATGTCCCTTCTGGCCCAGGAAAATATCCAAGCCCATGAAAGATGGCCCAACAAACCTGCTCTCGGATCCCTTCTTACGACTTGACATCCTGCAGCCGCCAGCCACCCTAGGACTGCAGTCCTGCAGCCACCCTACGGTTGTCCTACAGCCACTCTACAGCGCCCCATTCTCTTGAGCTTGCAATCATAACCTCCCCCTTGGCAGACTACTATAAATAAGCCAAGGTATGGACTTCACCATTCATTCAGACACACATGCACTTGATATATTTAAGCCCTCGGCTGCTCCTTTGCATCGGCCCTCGGCCTCTTTTGAGCCCTCGGCTGCTCCTTTGAATCGTTGCTGACTTAAGCATCGAAGGGCCCTCGGAGGTCTCCCCTCCCCTCCTTCCGATGGCCTTTAGTTCCCTATGTTATTTGTGCAGGGTTCGGTCACGTCCTCACCAAAGCCGCGACAACTCCCAGGCCACGTCCTCACTTAGGCCACGTTAGCACCAACCGTTTCTTAGCATCAACAGCATGTATGAGGTAAGCTTAAATGGAGGATCATCCACTCAGATAGCTGCTGTGGAAAAGAAACTAGACATGTTAGTTAAAGCCATGGCTACTCAAAATGCCTCACCTAATCCACCAGCTACACCACTTCAGGTATGTGCTATTTGTTCCCAATTTGATCATAATACTGATACATGTCCCTTGTATTCATCTGCAGATCATGAGCAAGCAAACTTTTTGGGACCAAACAACAATCCGCCGAAAATAATCCTTATGCAAACACCTACAACCCTAGATGGCGAAATCACCCAAACTTTTCTTGGAGCAACAATCAGAATGGTCAAGGGCAGCAAAGAAACTTTCAACCAACAGCCCAATCTATTCCCGAACCAAAGAAGAGTGACCTCAAAAGTCTTGTGAGGTAATTGGCAACTCAGCAGCAATAATTAATGACTTCACACGAACGGTTCATGGAAGAAACTAGGCAATTTCGGACTTTGATGAGACAAACCACTACAAAACATGATCAAGCCATTCAAGGACTAGAGGAATAAATAGGGCAATTGGCCAAGGAACTGAGTAGTAGAAAATAAGGAGAGCTTCCTGCCCAACCAATACCTAATCCAAGAAGACATCAACAACTGAATGCTGTGACAACCCTAAGAAGTGGAAAGATCACAGGCATCGGTAAGCCTGCACAAGTATCTCCAGACAAAGCATCCACATCTAAGGTAAGTGAGATGGAAAAGGTAAATACACCTCCACTCTTCCCTTAAAGGTTGGTAAAACCTAAGAAAGAGACTAAACTGATTGACATTTTCGAAACTTTGAAAAAAGTGGAAATAAACATTCCTTTATTAGATGCAATTTAAACAAATTCCTGTTTATGCTAGGTTTTTAAAAGATTGTTGCACTAACAAAAGGAAGTTTCAGGAACATGAGACAGCAGCCTTGACTGAAGAGGTAAGTGCTGTGCTATTAAGAAAACTACCACCAAAACTAAAAGATCCGTGTAGTTTTACCATTCCTTGTAGGCTAAGTGACTAGCTATTCGAGTATGCACTATTGGATTTAGGAGCAAGTGTCAATCTGCTGCCATACAGTGTATTCGAGACACTAGGTTTGGGGGAGCTTCAACCAACCTCCATCACTTTGCAATTGGCTGACAGAAGCATCAAACGACCGAGAGGTATCCTCGAGGATTTTTGGTAAGAGTAGGTAAATTTATTTTACCTGCTGATTTTATTGTCTTAGATATGGAAGAATGTCATATGCCATTGCCACTCCCCATCATCTTAGGAAGACCATTTATGATCACTGCTGACACAGATATTAGTGTAAAAAGGGGCATTGTCACTCTGAAAGTAAATGATGAGGAGATGGAATTCAAAATATTTAATACATTAAAATCAACTAAAAATGACAATGAATATTCTAATGTAAGCTTAATGCAAGGTGTTGTTGAGAAAGTTTCTCAAGTCCATCACACTACTTCATTGGAGACCATCCCCAACCATGATGACACAAGATTAGACATTAGGCCAGAGGATAATGATGTGATTAAAGACATCAATAGAGCTATGCACCCCATCAAGAACACACTAAAGCCTTCAAGTAAGTATAATCCTCGATTTGAAAATCCTGAACTTACTAATACTACTTTTCCCTATTTTATTGACCAAGCACCAAAATTGGAGATGTAGCAGTTGTTTGATATATTGTCTGAGCAAGTGCAATCGAGTGCTAGGTAGTCGCGATCGAGCACCCATCACTTTATGCGATCGAGCACACCATCAGCTGCGTACGAGCACAAACACGACAAAAGCTGTATTATTTTTCTCAAAACATGGCCTCCACCTCCCGAGCCTCCAGCAGCCACCACACCAGGCCACTCGGCCTAGTTTCGAGCAGCGTGAAATACTGTTCAAGACTACATTTAACATAGATGAGGACTTCAAGAGTTTGGATGCCACAAGATTGGCAGAACAAAAATTCAAGGCCTGGGGTCTCAAGCGGCTGCTCAAGTCGATTTGTTCGACGGCTTACACCAGAGTTGTGGTCAGCTTTTACGAGAACATGACCTATGATTGTACCAGGCCAGAGATCTTATCCTCTTCAGTCCAGGGCATATTCATAGAGCTAACCACCACAGACATAGCCACATCCCTCCGCTGCTGTGATGAATCCCCTCCGGAGGACAGCCATATGGAGGAGTAGCCGAACACGTTTCCTCAGCTACATATCATCGAGGACATGTTTACGGGCCAGTATGCTGACCGGCACAACAAGGCGGGGAGCTGGTCGAGGTTACCTCTCCGCTTATGCTTTGTGGATTCCGTCCTCCAACGTAACACGTGCCCTTTGGGGCATAAGACTCAGAAGAGGGATAAGTTTTTACAGGCTCTCTATGCCTTTCACCGGGGTCACTGGTACTCCATCCCAGCAGTCATATGGAGTCAGATACATAAGTTTTGGGACAGTGTGCATAATTGTCAGACTACCACGGCTAATGTATGGGGGCTCCCTTTCCCCTTCTTACTCAGCCACATCTTCAAGAAGAAAGGGATTAGAGGCTCTTCTATAGATGGGCCAGTTAGCGATCATCCATTCTTTAGGAGGGCCCAGTGGAGCCTCAGCCAGTCCCACATGCCTCGAGGACCCTGGGTGCCGATTCCTGTTGCTGAGCCTGTAGTGGATGAACCTATAGACACCGAACACCCTACAGTGAGCCATCCGAGGGAGAAAGACCAGCCAGACATGGGATCCACTGCATCTCGGCCATTTCTTGAGGAGCTGTCCTTCCTTCGGCGTGAATTCTCTGATATTCATAGAGAGGATAGGGAGGCAAGACTATTGATCCATCAGTGGTTGGATGGGTTGGAGGCACAGTTCGCACGACAGGAGGTGATGCGGTAGGCCATCTTCGATTGTCTACCTCCCGCACTCGGTACCTCTTCGACTGCACCACCTGATGACCAGCAGTGAGAGGATACCCCGTCTGGCTGAAGAAGTAAAACTTATCGCTTATGGGAGGCACCCCACAGTATATCTTTTTTCATTATCATATTTTCTTTCCTTATTAGTATTTATGTTTATTTATCTGTTTTATTATTAATATATTTCTTGTTTTCCAGCAAAACGTTTGTTTTTCTTTGTCATGAACTTAGTGCGTGCATCCAGTTCAAGTTTGGGGGCGTGTTACGAACAACATAAGCAGTCTAGTTCTCCATCTCCCAGGTCAGATCTTTCCATGTCACACATACATTGGGGACAATGTGTATATTAAGTTTGGGGGTAGTAGGAGACACAAACACATGCATGCACTTGAAACACATGCATACACTATGTCCCAATTTTTATTTTATTTTATTTTTATTTTTAGAAAAGATAAATACATGCTCATTTTGTGTTAAAAAATTTTGGTTGATTTAAAAATATGATAAAACTTCATTAGTAAACTTAAAATTTAGAATATATAGTTATGTAATTGGAATTTTAAAAGTTTAGTTACCTACCTCAAGGCACTTAAGAATTCACGAGTGTAATCCAGATCTGACACGAGCATATTAGCACGCGTTTGTGTGGGGTATGACATATAAATCTTATGTATATGTTTTTTTGACTTAATTGTAATCTGATAACTTGTTAGAAGAACACTTTGGCATAAGAAAAACAAAGAAAAAAAATGTCCATCATGCAAAAAGAGAATAAAAAGCTTCTAATGATCATTAAAAACTTTCAACTGAGTAACTAGACCTCTTACCTTAGTAAGCAGTGAGTGTTCACATCAAAAGGTGGGAATTAAGTATTTAATGATCATAATAAAAAATTTCACTGATTAACTGGGCCTCTTGCCTCTGTAAGCAGTGAGTGTTCACGTCAAAAGGTGAAAATTTCACTTGGAAGCATTAAGACTTGTCAGTTCCGCAGCCTTTTTTACTCGAGTTAGTAAGTCTTTAGGGGTGTCTTTACACCTAATGCCCAAACAAAATAAATCATACATATTACATAACAAAAAAATATTCTACTAAATCCAAAACCAAATCCATGCATATTATAAGAAAAATTTGTGTGCATCAGCTTTATATAAGCTAATGTTCAATACTTTTGTTAACATCTTGGAAATTCTTATGAAAACAAGCATTAACAGATACTCTTTCCAGCATACAACACAACAAAATTCGCCAACCAAATGAGATGAGCAGAAGCACAACAAAACTCTTTCTAGCATACAGCACACCAAAACTCTTTCAATTCAGTAGAATGATTGTAAACTAGCCTTAAAACCTCCATGATATAATTCCTACATAATGTCACACATATAAATCAGATAAAAACTATAATGTAAAAGAAAATAGAGAATACTAAAATTGTTTTCTTTTTTAGGATTCCTAGGAAGAAGAAAGAAAAAATGATACGTACACGTGCGCCCCCCCCCCCCCCCCCCCCCCACACACACACACACATATATATAAAGTAGATTCCACCGTTAAACCTATAACTCTAAAAAAAATAAGTGATACATCAGCACATGGAAAATACAAAATAGCACAACCAATAAAATTATAAAAACGAAACTATAAAACTTAATTACCTTATTCAAATTTCTCAATCTCATCCACACTCTCTTCAACATTGATCAATATTGATGAAGTTCGCAACCAATATTATGCACAAATAAGAGCTTCCACTATTCTAAGAGTCAGGGAACTATGAAAAAGCGTCAAGAACATGACCACTTATGATAAAAACTAATTCAGAAGCAATTGTAGAAATAGGCATTGCCAACACATCTCTTGCCACTTGAGATATCCACACTTGTTTTTTCCTCTTGGTGCCTTTTGTATCGACTTGTCATCACAAAACAAGGATCTTCCACAAAATCAACTTTCATCTCACTAGAATGTTAAGTCTTTGAAATTGATTTACTACTTGAGGATGAAGAATTATAAAGCAAACTATAATTAGTAAACAACATATCAAAAGCATCTTTCACTTTTTTACATATCCTAATGTCAATATTAAGTTCATAAATTTGACTAAAAGATAACTTCATGAAAGTTAGTTTATATCTCGGATCAAGAAAAACTGCCATAAACAACATCATATTCATTTTCTCAACTTCCCCCCAATACTTGTCAAATTTTGCTTTCATTTTCAAAGTCATCATACTCAAGTGTAGGTCTTCACTTCTTGACCACTCAATCAACAAGTATTAAATACCAAAAAATTGACTAAAAAATGAATTAAAAGTAACATATAAAGTACCAAAAAAGCACAAAGTAGCATCATAGAAAGTTTTCAAGAATTTAAACGCTGCACGAGCATTTTTCCAATCACTCTCATCAGGAACCCCACTTTTTTCCTTGAAATGATATAGAAAATGTGATTCTTGTTGTTGTTCCAACCATTCAAAAACCTTTTGAAATTTAAGTGCAACTTCTAGCATCATATAAGTTAAGTTCCACATAGTTGGAACATCTAAGCCTAAAAGGCACTTGGCATATATTTCCTCCTTTTCAGCACATTTTTTAAAATTTTCCAACCTTACCGGAGAAGCCCTCACATACTTCACCACATCACGAATCCGACCAATGGAGTCCTTACACTATTCCAAACTATCACTCACAACAAAGGTTTAAAATATGAGTACAACATCTCATATGAAGAAATCACCATTCAAGACACTTCCATTCCAATGTTTAATTCTTTTTGTAATATACTTTAAAGATATATCATTGGAAGTTGCATTATCATCTGTGATTGTGAAACTTTCTCAATACCCCATTCTAGTAAACATAACTCAAATAATTTCCCAATTGTTTCTCCTCTATGACTAGAAATCAGACAAAACTTTAAAATTCTTTTATGTAATTTCCAATTACTATCAATAAAGTGTATGGTGAGACACATATAATTAATGTTTCGCATAGATGTCCATGTGTCTGTTATGAGGCAAACTCTTTGAGATTCTTTACGTAAAAGATCCCTTATCTTTTTTTATCAGTATAATAAAGTGCCTTGCAATCTTTAGCTATTGTAAATCTTGAAGGAATTTTAAATTTCAGTTGCAATGAGGCAACAAAATCCTTAAAACCTTAATGTTTTACAAACTTAAAAGGCAATTCATCGACAATGACCATTCTAGCAAGTAAGGTTCTAGATACTTCATGATCAAAATTTTGTGCCACGCCTAAAACATTCAAAGTAGTAGTACCATCTTCTGCTATAGCTTGATAATGTGACAGAGTCTTTTGTTTCTTGCCCTTAACATTATAAGGATACTTACCACACCTATGCAAATGTTTCCACATTGTATTAGTACCATTATTACTATCACAAGCATAAGCTTTCCCACAATAATTAAATGTAGCATCTCATTTTCAAATTTCTCTTTTTCAATCAAAGTAAAATGTTCCCGCACAACTGAAGTTCTTTTAAGAGGTTTTTTACTTGAGTCATTCACCTTTTCCTTTGAAGTTGCAGATGAATCCTTGGGTTTATCTGCCATACTTGAAAGTTGACATATGCATCAAAAATAAGCAGCAAACATGTGATTCTAATTTCATATGAGCTAGTTGTTTTCTTCTACGCATATACATAGGATTTCACTATATCATTATCTTCGTACACCCAACATTTATACAACTATATTATAATATGACCATCATTTATCTACCAACCTTCAATCTGTCACCCATCTTTCTCTCTCTTTTCATATTTTTTTCTCTTCTATAATTATTTTCTTGTAGAGGGAAATTTAAGATAGAAAGTAGAGCAAAGAAGCCAAAGCACAAAAAATGGAAATTATGACTAAAGGGTACTGGAGTAGGAAAAGAGGATTCGAGAAGCTAAATAGGTCGGGTCGGGTCGGAGGCGAACAAATCTGGTCCAGATGGGTTCAAAATCAAAGGCTACGAATATACAAGTAGCTAAAAGAAAGCTTGGTACACACAAGAGGTAAAATAAGAAGCGTAAGGAGATTTCTTATGTTCTCCGCAAGATCAGGGATACTAGAGGAGGGGAGAAGAAGAAGTGAACCGTGTTTTTGCAAATTTTATTAGTCTATTAGTTAGAACCATGTTATGAATCTTTTTTTTTTTTTAAACTTTGTATTAGAGATGGTAGACTGAAAGCAATAATGTTGAAAAACTTAAGTGGGTTTAGGTGAAGAAAACTGATTTCATTTAGATTAATCAAAAAATTAATATAAGCCTTTTTTTTATAGTTTTTAAAGAAATTAAAAGAGAAGATAAACAATAAGAATTACACTATTACTCTAGCCTTTTGTCTTTTCAGTTTAAACTCAATAATCAGACAGAGGAATAAAAAAGGAAGACTGCATACCTTGCTTTATCAAAGCAGAGAACTTAGTTCTGTAAGTCAACCATAGTGAGAGAGAAGAAGAAAGAGATTGTGAATGTTTGAATGAGATAGAACCTAGAGTTTGAAGTGAATTATTACTTCTTTTTTTCCCAAATACCCATCATTGTATTGCCGAATTACATTAGGCTATGGCCTTTCTGGAATGTGGAGTACTGCTACTACGTTATATATAATTTTACACATTATAGTATAATTATTTATACATAAATTTATATTTAATAAATATAAAATATATAATTATAAATTTAACCAGGTTACTAGTTTGGGTCAAATTGCCCAACCCAACCCAACAGGTTCAAAAAAATTTCAACGCACCCCAACCCAATCTATTGTATCGGTTTGCGTTGAATCCACAGGTCAACCAGGTTCCATGCTCACCTCTAGGAGTATTAGCAACAATATGTAAAAAATTTATAGTAATATAAAAGGTGGTTCTTTGAATGAAAGTGTTTAAATCTTGGGTTGGTGGCCATGCATAACCTTATTTTAGCCATCATCTATCTTATAACACACAACATCATCTCCTCTTTTACTTTTTTTTTTCTTTCTCTTTTATCTCTTCTCTCTCATATGTCAATAACGTCATCTATCTTCTTTAATTTTTTCTCTCTCTCATCCTCTCATTTCTCCCACATTTTTCTACAATTTGATCTTTTATCTTCTCCACAATTTTATTTCTAGTGGTTAGAGAAAAACTATAGTGTCCAAAGAAATTTATCACCAAATCTCTTGGGCTAGGTTGCCCTTTAGGGTTTGCTATGTTTTGTACTGATGATTAACAAATAAAGAATGATTGCACATGAGTATACGTCATACTGAAAGCAATTTAAGTACTAATTTGTATGAAAGTTATCGGTTTAGCTCTTTGGAAAATCAAGTTGGTCAATACTTGGTTCTTTGAACTTCAGGGTATTTAAATGGAGTTATCTGCAAAGCTAACAAAAAAGGCTAGAGTCAGGTAGTGATTTAGAAGATTTAATTAAATGATTTCGAAAATGAGAAGTTAATAGTTAGTTTTTTTTTTTTTTGGGATTTCATAAATAGTATTATTATCACGATTTTACTTACTTGAGGATTTAATATCCAAATTGTAAAAAAAAAAAAAAAACCAAATGTGGTATAATTTTCTTAAAAGAGAAATTTAAGACTTAATACCAGTGTTTTACTAATAATACTTCGATTTCATCTACTCATTTTGATGTAATTCGTTATGATGTTTGTGGTCCATTTTCCTAATGACACAATGGGGGATCGGAATACTTTGTCATTTTTGTTGATGATTTTTCTCACTACACTTGGTTATATCTTATACACACTCGCTCTGAATTACCATAGAATTATCAAAACTTTGCTGCTATGGTTAAGACTCAATTTTCTTGTTCCATTCAAACTTTTTGTTCTAACAATGCCATGGAATATTTAGAATCTGGTTTTCTTGCTTTCTCCAAAGCCAATGTAATTTTCTTCATCACTCATGTCTTGACACTTCTAAATAAAATGGGTGTGTTGAACGCAAACATAGACATATCCTTGAAACTGTTAGTTCCTTAGTTATTTCTACCTCTTGTCATGAGTGTCTTTGGGGTGAAGCCGTTCTTACTGTTATCTACACCATTAATCGTATTCATTCCCCTGTCATTTAACATCAATCTCAATATAAACGCTTATATGGTACTCCTCCAAATTATACATTTTTTTAAAATATTTGGTTATGCCTACTTGTTCTCTTTCAACGCCATGAACACACCAATTAGAACCTCATGCTAGACTTTGTTATTTTCTAGGCTATGACATTGAACATAAAGGTTATAGATGTTGGGATCGTATAACTAACCAATTTCGTGTTTCTCGTAATGTTGTTTTTATAGTTGACTTATTTCTTGATGATAATGTTTTCGATAATGTAATTGAGCTCCCATAAGTTTCTTCTGACACTACTACGACTCAATCTGCAGAGTTTGTTCCTTCTAATGGTTCTAGTCTAGCTCTTTCTGAGTCTTTGGACTCAACTGTTCGTCGTTTTTCTTTCCAAGTAAGTAAACCACTTGCCCATCTTCGTGATTATCATTTTTTTTTTGCAATTGCCTCTTTATATGAAACTCAACCCTATCAGGAAGATAGTTTTGATCCTCTTTGGTAGCAAGCAATGAATGAAAAGCTTCATGCATTTGCTGAACATCATACCTAATAATTGTTTGATCTACCCTCCAGTAAAACTGCAATTAGCTGTAAGTAGGTCTATAAAATCAAAACTCGTTCTAATGGGTTTATAGAGCACTCTAAAGCCCGTCTGTTGCTAAAGGTCATGTTTAAGAATATAGTATTGACTACGAAGAAATATTTACTCTTGTTATTCATCTTATATAGGTTCGTAGCTTGCTTACTATCGCTGCAGATCGAAAATAAAATATATTTCAAATGGACATAAAAAATACCTTTCTCAATGATGATCTTAATGAAGAAGTTTACATGAAACCCCTTCTTAGTTATAATCACCCATATGATAATGTGTGTCTTATACAATGGGCTCTGTATGGTCTTAAACAAGTTCCACGTGCTTGGTTTGTAAAATTTAGCTCCATTATCAGCCGGTTAAATTTCACTTCAAGTCTCTATGACACAACCCTTTTTATCAAGAAAACTGAACAAGGTTAAATTTTTGTTTCCTCTTGTATGTTGATGATATATAGGGTATTTCTAAGCTCAAATCCTTTCTTAATCAAGAATTCAAAATAAAATATTTGGGTTCTCTTAGCTACTTTTTGGGTTTTGAAGTATCCTCTGATTCCATTGGTTATTATTTATATCGAGCTAAGTATGCTTATGATATTCTTACTTAAGCTGGTTTGATAGATAACAAGGTTTCCTCTACTCCTCTTAAGGCTAATGTCAAGTTTACTTCTACTAATGGTCAACATTTTAGTGATCCTACACTTTATCATCAGTTGGTTGGGAGCTTGGTTTATCTCATTGTGACTCGTCCTGATCTTGCTCATGTTGTTCATAGTGTTAGTCAGTTTATGTCTACACCTTGTGCCACTCATTTTGCTGTTATTCTTCGCATCATTTGGAATGTAAAAGGTACTTTGTTTCATGGGTTGCATTTCTCTGCACAGTCTTCTCTTGAGTTACATGCCTATTCTGATGTTGATTTGGCTGTGGATCCCACTGATCGACACTTTACAACTGGTTTCTATTTCTTCTTGGGTGACTCACTTATTTTTCGGCATAGCAAGAAACAAACTCTTACTTCTAGATCAAGTACAGAGTCAGAATATTGAGCCATTATTGATACTAAACTTTTCTGGCTTCGTTGGTTACTCCAGAATATGGGTGTTACACATTCTGCTGTTATTATTATTTATGACAATAATCAGAGTGTCATGGCTATTGTTCATAATGGTGTTTTTCATGAATAGGCTAATCACATTGAAAATGATTGTCATTTTGTCCATCTACATATCAACTATGGTACCATATGCCTTGTTTCTATTCGCTTTGTTGCTCAAATTCCTGATATCTGCACTAAAGCTCAGTTACCTGGCTGTTTTCATGAGTTAGTTGGCAAACTCAAGTTGGCCTGTTTACTACCTTGAGTTTGAACGAGGGAGTTAGAATATATTATGTTGCTTGTCCAATTAGGTTTTGATTACTTGCCTAATTTATACTTGCCATATATGGCTCTCTGTACCACTATATATACTGCAATATATTTGTAAATCAACACATACTCAATACAATTCTTCTATTCAAAAACCTTATTTCTTTTTTAGTTTTATATCAATTAAATGAAGAGAATGAGTACAAAATGAGAAGATAAAAAAGAATATGTTAAAAATATTCGTATGGGACAGTGAATGAGTGCTTGCAAGTTGTACCACATTTGATCATTTTTTTACAATTTGGATACTAACCCCATTGCAAAGTTATATTTTTTACCCTAATTTCTTAAGAATCCTAATCGTGCCCTACAAATGTAAAATTACAAGCAAAATTGTTTAGTTTAACAAATACCTTCGCAAAATCAATAAATTTATTTATTTTAACTATTATTTTGTTAATTTAGAATGAGATTTAAAGTATCAATGACATCAGCAAATAAAGACAGTTATAATTGTTTATTATATATATATATATTAAAAGATATGTGATTATTATTATTATTATTATTATTATTATTGTATTTTAATTATTAATAATATTTTCCATCAAAAAATTTTGTTAATGAAATTATAAGTAATTTCTAGTATAAGGAATAAAAAAAGGATCCAAGAACATCAAGTTAAGCGAAAATCTTTCCGCACATTTTTGGAGCCAAAACGCTTGACTCGCACAGGGGTAGAGAAAAAGAGATGGGGAAGAATTTTTTTGATTAAATATGTTTAGAGATTTATTTTGTTAAATTTGATCCTGATTTATTTCCGTTATGTGTGGTTTTACAGAGCCCAAATTATTAACTCACAATTACACCTCTATACATGATTATCTACAAAATTTGGAAATAAATGAACAATCAAATATCTATAAAATTACAAATTTGAGAAGAAAAAATACGAGTTCATATCCCAGTTTACAATTTTTCATGTGTGTACTTGAAAGTTCCTATGAACAACTAAAAACAACTCTCATTTTTTCCTTTATGCACGGTTTTACCGAAATAAAATTATTAACCCATAAGTAGACCTCCACACATGATATATAGTGTTATTTAAAAATAAATAAAAATTATTATATGGATAATTATAATTAGTTATCAAATTATTAAAATCATCATTTAATATTTTATGGTAAAATATATTCATGCAAGAATTACAACGCGTAGAGTTGTACTTGTAAGTTAATAAATTACAATTGATATTTGTTCTTCAGCAGTCCATATGGACTTCCAAGTAGATGCATATGGAAAGTAGATTAAAAAAATATGGTAAAATACAAATTAAGATATGGAGAGTGTGTTTTCTTATATAATTTTCAATTTTATCCTTATTTGTTTTTGTTGAGATTTTACTTCTAAAATCCACCTATTCAAATTTTAGGCAAAAACACAACCATAACAGTTAAATAGAAAAAAAAACACATATATTATGAAGACAACAATTTAACGTGGTTCAATAACCTCTTTGCCTACGTCAACCAACAAACCCACAACTTTATTAATCTTCAATGACTACTTTAGGGAGAACAAAATTGATAAACCCTCACTACCTCACAACCCGAAATCTCTAATATACTCAAAACTCTCAACCTACCTCTAGTTGTAAATCCATCCGATTTATAATATATATTGGAATTATGAGTATGCCTCAAACTTTCTATAGTACTCCCTTTATATAGATGGTATTTTCCTAATACTACTAGGAAAATAATAACAATATAATAAACTACTACTACAAATCCTAGTAAAACAAGCAACCATTCAAAAGGAAACTGCTACTATACTCCTACTAGAATAAGCAACTACAAAATAGGAAATAAAACTTTTCCTAAACTAATTTGAATTCTTCCAAGCGAGAATTTGAGCCAAAATCCTAACAATCTCCACCTTGGCTCACATTCTCCAACTCATCAATAAATCTAACTCTCTTCTTGTTGGTGCAATCCTCTATTTTGGTCCTTCCATGTCTCCTCCACCTAATTTTTCAATCCAAAACTTCTCATCCAACATATACAAGCCCTTCTTGTTCATAATAGCGTTCAACACTACATTTGATCCATTAAGAACTTCAATCTCTCCATTGTCTGTAGTCCATGTGTATCCCATCTTATCAAGCTCCCCCAAAGAAATGATATTTGTAGTGAGAGAGGAAGCAAACTTTAAATTCTCAAGTGTTTTCATGCTTCCATCATGGAGCGCCAACATTAAGCTTCATTCACCATAAATTACTTTGTATTTCCCATATGCGGTAGCAACTAGGACATGGGTAGGTTTCTTCATACAATTAAAGTATTTCTTATTGAATATGTAAATGAAGGACGCCGAATCAGGTAATACCATTGTAGGTACCACTCTTTTTCGCGTAAGACTCATGCATCCGACTTATTACCCAAGGCCACTCCCTTTAAAGAAGGTGGATATGGTGAGGGTGCAGATTATGATGACTAGGCATAAGGAAACAAGTGAAATCTACCAAGTCTAAGAAAATCCCTTTATAAGTAGTAAGGAGGCTCCCATGATGAGTGTGCTTTTTAATATATTAGACAATGGGTCATTTGTCACCCAAACACAAAGTAAGGATGACGGGTAAGGAGCCACCATTTGACCTTTAAGGGGGTAAAATCTCTTGTCATAGATCTATGTGAGAAATTCCAAGGCTTGGGAGATTTGGGGACAAAAGAGTGAGGATTTAAAGCTCTCTTTTACCTAGACAAAAGTCTAGCCCTTTGTGTTTCAAAGAAATTAATCTAAAATTTAATTTAAGTATTATTATCATACACTACTAATAAAGCCAAACAAACATTTTACAATTTATATTCAAACAAAATGAAACCAAATATCAATTTTAAAATAATGCAGTTAAAGTAAGCACGATAAAAGTAGTCATTTAAAATAAATGAATTATGAAACAAAGAAAATATTAATACTACCTATAAAGTATGGATGAGAAGAAAATTAAAGTGTGCACATTTAAACTAGGTGAATTAATTATGTAAGCTAAACTAGATGGATTGAGACTAAATAACTTTAAACTAGATGAGCTAAAAATAAAAATTAAGCTAAGTGGATTTAAACTAAACTATCTTAAAGATGAGATTCAAAATAACTAGTAACTAGTAACATTTAACATTTTTAATGGGCCAAAGGGGGCCCAAAATTAACAAAGACCAAGGGGGGACCAAACTTCTTCTTGAAGAATTAAAGTTCACATGTATTTAAGGGCAACTTAAAATAAAATATTTAACGTGGAGGACATAAAAATTCTTAAGGTACTAAACTAAAGGAAAGAACTTTAAAACTACCGTTAATCAATATAGCATTTTACGAAGAGAGACTACATTATGACTAGTAGCTAACTCAAGAAAGACACATAACTAGTGAAAATGAAATTGCTAATGAACTAGTAAGTTTATTAAGATGAAAATTTTTAAGTGAACTAAATTAATCTAGTCTATTTTCAAGGTGGTTTAAACACATCAATTACGCTAGCAATTTATTTTGCAAAAAGTAGAAGCTTATCCAAACTTATTTAGCTAAGGAAAATTTCTATGTGTTGGGATTATCTTCAGAGATCCTTGTGCTCTTGTGGACTTAATGAAGTTAGAAGAATGATCTGAATGAAGATTAGAAGACCAAAAAATAAAGGGTAGCCAAAAATGATGAAGAACTCTCTCTAGTTCTTCTTTTGTGTTTCACTCTTTGCTATTTTCTCACATTTATTGAACATTTTCTTCTCTTTTGTCATATTTCTCTCTTTGATCTCTCTATTCTTTTCTCTTTTCCTCTCTTTTCTCACTTCTTTCTTTCTCTCTAAACTTTCTTTGTTTTCTCTCTTTTTTGCATTACTTTACCTTAGTGTTGTGTTGGTGTCATGCTAGCAAAATGGGGGTATTTATAGAAGGAGTAAGGGCTGGCTAAGAGATCAGAAACAACAAAATAATGGTTGAAAAAAAGGTGAATGGATGGCCATATAGGGAGGGGGAAAATATTTTCAACTTTTGAGATGAAAATGTGTTTCACTTCTAGGGTGTAAATGTGGGCTAGAGAAGATAAGGTGTGGTAAACGAAGTGAAAAGTGAGAGGGAAAAGCCTTTTAGGTGACTGGCCATGGGGAAGAAAGAGGGGTTTCTTTGTGTGGAAAGAAGGTGGCATTTGGTACAAAGGAAGCTAAGGGAACCGAGGAAGGGTAGATGGGTTCAAAAATAAAAAAAGAAGAAGGAAAAATCCTCTTTATGGTTTACCACATAGAGAAGGGAGAGAGACAATGTTTTTGCTTTGTAAAAAGAAAGTTTAACTTGAGAAAAGTGAATTAATCAGAAGATGTCAAGTGGAGGGTGAAATTGAAAGTTCACTCTTAAAAATTAGAAGTCTTCTTGGGCTAGAAACTTGGGAAAAAATTATATGGGCTTAGGAAAAATCAATGGGCTTTAGCGGATTTGGGTTGGACCAAATTTTAAATTAAGACTTTGATATTGGTCTGGTTGAATCAAATAAGGCCCAATTGATTTAAACCTAAATTGAATTAAATGGATTGAACAAAATGGGCTTATAATTGGTCCTACTCTCCAATTAAATTTAAGCTTCCACATTTACCAAGTTCGAGCGTACTAGAATCAAAGATTCATCATAGGAAGAATATTGTACTGTATATTGTACAAATTAGATATTTGTGCTATTACTGTTTTGATACTAAGGCTTCTTGGTTGATTTGTAAATAATATTTTCTAACTGTTTTAAATGCTTTAATTTTCAGGGACCTTTCTACCCACTGGGAGATACTATTGCTGGAAATTACTCCACGTTTTCCAATGAATTAGGATTTCAAAAGCAAACATTTAAGATAGAATGAAATTTTTTTGTTCAACCCAAAAGATGTTTTAATATATTTTAAACATTATGTAAGATTTTATCTTTTCAATTGTACGTACTTGTTTTTGGATGAATGAAATGATTTCTTGATATAATGTTTGTGTACTCAATTATTTATTATGATATTTTGTTGATATTATGATTCATTATGCATTAAGCATTAAATTTTGGGAGGAAAAAGGCAAAATGGTTTATACTGATGGAAAAACTGTCTTTGCAGGTTTTTAAATTTGTGAAGTTGTGAAAGTTGTATTTGATCCACGAAAGTTTTATTTCTTATTGTAATTTTTGATAATTTATTTAACATACATACGTGACGTGGGGAAAGGGAAGAGAAAATATTTGATCTATGATTGTTATATTAAAATTGTACTCAACTATGTTATTGTTTTCAACAAGAGCATTATTATATGACATATATAAAATATTAAAATTTTGGAAATAGAATAATATTATTTATTTTCAAGTATTTGGTGTGTGCTATATAAATATATTTAGTAAAATTCATAAATGAAATTGAAATAGATTTCAAAATTAAAGTAAAAGCTGAAAACAATTGCAAACCACTGTGTATCCAAACAATTTTCTAGTTTCAAAACAGTTTTCAAAATAAATTATCCAAACCATTATTCACTATTTTCTTTTCTTGAATTTTTTTTTTCGGGCTACAGTTATCCATACATATTTTCTTAAAAAAACAATAGAAAAGTGTTTTCTATTTTTATTTTCGAAAGCAATCTTCAAAAACTGAAAATTGAATAATGTTTTCAAACATGCCCTAATATTTGTATTTTTCATTGTCTTTGTAACCAAAAATAATTTCATATCAACAACTAGATGGAAAAGACAAATATACAATTTTCATTTATATAACAGATATTTTTTTTAAAAAATAAAGAAAATTAAGTAATTGGATGAATAATTAACTGTAGAGATTGACATCAAGAGGGCCAACCACATCTTGACTATTGAATCCAGACCTATATGTAGAATTTTGGTCTCTTTCATATGTTTCCCTTTGAAGCCTAAATTTATTTTACTTTACACTTCGATGGAGTAAAGTATAACCGATAAAAGACAGTAAAATTTTATGTAAAAGTCGGTTTGACTTGGGACAAAAGGAAAGAAACAAGAACCCAATCAAAGACAAAAAGAGGCTGGGCCATTAGGAGAATAGCAAGGTAATTCAAGGTTTATTTTTGGCAAAAGTTTAGGTTGGGCCATGGCTTATACGTACCTATATGCAGAGGCTTCACCTTTGTATATATAGTTAGGGATATCCAGTCGGTTAAAAGTTTTAATTAATTATTTTTTAATAATTTTTAACCGTTCGATGAAATTAACTTAAATATTTTAATATCAGCCGATCAAAATCAATTCGATCGGTTACGATTGGTTAATCGATTAATCGAAATTGCTTATATACTTAGTTTTTTTAGTGTATTATATAGTATATGTCATATATTATGCATTTGGTTTTTTTATATTTAACATATATTTAGGTTTTCTAAGTTTATTATATATAACATATTATTCGGTTAGACAGTTGAAACGGTTAAAAATATTTCTAATTGCCAACCAATTAATTTACTGATATAAATCATGGTTAGTCAAAATAATGCCTATTTAATTGATTAATTGAACAACTTTACTTAGATGATTAAAAGCTGTTTTGTTAGTTGATTGTAAACTATTAATGAAAAAACACACAACAAATATTTTTGGGAGGAACTCTGACGAATATATTTTGATTATATCAATTTTTTGTGTGGATGTGGTCAATATATATATATATATTTGTTAATATAAGAATCATGCAACTGTGTGGGCAACGAAAAAACTCTTTCTTCTTTTCGTTTAAGAGAAAAAAAAAAACCAAACAAGCAGTACTCTAAAATGTTTTGTCAAACTGATGAAATGTGGACTTTTACAATATTCGGTAGTAGATCAACGAAAATTTCCCTACTTGCGTGAATATCTTGCGGTGGTGTTTTTATCACGTGTGCATATAAGAAAGATCTCTCTTTTTTGTGGTTTTTGAATAAATTTTTTACTAAGAGAAAAAAGCTTTTCGGTAAATTTTAATCATTAGCGGAATTCTTATGTAAATACCAATCAATATTACATGTTATGATAATTCAAGGTTTATATAAAAATTTCTCATGCATTTGATATTGATGTAAAAACCAGAAACATAATTTTAAATCTGATGTTTTAAGAAGCGTTTTATAAATCATAAATCGAAACTATTATCAAATTAAAAGTTACTTAAAATTGAAATTTAAAATATTATAAAAATAGTTAAAAAATATATCCATAATAAATTAATGTGGGCCGACACTTAAGTTTAAAGTTCAACGTTTGCATCATTGGCAAAATGAAATGAAAGCAAAAGATTTGTTTTGAAAATTTAAAGTTGTATTTTTCATGTTTTGCTCTTTGGTATTATAGTGGCTTGATGGAGAATATAACTAACTTGATACTGAGAAGTACTCTTCAATCGTAGACAAATCTGATAAAGGTTATGCAAAAATGTGCACCGATCGATAAGTTTTACCATTTATTTTAAATCAAAATGCGGTTGAATTTAATTGAATAAAGATGAAAATATTCGGTGGGTGTCTTTATTGCGTAGATTTTACTACTTGGACTACTTTGAAGATTTGTAGACTTATGGTGGGCTCTTGACCAGTACAAAAATTTTAGGTCATTATTGGTCGCTTTCAAAGAGTATTAATTTCCTTTTTAAGTTTTAGTTTGGTACATTAATTTATTAAGAGATAAAATTATGTGTAGTGTTGAAATAATTTTATAAATTAAAAATATATAAGATATTTTTATGTTTATTTTTATATAAATATAAAATTAAATTAAATTATCAAAATTACCTTTGGCTCATTCAGGCTCAATGCAGCATAATAATTGAGAAAGGGAAAAGGGCAAGAAAAAGGGGCAAAAAGGGGAAAGAAAAAGGGGAAATTTGATGAAGTGTGGAACAGTAGGAGTATTTAGTGGTGGGGTCGGTATGTGTCAGGTTAATCTAATAATTCAACCAAACCCATTCATACTAGGTTAGAAAAATCTCAACCCACCCCAACACATGAACCAGCCAACTCCAACTCAACCCAACCTGTTCTAATCGGGTTGGGCCACTGGGTTGATATTTTTTTTACTAAAAAATTAAATCATACATATTACATAACAAAAATATATTCTATTAAATTCAAAACCAAATCCATACATATTACAAGTAAAATTTGTGTGCATCAGCTTTATGTAAGCTAATGTTCAATTTTATATAAACTAATATTCATTACTTTTGTTAACATCTTGGAAATTCTTATGAAAACATGCATTAACAGATACTCTTTCCCGTATACAACACACCAAAATTCGCCAACCAAATAAGATGAGCAGAAGTACAACAAAACTCTTTCTAGCATACAGCACACCAAAACTCTTTCAATTTTGTAGAATGATTGTAAACCAGCCTTAAAACCTCCATGATCTAATTCCTACATAATGCCAAACATATGCATCAGATAAAAACCATAAAGTAAAAGAAAATAGAGAAACTAATTTTTTTTTTAAGGATTCCTAGGAAGAAGAAAGAAAAAATGACACACACACACATATATATATATACATATACATATATATAAATCCAAACTAACTTACCAAAATATGGAGGTATTCCATCAATCTTTAGGGAAAGTAGATTGCATCGTTAAACCTAAAACTCTAGAAAAAAATAAGTGATATATCAGTACATGGAAAATAAAAAATAGTGCAACCAATAAAATTATAAAAATGAAACTATAAAACTTAATTACCTGATTCAAACTGCTCAATGTCATCCAAACTCTCTTCAACATGGATCAGTATTGATGAAGTTCGCAACCAATCTTATGCACAAATAAGAGCTTCCACTATTCTAGGAGTAAAGGAACTAAGAAAAAGCATCAAGAACACGACCACTCCTGCTAAAAACTAATTCAGAAGTAATTTTAGAAATTGGCATTGCCAACACATCTCTGCCACTTAAGATATCCACACATGTTTCTTCCTCTTGGTGCCTTCTGTATCGATTTGTCATCACAAAAAGAGGATCTTCCACAAAATCAACTTCCATCTCACTAGAATGTTGAGTCATTGAAATTGATTTACTACTTGAGGATGAAGAATTATAAAGCAAGCTATAATTATCAAACAGCATATCCAAAGCATCTTTCACTTTTTTTACACATCCCAATGGCAACATTAAGTTCATAAATTTGACTAAAAGAAAACTTCACAGAAGTTAGCTTATATCTAGGATCAAGAAAAACTATCATAAACAACATCATATTCATTTTCCCAACTTTCCCCAAATACTTGTCAAATTTCGCTTTCTTCTTCAAAGCCATCATACTCATGTGCGGGTCTTCACTTCTTGACCACTCAATCAACAGGTATTCAATACCAATAATTTGACTAAAGAATGAATTAAAAGTAACATATAAAGTACCAGAAAAATGCACAGTAGCATCATAGAAAATTTTAAAGAATTTAAACAATGCACAAGCATTTTTCCAATCATTCTCATCGGGAATCCCACTTTTGTCCTTGAGATAATATAGAAAATGTGATTCTTGTTGTTCTTCTAACTGTTCAAAAGCCTTTTGAAATTTAAGTGCAACTTCTATCATTATATAAGTTGAGTTCCACATAGTTGGAACATCAAGGCATGCAAGACACTTGGTTGATATTTCCTCATCCTCTGCACATTTTTTAAAATTTTCCAACCTCGTCGGAGAAGCCCTCACATACTTCACCGCATCAAGAATCTGACCAGTAGAGTCCTTACAATATTCCAGATCATCACTCACAACAAGATTTAAAGTATGAGCACAACATCTCATATGGCGAAAATCACCATTCAAGACACTTCCATTCCTATTATTAATTATTTTTGTAATATACTTTAAAGATTTATCATTGCAAGTTGCATTATCAACCGTGATTGTGAACACTTTCTCAATACCCCATTCTAGCAAACATAACTCAAATTATTTCCCAATTGCTTTTCCTCAATGAGTAGAAATTGAACAAAAATTTAAAATTATTTTATGTAATTTCCAATTACTATCAATAAAGTGCATGGTGAGACACATATAATTATTGTTTTGCACATAAGTCCATGGGTCTGTTGTGAGGCAAATTCTTTGAGATTATTTACCTAAATGATCTCTTATCTTTTTTTTCCTCAGCATAATAAAGTGCCATGTAATCTCTAGCTATCGTAAATCTTGAAGGAATTTTAAATTTCGGGTTCAATGTGGCAACAAGATCCTTAAAACCTTTTTATTCTACAAACTTAAAAGCTAATTCATCAACAATGACCATTCTAGCAAGTAGGGTTCTAGATACTGCATGATCAAAATTTTTTGCCACACCTGAAACATTCAAAGTAGAAGTACCATCTTCTACCATAGCTTGATAATCCGACAAAGTCTTTTGTTTCTTGCCCTTAACATTATAAGGATACTTACCACACCTACTCAAATGTTTCCACATTGTACTAGTACCATTATTACTATCACAAACATAAGTTTGCCCACAATAATTAAATGTAGTCCCCTCATTTTCAGCTTTCTCTTTTTTAATCAAAGTAAAATGGTCCTACACATCTGAAGTTCTTTTAGGAGGTTTTTTGCTTGAGTCACTCACCTTTTCCTTTGAAGTTGCATTTTTTTTAAAGTTGAAGATGAATCCTTGGGGTTATCTACCATACTTGACAGTTGACAAATGTATCAAAAATAAGCAACAGACATGATATTCTGATTTCACATGAGCTTGTGGTTTTCTTGTGCACACATACATATGATTTCACTATATGATTTCACATATGACATCCAACATTTATACAACTATATTATAATTAAACCATTATTTATTAGTCAACCTTCAATCTGTCCCCCATCTCTCTCTCTCTCTCTCTCTCTCTCTCTCTCTCTTTTCATATTTTTTTCTCTTCTATAATTATTTTCTTGTAGAGGGAAATTAAAAAGAGAAAGCAGAGAAAAAAAGACAAAGCACAAACAATGTAAATGATGACTAAAGGGTACTGGAGGAGGAAAATAGGATACAAGAAGCTAAATAGGTCGGGTCAGGTCGGAGGCGTACGAATCTGGTCCAGATGGGTTCAAAATCAAGGGCTACGAATCTGCAAGTAGCTAAAAGAAAGCTTGGTACACACAAGAGGGAAAATAAGAAGTGTGAAGAGATGTCTAATGTTCTCCGCAAGAACAGGGCTACTAGAGGAGGGGAGAAGAAGAAGTGAACCATGTTTTTGCAAATTTGATTGGTCTGTTAGTAAGAACCATGTTATGAATCTTTTTGTTACTTTGTATTAGAGATGGTGGACTAAAAGTAATAATGTTTAAATAATTAAGTGGGTTTGGGTGAAGAAAACCAATTTCATTCAGATTAATCAAAAGATTAATAAAAACCATTTTTTTAGTTTTCAAAGAAAGAAAAAGAGAAGATATAAAATAAGAATTACACTATTATTCCAGCATTTTGCTTTTTCAGTTCAAGCTTGATAATCAGACGGAGGAATTAAGAAGGAAGAGCACATACCTTGCTTTGTCAAAGTAGGGAGCTCAGCTCTGTAAGTCAGCCGTAATGACGACAAAGCAAGGAGCTCAGCTCTGTAAGTCAACTGCAATGAGAGAGAAGAAGAAATAGATTGTGAATGTCTAAATGAGATATAGCCTAGTGTTTTAAGTGAATTATAACTTCTTTTTTCCCAAATACCCATCATTGTAGTACCGAATTACATCAGGCTATGACCTGTTTAGACTTTGGAGTACTGCTACTACACTATATATAATTTTACATATTATACTATAATTATTTATACACAATTTTATATTTAATAAATATAAAATATAAAATAATATATTTAACTGTGTTACTGGTTTGAATCGAGTTGAAAATTTTGAACCCATAACCCGACCCAACGGGTTCAAAAAAATTTCAACCAAACCCAATCCATTGTATCGATTTGGGTCGGGTTCACGGGTCAATCGGGTTCCATGCTCACCCCTAGGAGTATTAGCAGTAGTATGTAAAACATTTCTAGCAGCATAAAACGTGATTATTTTCATGAAAGTGTGCAAATCTTAGGTTGATGGCCATGCATAACATTATTCTAGCCATCATCTATCTTCTAAGACACAACATCATCTCTCCTTCACTTTTTTTTCTCTCTCCTCTCATCTCTCATCTGTTGACAACATCATCTATCTTCTTTAATTTTTCCCTTTCTCATCGTCTCATTTCTCCCACATTTTCCTGCAACTTGATCTTTTCTCTTCTCCACAATTTTATTTCTAGTAGTTAGAGAAAAACTATAGTGTGCAAAGAAATTTCTCACTAAATCTCTTGAGCTAGGTTGCTCTTTAGGGTTTACTATGTTTTGTACTGATGATTTACAAATTCATTGAACTTCAGAGTATTAAAATGGAGTTATCTGCAAAGCTAACAAAGAAGGCTAGAGTCAGGTAGTGATTTAGAAGACTTAATTAAATGATTTGGAAAATGAGAAGTTAATGGTTAGTTTTTTTTTTTTTTTCATTAATAGTATTATTACCAAGATTTTACTTACTTGAGGATTTAATATCCAAATTGTAAGAAAAAAATACCAAGTGTGGTATAATTTGCTTAAATGAGAAATTTAAGACTTAATACCAGTGTTTTACTAATAGTACTTTGATTTCATCTGCTTATTTTGATGTAATTCATTATGCTGTTTACGGTCCCTTTTTCCTAATGCCACTATGGGGGATCTAAATACTTTTCCATTTTTGTTTTAAATATTTCTCATTACACTTTGTATCTTATGCACACTTGCTTTGAATTACCATAGAATCATCAAAACATTTCTTCTATGGTTCAGACTCACTTTTCTTGTTCCATTTAAACTTTATACTGATAATGACATGGATTCATGTCCCAACACTTCTCAATAAAATGGGCGTGTTGAATGCAAATATAGAGAGATCATTGAAACTATTCATTATTTAGTTAATTCTACCTCTTCTCCTGAATGTTTTTGAGGTGAAGCCGCTCTTACTACTATCAACACCATTAATCGTATTCCTTATCTTGTCATTTAACATCAATCCCAATATAAACGTTTGTATGGTACTCCATATTATACATTTTTTAAATGTATTTGGTTTTGCTTATTTTTTCTCCTTCAACCCCTTGAACACAGCAAGTTAGAACCTTGTGCTAAACTTTGTTATTTTCTAGGCTATGGCATTGAACATAAAGGTTATAGATGTTGGGATCCTATAACTAACCAATTTCATGTTTCTCGTAATGTTGTTTTTTCAGTTGACTTATTTCATGATGATAATGTTTTCGAAAATGTAATTGAGCACCCATAAGTTTCTTCTGACACTACTACGATTCAATCTGCAGAGTCTGTTACTTCTTATGGTTCTAGTCCAGCTCTTTCCGAGTCTTTGGACTCGACTGTTCACTGTTTTTCTTGCCGGGTAAGTAAACCACCTGTACATCTTCGTGATTATCATTGTTTTTTTTTTTTTTTTTTTGGTTTTGGCAATTGCTGCTTTAGATGAACCTCAACCCTATCGGGAAGCTAGTTCTAATCCTCCTTGGTAGCAAGCAATGAATGACATGCTTCAAGCATTTTCTAAAACTCATACCTGGGACTTGTTTAATCTACCCTCTAGTAAAACTACAATTGGCTGTAAGTGGGTCTATAAAATAAAAACTCGTTTTAATGGGTCTGTGGAGCAATATAAAGCTCGTCTTGATGCTAAAGGTTATGTTTAAGAATATGGTATTGACAATGAAGAAACATTTGCTCTTGTTACTCGTCTTATATATGTTCTTAGTTTGCTTACTATTGCTGCAGTACAAAAATAAAATCTATTTCAAATGGACATAAAAAAATATCTTTCTCAATGATGATCTTGATGAAGAAGTTTACATGCAATCCCCTCTTGGTTATGATCATCCACTTGATAAAGTGTGTCATATACGATGAGATCTGTATGGTCTTAAACAAGTTCCATGTGCTTGTTTTGCAAAATTTAGCTCCATTATCAGCCGGTTTGGTTTCGCTTCAAGCCACTATGACACAACCCTTTTTATCAAGAAAACTTAATGAGGTTACATTTTTTTCCCTCCTGTATGTTGATGATATATAGGGTATTTCTAAGCTCAAATCCTTTCTCAATCAAAAATTCGGAATGCACGATTTGGGTTTTCTTTGCTACTTTTTGAAATATCCTCTGATTCCATTGGATATTATTTATCTCAAGCTAAGTATGCTTATGATATTCTTACTCGAGCTAGTTTCATAGATAATAAGGTTGCCTCTACTTCTCTGGAGGCTAATTTCAAGTTCACTTCTATAGATGATCAACCTTTTAGTGATCCTACACTTTATTATTAGTTGGTTGGGAGCTTGGTTTATCTCACTGTGACTCATCCTGATCTTGCTCATATTGTTCATATTTTTAGTCAGTTTATGTCTACACCTCGTGCCACTCATTTTGTTGCTATTCTTTGCATCATTCAGTATGTAAAAGGTACTTCGTTTCATAGGTTGTATTTCTCCACAAAGTCTTCTTTTGAGTTATATGCCTACTCTGATGTTGATTGGGCTATGAATCCTACTGATCTGCGCTCTATCACTGGCTTTTATTTCTTCTTGGGTGACTCATTTATTTTTCATCATAGCAAGAAACAAACTCTTACTTCTAGATCAAGTACAGAGTCAGAATATTGAGCCATTGTTGATACTAAACTTTTCTGGCTTCGTTGGTTAATCCAAGATATGGGTGTTACACATTCTGCTCTCACTGTTATTTATTGCGATAATAGGAGTGTCATGGCTATTGTTCATAATGGTGTTTTTCATGAACAAACCAACCACATTGAGAATGATTGTCATTTTGTTCATCTACATCTCGACCGTGGTACCATTTGCTTTGTTTTTGTTCACTTTGCTACTCAGATTCCTGATATCCTCGCTAAAGCTCAGTTATTTGGCCATTTTCATGAGTTAGTTGGCAAGCTCAAGTTGGTCTGTTTACTACCTTGAGTTTGAAGGGCGGGTGGTAGAATATATTATGTTGCTTGTCCAATTAGGTTTTGATTACTTGTCTAATTTATACTTGCCATATATGGCTCTCTGTACCACTATATATATTGCATTATATTTGTAAATCAACACATACTCAATACAATTCTTCCATTCAAAAGCCCTATTTCTTTTTTACTTTTCTATCAGTCAAACGAAGAATATGAGTACAAAATGAGAAGATAAAAAGAATATATTAAAAATATTTATATGGGAGGGTGAGTGAGTGCTTGCAAGTTGTACCACATTCCATCATTTGTTTACAATTTGGATTTTAACCCCATTGTAAAGTTATATTTTTCTACCCTAATTTCTTAAGAATCCTAATCGTGCCCTACAAAGGTAAAATTACAAGCAAAATTGTTTAATTTAACTAATACTTTTGCAAAATCAATAAATTTATTTTATTTTTAACCATTATTTTGTTAATTTATAATGAGATTTAAAGTATCAATTACTTTAGCAAATAAAGACAATTATTATTATTGATTATATATATGAAAAAATGTGTGATTAATATTATTATTATTGTTATTGTATTTTAATTGTTAATAATATTTTCCGTAAAAAAAAACTATTAATGAAATTATAAGCAATTTCTAGTATACGAGTTCATATCCTAGTTTACAATTTTTCATGTGTATACTTGAAAGTTCATATGGACAACTGAAAAACAACTCTCATTTTTTCCGTTATGCACGGTTTTTTCGAAACCCATAAGTAGGCCTCCACACATGATATATAGTGTTATTTAAAAATAAATAAATATTATTATATGGATAACTATAATTAGTTATCAAATTATTAAAAACTTCATTTCATATTTTATGGAAAAATATGTTAATGCAAGAATTACAATGTGTAGAGTTGTACTTGTAAGTTAATAAATTACAATTGATAATTGTTCTTCAGCAGTCCATATGGACTTCCAAGTAGATGCATATGGAAAGTAGATAAAACAATATGGTAAAATAAAAATTAATAAATGAAGAGTATGTTTTCTTATATAATTTTCAATTTTATCCTTATTTGTTTTTGTTGGGATTTTACTTTAAAAATCCACCTACTCAAATTTTAGGCAAAACAAACAAACATCATGAACACAACAATTTAATGTGGTTCAACAGCCTCTTTCCCTACGTCCACCAATAAACCCACAAATTTATTAATCTTCAATGATGACTTTAGGAAGAATAAAGTTTATAAACCCTCAGTACCCAAAATCCCTAATACACTTAAAGCTCTCAACCTAGCTCTAGTTATAAGTCCATCTGATTTACTATATGTATTGGAATTATGAGTATGCCTCAAACCTTCTATAGTACTCCCTTTATATAGATGATATTTTCCAAATACTACTCGGAAAAGAACAACAACAATATACTAAACTATTACTACAACTCTTAGTAGAACAAGCAACCATTCAATAGGAAACTACTACTATACTTCTACTAGAACAAGCAACTACAAAACAAGAAATTAAATTTTTCCTAAACTAATTTATTCTTCCATGCAAGGATTTGAGCCAAAATCCTAACAATCTCTACCTTGGCTCAAATTCTCCACCTCATCAACAAATCTAACTCTCTTCTTAGTTGGTGCAATCCTTTCTTTTGGTCCTTCCATGTCTCCTCCACTTATTTTTTAATCCAGACGTTCTCATCCAACATATACAAGCCCTTCTTATTCATAATAGCGTTTAACACTACATTTGATCCATTAAGAACTTGCATCTCTCCATTGTCCGTAGTCCATATGTATCTCATCTTATCAAGCTCTCCCAAAGAGATTATATTTTTAGTGAGAGTGGAAGCAAACTTTACATTCTCAAGTGTTTTCACGCTTTTATCATGGAGCTTCAACCTTAAGCTTCATTCACCATCAATTACTTTGTGTTTACCACATGCGGTAGTAACTATGACATTGGTAGGTTTCTTCATACAATCAAAGTATTTCTTATTGAATATGTGAATGAAGGACGCCGAATCAAGTAGCACCATTGAAGGTACCACTCTTTTCCACCTAAGACCCATGCATCCGACTCATTACCCAAAGCTACTCCCTTTAAAGAAGGTGGATATGGTGAGGGTGCAGATTATGATGACTAGGCATAAAGAAACGAGTGAAACCTACCAAGTCTAATACAAACCCTTTATAAGTAGTAAGAAGGCTCCCATGATGGGTGTGCTTTTTAATATGTTAGACAATTGGTCATTTGTCACCCAAGCACAATGCAAGGATGACGGGTAAGGAGCCGCCATTTGATCTTAAATAAGGTCAAATCACTTGTCATCGATCTATGTGAGAAATTCCAGGGCTCGGGAGATTTAGGGACAAAAGAGTGAGGATTTAAAGCTTTCTTTTACGTAGACAGAAGTCTAGCCTATTGTGTTTCAAGGAAATTAATTGAAAATTTAATTCAAGAATTATTATCATACACTACTAGTAAAGCCAAACAAACATTTTACAATTTATATTCAAACAAAACGACAACAAATATCAAGTTTTAAAATAATGTGGTAAAAGTAAGCGCGGTAAAAGTAAGCATTTAAAATAAATGAATTATTGAGCAAAGAAAATATTAATACTACCTGCAAATTATGGATGAGAAGAAAATTAAAGCATGCACATTTAAACTAGGTGGATTATTTATGTAAGCTAAACTAGATGGATTTAGACTAAAAAACTTTAAACTAGACGAGCTGAAAATAAAAATTAAGCTAAGTGGATTTAAACTAAACTACCTTAAAGATGAGATTCAAAATAACTAGTAACTGGTATCATTTTTAATGGGACAAAGGGGGGCCAAAATTAACAAAGACCAAGGCGGACCAAAATTCTTCTTAAAGAATTAAAGTTCACATGTATTTAAGAGCAACTTAAAATAAAACATCTAACTTGGAGGGCCTAAAAATTCTTAAGGTACTAAAAGAAAAGAACTTTAAAACTACCGTTAATTCAATATTGATTTAATGAGCAGATACTACATTATAACTAGTAGTTAACTAAAGAAAGACATATAACTAGTGAAAATGAAAATACTAATGAACTAGTAAGTATATTAAGATGAAATTTTTTAAGTGAACTAAATTAATCTAGTCTATTTTCAAGGTGGTTTAAACACATCAATCATGCTAGCAATTTATTTTACAAAAAGTAGAAGCTTATCCAACCTTAATTAGCTAAGAAAAATTTCTATGTGTTGGGATTATTCTCGGAGATCCTTGTGCTCTTGTGGACTTAGTGAATTTGGAAGAATGATTTGAATGAAGATTAGAAGACCAAAAAATAAAGGGTAGCCAAAAATGATGAAGAACTCTCACTAGTTCTTCTTTTGTGTTTCACTCTTTGCTCTTTTCTCACATTTATTGAACATTCTCTTCTCTTTTGTTATGTTTCTCTTTTTGATCTTCTTAATCTTCTCTCTTTTCTCACTTCTTTCTTTCTCTCTAAACTTTCTCTCTTTTTTCGCATGACTTTACCTTGGTGTTGTGTTGGTGTTGTGCTAGCAAAATGGAGGTATTTATAAGAGGAGTAAGGGCTGGCCAAGAGATTAAAAAAAGCAAAATAATGTTGAAAAGAAGATGAATGGCTGGCCATATTGGGAGGGGGAAAAGATTTTCAACTTTTGAGGTGAAAAATGTGTTTCACTTCTAAGGTGTAAATGTGTGGCTAGAGAAGATGAGGTGTGGTAAACCAAGTGAAAAGTTAGAGGGAAAAGCCTTTTAGTTGGCTGGCCATGGGGAAGAGGGAAGGCTTTCTTTATGTGGAGAGAAGGTGGCATTTGGTACAAAGGAAGGTAAGGGAACCTAGGAGGGGTAAATGGGTTCAAAAAGAAAAAAAGAAGAAAGAACAATCCTCTTTATGGCTGGCCACATAGAGGAGGGAGAGAGACAATGTTTTTGCTTTGTAAAAAAGAAAGTTTAACTTGAGAAAAGCGAGCCAATAAAAAAATATCAAGTGGAGGGTGAAATTGAAAGTTCACCCTTAAAAATTTTAAGTCTTCTTGGGCTGGAAATTTGGGGAAAATTTATATGGGCTTAGGAAAGATCAATGGGATTTAGTTGATTTGGCTTTGACCAAATTTTAAATTAAGACTTTGATCTTGGATTGGTTGAATCAAATAAGGCCCAATTGATTTAAACCCAAACTGAATTAAATGGATCGAACAAAAGGGGCTTGCAATTGGTCCTACTCTCCATTAAATTTAAGCTTTTACATTTACCAAGTTCAAGCGTACTAGAATCAAAGATTCATCATAGGAAAAATATTGTACTATATATTGTACAAATTAGATGCTTGTGCTATTACTATTTTGATACTAAGTCTTCTTAGTTGATTTGTAAATAATATTTTCTAACTGTTTTAAATGCTTTAATTTTCAGGGACCTTTCTACCCACTGGGAGATATTGTTGCTGGAAATTACTCCATGTTTTCTAGAGAATTAGGATTTCAAAAGCAAATATTGTTGCTGGAATTTTTTATATATTTTAATGTTGGTATTTGTCTAAGGATCAAATAAAAAAGGAGTTCAACATTAGGTCACCAGGTGTGTGTCGCACCTCAGGAGATCTGCGCCCAACAAGTGGAGCTCTTCAGACCTAGGTGTGTACCATGGCACAAGGAGGCTGCGCCACGACGCCCAGAAGGTGGAGGATGTGTGCCATGGCTTGAGCCATGGCCTGCCCTGTTCTGGGCCGCGACGCCAGGCACACTAATGCATGTTTGTTCTAGCCTTTTGAGATGGTGCGTGGTGCATGATCGAAGCGCACAGGACCACTTAGACTTGTTGAAGGGCTATGATTGATTGGTCCTCAAGATCCAAGGGTTGAGATTGACTTCAAGATAGGTTCAAGAAGTGGTGCACTATATAAAGGGTCACCTAGCTTCAATCTCAACAAGTGTGACATACAAGTGATCATCATATAAGAGAATTCAAGTGCAAGTGTGAGAGTGCAAAGACACAAAACATAAGAGAGGCACTAGAATAGAGGTTGGTTATTTAGAGAGAGAGTAGTATAGATTAGGGATTCAAGAGCCTTGTAAATGAAATTTTCTTGGGGAAAATTCTAGAGTAACTCAAGTCCTTATCACCTTCTTTCCTCTTCTTTCATTCTTCAAGAACTAGAGGTTTCTTGAAGAGTTGTTACTGTAACTCGTAAGAACTTATTGATTTAGTGTAGAGGGCTCGGAGGAGCTCATGGGGACGTAGGCACATTGCCGAACCTCGATAACAATTGTTGTGTTCTTTCTTTGATTGGTTTGTTTCTGTTCTTTACAAGTCATTCTAGACTTGGGTGTTTGGAAGATCACCACCCGGGCATCTCAAAGGTGATTTTTGACTGTGGTATCAGAGCTTTGGATAGTGGCATTAGAGCTAAGGTTGGCGGGTATCGAAGCAAGACAACAAGAATCAAAGATCAACTTCTTGGGTGATTCATGAACGGAGTAGAGATCAAGATTTGATCGTATTCTTGAGGTCCAAGAACGGAGTAGAGATTAATCTTTGATCGTGCTCTTGAGTTTTAGAAAAAGTTAGAAAGCAATTGTGGGTGCTGCATAAATCTGGGATTTTCTCCGCAAGATGGGTTCGAACTTCATTGTTGCGAAATTTGATGGAAAGGGAGATTTTGCCCTTTGGAAGCGAAAGATCAAGGTTGTTCTTATGCAACAGAAGGTGGACTTGGCTATTGGAGAAGATGACGCTTTTTCAGCAAGTATCACGGAAGTCCAGCGGATTGAGATGAAGAAGATGGCGTATAACACCATCTTTTTGCACATGTCGGATAGTGTCACAAGGGAGTACGGAGACTCGGAAGATCCAGCTGTCATATGGAAGAAACTAGATGAGTTGTTTCTTACCAAAACTCTCCTTAATAAGATTTATCTTCTTAAACGAATCTTTTCTTTTAAAATGGATCCTAATAAAGAGTTGTAAGATAATCTTGATGTGTTTAATAAACTAGTTCAAGATTTGGCTAGTTGTAGTATAACATTCCCAGATGAACAATTGGTTGTTATGTTATTGAATTCTTTTCCTGGTTATTTTGAAAGTTAATTAATGCTATTGAATATAGAATAGGTACATTAACCAAGGAAATTGTGATCAATGCTATAAGGGCTCATGATTTCAAAGCCAAGATGAGGGAAACATCAAGTGGAGAAGGGTTGTTCGTTAGAGGAAGGCCAGCAACTCGAAATGGTAGTAGCATCCATAGCAACTACCGAGAGAAATTAAAGGGTAGAGGGCAGAGCCATGGGAGATCGCAATCCAAACCGAGGTTTGGAGGGAAGTGATGCTGCTACTACAACAAGAAGGGTCATTTAAAGAAAGATTGCAAGAAGAAGTTGTGGGATGAGAGAGGAAAAAGCCATACCAACAATGGAGAGGCTTCGGTTGTCAAAGGAGAATAGCAAGAAGATGTTCTTGTTGTGTGCTCAAATGTGAGCAGGAGGCAAGGCAACGAGAAATGGATCTTGGATTCTGAGTAAACTTATCACATGTGCCCTCACAGGGATTGATTCAAGAATTTCAAGGAAACCAATGATGGAAAGGTTTTCTTGGGGAATGATACTTCGTGCTAATAGGAGACATCCAATTAAGGATGTTTGATGGAGTCACAAAGCTACTGCAGAATGTGAGGTATCTTTTGGATTTGAGAAGAAATTTGATGTCATTGGGGCAGCTGGATTCCATGGGGTACACATACAAAACAGAGGGAGGAAAGATCAAGATAACTAAGGGATCTTTGATAGTGATCAAAGCAGCAATAAAGGATGGTCTTTATGAAATGATCGGAGAGACAGAAATCAAGGATCAAGCAACAAGCTTGATGGCTGAGATGGATAAGGCAGTACTTTGGCACAATCGCTTGGGACATATGAGTGACAAGGGGCTGCATGTTCTCAGCAAGAATGGTCTACTTGATGGTGACAAGATAGAGAAACTTGATTTCTGCGAGAGTTGCGTTCTTGAGAAGCAACATCAGGTCAGCTTCAACACCAGAGTACACAAGTCTAAGGGGATTCTTGACTACATTGATGCGGATCTTTGGGGACCAGGAAGAACACCAACACATGGAGGTAATCGTTACTTTCTGTCTTTAATTGATGATTATTCAAGAAAGGTTTGGGTTTATTTGCTTAAAAATAATTCAAATGCTTTGAATAAATTTGTGGTGTGGAAAAAGTTGCTGGAGACTCAAACGGGTAGGGTAGTTAAGGTGTTAAGAACCGATAATGGCTTAGAATTTTTTAATAAATATTTTGATAAATTCTGTGAATTGAATGAGATTCTAAGACATAGAACAGTTGTGAAAACCCCTCAGCAAAATGAAGTTGCTGAGAGGATGAATAAGACCCTTATGGAAAAGGTTAGGTGCATGTTAATTGGGTCCGGTTTACCAAAATATTTTTGGGGAGAAGCTGTGGCTACTTTTGCATATTTGTTTAATAGATCACCCTCTAGGGCTTTAGACCTTAAGACTCCCATGGAGATGTGGAGTGGGAAACCCCCTGAGTTGAACAACCTTAGAACTTTTGGATGTGCTGCGTTTGCACATAAAAAAGATGATAAACTTAACCCAAGGTCTAGAAAATGTGTGTTTCTAGGGTATGGTGATGGGGTTAAGGGGTATAGGTTATGGTCCTTAGAACAAAAATGAATGAAACTCATAATAAGTAGGGATGTCATTTTTAATGAATTGTTATTTCTCTATTTGGAGAAAACTAACCTTGCAGGGGATAGTGAGCAAACCAGTCCGAAATTTTTGGAGTATAGCATCCAGGAAAATTCAGTTCAGGTAGAGCAAGGATGGTAAGAGGGTTCAGAGTAGACAGAGCTCATTAATGAAGGCCAAGCTCAGGACACTCGAGAAGAGGCTGAACTAGAAGGGGGTGATGCAGCAAGTCAGAATGACTATTAGCTCACAAGGGACATGGAAAGGAGGGTGGTCAGACCACATTTGAGATATGGTTTTCTTGGTGCTAATGTAGCAGCTCCTTATTCAGAAGGAGGGGTTGAACTAGAAACTTACATGGATGCCATGGAATGTAAGGATTCATCAAAGTGGCAGCTAACTGTAGAGAAAGAAATGGCTTCTTTGAGGAAGAACAACTCTTGGGAATTGGTGCCCAAACCAGAAAAACAGAGAGTTATGGATTGTAGATGGATGTACAAGATCAAAGAAGGGAACACTCTAGGGGATGAAGTCCGGTATAAAGCTAGGCTAGTGGTGAAGGGGTTCACACAAAGAGAAGGCATAGATTTCACCGAAATATTCTCACCGGTTGTGAAATAGAAGACAATAAGGATAGTATTAGCAATTGTGGTCCAATTTAATTGGAAAATCAAGAAAATAGATGTGAATACAGTGTTCTTACATGGAGAGCTTGATAAGACCATCTACATGAGGCAACCCGAAGGCTATGAGGAAGAAAGGCAGGAATATTTGGTGTGCCAATTGAAAAAATATCTTTATGGCCTGAAACAATCACCTCGGTAATGGAACAAGAGGTTCGATTCCTTTATAACTAGCTTGGGTTTCATGAGGAGCTACTATGATTCGTGCTTGTACTATAAGGGGCACAAAGTGGAGGAAGTGGTGATCATCCTCATCTATGTTGATGATATGCTACTGGTTAGGAGCAACATGGAGTGGATAGGAAAATTGAAGTCTCAACTTAATGAGGAGTTTGAGATAAAGGATCTTGGCATGCACAGAAGATCCTTGGGATGAGAATAATCCGAGAAAGGGAGAGAAACAGATTGAAGATTTCTCAGACTTCCTACATAGAAAAGATGATATCTAAGTTTTCTATGGAAGATAGCAAACCAGTGAAGGTTCCCCTTGCTGGTCATTTCAAGTTCTCCAGTGATCAATGTCCGAGATTGGATGAGGAGAAGAAGGAAATGGAAAAGGTCCCCTAGTCTAGTGCGGTTGCATCAGTCATGTTCATGATGGTAAGCACTAGACCTGGCATTGCTCATGCAATGAGTGTTCTCAGCAGGTTTATGAGTAATCCCAGAATAAAGCATTGGCTTGGGATAAAGCGGTTGCTAAGGTACTTGAAGGGAAGCCCAGATGTGGGGCTGGTTTATGAGAAGAGGGGTAAGTCCATCTGTTTTGAGGGTTATGCGTATTTGGACTATGGAGTAGATCGGGATAAAAGAAGATCGATTACCTCCTACTTCTTCAACTTAAATAGATGTTGTCTAAGTTGGAAGGCTCAGTTGCAGTCGGTGGTAGCACTCTCAACAACCGAGGTTGAGTACATAGCAGCTATGGAAGCCATAAAGGAGGCTATGTGGTGCAAGGGGTTGTTGGAAGAGTTGAAGGTCCTGAAAGAGTAGATAGTGGTGTATTCGGATAGCTAAAGTGCATTGCACTTATGTAAGAATCCGGTGTTCTATGAGAGGACAAAGCATATGGATGTTCGGTATCGTTTCATTCGGGAAAATGTTACGAAAGGATGCATTCATGTGGACAAAGTCGCCACGGAAGAAAATCCCGCAGATTTAGGCGCCAAAGTTCTACCTCTAAGTAATTTTAATCATTGCCTTGGACTTCTTAGGATTAGAGTCGGTTGATATGGTGACTCAAGTTGAGTTAGGATCCTGAGTTCTCTGCAGAAAGGTCCAGGTTTAATCGCTTAGACAAAGGTAGAGATTGTTGGTATTTGTCTAAGGATCAAATAGGAAAGGAGTTCAGCATCAGGTCACCAAGTGTGCGCCGCACCTTAGGAGATCCACGCCTTAGCACCCAGCAAGTGGAGCTCTTCAGACTCAGGTGTGCGCCACTATATAAGGAGGCTATGCCGCGACACCCAGAGGGTGGAGGATGTGTGCCCTGGCTTGAGCCTTGACTTGCCCTATTCTAGGCCGCGGCGCCAGGCACACTGATGCATGTTTTTTTTGGTCTTTTGAGGTGGTGCGTGGTGCATGATCAAAGTGCACATGATCACTTCGACTTGTTGAAGGGCTATGATTGCTTGGTCCTCAAGATATAAGGGTTGAGACTGACTTCAAGATAGGTTCAAGAAGTGGTGCACTATATAAAGGGTCACCTAGCTTCAATATCAACAAGTGTCAAGTGAAATTCATACAAGAGAATTCAAGTGCAAGTGTGAGAGTGCAAAGACACAATCACAAGAGAGGCACTAGAATAGAGGCTTGTTGTTTAGAGAGAGAGTAGTATAGATTGGGGATTCAAGCGCCTTGTAAGGGGAATTTTCTTGGGAAAAATTCTAGGGTAACTCAAGTCCTTATCACTTTCTTTTCTCTTCTTTCGTTCTTCAAGAACTAGAGGTTTCTTGAAGAGGTGTTGTTGTAACTTGTAAGAACTCATTGATTTAGTGCAGAGGGCTCGAAGGAGCTCATGGGGACGTAGGCACATTGCCGAACATCGATAACAATTGTTGTGTTCTTTCTTTGATTGGTTTGTTTCTGTTCTTTACAAGTCATTCTAGACTTGGGTGTTTAGAAGATCATCACCTAGGCATTTCAAAGGTGATTTCCGACAGTTCAGCATTATGTAAGATTTTATCTTTTTAATTGTACGTACTAGTTTTTGGATGAATGAAATGATTTCTTGATATAATATTTGTGTACTCAATTATTTATTATGATATTTTGTTGGTATTATGATTTATTATGCATTAAGCATTAAATTTTGGGAGGAAAAAGGCAAAATGGTTTATATTGATGGAAAAACTGTCTTTGCAGGTCTTTAAATTTGTGAAGTTGTGAAAGTTGTATTTGATCCAAGAAAGTTTTATTTCTTATTTTAATTTTTGATAATTTATTTAACATACATACGTGACGTGGGGAAAGGGAAGAGAAAATATTTGATCTATGATTGTTATATTAAAATTGTACTCAACGATCTTATTGTTTTCAACAAGAGCATTATTATATGACGTATATAAAATATTAAAATTTTGGAAATAGAATAATATTATTTATTTTCAAGTATTTGGTGTGTGCTACATAAATATATTTAGTAAAATTCATAAATGAAATTGAAATAGATTTCAAAATTAAAGTAAAAGCTGAAAACAATTACAAACTACTGTGTATCCAAACAGTTTTCTAGTTTCAAAACAGTTTTCAAAATAAATTATCCAAACCACTATTCACTATTTTCTTTTCTTGAATTTTCTTTTTCGGGCTATAGTTATCCATACATATTTTCTTAAGAAAACAATAGAAAAGTGTTTTCTATTTTCATTTTCGAAAGCAATCTTCAAAAACTAAAAATTGAAAAATGTTCTCAAACATGCCCTAATATTTGTATTCTTCATTGTCTTTGTAACAAACGATAATTTCATATCAACAACTAGATGGAAAAGACAAATATACAATTTTCATTTATATCAAAGATATTTTTTTAAAAAAATAAAGAAAATTAAGTAATTGGATGAATAATTAACTGTAGAGATTGACATCAAGAGGGCCAACCACATCTTGACTATTGAATCCAGACCTATATGTAGAATTTTGGTCTCTTTCATATGTTTCCCTTTGAAGCCTAAATTTATTTTACTTTACACTTCTATGGAGTAAAGTATAAACGATAAAAGACAGTAAAATTTTATGTCAAAGTCGGTTTGACTTGGGACAAAAGGAAAGAAACAAGAACCCAATCAAAGACAAAAAGAGCCTGGGCCATTAGGAGAATAGCAAGGTAATTCAAGGTTTATTTTTGGCAAAAGTTTAGGTTGGGCCATGGCTTATACGTACCTCTATGCAGAGGCTTCACCTTCGTATATATAGTTAGGGGTATCCGGATAGTCGGTTAAAAGTTTTAATTAATTTTTTTAATAATTTTTAATCGTTTCGATGAAATTAACTTAAATATTTTGATATCAATCGATCAAAATCAATTCGATCGATTACGATTGGTTAATCGATTAATCGAAATTGCTTACATACTTAGTGTTTTTTAGTGTATTATATAGTATATGTTATATATTATGTATTTGGTTTTTTATATTTAATATATATTTAGGTTTTCTTAGTTTAATATATATAACATATTATTCGGTTAGACGGTCGAAACGGTTAAAAATATTTCTAATCGCCAACCAATTAATTTACTGATATAAATCACAGTTAGTCAAAATAATGCCTATTTAATTGATTAATCGAACAACTTTACTTAAATGATTAAAAACTGTTTTGTTAGTTGATTGTAAACTATTAATGAGAAAACACACAACAAATATTTTTGGGAGGAACTCTGACGAATATATTTTGATTATATCATTTTTTTTGTGTATATATATATATATATATATATATATATATATATATATATATATTTGTTAATATAAGAATCATGCAACTGTGTGGGCAACGAAAAAACTCTTTCTTCTTTTCGTTTAAGAGAAAAAAAAAAAACCAAACAAGCAGTACTCTAAAATGTTTTGTCAAACTGATGAAATGTGGACTTTTACAATATTCGGTAGTACTTTATCAACGAAAATTTCCCAACTTGTGAGAATATCTTGCAAGGGTATTTTTATCACGTGTGCATATAAGAAAGATCTCTGTTTTTTTTTTTTTTTTGTGGTTTTTGAATAAATTTTTTACTAAGAGAAAAAAAATTTTCGGTAAATTTTAGTCATTAGCGAAATTCTTATGTAAATACCGATCGAACCTTATATCATTAAATGTGTGGAGTAAAAACTGATCAACATGGATATTATATGTTATGATAAGTCAAGGTTTATATAAAAATTTCTCATGCATTTGATAACCAGAAACATAATTTCAAATCTGATGTTTTAAGAAGCGTTTTATAAATCATAAATCGAAACTATTATCAAGTTAAAAGACACTTAAAATTGAAACTTAAAATATTATAAAAATAATTAAAAAATATATCCATAATAAATTAATGTGGGCCGACACTTAAGTTTAAAGTTCAACGTTCGCATCATTGGCAAAATGAAATGAAAGCAAAAGATTTGTTTTGAAAATTTAAAGTTGTATTTTTCATGCTTTGCTCTTTGGTATTATAGTGGCTTGATGGAGAATATAACTAACTTAATACTGAGAAGTAATCTTCAATCGTAGACAAATCTGATAAAGGTTATGAAAAAATGTGCACCGATCGATAAGTTTTACCATTTATTTTAAATCAAAATGCGGTTGAATTTAATTGAATAAAGATGAAAATATTCGGTAGCTGTCTTTATTGCGTAGATTTTACGACTTGGACTACTTTGGAGATTTGTAGACTTATGGTCGGTGCTTGACCAGTACAGAAATTTTAGGTCATTATTGGTCGCTTTCAAAGACTTTTTTATTACTCTTTTCGTCTCAAATGTTTTATCCTTAAAGCATTATGAGACGGAGGCAGTATTAATTTCCTTTTTAAGTTTTAGTTGGTACATTAAATTATTAAGAGATAAAATTAAGTGTAGTATGTTGAAATAATTTTTATAAATTAAAAATATATAAGATATTTTTATGTTTATTTTTATATAAATATAAAATTAAATTAAATCATCAAAATTACCTTTAGCCCATTCAAGCTCAATGCAGCATAATAATTGAGAAAGGGAAAAAGGAGAGCATGGGTCGATCTGAATCGGTTTAATCTAAAACTTTAACTCAACCCATTCAATATAGGTTAGAAAAATCTCAACCCAACCCAACACATGAACCCATCCAACCTTAACTCAACCCAACCTGTTCAAATTGGCTTGGATCGGTTTGGGTCATCGAGTTGATATATATTTTTTACTAAAAAAATTAAATCATACGTATTGCATAACAAAAAATATTCTACTAAATCTAAAACCAAATCCATACATATTACAAGTAAAATTTGTGTGCATCAACTTTATATAAGCTAATGTTCAATACATTTGTTAACATTTTGAAAATTTTTATGAAAACAAGCATTAACAGATACTCTTTCCAGCATACAGCATACCAAAATTCGCCAACCAAATGAGATGAGCAGAAGCATAACAAAACTCTTTCTAACATATAGCACATCAAAATTTCAATTTTGTAGAATGATTGTAAACCAGTCTTAAAACCTCCATGATCTAATTCTTACATAATGTCACACATATACATCAGATAAAAACCATAATGTAAAAGAAAATAGAGAAAACTAAAATTGTTTTTTTTAGGATTCCTAAGAAGAAGAAAGAAAAAATGACACACACACATACACACACACACATATATAAAATCTAACTTACCAAAATATGGAGGTATTCCATCAATCTTTAGGGAAAGTAGATTCCATCGTTAAACCTATAACTCTAGAAGAAAAAAAAGTGATACATGAGTACATGGAAAATAAAAAATAGTGCAGCCAATAAAATTATAAAAATGAAACTATAAACTTAATTACCTGATTCAAAATTTTCAAGCTTATCCAAACTCTTTTCAACATGGATTAGTATTGATGAAGTTCGCAACCAATCTTATACACAAATAACAGCCTCCACTATTCTAGGAGTCAAGGAACTACAAAAAAGCATCAAGAACACAACCACTCATGCTAAAAACTGACTCAGAAGCAAATGTAGAAATTGGCATTGCCAACACATCTTTTGCCACTTGAGATATCCACACATATTTCTTCCTCTTTGTGCCTTTTGTATCACCTTATCAACACAAAAAGAGGATCTTCCACAAAATCAACTTCCATCTCACTAGAACGCTGAGTCTTTGAAATTGATTTACTACTTGAGGATAAAGAATTATACAGCAAGCGATAATTATCTAACAACATATCCTAAGCATCTTTCACTTTTTAACACATCCCAATGGCAACATTAAATTCATAAATTTGACTGAAAGAAAACTTCACGTAAGTTAGCTTATATCTAGGATCAAGAAAAACTGCCATAAACAACATCATATTAATTTTCTCAACTTCCCCCTAGTACTTGTAATATGTTGAAATAATTTTTATAAATTAAAAATATATAAGATATTTTTATGTTTATTTTTATATAAATATAAAATAAAATTAAATAATCAAAATCACCTTTGGCCTATTCAGTCTCAATGCAGCATAATAATTGAGAAAGGGAAAAAGGGGAAATTTCATGAGGTATGGATCAATATGAGTATTTAGTGGTGAGCATGGGTCGGTTTGGGTCGGTTTAGTCTAAAAATTCAACCTAATCCATTCATACTAGATTAGAAAAATCTCAACCCAACCTGTTCTAATTGGTTTGGGTCACCGGGTTGATATATTTTTTTTACTAAAAAAATTAAATCATATATATTACATAGCAAAAAAATATTCTAATCCAAAACCAAATCCATACATATTACAAGTAAAATTTGTGTGCATCAGCTTTATAAAAGCTAATGTTCAATTTTATATAAGCTAATGTTCAATCTATTTGTTAACATCTTGGAAATTCTTATGAAAACAAGTATTAACAGATACTATTTCCAACATACAACATACCAAAATTCGCTAACCAAATGAGATGAGCAGAAGCATAACAAAACTCTTTCTAGCATATAGCACACCAAAACTCTTTCAATTTTGTAGAATGATTGTAAACTAACCTTAAAACCTCCATGATCTAATTCCTATATAATATCACATACATACATTAGATAAAAACCAAAATGTAAAAGAAAATAGAGAAAACTAATTTTTTTTTTTAGGATTCCTAGGAAGAAGAAAGAAAAAATGAGACACACACACACACACACACGTGTGTGTGTGTGGGTGTGTATATATCAATCCAATCTAACTTACCAAAATATGGAGGTATTCCATCGATCTTTAGGGAAAGTAGATTCCATTGTTAAACTTGTAACTCTAGAAAAGAAATAAGTGATGCATCAGTACATGGAAAATAAAAAAAATAGTGCAACTAATAAAATTATAAAAATGAAACTATAAATCTTAATTACCTGATTCAAATTTCTCAAGCTCACCAAAACTCTCTTCAAAATTGATCCGTATTTATGAAGTTCGCATCCAATCTTATGCAGAAATAAGAGTTTCCACTATTCTATGAGTCAAGGAACTATGAAAAAGCATCAAGAGCATGACCACTTGTGCTAAAAACTGATTCAGAAGCAATTGTAGAAATTGGCATTGCCAACACATCTCTTGCCACTTGAGATATCCACACATGTTGCTTCTTCTTGGTGCCTTTTATATGACTTGTCATCACTAAAAGAGGATCTTCCACAAAATCAACTTCCATCTCACTAGAACGTTGAGTCTTTGAAATTAATTTACTACTTGAGGATGGAGACCCAATGACAACATTTAGTTCATAAATTTGACTAAAGGAAAACTTCACATAAGTTAGCTTATATCTAAGATCAAGCAAAATTGCCATAAACAACATCATATTAATTTTCTCAACTTCCCCCCCACCCCCCCAATCTTGTCAAATTTCACTTTCTTCTTCAAAGCCATCATACTCAAGCGTGGGTCTTCATTTCTTGACCACTCAATTAACATGTATTTAATACCAACAATTTGACTAAAGAATGAATTAAAAGTAATATATAAAGTACCAAAATAGCGCAAAGTAGCATCATATAAAGTTTTCAAGAATTTAAACAATTCACAAGCATTTTTCCGATCATTCTCATCGGGAATCCCACTTTTATCCTTAAGATAATATAGAAAATGTGATTCTTGTTGTTCTTCCAATCGTTCAAAAGCCTTTTGAAATTTAAGTGTAGCTTCTAGCATCATATAGGTTGAGATCTACATAGTTGGAATATCTAGGCATATATGACACTTGGTTGATATTTCCTCTTCCTCTGCACATTTTTTAAAAGTTCCCAACCTCATCAGAGAAGCAGTCACATACTTCACCGCATCACGAATCCGACCAATGGAGTCCTTACAATATTCCAAATCATAACTCACAACAAGATTTAAAGTACGAGCACAACATCTCATATGACGAAAATCCCCATTCAAGACACTTCCATTCCAATGATTAATTGTTTTTGTAATATACTTTAAAGATTTATCATTGGAAGTCGCATTATCAACCGTGATTATGAAAACTTTCTCAATACCCCATTCTAGCAAATATAACTCAAATAATTTCCCAATTTCTTCTCCTCTATGAGTCGAAATCAAACAAAAGTTTAAAATTCTTTTATGTAATTTCCAATTACTATCAATAAAGTGCATGGTGAGACACATATAATTTATGTTTAGCATAGGGTTTGTTGTGAGGCAAACTCTTTGAGATTCTTTACCTAAAAGATCCCTTATCTTTTTTTTTTTCCTCAGCATAATAAAGTGCCATGCAATCTCTAGCTATCATAAATCGCGAAGGAATTTTAAATTTCGATTTCAATAAGGCAACAAAATCCTTAAATCTTTATGTTCTACAAACTTAAAAAGCAATTCATCAACAATGACCATTCTAGCAAGTAGGGTTCTAGATACTTCATGATCAAAACTTTTTGCCATGCTTGAAACATTTAAAGTAGTAGTACCATCTTCTGCCACAGCTTGATAATCTGACAAAGTCTTTTGTTTCTTGCCCTTAACATTATAAGGATACTTACCACACCTAATCAAATGTTTCCACATTGTACTAGTACCATTATTACTATAACAAGCATAAGTTTGCCCACAATAATTAAATGTAGCCCCCTCATTTTCAGCTTTACCTTTTTCAATCAAAGTAAAATGTTCCACACATCTGAAGTTCTTTTAGGAGGTTTTTTGTTTGAGTCACTCACATTTTCCTTTGAAGTTGCACTTTTTTTTTTTTTTTTTTTTAAAAAAAGTTGAAGATAAATCCTTGGGGTTATCTACCATAGTTGACAGTTGACATATGTATCAAAAATAAGCAAGAGGCATGAGATTCTGATTTAACATGAGCTTGTGGTTTTCTTGTGCGCACATACATAGGATTTCACTATATCACTGTAACAACCCATCTTGAGTTAGCCACCTCCGAGACGGTGTTGTCACATTTTGAAAATCCTAGCACGACACATGTATGCAACAATTAAAATAATACTAACTGTAATTATTACATCAATCCTCAACCCTCAACAAGGGATTTACATCATTCAGATCTTGACTTAAACATTATAAACAACATAATATGCATGAATATTTACAAATGTTTTATTTTTCGTTAGCCTGAGGATGTGGACCACGTGGCTTAAAGAAATGAATCCATCTGAATCTCAGCTCACCAACTATTTCTCCTACCTGCCAACTGAAATCATTTAACATTGAGGAATGAGCTTCACAAGCCTAGTGAATTAAATTTACTAGAAGTATTCAATTTTTATAAATAATCTTTTAATATTCTATCACTTATTTCTCATATAACTTGATAATAGTATTATACTATCACTACACATATCATAAGCCTCATTCTCTATCAATCTCTTCTTCTTATATATTTATTCACCTTAAGACCATCAATTATATCTCATAATTACCTCGTTATGAGGTTCACAGCATGTAGTCTACCATTGATATAGTTCTTATCATATCATCTTTCCATGTTTCTTTCTCACCATAACTGTCTCTCTGTGAGACTCATTCATCTATAAATAAATTTACAATAATAAAACAACACTTCAGCATTTCAGTAATAAAATCAATATTTAAAACAGATACGATGTATGAATTATTATTAGGGAACATCTTCCCACATGTCGACATGGTTTTATTTTAGACCGATTGTCTTCTTGGTTCTTTTATTTTATTTAGACCAGTTGCCCTCCCGGTTCTTTTATTTCCAACATATACCAATTGTCACGATTTTTCACTTAGATCGGCCCCCTCGCGGTTCTTTTATTTCATGCATATGCATATTAACAATGATATGAAATATGCATATGAACAATAATATAAAAACAAGTATGTATTCAAACATTCAATTATACCTATCATCCCCATCAAACAACTTTCATCTATCATCAAATCATAGGTTAATAATTTATTAAAATATTATCACTATATATTTCATATTTATTTTGATTACTTAAATTAAATCTAACTCACCATGTAGCACTTAGAGCTACTCGTGGATCACCTCATTGCCTTTTCTGCTCCTTTCAGCAATTCACTCCGGTTGTTGATTGTCAACACCTGACATAATATTATATTAAATTTCTAACTTATTCTTCAATTCTTCTATAATTCATACCTTTTGAAATTTCCCACATTGAATTTCGGGAATTTTATTTATGCTAAATTTCAAAAATAAACTTCACATTATTACCTTATGCTTTTCTTAGAGCTTCCCGTGACTCTATATAAAATTCTCCCATAAACCCCTTCAAAATTTTACTCTTTCAATATTTCTTTTGATCCCCAAGTGTTTAAAGAAATATTGTAGTTTAGATTTGAGATTGAAGAAAACCAAGCAGGATTTGGTAAAACTAATAAAACAATTTGATATAAATAATACAAATTTACAAGGCATCATTGCACTGCTTTCTTATTTTTTTTGAAAAAAAAAAACTTTTTTCTTTTCCTTTTTCTTTTTCCTTTTTTTCCTTTATTTGGAGGCTTCAATTTTTTTAAAGAATTGTTTTATAAAAATTAAATTTTATACATATATATATATATATCATTTTAACTCCGTGTCATATTTACTAAATTACTTCTTTACCCTTTCTTTATGAATACGGGCATACAATCACTGTCTTCATACATCCAACATTTATACAACTATATTATAATATTACCATCATTCATCAGTCAATCTTCAATCTGTCACCCATCTCTCTCTTTTCGTATTTTTTTTCTCTTCTATTATTATTTTCTTATAAAGGGAAATTAAAGAGACACAACAGAAAAAAGATGCCAAAGCAAAAACAATGAAAATGATGACTAAAAGGTACTAGAAGAGGAAAAGAGGATATGAGAAGCTAAATAGGTCAGGTTGGGTCGGGTCGGAGGTGTATGAATCTGGTTTAGATGGGTTCAAAATCAAAGGCTACGAATCTTCAAGTAGCTAAAAGAAAGCTTGGTACACACAAGAGGGAAAATAAGAAGCGTGAATAGATGTCTAATGTTCTCCGCAAGATCAAGGTTACTGGAGGAGGGGAGAAGAAGAAGCGAACCATGTTTTCGCAAATTTGATTGGTCTATTAGTTAGAACCATGTTATGAATCTTTTTGTTACTTTGTATTAGAGATGGTGAACTGAAAGTAATAGTGTTTAAATACTTAAATGGATTTGGGTGAAGAAAACTGGTTTCATTCAGATTAATCAAAAGATTAATTTAAGCCATTTTTTAGTTTTCAAAGAAAGCAAAAGAGAAGATAAACAGTAAGAATTACACTATTACTCCAGCATTTTGCTTTTTCAGTTCAAACTCGATAATTAGACAGAGGAATCAAGAAAGAAGAGTTCATACCTTGCTTTATCAAAGTAGGGAGCTCAGCTCTGTAAGTCAGCCGCAATGAGAGAGAAGAAAGAAATTGTGAATGTCTGAATGAGATATAGCCTAGGGTTTTAAGTGAATTATAACTTCTTTTTTCCCAAATACCCATCATTGTATTGTCGAATTACATCAGGCTATGATCTGTTTGGACTTTGGAGTAGTCCTACTACGCTATATATAATTTTACATATTATACTATAATTATTTATACATAATTTTATATTTATTAAATATAAAATATTATATTTAATAAATATAAAATATATAATTATATATTTGATCAAGTTACCGATTTGCGTGAATGAGATATAGCCTAGGGTTTTAAGTGAATTATAACTTTTTTTCCCAAATACCCAGCATTGTATTGTTGAATTACATCAGGCTATAACCTGTTTGGACTTTGGACTACTGCTACTACGCTGTATATAATTTTACATATTATACTATAATTATTTATACATAATTTTATATTTATTAAATGGAAAATATATAATTATATATTTGACTGGATTACTGGTTTGAATCGAGTTGAAAATTTTGAGCCCACAACCCGACCCAACCCAACCCAACGGGTTCAAAAAAATTTCAACCCAATCTAATCCATTGTATCAATTTGGGTCGGGTCCATGGGTCAACAGGGTTCCATGCTCACCCCTACAAGTATTAGCAACAGTATATAAAACATTTCTAGCAATATAAAACGTTATTATTTTCATAAAAGCGTAGGAATCTTGGGTTGATTTTAGACATCATCTATCTTCTAACATACAACATCAACTCCCCTTCACTTTTTTTTTTCTCTTTCCTCTCTCATTTGTCAACAACATCATCTATATTCTTTAATTTTTTTCCCTCTATCCTCGTCTCATTTCTCCCACATTTTCCTGCAGCTTGATCTTTTCTCTTCTCCACAATTTAATTTCTAGTGGTTAGAGAAAAACTATAATGTCCAAAGAAATTTCTCACTAAATCTCTTGGGCTAGGTTGCCCTTTAGGGTTTGCTATGTTTTGTACTGATGATTAACAAATAAAAAATGCTTGCACATGAGTATAGGGCATATTGAAAGCACTTTAAGTACTAATTTGTATGAAAGTTATTGGTTCGGTTTTTAGAAAATCAAGTTGGTCAATACTTGGTTCATTGAACTTCAGAGTATTAAAATGGAGTTATCTGCAAAGCTAACAAAAATGGCTAGAGTCAGGTAGTGATTTAGAAGACTTAATTAAATGATTTAGAAAATGAGAAGTTACTGCTTAGTTTTTTTTTTTTTTTTTTTGAATTTCATTAACAATATTATTACCACGATTTTACTTACTTGAGGATTTAATATCCAAATTGTAAAAAAAATACCAAATGTGGTATAATTTGCTTAAAAGAGAAATTTAAGACTTAATACCAGTGTTTTACTAATAGTACTTCGATTTCATCTACTCCTTTTGACGTAATTCGTTATGATGTTTGCAGTCCCTTTTCCTAATGCCACTATGGGGGATCAAAATACTTTGTCATTTTTGTTGATGATATTGCTCAGTACACTTTGTATCTTATGCACACTTAGTTTAAATTTCCATAGAATCATCAAAACTTTGCTTTTATGGTTAAGACTCATTTTTCTTGTTCCATTAAAACTTTTTGTACTAACAGTGCCATGAATATTTAAAATATGGTTTTCTTGCTTTCTTCAAAGGCAATGTACTTTTCCTCTTGGCTCATGTCCCGACACTTCTCAATAAAATGGGTGTGTTGAACGCAAATATAGACATATCCTTGAAACTATTCGTTCTTTAGTTAATTCTACCTCTTGTCCTGAGTGTTTTTGGGGTGAAGTCACTCTTACTGCTATCAACACCATTAATCGTATTCCCTCGCTTGTCATTCAACATCAATCCAATATAAACGTTTGTATGGTACTCCTCCAAATTATACATTTTTTAAATGTATTTGGTTATGCCTATTTGTTCTCTACATTTCTTGAATATGTATTCCTAGCATTTGTATTTCTAGGATGAGCATATATATGTGCAAAAGTATTTATATTCTTACCATAGACATTTGAATTCTTTGCATTCTTAGGCTTACTAGCATTTTTAAAAGGAACATTTTCAACATTGTTAGAAGCCTTAAAAGTTGAGGGTTCATCCACACATGTTGCTTTCAAAATGGAAGTCTCTTTTAATTTTTGTTTCCCCACGGAGAATAACCTAAACTAGATTTTTTTCCACTCATTATTTGGCAAGATAACATTTCATTTAGTGTTTCTTTTCCAAGAACAAGCCTAGATATAGTGTTATTTAAATCCATCACTTTCTTTTTCAAATCATCATTTTCATTTTTCAAATAGTCTAGTGATGAGCTATCAAGCTCTAAAGAAAGTTTTTCTTTTTTTTCTTTTAGAGCTTCCATCTCCTTAGAGAGGGATGGGACTTGCTTTTTAAGAGCAATGTTTTTTTTAAATAAAATTTCTTTAATTCCATGTGCATTTCATTTATTGCTTTAATTAATTCTTTATTACTACTATCAACATTATTAGTGAGGGAAAAACTAGTTACCTCATTTTCATCATCTATTGCCATCAAACAAAGGTTGGCAATCTCTTCATAGTTGATTTCACTATCTGATATGTCCTCATCATCATCACTCCATGTTGTAGCAACCATGACTTTCTTCTTTAAGTTTATGTATGATTTGTTTTCTGTAGAGAAATTCTCCTTGATGTGCTTAGGTTTCTTGCAACCAAAACACACCATAGTTCCCTTTTTGTGAAGTCCTTTGTGTAAGCTTCTTTCTTTTCTTCAAGAACTTGTGAAATCTCTTAGTGATGAGAGCCATCTCTCCAACTTTTTAACTATTCTCTCTTACTTTCTCTTCACACTTTCTTGCTTGTGGTAGCTTTGAGAGCAATGGATTTCTTTTTTCTTTGACTCTTTATTGCTTACATTTTCACTCATTTCCTCCATCTCACAGGTCACTATAAAGTCAAGAAGAGTTTTGACTTTAAAAATGTCAGTGCTTTTTGCTTCCTTGATTGTCGTTTTCTTTGCTTGCCAACTTGGTGGCAATGATCTAAGAATTTTCCTTGTTAACTCATGCTCCTCAACGTTCCTAGCAAGAAGCTTTAAACCATTAATAATGTTAGTGAAATGAGAATACATTTCAAATTTGGTTTCGGTAGTGGACATTTTAAAAGATTCATACTTGGACACTAGCATATCGATTTTTGTTTTTTATACTTCGCTAGTGCCCTCATATGTGACTTGAAGTTTGTCCCAAAAAATTTTGCCGTCACGTGCTGAAATTTTATTATATTCATTTAATTCTAATGCACAATGAATTATGCTAGCAGCTCTACTACTTAGAGACATCATTTTACAATCCTCTTCATCAAACTCAGTCTTGAGTTTAGGAATTGTTTGAATGACCTCTCCAACAGTTACAACCTTTTTAGGAATTCTAGCTCATTCTTCAATGATCCTCCATGAATTATAATCTTTTCATTCAACAAAGATTTTCAATCTGTTTTCCAATAATTATAATTTGTGCCATTGAACAAAGAAGGTCTAGTATAAGAGTGACCTTCGGTGTAACTATTATTAGCTATAGGATCTACTCAAAGGATTTTAAACCTTAAAATTGATAACAGGGCGCTGGGAGGGTGAATTAGGTTTTTAAAAACTTTTTACCCGATAAAAAGGTTTTAAAAACTTTTCAAGCACAATCAAAAGTAGCAAGTATAATAGAGTTGAAAGTAAAAAGATAAGGAAGAGAATGTGCAAACGCTATTTATAGTGGTTCGGCAATATCATATTTCTCTTACACTATGTCAACTCTCTTCAAGGAACCTCCTTGAATCAATCCATTAATAACTCAAGCAACTTCACGGGTGTGTCCTAAACCATACACGATCTCTTCTGGTTAAAGAAGTTTTTACAAGAAGTGTTTAACTCCTAAACACTACACCAACGCTTCCTCTTTACAATGATTGGAAAATTTAATGAACAAGAACAAGAGAGACTTTGTATTTAATGCTCTTTCAAAGAAGAAATGATCTCTCTTAGAAGTACAAAGCTGAAAGGATCTCTCTTAGAAGTACAAAGCTTTTAAGAATGGCTCATAAAAGTTTTTAAAAAACTTTGAATGATATGAAATGAGAAGATAAAGATTAATTACTCAAGAGTTGTTATCTTCTCTCATTTATGATGAGCTTTTATAGTTTAAAAGCCTACTAGCCATTACTCACTCAAAAATATCATTTGTGAGTCATTTAGTGCATTTATTTCACTGAACAATGCTTTAGATCTGAATTAATACTGTTATTTTTGCATGTTCAGTCGACTGGCTATTGTTCAGTCGATTGGCTGGTTGTTCAGTCGATTGGATGTTCGTTTCAAAATTCAAATTTGTTTTAGGTTCTTCATTCAATCAACTGAAAGGATTGTTTGGTTGACTGAATCAGAAGGTAGAAAGTTTTTTTTAACTTCATTCAGTCGATTGAAAGAATTTCTAAAGAAATCATTTAGTCAACTGGATTCATCCAGTCAATTAGATTCATCTAGTCAACTTAATAACTTATTCAGTCGACTAGATGACTTTCAGTCTATGACCTAAGATAGTGAAATCTGTTTTCAGTTTATTATTATAGAAACATGTCCAGTCAAAACGGTTTTGCTAAAACATTTTGTAAGTAGAATGAGCCACATTTAAAGCTAGGTATTGAAAGTAGAGATTTACAACTTTAACTTGATTGCTTTAGAACCTATTCTAAGTCTTCAGACTTTTTTCGATATCTCTCAAACATGTGTTCTTTGCGAGTTTTGCGTCTTTGACATGAATACTATTGAAACTTACACACTTAGACAATAAATTGTTAGCACAAAATCAAATAAGAGTCAACAAAATCCTTAGAATGTTTATCTAACATGATATTATTAAAAAATAAAAAGGTTAAAAAATGCTAAGTCCTTACTTTCAAACTCTACCCTAGTATCTTAGAATGTTTTTTTATTTATTATATCTTAAACTACTTACTATATATTTCTACGCATTTAGCTTAATATTTATCTAACTTGATATTATTAAACTAACATAGTCAAATCGAAACTAACATAACAAACTATGCTTAAAGTTAAACTAACATAGCAAAATCTAGTGCTAATCTAATTTTTAAAATCATTTTTCCATACAAAATAATGATGAAATTTAAACTAACATAGAAAAATCTAAACTATTATAACAAAATAATACTTAAATTTAAACTAGCAGAGCAAAATATAGGTGCTACTTTAGATTTGTTATTATTTTTTCTTTAAAATAGCGCTTAAATTTAAACCAATATAGCAAAAGATAGGGCTAACCTAATTTTATATTATTATTTTTAAATACAAAATAATGCTTAAATTTAAATAAGATAACAAAATTTAGGTGCTACCTTAAATTTGTAATTATTTTTTTTCCTACAAAATAGTGGTTCAATTTCAACTAACATAGCAAAATCTAGGGATGACCTTTTTGTTATTATTTTTCTAAATAAAATAATGCTTAAATTTAAACTAACATATTAGAATCAAAATTAAAATATCAAGATAATGCTTACATTTAAACTAAAATATCAAAATCAAGTGCTAACTTAATTTTTAATTATTTTTATATACAAAATTAAAACTAAATTTAAACCAACTTAACACATTTTAATTACTTTTCCATAAAAGAATACTTGAATTTGAACTAACAAAAAAACTCTAATGCTAACCTAAGATTTTAGCTTAACATATATTTATTATCTTGAAGATGGATGTAAAAAAGTTATAAAAAAACAGAAAAAAATAAATTAAATAAAGATAAATAAAAAAATGTGTGTATGTGAGGGAGAGAAAAACTTACAAATGGAGACTGGTCCACATAAAAATGGTCGGGTGGAGAGAGAAAGAGGGGAAGGAAGGAGAAAAGAGAAAAAAATAAGAGAGAAAGACGAGGGATATAATAGATATAGAAAGATGAAAGAGAAAGAAAGATAAAAGAGTTGAAATTTGTGAAATGAGGTGGAAAAGGGTTGGTCGCGCAACGCTACTGCAAGGGAGAAATGAGGAAAAGGAGGAAGAATCATGGTCTTTTGGGATTTTCCTTCGGTGATAATTTCCATCTCGCTAATAATGTCTAAAGTGGTGTGTTTCCTTTCCTCATCATGAAACTTTCACCGAAGGACTTAAATGCCTCAGTAAAAACCCTGAATTCCCTTCTAACCCTAAACCTAAACACTAAACTCTAAATCCTAATTAACCTAAACCCCAAACCTAAACCTAAACCCTAATTAACCCCATAACCTAGACCTAAACCTAAACTCTAATTAACCTAAGCCTAAACCCTAACTAACCTAAACCCTAAAGATAAATATTTATAATGGTTTGAATAATTAATGTTCGATTTGAAATGTTGTAATGCCACATTTGGTTGCAGTAATGGAAGCATGTTATAACGTAATTGAGGTTGTAATGTAATCAATGTTGTAATGGAATCGATATTGAAATTTAATTACACTGTTTTGTTAGAATGGAAAAGATTCTTGAAATTGAAGTTTGAATCGATTACAATGTTTGGTTAATTAACATGTCCATACAGTTGGAACTAAATCAGATTGACTAAAATTAATGTGTTTGAGAATAAAATATATATAAATTTAATCATATTAATTATTATATAAATATATTTATATTAAGAATATAATTTTATATTTATCTATTATTTACTTATTAATTATTACTATATATTTAATAATTTATAATTTTATTATATAATTATCTTATATTAGTTAATCATATTAGAAATATTATTTATATATTATATATGCACTATAATAATATTATATTACTTAACTATAGGGTATGACTGTTTGTAGGGGGCGTCGAGAGTTACTTATCTATTTTTCGTTGTAGACAGTTTGTTGTTTGCTAGAGCCTCACTGAAGGATACAAATGCTTTTTTGGAAATATTGGATTGTTATGGACGAGCTTCAGGGAACAGATAATTTCGCTAAATCCTCTTTAATGTTTAGTGGTAATGTTGAGGATGAATTAAATGATCGAGTTGATAAAGGTCGGGGTGAGGGTAAGATTAAGCCACGCTTATGAAAAATTTATGGGGTTGTCAGTGATGATTGGTTGATAAAAAAAATTATTTCAATCCATTAAGGAATGGTTTTGGAAAAAAGTAGCAGGATGAAAGGAATGGTTTCAAAATAAGTAATTACTCAATTAATTTATAACTATGTTTTTATTGTATTATAACTGATGGAGTTTTCCCTCAGGTGATAATAAAGAACATTTTTTATCATCACCGAGGGAAATAATTCACTTAGTAATAACTATTTTTCTAAAAAGATAAATACAAAAATTATTTAAAACTCGTAATTTAATACATTTATTTTCACCAAAGACATTATTTCCCTCGGTTATAATATTTTTCTATAAAAAAAATAAGATAATATTTTTTGTCGAATTTAGAAAAAGTTAACAACGATGAGAATTAGTTATCATCGTGATGCCCCTTTCCCTTATCACCAAGGGACAGTGTCCCTTGGTTGTAATTCGTCGCTGATGCTGGTTTTTCTTGTAGTGATCCATCCAAACTTCTTTGCCTACCATTAACATTGTGATTATATCTTCTTTTTCAAATGACAAATACTCATCATTTGCCAACGTACTACTCAACAAATTAATGATAAAAGAATTGAAAAATATGAATATACATTCTATCACCCACCTTCTTTCATCAAATAGCTTAATAATAATCATGTTTATTTTTTATTTTTTATTTTTGTATTTTTGCCTTTAGAACCACAACAATTAATTAGGCAAATAAAATAAAGAATAGGAACACCAAGAATTAATATGGTTCGGTAATCTCTTTATCTATGTCCACTAACAAACTCACTACTTTATTAATCTTCAATTACAAGTTTAGGAAGAGTAAAGTTGTTAAATTTTCACTACTTCACAACCCAAAAGCCCCAATACAACCAAAACTCTTACCTTAACTCTAGTTGTAAGTGCACTCTCTACTTGACAAACCAAAACTCTAATACACTCAAAGCTCTCAACCTACCTCTAACAGTAAACCTCTCTGATTTATAATGTATATTGAAATTATGAGTGTGAGTCAAACATTCTCTAATTCTTTTTTTATATAGAGAATATTTTACTAATACTACTAAAAAAAATAACAATAACAACATAGAAAACTAAGTACAATAGAACAAGCAACTATAAAATAAAAAATTACTTTTTTCAAACCGATTAAAAGTTTTTCTAATGGGGATTGAAGCCAAAATTTCAATAATCTAAGAGCTATTTTAAATTACCGAAGTCCCTTTGTAGTAAAATCATAGCGATGATGGGTAGGTTTCAGTGGTGGCAACTAAAGAATGAAAGGAAAATTCATTGGGTAGGATGAGAGAAGCTTTGTGAACCAAAGAGCTAGGGCGGACTTGGTTTTTGTGATCTCTATTGTTTTAATATGGAACTTTTGACAAAGCAAGGTTGGAGATTGATCCACAATACTTCTTTTTTGTGCTATGAAGTGTTGCAAGCAAAGTGTTTTCCTCAAGGTTCTTTTATGAATGGAAATTTAGAATTTGTACCCTCATACTCATGGCGTAGCATATGAGAGGTAAGGGTGGTGTTTTCAGATGAGCGTTCGATGGATGGTGGGGTATGGGGGATAGGTGATCTATCAAAGTTTGGAGTGACCCTTGGATCCCAATGCCTTAGAATTTTCGAGTCATATCTCCAGTACAAGGGTTGTCACCTTATTGCTTAGAGAGTGAGTTAATTGATGCAAATTCTAGGAAATTGAAAGTGTCTTTGTTGAATAAGATTTTGTTTCCTTTTGAGGTTGACCTGATAACATTTATTCCTTTGAGTCATTATGCTCGTGAGGATAAAATGATTTGGAACTACTCACTGAAAGGGGTGTTCTCAGTCAAGAGTGCTTACCGTGTTGCTCGGAATGGTTTACCGACGGTTGGAGGGGATTGATAGGCGATGTGGCTGATAGTATGAAGAAGGACCCGTTATGAAGACTTCCATATCCACCAAAAATTCAGATGTCTGCATGGATATTGGGGAGGGATTTTTTGCCGACGAAGGAAAATTTAGTGATGATGTGTTTTCAATTGGAGGGGGTTCATTATGACTTATTAAACATAATGTTTAGACAATGATCCATGTGTTGATTTTGTGCCCTTTTGCTGAATGATTTTGGCAGCTGAATTTTCCTGAGCTTTCTTTGAAGGTTTGTGCGTGGTTTTGAACCTCTTCTCAGTTGGTCCATATCTATGCTAATTACTGAGCAGTAAAACTACTTACGGATTTTTGTTTTGTTTTGGAGTTTAACTCATATTAATCTTGATGCTTATGTCATGGATGATGATAGATTAAGATGCTTATTGTGTGGTTAACATAGGAGCTCTAGAATTATGAGATTTAATGGTTTAAGCTTGTATACGTAAGTCTTGGTGTATGTACTGTAAAGACTAAGAATACAATTATGGTTTTTTAGCTTTTACTCGGTTCTGGGATTTTCTTTCTTTCTTGTTTTTATTTCCAGTACTAGAAACCTTACACACAACCATGCACTAATTTGATACTAAACAAACAAATGGTATCAGAGCTTCAGTCGATCAATTAGGTCACTTTTTGTACGAAGCACTGACCAATACCAATTTTGTACCAAGAATCAGTTGAGTTCTTTAGTGTTTGTTACAAACTTTAGCCATGTCTACCTCATTTTATTTTCAATCAAACCAACATGTTATTCTTATCTTTAATGGAGATAATTATGACTTTCGGAGTACAAAAATGAGAACAATTTTGATGGCAAGAGATTATTGGGAAGTGGTATCTCCAGGCATGGTGAAACCTGCAAACGCAAACCAAGTTCAGCTCCAGGAACTTCTCCATCATCTGGTGCCGGTGAAGGTTCAGATTCAAAGGCCTCCTTAAGAACTCAGGTTGATATTCAGAAAGCGAAAGAGCTGATGTTGAAGGACCTCAATGTACTACAACTAATTCAAACAGTTGTGTCAAATTCAATTTTTCCTAGAATCGCCACTACAATCTCTTCTAAGGACACTACAAAAGGAGTTTCAAGGAACCTTGAATACATAATGTTATAGTACAAATTCTTAGAAGAGATTTTGAGAATGAAAGAATGAGAGTTAATTAAAGACCACCTCTAGAATTATTGAAATAAGATTTATGGTGAGAGCATAATTGATTAGAAAGTGGTTGAAAAAATTCTAATTAGTTTAACAGATAAGTTTTAAAGCATTGTTTGTATGATAGAGGAGTCTAGGGATCTGTCTCAACTTTCAGTCACTAAATTGATTGGCTCTTTGCAAGCCTTTGAGCAAATACAAGCAAAAAGAATTGAAATTGCTATTGAGTGTGCATTTCAGTCCAAGGCAAAGTCTAATCCTTTCTCTCCATCCAAGTTTAATAAAAAATAAAGATGGAAAAGGGGATAAATTTTTTTTCCAATAAAGATGGAAAGGATGCTAGAGAAGGAAGTGCATTTAACCATGCGGAGAAAAAAGGGCAAATTTCCTCCCTATGGGGTTTGTAAAAGAACTAAACATCTTGAAAAGGATTGTAGATGTAAAGGAAAGCCTCAATGTTATCATTGTAGAACTTTTGGCTACACTGAGAAATTCTGTAGAGCCAAACAACAAGAAGCTAATGTGACAGAAAATAAAGAGGTTGAAGATCAGTTATTTATGCTAAGCTGTTGTATCACACAACCATGATGTATGGTTGATTGGCAGTGGCTGTACTAACCACATGGCCAATAATTCTCAAGTTTTTTCAAACCTGGACTCCTCAATGAAAACACCAGTCAAGTTGGGCAATGGTGATGTAGTCTATGCTCAAGGGAAAATGGATCATTACTGTGGAAACAAAAAAAAAATGAGTAAGATTTATCAAGGATGTGTTATATGTACCAAGTCTTTATCAGAATTTGATCAGTGTAACTCATATGTTGGTGAATGGATATTCTCAATATTTTTCTGGTCAATTTTGCACCATTTATAATCCTTCAATAAACTGGTTGCCAAAGTGAAGATGTCCAATAAGGCCTTCCCTGTTCATTGGCAATATGTTGTTCAGCAATTTATGAAGGTTCAGTCAGACGACTTGGTATGGTTATGGCACAAGAGATATGGCCACTACAATTCCCATACATTGAAGCTCTTATCTCAAAGGAATATGGTTAAAGAAATTCATGTGTTGGGGGAGCTGCAAGGCATATGTAGGGCTGTCAGTTAGGAAAGATGGCCAGGCTTCCTTTTCCTTCTAACACTGCAATGAGATTTTTTGAAAAACTTCAGTCGGTACATACTGATGTGTGTAGACCAATGAGACCCCTTCTCTTAATGGCAGCAAGTATTTTGTTCTTTCATTAATGATTTCTCTAGGATGACTTGGGTATATTTCTTAAAAGAGAAGTCTGAAGTGCCAAATTTTTTTTCAGAAGTTTAAAATTATTATGGAGAAGCAAAGTGGATGTCTATTAAAAACTGTAAGAAGTGATCAAGGGAAGGAATATGACCAAGCTAAATTTGACAGATTTTGTGAGGAAGAATGGATGCAACATCAACTTTCTGTTAGATACTCTCTTAAAAAAAATGGAGTTTGCTAAGAGAAAAAATAGATTTGTTATGGACATGGCTAGATGCATGTTGAAGGACACGGGTATGCCAAATAAATTCTGGGCTGAAGCAATTTATACTATTGTTTACTTGCAAACCACAAGCTGCACTAAGGCTGTGAAGGTTATGACTCCCATTGAAGCTTGGTCTGGTTGTAAACCTTCAGTTAAACACTTAAGAATTTTTGGGAGTGTTTGTTATACACATGTACCAGATCAAACAAGACACAAGTTGGAGCCTAAAGTAGTGAGGGGCATCTTCTTGGGATATAACTCTCAATCAAAGGGCTATAGAGTCCTTAATCTTGATGCAGAACAAGTTGTTGTGTTAAGGGATATAAAGTTTGATGAAGAGGCAGCTTGGAACTGGGAAGAGAAAAGAGTTGAGTACAAAACTGTAATAGTTAACCAGAACCAATCTGATTTAGAGAAGCCTCAGACTAGTGGTTCAACTTCTTAATCTGGCAGTTTAGATTTACAACTTGAAGACAAGTCTAGTTTTGATTCAGAGGCCACAATTCCTTATTCTAGCTCCTTTGATTCCTCTCTAGGTTCCTCCCCAAGACAGAGCCGCTCTTCATCTGAAACACCTCCCATGAGAACAAAAACACTTGCTGAGATCTATGAAACATGTCCAAAAGCTTGCGAGTTCTATTACCTAGCTGCTCATGAGCCATCTTGTTTTGAAGAAGCTGTGAAGTTTGAAGAATGGAGAGCAGCAATGTAGGAAGAAATAAATATGACTGAGAAAATCCAGACTTGGGAATTAGTTCAGAAGCCAGTGGATAAGAAAGTTTTTGGAGTGAAATGGATTTTGAAGGCAAAACAAAATCCAGATGGTTATGTTCAGAAATATAAAGCCAGACTTATAGCAAAAGGGTACTCTCAGCAATATGGAATGGATTATACAAAAACAAATCTTAAAAGTATAATACAAAAAGAATTAATCATTGGAATGGAAGTGTTTTGAATGGTGATTTTCTTCATATGAGATATTGTGCTCATATTTTAAACCTTGTTTTGAGTGATGGTTTGGAATATTGTAAGGACCCCATTGATTGGATTCATGATGCGGTGAAGTATGTGATGGCTTCTTCAGCGAGGTTGGAAAATTTTAAAAAAAATGTGTGGAGGTTGAGGAAATATCAACCAAGTGTCTTGTATGCCTAGATGTTCCAACTGTGTGGAACTCAACTTATATGATGCTAGAAGCTGCACTTAAATTTCAAAAGGCTTTTGAACAATTGGAAGAACAATAAGAATCACATATTCGATATTATCTCAAGGATAAAAGTGGGATTCCATATGAGAATGATTAGAAAAATGCTCGTGCATTGTTTAAATTCTTGAAAACTTTCTATGATGCTACTTTTCATTTTTCTGGTACTTTATATGTTACTTTTAATTAATTTTTTAGTCAAATTGTTGGTATTGATTGATTGGTCAAGAAGGGAAGACCTATACTTGAGTATGATAGCTTTGAAAAAGAAAGCGAAATTTGACAAGTATTGGGGAGAAGTTGAGAAAATGAATATGATGTTGTTTATGACAATTTTTCTTGATCCTAGATATAAGCTAACTTACGTGAAGTTTTCTTTTAGTCAAATTTATGAACTTAATGTTACCATTGAGATGTGTAAAAAAGTGAAAGATGCTTTTGATATATTGTTTGATAATTATAGCTTGCTGTATAATTCTTTATCCTCAAGTAGTAAATCAATTTCAAAGACTCAACGTTCTAGTGAGATGGAAGTTGATTTTGTGGAACATCCTTTTTTGTGATGACAAGGTGATACAAAAGGCACCAAGAGGAAGAAACATGTGTGGATATCTCAAGTGGCAAGAGATGTGTTGGCAATGCCAATTTCTACAATTTCTTCTGAATCAGTTTTTAGCACGAGTGGTCGTGTTCTTGATGCTTTTTCGTAGTTCCTTGACTTCTAGAATAGTGGAAGCTCTTATTTGTGCATAGGATTGGTTGCGAACTTCATCAATACTGATCCACGTTGAAGAGAGTTTGGTTGAGCTTGAGAAATTTGAATCAGGTAATTAAGTTTTATAGTTTCATTTTTATAATTTTATTGGTTGCACTATTTTTTATTTTCCATGTACTGATGTATCACTTTTTTTTTTCTAGAGTTTTAGGTTTAACGGTGGAATCTACTTTCCCTAAAGATTGATGGAATACCTCCATATTTTGGTAAGTTAGTTTGGATATATATATCTGCATGTGTTTGTGTCTCATTTTTTTCTTTCTTCTTCCTAGGAATCCTAAGAAAACAATTTTAGTTTTCTATATTTTCTTTTATTCTATGGTTTTTATCTGATGTATATGTTTGGCATTATGTAGGAATTAGATCATGGGGGTTTTAAGGCTGGTTTACAATCATTATACAAAATTGAAAGAGTTTTGGTGTGCTGTATGCTCGAAAGAGTTTTGTTGTGCTTCTGCTCATTTCATTTGGTTTTCGAATTTTGGTGTGTTGTATGTTGGAAAGAGTATTTGTTAATGCCTTTTTTCATAAAAATTTTCCAATATGTTAACAAAAGCACTGAACATTAGCTTATATAAAATTGAACATTAGCTTATATAAAGCTGATGCACACAAATTTTACTTGTAATATGTATGGATTTGGTTTTGGATTTAGTAGAATATTTTTTTGTTATGTAATATGTATGATTTAATTTTTTAGTGAAAAAATATATCAACCCGGTGACCCAAACCAATTAGAACTGGTTGGGTTGAGTTAAGGTTTGATGGGTTCATATGTTGGGTTATGTTAAGATTTTTCTAACCTAGTATGAATGGGTTGGGTTGAATTTTTAGGCTAACTCGATCTAGACCGACCCATGCTTACCACTAAATACTCCTACCGTTCCACTCCTCATGAAATTTCCCCTTTTTCTTTCCTCTTTTTGCCCCTTTTTCTTTCCCTTTTCCCTTTCTCAATTAATATGCTGCATTGAGCCTGAATGCACCGAAGGTAATTTTGATGATTTAATTTAATTTTATATTTATATAAAAATAAACATAAAAATATCTTATATATTTTTAATTTATAAAAATTATTTCAACATACTACACGTAATTTTATCTCTTATTAATTTAATGTACCAAACTAAAACTTAAAAAGGAAATTAATACTGCCTCCGTCTCAATGCTTTAAGGATAAAAAATTTGAGACGAAAAGAGTAATAAAATAGTCTTTGCAAGCGATCAATAAAGACCTAAAATTTCTGTACTGGTCAAGCACCGAGCATAAGTCTACAAATCTTCAAAGTAGTCCAAGTCGTAAAATCTACGCAATAAAGACACTTACCGAATATTTTCATCTTTACTCAATAAATGGTAAAACTTAACGATTGAAGAGCAAAATATGAAAAATACTACTTTCAATTTTCAAAACAAATCTTTTGCTTTCATTTCATTTTGCCAGTGATTGACATTAATTTATTACGGATATATTTTTTAATCATTTTTATAATATTTTAAGTTTCAATTTTAAGTATCATTTAACTTGATATTTCGATTTATGATTTATAAAACGCTTATTAAAACATCAAATTTGAAATTATATTTCTGGTTTTTAAATCAATATCAAATGCATGAGAAATTTTTATATAAACCTTGACTTATCATAACATATAATATCCACGTTGATCGGTTTTTACTCCACATATTTAATGATATAAGGTTCGATCGATATTTACGTAAGAATTTCGCTAATGACCAAAATTTACCCAAAAGCTTTTTTCTCTTAGTAAAAAATTTATTCAAAAATCACAAAAAAAAAAATAGAGATCTTTCTTATATGCACACATGTGGTAAAAATACCCTCGCATAGCGACATGTGAAATACTTGGTCAAAATGATTGCATGCAAATATTTTCGTTGATCAAAATAATTTGTCATTCAAGATAAAGTACTACCGAATATCGTAAAAGTCCACATTTCATCAGTTTGATAAAACATTTAGAGTACTGCCTGTAAGAAGAAAGAGTTTTTTCGTTGCCCACGCAGTTGCATGATATATATATATATATATTAATTGACCACATCTATAAAAAAAAACGATATAATCAAAATATATTCGTCAGAGTTCCTCCCAAAAAAATTTGTTGTGTTTTTTCATTAATGGTTTACAATCAACTAACAAAACTGTTTTTAATCATTTAAGTAAAGTTGTTCGATTAATCAGTTAAATAGATACCATTTTGACTAACCGAGTGATTTATATCAGTAAATTAATCGATTGGCGATTAGAAATATTTTTAATCGTTTCGACCGTCTAACCGAATAATATGTTAAATATACATATGTTATATATAATAAACTAAGAAAACTTAAATATATAAACTAAAATACATAATATATAACATATACTATATAATACACTAAAAACAACTAAATATATAAACAGTTTCGATTAATCGATTAACCAATCATAATCGATCGAATTGATTTTCGTCGGTCGATATCAAAATGCTTAAATTAATTCGATTGAAACCATTAAAAATTATTAAAAAGATCAGTTAAAATTTTTAACTGACCATTTCCATACCCTAACTATATATACAAAGGTGAAGCCTCTACATATTGGTACGTATAAGCCATGGCCCAACCTAAACTTTTGCCAAAAATAAACCTTGAATTACCTTGCTTTTCTCCTAATGGCCCAGCCTCTTTTTGTCATTGATTGGGTTCTTGTTTCTTTGCTTTTGTCCCAAGTCAAACCGACTTTGACATAAAATTTTACTGTCTTTTATCGGTTATACTTTACTCCATGGAAGTGTAAAGTAAAATAAATTTAGGCTTCAAAGGGAAACATATGAAAGAGACCAAAATTCCACATATAGGTCTGGATTCAATAGTCAAGATGTGGTTGGCCCTCTTGATGTCAATCTCTACAGCTAATTATTCATCCAATTATGTAATTTTCTTAATTTTTTTTATTTTTTAAAAAATATCTGTTATATAAATGAAAATTGTATATTTGTCTTTTCCATCTAGTTGTTGATATGAATTATCATTGGTTACAAAGACAATGAAGAACATAAATTCTAGGGCATGTTTGGATACATTTTTTAATTTTAAGTTTTCGAAAGTTACTTTCGATAATGAAAATAGAAAACACTTTTCTGTTGTTTTCTTAAGAAAATATGTATGGATAACTGTAACTCGAAAAAAAATTCAAAAACAGAAAACAATGAAAAATGGTTTGGATAATTTATTTTGAAAACTGTTTTGAAACTAGAAAACTATTTGGATACACAGTTGTTTGCATTTGTTTTCAGTTTTTACATTAATTTTGAAATCAATATTAATTTCATTTATGAATTTTACTAAATATATTTATATAGAACACACCAAATAATTGAAAATAAATAATATTATTCTATTTCCAAAATTTTAATATTTTATATATGTCATATAATAATGCTCTTGTTGAAAACAATAAGATAGTTGAGTACAATTTTAATATAATAATCATAGATCAAATATTTTCTCTTCCCCTTCCCCACGTCACGTATGTATGTTAAATAAATTATCAAAAATTACAATAAAAAATAAAACTTTCGTGGATCAAATACAACTTTCACAACTTCACAAATTTAAAGACCTGCAAAGACAGCTTTTCCATCAGTATAAACCATATTGCCTTTTTTCCTCCCAAAATTTAATGCCTAATGCATAATAACTCATAATACCAACAAAATATCATAATAAATAATTGAGTACACAAACATTATATCAAGAAATCATTTCATTCATCCAAAAACAAGTACGTACAATTGAGAAGATAAAATCTTACATAATGTATAACATATATAAAAACATCTTTTGGGTTGAACAAAAAATTCCATTCTATCTTAAATGTTTGCTTTTGAAATCCTAATTCTTTGGAAAACATGGAGTAATTTCCAGCAACAGTATCTCCCAGTGAGTAGAAAGGTCCCTAAAAATTAAAGCATTTAAAATAGTAAGAAAATATTATTTACAAATCAACCAAGAAGCCTTAGTATCAAAACTGTAATAGCACAAATATCTAATTTGTACAATATTCTTCCTATGATGAATCTTTGATTCTAGTACGCTCAAACTTGATAAATATGGAAGCTTAAATTTAATTGGATAGTAGGACCAATTGCAAGCCCCTTTTGTTCAATCCATTTAATTCAGTGAAACACACAAAAGAAGAACTAGTAGAGTTCTTTGTCATTTTTGGCTACCCTTTATTTTTGGTCTTCTAAATCAAATCATTCTTCCAACTTCATTAAGTCCACAAGAGCACAAACATCTTCGAGGATAATCCTAGGACATTGAAATTTTCCTTAGCTAAATAAGGTTGGATAAGCTTCTATTTTTTGCAAAATAAATTGCTAGCGTGATTCATTTGTTTAAACCACCTTGAAAATATACTAGATTAATTTAGTTCACTTAAATTTTTTTATCTTAATATACTTACTAGTTCATTAGCATTTTTATTTTCACTAGTTATATGTCTTTCTTTAGTTAGCCACTAGTCATAATGTTGTCTCTTTTCGTTAAATGCAATATTGAGTTAATGGTAGTTTTAAAGTTCTTTCCTTTAGCTTAGTACCTTAAGAATTTTTAGGTCCTCCAAGTTAGATGTTTTATTTTAAGTTGCCCTTAAATACATGTGAACTTTAATTCTTTAAGAAGAATTTTGGTCCCTTTTGGTCTTTGTTAATTTTGGGACCCCTTTGGCCCATTAAAAATGTTACTAGTTACTAGTTATTTTGAATCTCATCTTTAAGGTAGTTTAGTTTAAATCCACTTAGTTTAATTTTTATTTTTTGTTTATCTACTTTAAAGTTATTTAGTCTCAATCCATCTAGTTTAGCTTACATAATCAATCCACCTAGTTTAAATGCTCACACTTTAATTTTCTTCTCATCCATACTTTGTAGGTAGTATTAATATTTTCTTTGTTTCATAATTCATTTATTTTAAATGCTTACTTTTACCGCATTATTTTAAAATTGATATTTGGTGTTGTTTTGTTTGAATATAAATTGTAAAATGTTTGTTTGGCTTTATAAGTAGTGTATGATAATAATACTTGAATTAAATTTTCAATTAATTTCCTTGACACACAGAGGGCTAGACTTCTATCTAGGTAAAAAAGAGCTTTAAATCCTCACTATTTTGCCCCCAAATCTCCTAAGCCTTGGAATTTCTCACATAGATCGATGACAAGGGATTTGACACCCTTCAAGGTCAAATGGGGACTCCTTACCCGCCATCCTTGCTTTGGGCTTGGGTGACAAACGACATTGTCTAATATATTGAAAAACACACTTATCATGAGAGACTCATTACTACTTATAAAGGGTTTGTATTAGACTTGGTAGGTTTAACTCGTTTCTTTATGCCTAGTCATCGTAATCTGAACCATCACCATATCTACCTTCTTTAAAGGGAGTGACTTTGGGTAATGAGTTGGATGCATGGGTCTTAGGCGGAAAAGAGTGGCACCTTCAATGGTGCTACTTGATTCAGCGTCCTTCATTTACATATTCAATAAGAAAAACTTTGATTGTATGAAGAAACCTACCAAGGTCATAGTTGGTACCGCATGTGGGAAACACAAAGTAATTGATGGTGAAGGAAGCTTAAGGTTGAAGCTCCATGATGGAAGCATGAAAATACTTGAGAATGTATAGTTTGCTTCCTCTCGCACTACAAATTCATCTATTTAGGGGAGCTTGATAATATGGGATACACATAAACTACAGACAAAGGGGAGATACAAGTTCTTAATGGATCAAATGTAGTGTTGAACGCTATTATGAACAAGAAGAGCTTGTATATGTTGGATGAGAAGGTTTGGATTGAAAAATTAAGTAGAGGAGACATGGAAAGACCAAAAGAAATGATTGCACCAACCAAGAAAAGAGTTAGATTTGTTGATGAGGCAGAGAATTTGAGCCAAGGTAAAGATTGTTAGGATTTTGACTCAAATCCTCGCATGGAAGAATAAATTAGTTTAGGAAAAGTTTCATTTCCTATTTTGTAGTTGCTTATTCTTGTAAGAGTATAGTAGTAGTTTCCTATTGAATGGTCGCTTGTTCTACTAGGAGTTATAGTAGTAGTTTATTATATTGTTGTTGTTCTTAGTAGTATTAGGAAAATATCATCTATATAAAAGGAGTACTATAGAAGGTTTGAGGCATACTCATAATTCCAATAGATATTGTAAATCATATGGATTTAGAACTAGAGCTAGGTTGAGAGCTTTGAGTGTATTAGGGATTTTGGGTATTGAGGTAGTGAGGGTTTATCAACTTTATTCTTCCTAAAGTAGTCATTGAAGATTAATAAAGTTGTGGGTTTGTTGGTGGACGTAGGAAAAGAGGTTGTTGAACCATGTTAAATTTTTGTGTTCATGATATCTGTTTGTTTTGCCTATTTAACTATTGTGGTTGTGCTTTTGCCTAAAATTTGAGTAGGTGGATTTTAGAAATAAAATCCCAACAAAAATAAATAAAGATAAAATTGAAAATTATATAAGAAAACACACTCTTCATATCTTACTTTGTATTTTACCATATTTTTTTACATACTTTCCATATGCATCTACTTGGAAGTCCATATGGACTGCTGAAGAACAATTATCAATTGTAATTTATTAACTTACAAGTACAACTCTACGCGTTGTAATTCTTGCATGAATATTTTTTACCATAAATATTAAATTAAGATTTTAATAATTTGATAACAAATTATAGTTATCCATATAATAATTTTTATTTATTTTTAAATAACACTATATATCATGTTTGGAGGTCTACTTATGGGTTAATAATTTCGTTTTGAAAAAACCTTGCCTAACGGAAAAAATGAGAGTTGTTTCGAAAAAACCTTTGACATACCAAAGGATGTGAAGAATGGCAACAAAATGAGTGGCATGAGGTGTAGACATAATCTGACTAACAATATGAACAACATGAGCAAGATCAGGACGAGTCATAATTAGATAAACCAAGCTCTCAACCAACTGATGATAAAGTGTAGGATCACTAAAAGGTTGACCATCAGTAGAAGTGAACTTGACATTAGCCTTAAGAGGAGTAGAGGCAACCTTGTTATCTATCAAACTAGCTCGAGTAAGAATATTAGAAGCATACTTAGCTTGAGATAAATAATAACCAATGGAATCCGAGGATACTTCAAAACCCAAAAAGTAGCAAAGAGAACCCAAATTATTCATTTCAAATTCTTGACTGAGAAATGATTTGAGCTTAGAAATACCTTATATATCATAAACATACAAGATGAAAAAAACTGTAACCTCATTCAATTTTCTTAATAAAAATGGTTGTGTCATAGGGGCTTGAAGTGAAACCAAACCAGTTGATAATGGAGCTAAATTTTGCAAACCAAGCACATGGAACTTGTTTAAGACCATACATAGGTCATCATATATGACATATTTTATCAAGTGGGTGATCATAACCAATAAGGGATTGCATGTAAACTTCTTCATCAAGATCATCATTGAGAAAGACATTTTTTATGTCCATTTGAAATAGATTTTATTTTCGTACTGCATCGATAGTAAGCAAGCTAAGAACATATATAAGACGAGTAACAGGAGAAAATGATTCTTCATAGTCAATACCATATTCTTAAACATAACCTTTACCAACAACACGAGCTTTATAGTGCTTCAAAGACCCATTAAAACAAGTTTTGGTTTTATAGACACAGCAAATTGTAGTTTTACTAGAGGGTAAATCAAACAAGTCCCAGGTATGAGTTTTAGAAAATGCTTGAAGCATGTCATTCATTGCTTGCTACCAAAGAGAATTAGAACTAGCTTCCCGATAGAGTTGAGGTTCATCTAAAGAGGAAATTGTAAAAAAAAATAATGATAATCATGAAAATGGGCAATTGCAAAAAAAAAAAAAAAACAATGATAATCACGAAGATGGGCATGTGGTTTACTTACCCCGGAAGAAAAACGATGAACAATCGAGTCCAAAGACTCAGAAAGAGCTGGACTATAACCATTAGAAGGAAGAGACTCTGCAGATTGAGTCATAGTAGTGTGAGAAGAAACTTATGGGAGTTCAATTACATTTTCGAAAATATTAACATAAGGAAATAAGTCAACTAAAAAAAACATTACAAGAAACACGGAATTAGTTAGTTATAGGATCCCAACATCTATAACCTTTACGTTCAATGCCATAGCCTAGAAAACAAAAAAGTTTAGCACGAGGTTCTAACTTGGTGTGTTCGATTTGGAATCGAAAACAGGAATAGAAATCAAAGAAAGAAAGAAGACAAGTGATTTGTTGTCGAAGTTCGGTAATAGCCTACATCCCCGTGAGTTCCTCTGAACTCTCTGCACTAAATCAATGGTTCTTTACAATCCAGTAACCCTCTTCAAGAAACCAAGAAGAGAAGAAATAAGATGATAAGAACTATTACAATGCTCTCTATCTAATATATATTCCTCTCTCTTTACAACCAGCCTCACTACAATGAGTCCCTCTTGTGTTTTGTGTTTTTGCAATCTCATACAATTCTCTCTTGTATGTCTATCACTCTTTACAATTGATCTCAAATTATGTCACAATGTTAATGAGAATAAAGCTGGGTGAGCCTTTATATAGTGCACCAACTTCTTGACCAATCTTGAATGTCATTCTCCACTCTTAGATCTTGATGACCAATCAACCATGGCCCTTAATCAATCCTTAGTGATCCTATGCATTTTGGATATGTCTTCACGTACTTAACAAAGGCTGAATCAAATGGACTATGTGTGCCTTCAAGGTGCGGCCTGAAACAGGGCAAGGTGCGGCCTAGAACATGGCACACTTGTTGTCCTTCTGGGCGCTGTGGCCTGGACCTCCTCAGTAAACCTCCACCTTCTGGGCGCCGTGGCCTAGGGTAGTCTGGGCCGCGGCCTAATCTGATGCTCACCCATTTTTGCTGCTTTGTGTTGAATGGAGGTGTGCACACAGACCCAAAGTGATGCACACACTTTTGTGCACTCCTTTAACATGCTGAAATTTATTCTTCCAACCTTGGTTTAAACTTTAACCATGTTTAAACCTTAGACAAATATCAACAGATGTTGATTGGATAAATGCCATGTAAGAAGAAATAAATCAATTTGAAAGAAACAATGAATGGCATCTAGTTCCTAGACCAAAGAATCATACAATAATAGGAACTAAATGGGTATTTAGAAATAAGATGGATGAAAATGAAATAGTAACTAGGAACAAGGCTAGACTAGTTGCTAAGGGATATAACCAAAGAGAAGGAATAAACTTTGATGAGACCTACGCTCCCATAGCAAGATTAGAAGCTATTTGAATATTACTAGCCTTCGCATGCTTTAACAAGTTTAAATTATTTCAAATGGATGTAAAAAATGCATTTTGAAATGGCTTTATAGAATAAGACATATATGTTGAGCAACCTCTTCGATTTGAAAATCCTGATCTTCCAAATCATGTTTACAAGCTTTCTAAAGCTCTATAAGGTTTTAGCAAGCTCCGATAGCAGGGTATGAAAGACTAAGTAAATTTTTGATTGACAATAATTTTAAAAGAGGAAAAATAGACACAACTCTCTTCACAAAAACTCACAAAAATGACACACTACTAGTCTAAATATATGTTGATAATATCATATTTGGTGCTACTAATGAATCTATGTGTCAAGAGTTTGCTAAGTGCATGCAAGGTGAATTTGAAATGAGCATGATGGGAGAGCTTACCTACTTCATTGGACTTCAAATCAAACAATTTAAAGGAAGTATCTTCATCAATCAATCAAAATACACCAAGGACCTACTAAAAAGGTTCGGGATGGAAAGCTCAAAGTCACTTGGTACTCTTATGAGCACTTCTACAAAACTTGACCTTGATGAAGGAGATAAGTGTGTAGACACTAAAACTTATAGAAGCATGATAGGAGCTTTACTTTATTTAACTACAAGTAGACCTAATATAATGTTCAGTGTATGTATGTGTGCTAGACTTCAAGCTAATCCTAAGGAATCATATGTGATTGCAGTAAAAAGAATCCTTAGATATCTACAAGGGACTCAAAACCTAGGATTATGGTACTCTAGAGATTCATCTTTTAAGCTTGTAAGATATTTAGATGCTGATTCTGCAGGGTGTAGGTTAGATAGAAAAAGCACTAGTGGAACATACCAATTCTTAGGTGCAATGCTAACCTCTTGGTTTTCCAAGAAACAAAACTCGGTTACACTATCAACCGCTGAGGCGGAATATGTAGCAGCCAGAAGTTATTGTGTGCAAATGCTGTGGATGAAACAATATCTAAAAGACTATGGCATGAACTTTAAATATATTTTAATCCATTGTCATAACACCAGTGCTATCAACTTAACCAAAAACCCTATTCAGCATTCTATAACCAAACACATAGAAATTAGACATCATTTTGTAAGAGATCATGCTAAAAAAGGTGATATAAGACTAGAAGAAGATTAAATAGTTGATATTCTTGCAAAACCATTAAGTGAAGCTAGTTTTTGTAAGATTAGACTATCAATGGGCTTAATAGACTATGATAAACTGCATGTTTGATTGCATCATCATTTATCATATGCATATTTGACATCTAATGAATGAGTAATAAACCTTATTTAATATTTCCCTCACTTAAAGATGGCGTAGATAAACAAATTTCATGCTAAAACTTTAAGCTAGAGCTTTCTATTAAGGGTCCAGTTGACTGGTAATTTTACCCCAGTCAACTGATAATACACTGCCTTTTCACCTAGTCGACTAGTCCAAGTCCCCAGTCGACTGGTATAACAAGACCTTGTTTGGAGCCAAATTTTTGAATTTCTGGTAACAACCCAGTCGATTGGTATGAATAACCTAGTCGACAGATATTTCTCTGCCAGTTTACCTAGTCGACTGGTATCTCGACCCAGTCAACTGGAGCCCTAACCCAGACGATTGGTATCGCAATTCTATATTCATTTTTTAAGGGTTTTCACGCTATTTTCAAAACCATGAAGCTTTCTCTCTCTAGAAAATCTCATTTTTGATAAGTGCTTAAATATTCATATTTAAGCCCCTTAATTTACATTTATTAAGCTCTTAGTTTGCGTATTTTATTCTGTTTTACTTCCTTTTTGTGTTTTCTGTGTTTTTATAGGTTTTTGGAAGATATAAAGCATTTTGGAACTCAAAGAGCAAAACTGGAACTGAGAGCTGCAGAAGAGTGCGATCGAGTGCACAAGCACTCGTGCACACAAGGAGAAAGCTCGAGTGCAACCTTGAGCTCGAGCGTAAACTCATGCGATCGAGCACACAAGCATCAGTAAAACATCAAAACGACAGTTCTTATTTTGGAAAGTAGGGTTAGAGACCTGTTTTGGAAATTATGGTTTCCAAGTGTCCTTAGAACCCTATAAATAAATGTGTAAAACATAGAAACAATATCTCCCTTTTAGTTTAGTTTTTGTTTGGGGAGGCCAAAGGCCAAACGAACCCGGAGGAGAGATTGTGGAGACGAATTGACGACTTTTCTCCATAGTGTTTTCGGGTTTCTTCTTTCCTTCGTATTTTATTTTATGATGTTGTTTAGCATCACAGCTATGTGTAACTAATTTTCTAGTAAGGGCTGGGTTGAAGCCCTAATTATGTTTACTCAATAATTCAGTATTAGCACTTTTGTGATATTTGTGTTGTGATACTTAACATGATTAATGCCTATTTTTATTTAAATTCATCATATGTGTTTGTTGATCAACATATGCATGTGGTATGGATTAGTGAGTTAAATCAATTTGGATGACCGAGTCTTGGGTTCAACAATAGTAACAAAAGATATCCACACCGGATTCTTGGGTTAATCAACATGGAAAACCGAGAGTAGATACCATGCCCTAGGTCTCGTGTGGTTGTCGATTTCCATAGATCTTATGCTCTCTTAAGGAACAACTCAGTATACACCATGCTGAATCCCTTAAGAAAGAAAAGAGTTAGAGTAGATACCATGCCTAACTTGTTGCTTAGGGAAATCAATAGCTTAAGGAGTATATATCATGCCCTTAGGTTGACAACCATTAGGTATTCATGACATGAGTAAAGCATTGGCATACTGTTTTGTTGTGGTAGCATAATTAGTGGTGGATATCAAGTCCCTACGCCTTTATCTTTATTAAATTAACTCAATATTTATTTCTCTTATTTTTATTTTATTATTGCGAAACTAATTCTAAATTGAAATCCACCAATCCCTGTAGAGATGATCTTGCATTCGCACACTATGCTCATGTTGACCTTGTTCACTTGCAAGTAAAACAAGTTCGATTATTTGCTTATTTAATTAGGTAAATAATCGCACGACAAGTTTTTGGCCCCATTGCCGAGGATTACACTAAATTTCTTTTTGGAATTATTTTCGTTAGTTTTATTTTATTTTATTTTATTTCTTTACTCTGTTTTATTTATATTTTCTTTATCAGAAACCTAATTTTTCTTCTTTTCATTTTCTGTTTTCTTCTATTTCAGGTCTATAGTAGTGCTGTTTCTGGCTTTGCGATTGAGCGCAAGCTCAAGTGAGTTCGAGCGCACTGTTGCGATCGAGCACAGTACCTTGTGCACTCAAGCGCAAATAGTCCAGAGACTACCCGAGCAGCAGTACTGAAGCTGCTGCACCAAAGTCTTCTAGCTACTTCATGCAAGGGCTTTAATCTAGGAACCCTACCATTGTTCCACTTGACATGGAGATTGAGCGGACCATTCGACAGAGGCCTAGAAATAACTTTGAGGAGAACAAAGAAGAATTCAAGGGAGAAGCACCAATTGAACAGTTAGAAAACCAACAACCACCTGAGTGAAGACCTATGAAACAATCCTTCATCCCACGGAACCTCAACCAGCCATCATGCATTGCTTATCAACTAGAGGCGGAAGGTAATTAATACATATCTCTGCAGATACTCAGTGCCATGACTCATTTTAGAGGTATACCTGCTGAGGATCCACACTTGCACCTTCAGGAATTCTTTGACCTCTGCAAGTTCCAGCACATCTAGGGCCTAAATCAAGAGGGAATCAGGTTAATTCTTTTCCCTTTTTCATTAAAAGATAAAGCTAAGTTGTGGTATAATTCATTACCTACAGATTCTATGCATACTTGGGAAGAACTATCCAGTAAGTTCCTAAAGAAATTTTTCCCAGCACAAAAGACAAGGCAGATGAGGAAAATGATTCAATCTTTCTAATAGAGAGATGGAGACCTTTTCTTTGAAGCATGAGGACACTTCAACGAGCTGTTACTCAAATTCCAACATCACAATCTACCTCAAGATGAGCTGGTACTAGCCTTTCATGAAGGTCTAAATGATATGAATAAAGGTATAGTTGATTTAGGTTGTGGAGGTGTGCTGATGGAAATGAGAAGTGAAGAAGCCATGGAGCTTTTTGAGATCTTAAGTGAGCATACCCAGTGTTGGTATTTGTCTAAGGTTTAAACATGGTTCAAACATAGTTAAGGTTTGAACAGGTCCAAGTATTGTTCAAAGATGGTTAAAGTCTAAACCAAAGGTGGAGGATCAAAGTTCAGCAAGTTAGAAGACTGAACACATGTGTGTGCTTCATTTTGGAGCAAGGGAAGGCCATGCGCACTAGTGTGCGCACTTCTGCACACAAGCAGAAGGGTGTAGTGTGAAGGGGACAACAACTCAAAGCTACAACACTGAAATGACAGAAGCAACAGTGCTGGAACCTGGTAGGAATAACACAAGGGATAGAAACTCAAACTTGCAGCGCGGTGCTGCAGCTTTGGCCGGCACACATGGACAGCATGCTTTAGCATTCTCTTAGGTGCGTGAATACAAGGTTAAAATGCACAGCACCACTTAGGATTGATGGAGGGCCATGGTTAAGTGGTCATCAAGATCTAAGGGTGGAGAATGACACACAAGATTGGACAAGAAGTTGGTGCACTATATAAAGGGTCACCTAGGTTCAATCTCAACAATAAAAAAACAACAAGAAGACACAAGAATGTGATGATGTAACTTATGAGATATGTGTGTGAATGAGAGAATTGTGTGAGAGTGCAAAGACACAAACATACAAAAGGGACTCATTGTAGAGAGGCTGGTTGTAAAGAAGAGAGGGTAGTAGAGAATTGATAGAAAGCATTGTAATTGGTCTATCACTTTCTCGTTCTCTTCTCGGTTCCTTCAAGAACTTGAGGTTTCTTGGAGAGGGTTGCTGAATTGTAAAGAACCATTGATTTAGTGCAGAGAGTTCAGAGGAACTCACGGGGACATAGGCCCATTGCCGAACCTCGATAACAAATTGTTTGTCTTCTTTCTTTCTTTGATTTTCTGTTCTTGTATTCGATTGCTGAAATTCTTTCTACAAGTTATTCTAGACTTGGGTGTTTGGAAGATCACCACCTGGGCATCTTGTCAAGGTGATTTCCAACATCCAGCAATTCTCCTCGAGAGGTAGACAAGGAGTTAAAAGCAAGGGTATGTATGAGGTAACCTTAAATAGTTGATCTTTAAATCAGATGGCTGCTATGGAGAGGAAGCTAGATATGCTTATAAAAGCATGATTGCTCAAAATATCCCTCCTCGTCAACAAGCCACACAATGTCAGGTATGTGCTTTATGTTCTCAATTTGATAACACTGCTGAGACTTGCCATTTATATTCATCTACAAATCCCAAGCAAGCGAACTATGTGGGACCAAATAGTGCATATGCAAATACCTACAATCTTGGATGGCAGAATCACCCATGGAGCAACAATCGAAATGCCTTGAACCTTCAAAGATAGCAAAGGAACTCTCCACCAGTAGCCCAAACAGTTCCAGAATCAAAGACAAATGACCTAGAGAGTCTTATGAGGTAGTTGATGACTTCACAAGAATAGTTCATGGCAGAGGAAAGACAATTCCGGACTAAGCAAAGAGAAACCATTGCAAAGCATGAGCAAACCATTCAAAGACTAGAAGTACAAGTGGGGCAATTGGATAAGGTTGTTGTTGAGCAAGTTTTTCATGTCCATCACATTAATCCATTGAAGACCACCCTCACCCATTATTTCAAAGGATCAGATATTGAGCTAAAATATGAAGATGTTACTGACAACATCATTGAAACTGAGCACCTCCTTGAGGCCTATCCAAAATATCCAAGTAATTACAACCCTTCATTTGAACCTCATATGCCTACTAATACTACTCTTCTCCCTTCTATTGTCCAGGCACCAAAATTAGAATTGCAGCATTTGCCAGATCATTTAACTTATGCTTATCTGGGAGAGAGTAAGACACTACCTGAGATAGTTGCTGCCAATCTTAATTGTGGGGAAGAAGAGAAGCTGTTGAGAGTTCTTAAAGAGCACAAAACTGCTATGGAATAAGGCATGGTCCGGCTGAAGACGTAAAACTTAACACTCATGGGAGGCACCCCACAACTTATCCTTTTATTTTTATTGTTTTTCATATTTATTGTTATTTATTTATTTTTAGTACTTCTTGTTTTCCCGTATTACGTTAGTTTTCTTTTTAGGGACAATGTGTGCATCCGTTCAAGTTTGGGGGTATGCTATGAGCCATGTCGGCCCAACTAGTTCTTCATCGCCCAGGTTAGATCTTTCTATGATATTCACACATTGGGGACAATGTGTAATTTAAGTTTAGGGGTATGGGCGACACATTCACACACACTTTGTCCCGATTTTTTTTTATTATTTTATTGTTTAAAAGAAAAAATAAATGCATGTTCATGTTGTTTTGAAAATTTTGGTTGATTTAAACAAATATTATGATAAGATTTCATCAGTAAGCTTAAAATATTGAACACATGGTCTAAATAATAAAGTTTTAAAAGCTTAATTACTCACTTTAGGCATTTAAGACTTCACAAGTTTGATCTAAATCTGACAGGAGCACATTAGCACATAATTGTGTGGGGTATGACATATAATTTTTATGTGTATGTTTCCATGGCCTACCCGTAATCGGATAACTTATTAGAAGAACATCTTGGCATAGAAAAATAGAAAAAATTTTATTGCTAAAAAAGAGAAAATAAAATGCTCCTAATAATCATTAAATAAACTTCTCACTGAGTAATTGGACCTCTTGCCTCAGTAAGCAGTGAGTGTTCACGTCAAAAGGTGGGAATTCTGCTTATAATGATCATTAAATAAAGTTTCCACTGAGTAACTGGACCTCTTGCCTCAATGAGTGTTCACGTCAAAAGGTGGGAATTATGCTTGGCAACATTAATACCAGTTAGTTTCGTAGCCTGTTTTACTCGAGTTAGTAAGTCCTTAGGGGTGTCTTTACACCTAATGCCCTAAAACCATATGGTTTGGGAGTCATTGGCTAAACACTTGCTACATGGGTCAATTAGAAAGCTTAAGGGAACTCAACATGGCAAAAATCTCATAATAAAAAAAAGAAAGAAACAAAACTTTGCTATTATTGTTCATTCTAATAGGAAACTCGATGAATGTTAAGACACCGAAACACTGCACATTAGAGTTATTTGGAAGCTTCATCTTTTATATGCTAATTCACCACACACTAAGTCAGACTTGTGATGCCTTAACCAGCCTTTTGTAAGAGATTAGATTTTAAAACTCGTATTCATTGCAAAGATGTGTTTTTATTTTAAGCTTGTTCTTGAATAAATGTCACGATTTTGTATGAGACTTAAATTTTCGGATACCATGAATGATGGATTTATCTTTGTGTCTTTGTTTTTCATTTAGTTTTTAGTTTCGTATTACAAATGGACTAGCAATATGTAAGTTTGGGGTGTGATAAGTGCTTAAATATTCATATTTAAGCCCCTTAATTTACATTTGTTAAGCTCTTAGTTTGCGTATTTTATTTCATTTTACTTCCTTTTTGTGTTTTCTGTGTTTTTATAGGTTTTTGGACGAAAGGAAGCATTTTGGAATTCAAAGAGCAAAACTGGAACTGGGAGCTGCAGAAGAGTGCGATCAAGCGCACAAGCACTCGTGCGCACAAGGAGAAGGCTCGAGCGCAACCTTACGCATCAATAAAACATCAAAACGGTAGTTCCTATTTTGGAAAGTAAGGTTAGAGACCTGTTTTGGAAATTAGGGTTTCCAAGTGTCCTTAGAACCCTATAAATAAACCTGTAAAACATAGAAACAGCATCTACCTTTTAGTTTAGTTTTTGTTCGAGGAGGACAGAGGCCAGACAAGCCCGGAGGAGAGATTGTGGAGACGAATTGATGACTTTTCTCCATAGTGTTTTTGGGTTTCTTATTTCCTTTGTATTTTATTTTATGATGTTATTTAGCATCACAACTATGTGTAACTAATTTTCTGGTAAAGGCTTGGTTGAAGCCCTAATTATGTTTACTCAATAATTCAGTATTGGCGCCTTTGTGATATTTGTGTTGTGATGCTTAACTTGATTAATGCTTGTTTTTATTTAAATTCCTCATATGTGTTTGCTGATCAACATATGCATGTGGTATGGATTAGTTAGTTGAATCAATCTGGATGAGTGAGTCCTGGGTTCAACAATAGTAACAAAAGAAATCCACACTGGATTATTGGGTTAATCAACATGGAAACCGGGAGTAGATACCATGCCTTAGGTCTCGTGTGGTTGTCGATTTCCACAGATCTTATGCTCTCTTAAGGAACAACTCAGTATACACCATGTTGAATCCCTTAAGAAAGAAAAGAGTTAGAGTAGATACCATGCCTAACCCGTTGCTTAGGGAAATCAATAGCTAAAGGAGTAGATACCATGCTCTTAGGTTGACAACAATTAGGTATTCATGATATGAGTAAAGCATTGGCATACTGTTTTGTTGTGGTAGCATAATTAGTGGTGGATATCAAGTCCCTACGCCTTTATATTTATTAAATTAACTCAATATTTATTTTTGTTTTATTATTGTGAAACTAATTCTAAATCGAAATCCACCAATCCCTGTGGAGATGATCTTGCATTCGTACACTATGCTACTGTTGACCTTTTGCATTTGCAAGTAAAACAAGTTCGATTATTTGCTTATTTAATTATGTAGATAATAGATCAACACTTTTCCTTCCAAAATCTCACAAAAACACTCCATAGCATCCTTAATCTCATCCCTCATCACATTCATTTAAACTTTCCACGGTTGAAAATTTTGTTTTCCCCAAAAATCTCTCAAATCTCCCTAAAACCACCTTTTTCCAAATGTCTGAGAGAATCTGAATCAAAACCACTGTTGGAGGACCTCACGCGCCTACGAGGCCACTGTCTAAGAAATCCATGGCATCGGATGCCAAAGGAAAAGGCTTGGCAGGATCCTCAAGCAAAAAAGCGAGGACAAAGCTCGACAACTCACTCTTTTGGAGTCCAGTCGCAAAAGAGAGGTATAATTCTGTCATTTGTCATAAGAAAATCATGACGAGTAGATTCGTTGACTTTGATTCTATCTGTCATGCAAACTTTGGCATTTTGCCCCCTTTTGAGGTAGTACATTTGACACCACTTATCAAGATTCACCAAAAAGTACTACCCACACCTGAGTCACCAATTCTATAGGAACTTGGTGAAACCTAGTCCATTGGTTCTTCATTTCAAAACCAGCGTGATGGGCATGGAGTTTAAGGTGAACATTGACCTCCTGGTGACATCTTAAGGATCATAGTGGGAGGGATTCAATAGAGTCTGGATGGATGGTCGGACAACTTTGACTATTAGAAGGCATGTCATATCGTTAGAGGAGAGACCCTAACTACATCTTTCAGTCCACTACATTTCACACATATAGTGATATGCCCCTTGATTCAAAGTTGTTCAATCTCATCGTGAGTTGGACCATCCATCCATAACTTGGGAGTCGGGGCTATTTCTCAAAGATAAACGTCATATTGATTTGGTGTCTCAAAACTGGACACCACTTCAATATCTACCCCTACTGCTCGCCAACATGATCAACGACGAAGCTAGTGACTCCGGGTGCCTTCCCTATAGGATGTTCATCACCCTCATCCTCCAGTACTTTCGGGTTCCTCTTCCCATGGACATCATCAATGTCTCTTCTTTGAAAAAGATGGGGTGCATGATCTGAGATGAGATGATCTACTCCAAGGCCGGGAAGAACATCAAGATTGGAGAGGGTGACAGCAGCAAGGAGGACGATGAGGGTCCTGGTGATGCAACCCCTTCCACTACTATGGACACTAATGACTAAGTACCACAGCATGGTGGTTCTAGTACTGGTCAGGCTGGGTACGATGATCTACTCCAGGCTATTTTGAGCCTCCAACTATCCATGCAGTTCAGGTTCTAGAGCTTGAGTTCTTCTGTTGATTCTATGCATCATGACCTCCGCTCACTTCGAGATGACTTTGAGCTGCATTGAGAGCACACAAAGGGCTCATTGGTTAAACTTTGAGATCTTATCCGAGATGGCTCTAATTCTTCCACTCACTGAGTTTCCTGTGTTTTTCCTTTTTTCTGTGTATATATAGCTTTTTAGCTGATCTTAGTACAAACATTTATTACTTTATCATACATTTCTGTTATTATATTGGATATTTGGCTTCTAGAAGCCTATGATGTATGAATATTTGTATATATTTGCCTATATTTCAATTTTCTAGCTAATGGTTCATATACTTGCTTTACTTTTAAGCTATATGATTACTCGGTTTAAATCATTTGTACTCCGCAATATGCTTTAACTATTTATACTAGTATGAAAACTTCTAGTTCTTCTCGGGAAGTCTTTCCAGCTCAAAATAATACATAATTTTCACTTACAAGTTCGTTTTTGCATTATCTTATTGTCTATAGTATTCATGTTGCTTATTTTTTGAGTGTGCACCTCATTTTCTGCTGTTGTCAAAACGGGGGAGAAAAATAAGAAAAAGAGAAATATTAATGTAAACTTATAATAGAGTATACATTTAGGGGGAGTATTACTCTGAAAACATTGATAAATATAACTCTATCTTACTTTACTTGGTTGGGTTGTTTATAAACCGCACTTGACCTACTTTACAGGTTGGTTTTATCTGAATAAACAGAGGAAACTCTGCCCATTTTTTTTTTCTAAAAACCAAACACTTAGGTTTTTAAAATTGTTTTCTCTCATTAGTTTTGTCATCATAAAAAAATGGAGAGATTGTTGACCCTTATCTAATTTTAATAATGACAAAACATTACTCTAATTGTACTAACAGTTTTATATAAGTGTTTAAACGGTAAAAGTTTCAGCAAAGAATCAAGATGCAAGAACTCAACGCATATCAGACACCAAGTCAAGACATAAGATATAGAATAGGCATTAAAGTATTGAAACAAACTGTAAATCTCTTATGTTCAAGTAAGTAGCTTGTCTTATGGCTCTTTTTACAAAAGAATTTTGACAAAAATATTAATTAAAACACTTCCAAGACAAAAACAGTTTTATTACATGAAAAACTAGGTTGAAGAGCAACCCAGTCGACTAGCTCAAATGTACCAGTCGACTGGGATATGGGACAGAATGTCCCCAGTCGACTGGTGTAGAGCACCTAGTCGATTGGCATTTGGGACATTGAGTTACCAGTTGACTGGTGCTTAGGACCTAGTCGACTGGTACTCTTCCACAGCCCAAAAGTGAGATTTCTCACTTGACCCAATCGACTGGTACAAAGACCTAGTCGACTGGCAATTCAAAAATATGACCATTTGAGACACAAGACTTGAGTATTTAATGCACCAAACCTACCAAGTCAGTGTCTAACGGCTATATTGATTCAAGGCTATATAAACCCACTTCAATGAGCATTTAAAACAAGAATATTACACATTCAATTCATAAGTTTGGTCATTAATTCTCAAAAGCTTTGAAAAATTTATTGTTGAGCCATTCTTTAAGCTTTTTCTTGAAAGATAGATATTGTTCATTTGTAAAAGCATTCATTGCTATCTCTCTACCATTTACTTTATAGTAAATCAAATTTATTGTAAAGGGGAAAGAGTTGTAATAACTCTTAGAGTGTTTAGAATTAAATACTTCTTTGTAAGCTTCTGAGAGGAAGGGATTAGCTTCCGTGAGGAAGGGATTAGCTTCCATGAGGAAGGGAATAGCTTTCGAGAGGAAAGGATTGGTTGTAAGGTTTGTACAACACCCGTGAAGTTGTACGACTACAAATTTTAGTGGATCACTTCAAGGAGGTTCCTTGAAGAGAGTGAACGTAGGGTTGGAAATAATCTGATATTGCCGAATCATTATAAACCGAGTTTGCACTTTCTCTTCCTTAAACTATTTTACTTAAAGCACATTATTTGTTTGTATGCTTGTGCATTTAACTGTTTTTATAAACTTGCAAATAATTAGCAAAAGTTTTTAAAAACTTAATTCACCAACTCTTGGGTTGGAACTCCAGTCTACAGATACCCTTAAGGATTAGAGAAAATAAAGCATTTTTCCTAGAAAAAAATATAAGAATTAGGGAAAACACGTAAACCCAAAATACTTGGTCTGACGTTTAATCCAAGAGGTTAAAAATCATAAAAAAAAAATTGTATAAAGTAAATATCATTAGAAACATGATTAGTATATAATGATTTCTCTTACAACATTAACTAAGCTAAACAGACAAAAATCTACACACATACACCAACGGGGAAAAGAAAGAGAAGAAACAAAGAACTATAACATCGAGTTTGCTATCATAAACTCACAATTAAAGAAGATGAGTTTTAAAGTTATTAGAATCACTGGTTTGGAATTCTCTACACAAAGTTTAACCTAAAATTACAAAAAAATAAAAAAACATAAAAATAAATTAAAAAAATAAATCCATCATGGTTGTAATTTTTGTTTATCAGCCTCTCTTCTATCTAAATTATACTTTTATAGAAAAAAATAAAGTGAAACCATCTTGAGAGTAAATGTAATGGACATGCCAATAATGAATAAAAAGGACAGCATTACAAAATCCGTAAGGTTGCAACCATTCCATGGCACGTACCCTATCATAGGCCATTCTCCTCCAACATCCTCAACCAAAAAAAAAAACAAATTAAAAAAATAAATACATCTTGGTAGTAATTTCGTTTATTACCCCCTCTTCTCTCTAAATTATACTTTTATAGAAGAAAAAAAAAAGAAAATGAAACCACTTTGAGAGTAAGTGCAATGGATATGCCAACAATGAACAAAAAGAATGGCATTACAATCTTCACCTAGTCGTTGATCCACATTTTTTTTAAGGATTACAGTTTAAGACAAGATATAGTATCTGTAGGAAATTTTTTGCTCCATCTTAGTAACCAGATGGTGGTTCACAATCACCTTCATGAATCATGAGGCATCACTTCCTGATATTAGGAGGCTTTGTTAAAACCCAAAAATAAGTGATAAAAAACTTACAAATTTTTACATTCTGAATAAAAGTACAACAATTAATATTTTGATAAAGTCTAAAAGAAATTTTATTACAAGAAATAATACTGACCAAAAGAGAGATATAGCGAACATGAAGAACCAAAAATCTATAACTGCAACAGGGGAAAACTGGGAGAAAATTGTTTATTGCACTTCAGTCTCATTTGCATAAAATTCCACAATTGAGTTTCAAAGTGGGATCACAATATCACATGTAATGCATGTAACGCATACCCACACCAACATTGTAAAATCTACACCAATAATCTTATTGCTTTGTAAGAGTTCCATGGGTGTGTTGCAGATGATAGATGAGGACTGAGACCAAATTGAGAAGAAAAAAAAGTAGAACGTAAGATCAATCAAAACTAATTAACAATAACAACGATAAGAATAAAGAAATATGAATAACTTACCTGAGTGATGGAGAGATAAGGAATGACAAATTACTGGAATCCTATGCAATTAACATGGATAAGAAGAACAAATAATTGGAATCCTATGCAATTTACATGGATTGAGAAATTATAAGATGTGCGTGAGGAGTTGGTTTAGACGTCGGTGAAGAAGAGATGGGGAGTTCAACTGCAACGGAGAAGAAAAGGGTAGGGAAAAGTGCGATCGTGAGTGAAGTTTGGTTTGAGAGAACATGGGAGACTAGGAACATGGGAGATTTAAGGTGTGTGAGAGTGAGTTGAGGTGGGGTAAATTTTGGAAATTTACGAATTAATACACCAAAAAAAATAATTGGATAATGGTATTTTCGTCTTTTCAGATGATTAGAATTACGATTTTAAACTTGATTATTCAAATTATAAATAATTGTATCATGTTTTTTTTTTGTGTTTTCATAGGGGAGGACACCAAAAGGGTCCTCTAAATTTATTAATAGTATAGATGTGTAGCCCTTTGTATATGGTTTCTATCAGTTTTCTTCACACCACATGCCATTTTTGGGTAGTTATTTTAAGTTGGCAATTAACCAACATGAGTTATAGCTAGGTGAGAGGTTATAATGGTGTATAACATTGCTCTCCAATACGTACTCTAATTTAAACTTATATTTGGGTGGCTCAGACTGCTGCCCATCATGAGCGACAAACCCGGTCAGGAATTTCAACACAAGTAAAATCATTGAGTGTAATACAAATTAAGGTTTCTTTAATTCTTATAGATTTGAGTGTATCTAGATTAAGCTAGGACTAAAGTGAGGGTGAGAGTTTTATTTAAGTTTTCTCTTCCAATACTTGAAACTCGGGGGTTAACTAGGTTTTGTTCATTAGTTGGGAAATTAATGTGAAAATTATAAATTTCAAGGAATTGACAAAATTTGGTTTGTCTCTTGATAAAATTGATGAGAATTGTAATTTCTATGGAAATCACAATTCCAATAAATTATGATAATTATAACTCTCACCAAATAGGTAAGAAATACCAATTCACACTTACTCACAATAACAAGAATTAGCTAGACTCACTATTTCTTTTGAAGAACATAGGTTTTGGATGGAAGATGTTTTGAATACCGTTTGGCATCTTGTATTTGCACTACAAAAAAGTGTAATTCACCCACGGATTTTATCCTTTGGTAAAAACTCAAAAATCGTTGGTATAAACTCATTTGGGCTATACTAACAGTTTTAAAAGGTGTGGCATAAAAAAGCGTAGCTAGATGGTTATACAGATGGATTTTGTTTCATTGGTACATGTAAAGGTGCTTTACTTACGACTGATAAACCGGCGGTGTAGGTCCTACATCGACGGAAATTTAAGTCATCGGTATAATCTATACTTATGGTCTCAATCGTTAGTATTTCCACCCATACTGATGGTTATGAAACCGTCAGTATAGATATGCTTTACTTAATGTTTCAATTCGTTAGTATAGCTCTTTCACCTATACTGAAGGTTTTATAATAGTCACTGTAGATACGCTATACTGACAGATTATATGTTGTTATATCCTATATATGGTAGCTTCAATTAGATTTTTTTTTATATTTTTTTTCAAATTTCCCATTTGCATGCTTAATACATAAAAAATGGTAATATCTAACAAAATATTAAATAGACAATTGAGTACACAAACACTATATGAAAAATAATTTCATTCTTCTAAAAACAAGTGAGTGCAACAATTTAAAGATGAAATCTTACATAATGTCTAACATAACTAAAGGAGAACATCTTTCAAATTGAACAAAAAAATCCATTATATCTGAAATGTTTGAGATCCTAATTCCTTAGAGTGCTTGAGGAAATTAATACATGAAAACTTCATCACAGAAGTTGTTATATCAGTAGTGCTCTATTTTGTATCTTCTGAATCAAGCTCATTCTATTGAGAAAAGAAAGCTATGTAAGACACTACAACATATCAAAAAATTGGTGGAATTGCCCAATTACTCCACATGTGTCACACCCACACATCCCTGCGCTAGCAATGGAAAGAATCTAAGCAACTTACTCATACAATAACATAAATAATTCACCAACCAGTTAGAGATACATTTCCTGATAAAAATGAAGTAACAAAATACTTATAAAAAAATTAATAAGTTTTAGTGACAACAAACCTAACTCAATATACACCATCATCATATTTGAGAGTGTTAAGATATTATATGTTTGCATCTCTTGGTATATTTTGATATAACAAAACCTTGTGTTATTTACTGATGAATTTATCTAAGTGTGCAAGTTACTAAAATTAGTTCTATTAAGTATGAATACATCAACTACAACTCACATATATTTTGGGTAGATTCAAATTTTGTATCTCGAAAGTTAGTGCATAATCCAAGGAAATAAAGGACAGAAATTACGGACAAGTCAAAAGAACTAGTCGACCAGTCAATCGACCAGCAGAGGAATCAATCGACCAATCAGTTGACCAACAGAGCAACCAGTCGACCAGTAGAGCAACCAGTCGACCAGTGAGTTGATTACCAAGGAGAACTAGTCGATTTGTGATTCGACTAACAAGAAGAGCTAGTCGACTACCAAGAAGAACTAGTTGACTACTAAGATAGAAGTAGTCGACCGATGGTAGAACTAGTAGACTAATGAGTCAATTGTTAGAAGTTCATCATTTTATAAAGACTAGTCAGAAGACCTGGTCAACTGAGGAGAAAACCAATCAATTGCAAGTGACCGTTGGAGATCAAAGGATCTACAATAAATGAGATATCAGTCTGAAAAGGAAGTTTTTAGAGTTACCATTTTTGGAGAGCTTAACTGAAAGGAGTTCAATACAAGAGCAAGAAGAAAGAATTCAATCTCAGTTTTACACAGAGCTTAAAGATTTAGTGTTTACTACTTCGGTAGTGTTTAAATATGTAGAGTGTAAAAGTGAGAGTTTGAGAGAGATTTCTTTTGTAAGGTTTATTTGCTACCCGTAATGCAAAATAAGGTGTAAAGGTGTGCTTGGTACCTGAAAATCCAAGACAGGTGTAATCATTGAGATTAGTTGAACTTAGTAGACCAAGAGGAAGACCTATTGAAGAAGTAGATGTAGGCTCATCGTCGAACCATTATAAATCTCTGTGTCCCTCTTTCTTTCTCTCTCTATTAAATTTTTAATTGCTTAATTTTTGTGCAAATTGTTTTTACTTCAATCATCATATTTCCTAACAATTGGTATCAGAGCTGGTCTCTACAATAATTGACTAACTATCAAGGAGTTCCTGAAAAGATACATGTTTACACCTCAACTAGGTCCAATGATATTGATCAAGTCGCTAAGTTTAGCCCTCCCATATTCGATGGGTTAAACTACCCATTTTGGAAGAAAATGTGGATGGTTTATATCAATAGTGTAGACTCAAACTGCTTGAGAATCATCAACAAAGGACCATATAGACACACTAAGAAGATCAGTAAAGTCGAAATTGAGAAAGATGAAGATGAGTGCTCTGAAGTTGAGAAGAATCAAAGAGAAATCAACAACAAATCCATACACTTTCTATACTGCAGGATCAATAAGAACCAGTTCAATCGGATCCAATCCTACGAGACAGCCTAAGAAATTTGGTTCAAGCTTAAAGAAGCCTTTGAAGGTATATATAATGTAAAATTAAATAAAATTACTATTTTGATGTCTACTTTTGATAATTCAGGATGAATCTGGGTGAAAGCATCTCAAAATTAACCTATTAGTTCATTGAAATATTAAACGATCTGAGGGAGCTAGGAAATGAAATCCCTCGGTCTGACCAGGTGATCAAGATGGTTAGATCTCTACCAAGGGAGTGACTACCCAAAGTTTCAGCTATTAAAGAGTCAGAAAAATATACAACAATGACCCTGGAAAATCTCGTTGGCATCCTAATGACTCATGAGATCAACTTGAAGGTGTTGAAGCATTATGAAGACAAGCAAAGAAAAACAATCACATTAAAAGCTGCAAAGGATAAAGATGAAGAAATGGCTGACTTAGATGATGAAATAACAATGCTCACAAGAAGGTTTAAAAGAAACCTGGAGCGACACAAAAGAGATTCAAAAGGTGAGTCATCAAGAAAAAGAGAACGAGTCTGCTATGAATGCAACCAGCCAGGTCACAGAACAACTTATTGTCCACTGAAAAGACCAAATAGAAAAGGACTGGTAGAAACCTGGAGAAATGGTGAAACCAAGGATTCAGATCTCAAAAAGCAAGTCGCGAACCTCTACCTTGTAGATTTAGATGACAAGAATACTTTACCAAACGAGGGAGATGAAACAATCAAATCTGGTAAAGGATGAGTGTCCAAATTTTAATCAGTTTAACTACACGTTTAATTATTATTTTTTTTCATGTTTGAGTATTATGCCTACTTGTTTTTATGCCCCACCTGTTTAGCAGGAGTTTGATTTAATTATTATATTTTAATATTGCATTCATTCAGGGGGAGCTTTTTCTCTATTTTTCCTTTTTGATTTAGATAAAAAGGGGGAGAAATGTGATTTACCTCTATATTTTAAACTACTTTTATTTTACTACACATGCTTTTGTTTTTAGTTTTATCTATATCAAAAATGGGGAGATTGTTAGGATATTTTATGTTTGCGTCTCCTGGTATATTTTGATATAGCTAAACCTTATATTATTTATTGATGAATTAATTTAAGTGTTCAGGTTACTAAAATCAGCTCTATTAAGGATAAATACTTCAACTACAACTTACATATATTTTTGGTAGATTCAGATTATGTATTTGGAAAGTTAGTGCAGGATCCAAGGAAATAAAAGGACAGAAATTGGAGATACATCAGAAGAACCAGTCGACCAGCAGAGGAATCAGTTGACCAATAGAGGAACCATCGACTAGTAGAAGAACCAGTCGAACAGTGAGTCGACTAGCAGAGCAACCAGTCCACTAGTGAGTCGACCAGCAGAGCAATCAGTCGACTAGCAGAGCAACTAGTCGACTAGTGAGTCGACTACCAAGGAGAACTAGTCGACTAGTGAGTCGACTACCAAGAAAAACTAGTCGACTACCAGGAGAGAAGTAGTTGACTAGTGAGTCGATCGGTAGAAAGTTTAGTGTTTTATAAAGACTAGTTAGAAGACCCAATCTACTGAGAGGAAGACCAATCGACTGGAAGTAACCATTGGAGATCAGAGGATCTACAATGAATAAGATATTAGTCTGAAAAAGAAGTTTTCAGAATTTCCATTTTTGGAGAGCTTGACTGAAATTATAAATTAGAGGTTGTTGAAAGGAGTTCAACACAAGAGCAAGAAGAAGAATTCAATCTCAGTTTTACACAGAGCTTAAAGATTTAGTGTTTATTACTTTGGTAGTATTTAAATCCGTAAAGTGTAAAAGTGAGAGTTTGAGAGAGATTTCTTTTGTAAGGTTTTCTTGCTACCTGTAAAGTAAGACAAGGTGTAAAAGTGTGCTTGGTAGCCGAAAATCCAACACTGGTGTAATCATTGAGATTAATGTAACTCAATAGACCAAGAGGAAGGCCTATTGAAGAAGTGGGCGTAGGCTCATCGTCGAACCACTATAAATCTCTATGTCACTATTTCTCTCTTTGTTAAATTTTTAATTGTTTAATTTTTGTGCAAATCGTTTTTACTTTAATCATCGTATTTTCTAATAAAAGGGACTTTTATATGTTAAAACTTATTGTATAAAAATAGCACAATGATATCTGCCACATGCAACTCGATCTAGATTGACCACATTAATAATATACTATTAGATCTAAATAAAAAAAAAATTTACCCTGCAACTTTTCTCTCTTAAGCTAACTCCTTGGATGCCAATTACTTTGTATAAAACTCATGAAACTAGCAGAGTGGTAGAACTCTTAAAAATGTGTGTTACATATAAAGATAACCCTAATTTTGTATGTCAAATATAAGTAAATATTATTTTAATTATAGGGTATATAGAGGCAACATAGATAGTAATTTAGATTAGTGAACTTCAACTTTTTTGCAATATTTCCATATTTTGTTTGTGATTATGATTGCCCACGGACTCTAGACTATAGAGGCATAGAATGTCCACAAATCTAGAATCATGTAGTAAGTAATATATTAAACATGGTAAGATGGTTTCTGCTATCATATATAATATACCATATGCGATCCTTTCAAAAACAGAATACTACTCATGCGCCTCCATCCAAAATAAAAGGGATACAACTCGTTTTCTATCTTTCTATTTTTTTTTTATTGCTATAGTTGAAGATCTAAGTCTAATTTTAATTGAAATAGACTTATGTAAAGACAACCAAACATTGACCCATTATTGTAAATTAAGAGACAAGAACCATAATTAATAAGAGTATGAAAGCACCGTTAGAATTAGAATCCCATGCAATAGACTTACCATCTTGATTCTCATCAATCTGATGATTTGCACTCAAAGAACGTGAATTTCCTAAAGGTAAGTGTTCTTGAACGCTATTTGCATCGAGAAACTGTTAAAAATGAAGGAACTTATAGTACAAGCCAAATAACTTAAAATCATACTCTAACCTTTTTTATTCAATGCCTTGATCTTTAACATAACACAATGAAAGCAGAAAAGGAATACACTTTCAAATTGGAGAAACAACAACTTATGCCAATGAATGAATCATATTTCCAAGATAAAAAAGGAGTCATACCACTTTGTTTGAGTAGTTTACTTGTATTATAAGATCATCAATGTGTTCCATAGGAAACTTTCTACGTATCACTGATGCAAGGCCATGAATTACTCTTTGTAACCTCCTAACTTTTCTCTCCATTATTTTTTCATATTCAGATAGCTCAGAAGATGAAGGATTAGGATTATTAGAGGAGGTGGTGATCTATCCAAAATAGCGTTGTGCAAGTGCGAGGTCGAATCCACAGGGAATTACGTTGTGAAAATATAAATTTATCTAAACTAATCTTATCTTAACCTAGTTCCGAGTTTTGTATTATGTGTTGCAAAATAAATAAAAGCTAAACTAAATTGATTTTAAAAACTAATAAAAAGACTAAGGTTTCTGAATCCACCCCGCCAAAGTTAAGCATATATCTCAATGTTCTAAAGATAGTCTATCAAAAAAATTCCATGAATTCAACTTAAAACAAAAAACAAAGAATATCCCAATTAAACCAAAAGCATCCAATGTATCTGCTCTTAACAAATCACAAAGGAAATCCAATTTAATCGAAAATAATTCAATGTATCCATCAGATGAAACAAAAGGAATATCCAACAGAACAATTTAAACTCAATCAATCACAAGACTAACTCAAATAATTGATAGAACATTTATACTAAAAATGTCAGATTTGTACAAGCAAATCTGAACTACTATGCCAAACAACAGTAAGGCTTCATCTTCAACCTTAGCTGAAGATTCTAGCCACTCATAACTATGAAACTACAATTCATAATAAAAGTGCTAAACATTAAACTAAAACAACTAAATAAAAAGAAATAAATAACTTTACATGGGAGAAATTCCACTCACTGATGGACGGCGCTTCTCCTCGTGGTAGCAAAGCCTTCGGGATCCACTAGAATGCTAGCAGACGTCCACCGGTTAACACCAAAGTGGCCCAGGAATTGTACACTGAATGATAGAGTCAGATGGTGTTTATATAGGCAAATACCATGAGTGCAATGTATTTCCAATCTGATGTGGGATGTGGGATATAGAAATATGTTTCCAACCGATGTGGGATGTGAGATTTAAGCCTTCACCTGCCCTTCAAAACTTTTGCTCACACTGAAATCCCGCACAGCCTGACCTTTGTCTACTAAAACTGCCATAACTTTCTCTAGAAAAATCATTTTTACGAGCCATAAAATTCTCCAGAAAATAGACTTCCGGATCTTTCTAAGCATATATGGCTCATCTTCTGGTTCTTCTTGTATCAATACAGTTTAAATTTCAAAGTTGGCTGATCTGTACGAGCAATTCTGGCAATTTAGTGAAACTCCTTTCCAAGCTTATAAACCTGTAAAACAACGAAAAACAACTCAAAGTAACAAATTCTTAAGCTAACAAATGTAAATTAAGGGGCAAAAATATGCAATATTTTTCACTCATCAAATACCCTCAAACTTGCATTTTGCTAGTCCTTTAGCAAAACAAAATAAATAAATAAATAATAAATAAATAAAACTAAATGGAAAACAAAGAACATAAAGATAAGTTCATCACTCATGTTATCCAAAAATTTACGGAGCACTCAAATCATGAAATTCATCCATGAGCAAGCTTAAAAAATCTAACTCATCTTCACAATGAATAAGAATTTAAAACCTAATTACTTACAAGAGGCATGCTAAGACATCACAAGCTTGAATCAATGTAAAGTGAATTAGCATATACTGATGAGGTTTCCAAATAAGTTCAATGTACAATGTTTCCACATCTCAAGATTCACAGAATTTCTCATCAGAATGAACAACGATGACATTGTTTTATTTTATTTTATTTTATTTTCTCTTTTTTTATAAGGCTCTGCTATGTTTAGTTCCCTTAAGCTTTCTAATTAACCCATGTAACGAGTGTTGAGTCAATGACTCCCAAACCAGATGGTTTTAGGGCATTAGGTGTAAAGACACCCCTAAGGACTTAGTAACTCGAGTCAAGAAGGCTACGAAACTAAACTGTCCTTAATGCTACCAAGCAAAATTTCCACCTTTTGACGTGAACACTCACTGCTTACTGAGGCAATAGGTCCAGTTACTCAGCAAAAAGTTTCGCAATGATCACTATGAATAAAATTCTCACATTTTGACGTGAACACTAACTGCTTACTGAGGTAAGAGGTCCAGTTACTTAGTAAAAAGTTTATTGATGATGATCGTTAGTAGTATTTTTTTTTTTTTATGTTTTTCTATGCCTAAGTGTTTATCCAATAAGTCATCCCGTTTCAGTTAATATAAGAAACATACACATTAACATCACATATCATACCTCACACAAATATATGCTAATGTGCACGTGTTAGATTAAATCAAACATGTGAATTCTCAAATGCCAAAAGTAAGTAGCTAAAGTTTAAACTCTATCATCAGATCATGTGTTCAAAGTTTTAAACTCACCAATGAAATCACATCAAAAATTTTCAGATCAACCAAAATTTTCAGACAAACATGAACATGCATTTATCTTCACTAAAAAAAAAAAAACAACAACAACAACAAATTAGGACAAAGTGTGTGAAATGTGTCTCCCATACCCCCAAACTTAAATTACACATTGACCCCAATGTGTGAATAATATGGAAAGAGCTAACCTGGGAGATGGAGAACTAGCTGGACTGGTATGGCTCATAGCATACCCCAAACTTGAACTGAAGTACGCGTTGTCCCTGAAAAATAAAGACTGGAAAACAAAAATACTGGAAACAAACATTAATCATAAATATGTCAAATAATAAGTAAACAAAAAGGATAAGCTGTGGGGTGCCTCCCATGAGCGCTAAGTTTAACATCTTCAGCCAGACCCAACATTAGTAATCGTGCCCAACTAAGCGCTCCACCATCTAATCAATAAATGGCAATGAAAAATGATCCTTCAGTGTGGTAGCATTCAACTTACAGTAGTCAAGTCACATTCTCCATCTTAACTGCACTCGAGTTGGAACCAACTCGTCGTCTTTATTTATTACTACCATCAATCTAGCCTGTTTTGGCACGACATGAATCAGGCTCACCCACTCGCTACCAAAGATTGGATAAAGGATCAAAACCTCTTGTATAGCTGGGTTGAGCCCTCTTTGTGGTTCCTTCGATGGCTTGGCATTCTCCTCAAAATGTAACTTGTGCATCACCACCGAGGGGCTTATCCCCTTAATATCCTCAATAGTCCAGCCGATAGCTTCATTATGCTCTCTTAAAACGTCCAATAATTTATCCTCTTGAGCATCAACCAAATCTGAAGCTGTAGTCATAGGAAAAGAATCTGCTGAACCTAGGAACTTATACTTAAGATTGTCCAGTAAAGGCTTAAGTTCCTTCTTGGGGGGTTCAGGTGTTGTGGTTTCCTCCATCTCACTGATCTTTTGAGGAGCAGACTCCAAAGTAGCATTTGCTTGCTCAAACAATTTATCCAAATCCAAATCCTCTTCAAATTGAGCAAAGCATGCCTCCAAGGGGTCCTCAATACGTGATTCATCCATAGTCTCCTCTGTCTCACTGCTCTTTTGAGGATCAGACTCCAAAATGGCATTCATTTCCTCGAGTAACTTATCTAAGCCCAAGTCCTCTCCAAAGTGAGAAAAACATCCTCCAGGGGATCCTCAAATTCCTCTCCTTTCTTGGGCGCTTGTAATCTTTCAGGGTAAGGCACTTTAGGTAAAAACGACCTAGGGAGATCCTTAATGATAGGTGTGGCTGTAGATGGCTCAACATCTCTCTTTTCTTTGTTGCCACTTTCTTGCCCTTGGTGCATAGTAGGGTTCTCTTCCACTTGATTGTACACATGTCTCCCAGACAAGTATGGAACAATTGATTGCACTTGTTCCTGCCAATGCATAGGAGTTGATAAATTTCCCACCGCAAACTATTCCTTTGGGTTAGGATCAGGTTGACTGGGGAACTCTCCATTTTATCCTTCACCCACGTAACTTGCGATTTGATCCATTTGACTCTCTAGCTTGGCAATAGCTTGGGTGTTTTCTATTGTTGCACTCATTACTTCGCTCATGGATTGGCTAGTCATTTTCATGTACTCCTTAAGGGTGTCCTCAAGTGACTGTGAAACTGGCGCTGGTGTTTGAATGGGACCTTGGTAAGCAGGTAATGGTGCTGGATAGGCTGAGTGACTATAACTTGGAACTGGCGGAGGAAATTCAGGAGGGTATTGATTGTGAGCATGATAAGGGGCTCCTCCCTGATTCATTAGTTGGTTCTGCTTCCATGAAAAATTAGGGTGGTTCTGCCACCCTAGATTGTACGTCTCGGAGTAATTTCCATTTGATTGCCACCAATAGTCATCGAAAGAGTTCATTTGTTCCATGGGATACTCGACAAAAGCCAGCGTAGATGGACAATTCTGTGCTAAATGCATAGGACTAGCATAGATGGAACAACTATCAAAATTAAATGTATTGGCTGCACTGATGGACTGATCGGTCATCCTCATGAAATCCTTGAGGGCGTCCTCTAAAGATTGTGAAACCAGTGCTGGATTCATCCACATTTTTGTTCTTTTTTTTTAAATTCATTTAATTTATTTTTTTTGAGAAATTGTAAATAAAATCAAAATTAAAATTAAAATTAAAAATTATAAAAATAAAACAAAAATGCTAACTAAACTAGTAGAAAAATAAAATCAATTCAGACAAAAATTTCACAAACAAAACAATTCCTCGGCAACTGTGCCAAAAACTTATTGTGAGTTTTAAATTACTCGCAAGCGCACGAGTCGTTTGCAATATAGCGTTATGCAAGTGCGAGGTCGAATCCACAGAGAATTGCATTGTGAAAATATAAAGTTATCTAAACTAATTTTATCTTAACCTAGTTCCGAGTTTTGTATTATGTGTTGCAAAATAAATAAAAGCTAAACTAAATTGATTTTAAAAACTAATAAAAAGACTAAGGTTTCTGAATCCACCCCGCCAAAGTTAAACATATATCTCAATGTTCTTAAATAGCCTATCAAAAAAATTCCATGAATCCAACTTAAAACAAAAAATAAAGAATATTCCAATTAAACCAAAAGCATCCAATGTATCCGCTCTTAACAAATCACAAAGGAAATCCAATTTAATCGAAAACAATTCGATGTATCCATCAGATGAAACACAAGGAATATCCAACATAACAATTTAAACTCAATCAATCACAAGATTAACTCAAATAATTAATAGAACATTTATACTAAAAAAGTCAGATTTGTACAAGCAAATCTGAACTACTATGTCAAACAACGGTGAGGCTTCATCTTCAACCTTAGCTGAAGATTCTAGCCACTCATAACTATGAAACTACAATTCATAATAAAAGTGCTAAACATTAAACTAAAACAACTAAATAAAAAGAAATAAATAACTTTACATGGGAGAAATTTCACTCGCTGATGGGCGGCGCTTCCCCTTGTGGTAGCAAAGCCTTCGAGATCCACCAGAATGCTAGCAAACATCCACCGGTTAACACCAAAGTGGCCCAGGAATTGTACACTGAATGATGGAGTCAGATGGTGTTTATATAGGCAAATACAACGAGTGCAATGTGTTTGCAATCCGATGTGGGATGTGGGATATAGAAATATGTTTCCAACCGATGTGGGATGTGGGATTTAAGCCTTCACCTGCCCTTCAAAACTTCTGCTCACGCTGAAATCCCGCACAGCCCGCACAGCCTGACCTTTGTCTACTAAAACTGCCATAACTTTCTCTAGAAAAATCCTTTTTTACGAGCTGTAAAATTCTCCAGAAAACGGACTTCCAGATCTTTCTAAGCATATATGGCTCATCTCCTGGTTCTTCTTGCATCAATACAGTTTAATTTTCAAAGATGGATGATCTGTACGAGCAATTCTGGCAATTTAGTGAAACTCCTTTCCAAGCTTATAAACCTGTAAAACAACGAAAAAACAACTCAAAGTAACGAATTCTTAAGCTAACAAATGTAAATTAAGGGGTCAAAATATGCAATATTTTTCACTCATCAGTGGTGATCTTTCCAAAATAGCGAACAAGCCCTTTTTCACTCTGTCCAGTTTTCCTGAGAAAACACATCACCTTTCCAAGAGGTATATTTATGTTGAGTTTGTGAACTGCCTGACTCACTCATATACTTATTCATTAATTCTAGAGATTTAAAAAGGAAAAAGTAAAAATATTTTCGATTGGTGCAAGATGTTTATTCTTCTATGGTCATAATTAATTATTTATAAACACTTAGTTTATGATAGTAATTAAGTAGTAAATACTGCTTATATAAGAGAGATGATGATTTCATGGGAATCTAGTCATCAAGAAACAAAGAATATAACAATAAGAAGGCACTTGTAAATACCCAATCAACCTAATAGGCTAATATATATCAAACTAGAAGATCAAAATACAAACCATATTTTGTGTTATTTTTTCACTCACAACGCTCCCATCACTATGCATACTACTTAGAATATAAATTTATTCACTTGAGAGCTTCTGCCTATTGTATAGTCTATATATAATAAAAAATATTCCATAAAACACAACCAAAACATCATAAACCTTATTTTTCTAAATAATAACATTGTAATAAAAAAAAACCTTATATAGTCACTTTTTTCTTAAATTATTCTAGGAAATGATTTTGTGCTAGTGCAATGAGAGTCATCTAGTTTACGGTGGTTTTCTTTGTATTTTTGACTAATTTCCTATAAGTGCTAAGCACAAGTAATTACATATGCTAATCATCGTTAAACAAGTTAAACAAAATCTCAAGCAGAAAGAATTGGAACTAACAACAATAGAAATAAATACAATTATAAGAATAAGTACTTGTAGTATTTGCCTTTGTTTAAGTCACTTTATAACAACAAAGTTATTGTAAGTCATACCGTTTCTTTTTTCAAACTTTCAATGGCGAATTAGGAATTGAAACTGGTATTTATCTACCTGAAGTTTGAAAAGTTGCTCAACATTTTCATCTTCAGTTTTATCCTTATCAAAAAATTTCTTTGTCTCATTCTTTCATTGCCTCCATTTCTCACTCATAATACTTATTGCATGCTTCTTGATTGCTGGTAAGCATGGTGCAAATTTGAATTTTGCCTACAATCAAAAAATAGCATTAGCAAATCATTAAACTAAGAAAAAATAAAGTTACATGAGAACACAATGAGATAATATGTACCTCTATGATCTTCCAAATTTCTTCTTTATTTTTTAATGGCATGTAAATCCATTATAACCGATCTATTGGGGCAAGGTGAGTCATTCTCACCATGCTACCAATAAACTGATAAGCGTGCCCACTTAACGATTTGAAACCTACTAATCACACGATTATAAACAGAAAAGAAAGCAAGACATGATTTACTTAGGTTCACCCCAAAATAGGGCTACATCCTACCAGAAACTTCACTATTATCAACCTCACAAATCTCTCGTTACCATGTATGCTCAGTACATAGAGAGTATTTATAAGCAACTTAAGACACCCTAATTAGGATTTTCGCCCTACTGCAAAACCATGACTATTCATGGGCCCAAGCCCAAACTGCCAAGCAAAAAAACCAAACCCAACTCATGTATAGGGTCTAAAAGTTTCGGGGGCGTTGCCCCCTGACCCTTGCCCGCTCACTGGGGAACGGGACCCTTTTGGTCGTCGGGGGTTCTACAGATCTGGAACCGTTTAAGTATACACCAACTCTAACAATCTATCACTTGGTAAATACTTCATAGACATGGAAAACTTTTGAGAACTCTGTTTCTTCAATCCCATCTCAGTAGTACACTGCTCAAACTTTACTAGACTAACTGCCTTAGTCAAGAAATATGCGTTGTTCACTACTGTATCGATTTTCTCCAAGATTATCACCTTTTCTTCAATCTTTTCTCGGATGAAGTGATATTGGATATCAATGTGCTTCATCCGTGAATGAAATTCAGGATTCTTTGCTAAGAAGATAGCACCTTGGTTGTCACATTTCACCTTCACTGCTCTTTGTTTAAACCCAAGCTCAGCACAGAACCTTTGAAGCTAAACTGCTTCCTTTACAACATGGGTTTTCTCCATATACTTTACTTCTGTGGATGAAAGAGCAACAACACTTTGCCTTTTGCTCATCCAACTCATCACTCCACTAAACAGATTGAACACATATCCACTTGCAGACCTCTAGCTATCAATGTCTCATCCCCAGTTAGCATCAATGGTTCCTACAATATTAAGATTTTTGTTACCTCCCATACTTCCATAAGAAAATGCAAACTCTGACGTGCCACAAAGATATCTAAGAACTTTCTTGATTGAAGTCTAATGCTTTTTCCCAGTATTAGACATATATCTGCTCAATACTCCCACTACTTGGGCAATATCTGGTCTCGTACACACCATAGCGTACATCAAGCTTCCAACCGCACTAGCATGAGGTATATGTGCCATCTCTTTAGCTTCTTCCTCCATCTTCAGACATTGTTTCGCAGATAATTTGGTTCCCAAGGCATGGGAGTCCTTATCGGCTTGCTGTCAGACATGTTCAATTTCTTTAACACTTCTTCAATATACTTTTTCTAACTTAGTCATAGTTTTCGATTTTCATGATCCCTCTTTATTTGCATGCCTAAGATAAAGTTTGCTGACCCTAGTTCTTTCATGTCAAACTTCCTTGCCAACAATGCCTTCACAGTGCTATTATTTCCAATCAACAGCATATCATCAACATACAAGGTTAAAATGATAAAATCAACCCTTAACCTTTTTCACATAGACACAGTGATCAGCATAGTTGCGAGTGAACCCAAGCTGAATTGCATATATGTCAAACTTTCGGTACCACATCCATGGTGACTTCTTTAGTCTATACAAAGACTTCTTTAATTTACAAACCAACTCTTCCTTTCCTTTACTCATAAAGCCTTTAAGCAGTTTCATTTAAATTTCATCCTCTAAGTCCCCATGAAGGAAATATATCTTCACATCCAATTGCTCAACCTTTAGATCATAAGCGACTGCCATGGATAAGACAAATCTAATAGATGTCAACTTTGCAACCGGGGAAATATCTCACCATAGTCAGTTCCCTCTATTTACGAGTACCCCTTTGCAACCAGACGTGCCTTGTACTTTTATACCATTCCATATACATTTGTTTTCTTCTTAAAAACCCATTTTCACCCATTTTCCTTCCTATCTCTAGGAAATTTCACAAGGCTTCATGTTTCATTCCTATCCAATGCCTACATCTATTCTTTCATAGCATCCTCCCATAGATTTGCATCCTCCGAGGTCCTTGCCTCTTTCAATCTGCTAGGATTTCACCAGTAATATTTAAAGCATATAATGCACTACAAGCACTAAGGGAATACCTGATGAGTGGTTTCTTAACCAGTGTAGATCTCCTTATGACAGGCAGGGTCTCTACCTTCGAGCCAACATCTGAATCCTCATCCTCTATATCAAAATCATGAATATCGTGCTCAGACTCAACTAACTCAAAATCTGAAGTATTCGATGCAGTCTGTGGGATAATCTCCCACGCTTTATCTCTCAAGCTAAGATCAATCTGAATCTGTTTTGGCTGTTTCGGTACATCTTGGACAGTCGCCACATCCCTTTGTGTTTCTCTGAACACAACATCTCTGCTGAAAACTATACTATTATTTTTTGGATTCCATAACTTGTACCCCTTGACCCCATCCTTATAACTAATGAAAATGCACTTTATTGATTTGCTATCAAGTTTGTTCCTATTTAATTTTAGCACATGCATATAAGCATCACACCCTAACATAAGCAAAACTCGGCTTCTTCTTGAATAGTGCCTCAAACGGTGTTTGATCCTACAAAGCTGATGTAGGTGACATGTTCTTCAGATAACATGTCGTAGCCATAGCCTCTACCTAGAACTCCGGCTCCAAGCCTGCACAACTCAACATACTTATCGATTTCCCCATGAGTGACCGATTGAGTCTCTTGGCCACCCCATTCTATTGAGGTGTATATGGACTTATTTTTTGTCTTGCAATGCTGCTTGCCACACAGAATTGCTCAAACTTGTCTGAGCAAAATCCCCCTTCATTATCTGTTCTCAGTACCTTTATCTTTCTTTCCATCTAATTTTCTACCAATACTTTAAGCTCACGGAACTTATCAAATTTTTTAGCCTTACTCTTAATGAAATAAATCCATGCATACCTTGAAAATCATCAATGAAAGAGACATAATACCTTGATGTTCCAAGAGATTAAACCAAAACTGGCCCAAACACATCACTATGTATCAAATCCAGAATACCCTTTGCCTTCGTGCCAGCGGACTTAAAACTCACACGGTTATGCTTGCCATGTAGACAATATTCACAGAAATTGAATCCCATGGAGCAATCTTGGACTCTTTTCGCCATTTGTTTCGGTGATAAAGTAGATAGTCTCTTTTCACTGATATACCTAAGCTTCTGATGCCACATCATAGAGGACTTCGCCTCGTCATCAGTCGCCTCCTCAAAGATAAAACCTCCATTGCATTGACTTTGTATTGTACTTCCCAACAACTTGTACAATGTACCATACCGAACACCTTGTGCAATTATTAGTGATCCATAAGTCATCTTGCACAAATTTTTGTCACAGCTGAAATTCACTTCCCTATCTGTCATCTTGTTGACTGGCATGAGGTTTCTATTGAGGCTTGGAATATGCATCACACCTGGGAGTACCCTGACCGTCCCATCAATCATCTTCAACTTCACCTTCCCACGACCAATAATTTTCACTAGAGAGTTATCTCCCAATAAAACGTTTCCTTCATCAAAGGTTTCATACTCACAAAACCAATCCCTGTGAGGTGTCATGTGAAATGATGCTCCTGTGTCAATTATCCAAACATTTCGATTTGATTGAGCCAAATAGGATGCCATATTTAAGTTACCAATATAATTATCATACTGGTTTCTATTTCCTAAAGCTGGTATCTCATCTAGTCTCTTTTCAATGTTCACACCCTTGCTTCTGCAATCCTTCTTTAGATGCCCGAGCTTCCTACACTTTAACCTAGATTTGTCCTTACTTTTTTTATCTTCCTTTAAACTTAGATTTATCACCAGACCACTTGTAGTCTCTATCATGGGTTCGTCCTCTCACAGATAAGGCCTCATTTGATGAGTTTTATGTACCTTGCCACCTCATCTCCTTAGACAATAAGGCTACCATGACATTCTCAAAGGACATATCGGTTGTACCACTACCAATCACAACTATCAAGTTATCCCACAAATCAGGCAGTTAATAGAGCAGTGTAATAGCCTTATCATCATCCATCACATCAACACTGATAGACAATAACTGACTTATCAAAGTGTTGAACTCATGTAGATGAACAGAGAAAGAATCGACCTCAGCCATCCAAAATTTTTACAACTTCTTCCGTAGAAACAGTTTCTTTACCAGAGATTTACTATGATAAAGGCTTTCCAGCTTCTTCTAGAGATCTTTCGTAGTCTTTTCTCTATAAACGTTTATCAAGACAAAATTGACTAAGCACATCCAAATCAGACTTTGTGCCTTCTGATCGATCTTCTCCCACTTCGTGATGGCCGATGTAGATAATGCCAAAACCACCACTGGCGACGCCGCCTCTACCATGGACACTGCCGTCATGCTCATTGTACTCTTCTGCATCTCAAAGGCTATCATCATCCACAGATCCCTATCCACGAGTAGATCCTCCATCTTTAGTTTCCACAACTCGAAGCTCTTCCCTCCGAACTTCTCGATTTCAATCAATGATCCAATCGACATCTCTGATCGTTAATCCTAGAACACAAGGCTCTGATACCAATTGAACGATTTGAGACTTGCTAATCATACGAATTATAAACATAAAAGAAAACAAGACACGATTTATCCAGGTTCACCCCAAAATAAGGCTACGTCCTGTGAGAAGTTTTACTATTATCAACCTCACAAATCTTTCGTTACCATGTGTGTTCAGTACATAGAGAGTATTTATAAGCAACTTAAGACACCTTAATTAGGGTTTTTGCCATGCTGCAAAACCACAGCTATTCATAGGCTCAAGCCCAAACCACCAAGCAAAAAAATAGATCCAACTCATGTACAGGGCCTGAAAGTTTTGAGGGTGCTACCCCCTAACCTTTGCCCGTTCATCGGGGAGCAAGATCCCGTGGTCGTCGGGGGTTATACAGATCTAGACCCGTTGAAGTATGCACCAACTCTAACACCTACATCATCTCCAACTGGTTGACCATCTATATTTACTTGGACAAGAATTTTCTCTTCTTTTGACAAATCCCACACATCAACCATGCGCATGGGACCACGAGTCTATCTACGTTGGTGGGTAGCATCTACTTAAACAAATACAAAATACTTAAGAAAAAAATTAATAAAATCTTATCCTTGTTAGTAAAGTAAAGTTTTTATGTTTTATAGTTTACTTCTTGTCAAAAATTAATAAAATATGGTCAATGTTAGCAAAATAAATTTTTTATGTTGTATAGTTTACTTGTTGTCCGTTTTCAAGTTGAATAGTTTTTCAGGGGAGCATTTCCTCTATTTACTTGTCCAATTTCAAGTTGTATAGTTTTTGGGATAGAGATTGAATAACATATAAGAAATATTATACTTGATGATGAAGGCTGCTATGAGGTTGTGGTACTTGGTTGGGCAGAGGTTACGTCTGATTATAAGGTTGTGTTCCAGTGGATTCATGTGGTTGTGTACTAGAGGATGCATGTGGTTCTTGTCCGAACTGAGGTTGCGGCTGGGAATTCAAGTTTTGACTTGAACGTAAAAATTTAAGCGTCTACACTTTCCTATTGCGAGGTCTAATGAAGGAGCAAGTGACCAGTAAGTTAAGCAAGCCCTAAACAACCATAAGAACACACACAAATTACCAGCAAGAGTTGCCTAGTTGATGATCAATTCTTGAGAAGAATTTTGTATCTTGAAAATGGAAAATCAGTACATGTTTCATTTCTAACCATCATTAAAAATGGAAATCAGTACATGTTTTCTCATATTTTATTTTCTTTAGCCCTTCCTAGATTTTTAGTAATCACAACCTTTTCAAATTCTAAATACTAGAAAATTGTACAACTATGGTTGAAGAAAATAAAATTTCAGTAAATGCAGTTGATAAAAGCTAAGGTGGTGATAATTGTGGTACTAGCAACAATTTCTATGGTGGTACTGATGGAGCTACTAGTGTTAGAAACAGGGAATGGTGGTTTCTTTAGCCCTTCCTAGTTTTTTAGTAATCACAGTTTTTTCACATTCTAAATACTAGAAATTTGTAAAACTATGATTGAAGAAAATAAAATTTCAGTAAATGTAGCTGATAAAAGCCAAGGTGGTGATGGTGGTGGTACTTGCAACAATTTCTGGTGGTGGTACCGATGGAGCTAGCAGTGTTAGCAGCAGGGAATGGTGGTGACAAGAGGCTATGGTGTGAAACTCATTCCAATTCTACTGAAAATTTACCAAAGAGTCAAAGTTACTGCAGAATCAATATAAAATACTAGAGATTCATATAACAGAACTAGTCGGCTATAAATCATAGAAAAAAAGATTCCTCGAGATAACTGTTAAGTTATACAACAAAATATAATATTTGAACCAACTAAAACCAGAGAATAAAATGAAAAAAATATTGAAATAAAGAACATTTCATTATCATAACAATTATCTTTTACCTAGTCTACTTTGTTGTTAAAGAGGTCGTTTAAAAAAAAAGATTCTTTAAAAAAACACCATATACGCATCTAGAAGAACAGACACGCAGAGGAAATATCAAAAGGAAATAGAATTAAGAAAAAAAATTGTCATGCAGAGTTGTTAACTGGAGAAATTGTGATATCTAGGACGGAGGTATCAGAAGAGGTGGCAAGAGGAAGGTTATTCAACTTCCTTGAAGTTTTCTGCCAATGGGTTTTTGATCTAAAGCTCTTGATTTTTGCTTACTTTTAAAATATGGTGACTACATGATAATTAAAAGGCACATATCGATGTGCTTGCACTAAAGTTTGCTTGTCAAGCGTATGAGACTATTTTTCATTTTTTCACATTAAATTCAATTTTTTCTTCATCCCCAAAGGTTGATTAGAGGTGAATAAAATAGATTCTTCCTTCAAATTTGAATTGTCATCCTCATTATTTCGTATCAATTAAACCTAATTTCAACTTCTGATAGGTAGTGTGAACAGAAAGTCGAACATTCTTATGCTAAGTAATTTTCTGCAATATATCCTTGGATGAGCTCTATTGCACACACAAGACTGGAGTGTAAGAAAGAACCTATTGAACATAAGTTTAAAACACAAACATAAGGAACACTAAAGTTTGTATTACCTTTATAATTAAATGTAACTAAAAATTTATACACTTGTCAACCTACTACTCCAAGAGTTGTCACAAGGTTCATGCCAGATGTAAATCTTATTCATATCAGTTCATTTTTTTAAACAATGAAAATTTGTTTTTTTTTTAAGCCTATAATGTGCATTATTAATTTATTGTGTATCAACGATAAAGTCAGTATGTGCCTATCCCACAAGTCAGAGATAACACTACAAGAACGTATTTTTAAAAAGATAGTCAGCCAACATTTTCACATCAACACCCAAACACCTAACTCAGTAAAATGAAGAACAATATTACAGAAGTTTTTAAACTGTCCAAAATTAATTCTTTAACAGAAACCTCTAATGCCGAAATTGACAACCAAATGTTAAATCATAGACTTCTACATCATTAATCTAGATGCAAATCGCATTTTCTAAATCACTTGCTCTTTAACACTCATGCATTTTCCACAAGAATTGATGAAATAAAAAGCCTAATCACCGAGAAAGAATTTAGAGATTATACCTAGTAGAAGTCAAAACTCTGTTACTCCATCAAACCCATTACTCAAACCGCAAGAAATAAAAACACAATGTTCTTCATGATTTTAGTAGCACCGCAACAACTATGAAAATCCAAGTCATGAATCCAATGAAGATATTGGACTTGCGAATATGGTGGTACGGATCGAACAGTTGAACACGAGGGAGCTTTGAGCAGTGTTTTCAGAGGCGAGGGCGTTGGGCAAGGCGTTTTACCTCAATGAGGCGAGGTGTAAGTCTCGAGGCGTTAAGGCGTAAGTCTTTTGAAACGGGGTGTTTTGAATAAAATAATATTAATTAAATTATAAAAATATTAAAAAATTAAAATAATATAAATTAATTAATTATCAATAAACTTTACTAACTTAATACCTATGAATGAATATTTATCCATCAATTTACACTTTGGTCTTTCAACATAGTGGTTCCATTTGTAATGACGTCCAATCAAAATGTTGAAAATTTAAAAATCTGACCTAAAATGTTGAAAATCCGGGTAAATCTTTTGAATCTTTTGGGGCGTTTTGACTTTTTAATAAAATAATATTAATTAGTTAATTAGAATAGTAAAATAAAAATATTTTAATTAACTAATTAATTTTTATCAAAGTTTAATACGTTACTAACTCTCTATAGTCTGATAATTATAATTTTATAAATATTAATATATAAATTATATGAAGTATAACTTATATTTATATATTGTTGTAATTTGTAAGTGATTAATTAAATAGTTTGTAATTATTATTAAATTAGATAACATGTATTATATATTTATGAAGTGTAATAATATTACACCAAAAGTATTAGCTCAGTGGTAAGTTCTATGATCCTTTAGGTCATGAGTTGACCAAAACGACGTCATTTTGGTAAAATGGACTGATATATTTGACCCAAAACGACCTCGTTTTGAGGTTACAAAAAAAAAAAAAACGCCCCAACAATCACACCCACGGGCTTTTTCGCAGATTTTGCCCGGGGCGCGCCCCAATTTGGTTTTTTAAAACACTGGCTTTGAGGTACGGTGGTGAATGCAACAATAACTACTTCGATTCAACAGATTGGTGAACTCCAACTTCATCATCATGTGCAAGGAAGGGTTTTGTGGTAGAAAAATTTGGGAAGAAAATGATGGGAAACTGATGCTTGGGAGTTGAGAAATTTTGAGGGAAAATCTAGGTAAAAACGAATCATGCCTCATATATGTTTGTTCTTGTTCTTGTTTTTCTTTTTACTTTTTGGGTAGAATACAAATAGGCTAGGTGGAATATTTCCCTGTATTATTCTTGCGATTTTAGTGATGAGAATTAGAGAGAAAATGACGTATGGGTACTGAGAAGATGGGTTTAAAAGAGTATGGGAGAATGCGAGAGAGGCGAAAGTGCTGGAAAATTGCTTCGAAAAATTTCATGTTGATTCTAATTTAAACTCCACCATTAAATGACCATTACTTCTATTTATTTTCTAGAATCATCATTAGTTTCTTAAGTGGAATTTCTATGCAATTATATTTTAAATTTAAATTAGTAATTATTTAAATTCAATTGGCATTAGAGTGTTATGTAGTAACTGATGGTGCGCGTTAAAGTGCTCTGTCCGTTTGCTATTATAATGGGTTTTAGTAGCTTGTATGTTGGCCATTAAAATGGCTATTAAAGTGTTGCATTAATTTTGAATGTCAATGATGATTTCCAAAACGGTAAAAATAAGAATTCCAGCATTTAACTTTCAACTTATGGCCATTCTCTTGTCCTATAAATACCTTGGCAGTCCGAGGCATAAAATGTAACCAAAATTCAACGAGCTTTCTTTACAAAACATAGCATATTTTCTACCACTTTATTTATCTTTCAAATTTGTTTCCATTTGGGCCATTCTTTATATAAGTTTGAAGTCTTATTTGTGAGTGCATGCAAATCAAGCTACCTTTATATCCTAGAGGACGACTACTAGAGACATTTGCACCATAGTGGGGCGAAATCACTTCTCAAGGATAGCGGATTCATTTCCGTGCCTCGTTATTTTCTTTCAATTTTAATATCCTTTGTATTTCATATTGGATGTAAATTTTGGCTACCACTTTTTGTTTGGTCACTTTGTTAATTATTTGAGCATCTTATTATAATTATTTTTCCAACAATCTTGAGAAGCAATTTCTAATCCTTACTTAATTAACAATGGTTCCCATTCTTGACATGTCAAAATTGGAAGCTTTTGACGGTAACCATTACAAGAGGTGGTCTGAAAAATGCTTTTTATCTAGAAGTAATTATGTTAATTATGTGTTATTTAAGGACTCTAATGTTCCTAATGATATGTATGAACCTACTTTTCTATTTCTATCAAAAACTATGAATGGGATAATCAAACATGACGATGCCATATTTTATATAATTTATCAAAAACTTTGTTGAACATCTATTATACAAGTAAATCTGTAAAAGATATTTGAGAAGCACTAAAAAGAAAATACTTAACTAAGGATATTGGTGTCAACAAATATGTGGTTGGAAGGTTCCTAGAGTACAAAATGATTAATAAAAAACTCATCATGGACCTAGTCCATGAGTACCTAAACATAGTTCTTGAGATTCTTGTAGAAGGCATGATCATATATGAAACCTTTCAAGCTACAGCATCAATTGAGAAGTTGCCACCTTCTTGGAAAGAGTATAAGAACTACTTCGAGCACAAAAAGCGTGATATGACCTTAGAAAATTTGGTAGTTTATATTTGAATTGAAGAATCCAACTATTTGAAGGACGAAACAGACCTGGTGAGAGAATTTTCTTCAAAGGCAAATATGGTGGAACAAAAATATGTTGAAAAATGTGAGAGTTCTCAAAATATATTGAAACCTATGAAAAAAAGATAATTTTAGAAAACCAAACAAAATCATGAAAAAGAAAAAAAAAAGGACATTGTTTTGTTTGCGGAAAAATCAGGCATGTTGTTTTTTATTGTAAGCTTCGGAAAGGACAAGATAATCATCCTCCTAAGCCAGGGGAAAACTTTCTTGAATATGAAATTATTGTTGTTGTTGTCTTTCAGGCTTATTTGGTGAATGACCAAACTGAGTGGATAGTGGATACTAGAGCCACTAGACACATTTATACGAAGAAAAAAAAATGTTTCGTGAGTATGAGAAAGTGGCTGATGGTGAAAATGTTGTTCTTGGGGATACTAGGCCAACCAAAGTTGTTGGGAAAGGAAAGGTGATCTTGAAGTTAACATATAGTAAAATCTTATATCTAAATTCTATTTTGCATGTCTCTGAAATAAGTAGGAACTTAATTTTCTGGATCATTGCTTATTAAAGTTGGCTTACAATTAGTTTTTTATTCTGATAAGCATATTCTTACTTGTAATGGGGACTTTGATGGAAAAGTTTATTATCAAGAGGGTTTGTTTGTACTTGATACTTCCATTGAAAACATGAATAAAACTAGTACTTCTTTTGCTTATATAGTTGAAAGGTTACGGCATGTAAACATTGCATCCCTAAAGAGAATGAAACAACTATGCCTAATCTTAAATCTTAGTAATACTGAATTTACAAAATGTGAAGTTTGTATCGAAGCAAAACACTCCAAGAAGCCTTTTAAATCTATTGAAAGAAAGTCACAAATTCTAGAACTTATTCACATTGATCTTGGAGATTTCAAAAACACGGTTAGTAGAGGTGGAAAAAAATGCTATATTAATTTTGTAAATGATTTCTCTACATATACTAAAGTTTACCTGCTAAGTTCCAAGGATGAGGCTGAAGAAACTTTTATAAAATTTAAAATTGAAATCGAAAACCAAAAAGGAATAAGAATTAAGAGAGTTAGATCTAGAAGGGGAAGAGAATATGATTCAATTCCTCTAAAATCATATTGTGAACAAAATGGAATTATACATGAAACAAAAACTCTTTATACACCTTAACAAAATGGAAATGCTGAAAGGAAAAATAGAACCTTAAAAGACAAGATGAATGCCACGTTGATAAGTTTCAGACCTCCTTTAAACATGTGGGGGAAAGCCATCTTATCTGCATGTCATGTTTTGAATAGAATATTCCACAAAAAGACAAATAAAATACCATATGAATTATGGAAGGGATATTCACATAACTTAAAATATCTTAAAGTGTGGGGGGTCTTGCTAAAGTAGGAATTCCAAACTTTCAAAGAAATAAGATAGGCCCTAAAACAAATGATAGTATTCATTGGATATGTTGAAAATAGTTCTACATATAGATTTTTATTGACAGAAACAAATAAAATTGTATAATATAGAGATGAGGAATTCTTTGCACACATATATCCTAAGAAACTGTTGGGAATATTCACGTGTAAGTAAAGAGATGTGGAAAATCAATCCAACATAGAGAAAAAACTAGATAAGTGAATGGCATATATAAGGTGGTGGAAGTAAAATCTATTAGCTTAAGCTTTTTGGTACATATGGTCTCCTACATCAGATATTGGGTCTTTGCTTGGCAGACTCTCCAAGCCCAATTTTCTCCCAAACTTGGGTCATCATGCCTAACAAGTGGTATCAGAGCCGATGGTTCGGCTAGGTGTGATTAGATCATGCTGTTAACTCTGGGATGGTCGCGGTGGTATAATCAAACAACAGGGGGAGCTCGAAGGACTTGTGTAGCATGAACAAAGTGACTTGTATAGCGAGTGGGTGATGCTCGAACGATGAAGTCTGTGTGGTTCGCAAGGTGGAGTCTATGGAGCTCGTTGTTGAAAGTCTGTGTGTGCTTCTCTGACTCAGATAGGAGAACATGTAACTTTCCATATGTGCCTGTTGGACTATGGTTTGGTATACGCATGATAGTGAATGGAGCAATAGAGACTCACACGTGAGGGGGAGATTGTTGGGAATATTCATGTGTGAGTAAAGAGATGTGGAAAATCAATCCCCCATGGAGAAAAAAACTAGATAAGTGAATGGTATATATATGGTGGTGGTACTAGAACCCATTAGCTTAAGCTTTTGGGTTCATATGGTCTCTTACATCATATATTGGGCCTTTGCTTGGTAGACTCTCCAAGCCCAAGTTTCTCCCAAACTTGGGTCATCATGCCTGACAGAAACATGCAATAAATAAACAAATTGCAAAAACTCCCAAAAGAATATCAAGCTTAGTATCACAGCCAATATCTTCTGAAAAGAAGTTAAACAAAGTAAAATAGTAGAATTGATACAAACTTTAGTCAAGATTTTGAATTACTTTCTTAACAGAATACGACCCTAAAACTTATCCAGATGTCATGAAATATGTGGATGCTAACTTTTGGAAAGATGTTAGTAATAGTGAACTTTAATATATAATGACTAATCATACATGGGAATTAGTAGACTTACCTAAAGGATGTAAACTGATAGGTTGTAAATGGGTTTTTAAAAGGAAAATGAAAGTTGATGGCACGAAGAAAAAATTAAGGCAAGATTAGTAGCTAAGAGTTATACTCAAAGAGGAGTGGATTATTTTGACACATACTTTCCTGTTACTAAAATAGTTATTATAAGAATTTTAATAGCCATTGCATCTATTCATAAATTGTGCATACATAAGATGGATGTAAAAGAAAAGGTGTGTAAACTTGTAAAATCCTTTTACAAATTAAAACAAGTACCAAGGCAATGGAATGAGAAATTTAATAAAATTTTGGTCTCAAATGGATTTATTGTGAATGAGTCTAATACTTATGCCTATAGTAGATTCAATGGAAATTCTAGTTTTATTATGTGTTTGTATGTTGATGACATATTTATTTTAGGACTGATATCCATGTGGTAAACTCAACTAAAAGTTTTTTATATTCTCAATTGGATATGAAAGACTTAGGAGAAGTTGATGTGATTTTGGGTATCAAAGTAATCTGTAATAGTGAATGATTAACTTTAACACAATCTCATTACATTGAGAAGATACTTAAAAATTTAATCATTTTGATTGTGACTCTGTGAGAACTCTTTATGATCTTAGTGTGCTTTTGAAAAAAGAATAAAAGAATTTATATCTCATAATCTGAGTATACCAAGATTATTGGTAATGTGATATTTCTTATAAACTATACTCGTCCTGATATTGCTTATATTGTGAGTATATTAAGTAGATATACTCATAATCCTGATCATAGTCATTTGAACACACTAACTCGTTTATTGAGATATTTAAATGCAACAATGAATCTCAGACTTCGGTTTATAGGACATCCAACAGTACTTGAATGGTATTGTGATGCCAATTGGGTATCAGAAAACGATGAGACAAATTCAACCAGTGAGTATATATTCACCCTAGGTGGAGGATCTATTTCTTGGAAATCCTCCAAGCAGACTTGCAATGCAGGATTAACTATGAAGTCATAATTCATTGCCTTAGAATTAGAGGGTATAAAAGCTAAATGGTTGTGGAACCTTTTAGTTGATATTCCTTTGTGGGAAAAACCAGTTCCATCTATTTCCTTACATTGTGATTATCAAGCAGCTACTACTCGAGCAAAAAACAAGGTGTACAATGTTAAACAGAGACATATACGATTAAGTCATAATATTGTAAAATAGCTTATAAGCAATAACCATTGATTTTGTGATGTCAGAGAGAAATTTAATAGATCCTCTAATAAAAGGGCTATCAAGAAAACTAGTCCATGATACATCGAGGGAGATGGAACTGAGCCCATAGAGTGAACTTTATGTGATTGTAACCCAACCTATGTTAATGAAGATCCCATAAAGTAAGTTCAATGGGTAAAAATAAGTTATAGAGAAGCTCAACAAAAGCATTATTCATATTGTTTGTCCCCCATACGGTGTAGATAATGCTTATTGTCAAATATAGTAAAGTTCAGTAATAAGTTCATAATGAACTCATAGCCTGTATTGGTTGTCTGTTGCAGTACACACTTAATGGGTTCACCTATGTGGATCTGAAAGTGGTGGCCGTCTTCTATGAGAGTTAGGGCATACTCTCTAGAGCACCTATGAAAATCCATGCAATGTACATGCCCATAAAGGCACCAAACCGAGAACTCATTAGAAAAAAAGAAAAAATTTGAGATGTATGTACATAATTGATAGTTCACAAAACAATGGTTTAGTTCAAGATACTTTAGTCACTAAACACTTGTAAAACTAAATCTGTTAACACAAGGCATCGATTCAAGTCCGCAAAACATTGGTGTTTTAACACTTCATTCAAGCTCATATTTCTTTTCTTTGGGATAAATTTTTTAATCATGTGGGGGATTCTTGGAAAATTTCTCTAAAAAATTTCATGTTGATTCTCGTTTAAACTCCACCATTAAATGCCCATTATTCTTCTTTATTCTCTAGAATCATCATCAGTTTCTTAAATGAAATTACTCCACTTGATACAATTATATTTTGAATTTAAATTAGCAATTATTTGAATTCAGACTCATTTTTCTTTTCTTTTTGATAAATTTTTTAATTATGTGGGGGATTGTTGGAAAATTGCTTCAAAAAATTTCATGTTGATTCTCATTTAAACTCCACCATTAAATGCCCATTATTCTTTTTTATTCTCAAGAATCATCATCAATTTCTTAAGTGGAATTGCTCCAATTGATGCAATTATATTTTGAATTTAAATTAGCAATTATTTGAATTCAATTGGCATTAGAGTGTCTTGTTGTAACCGATGGCAGACATTAAAGTGCTTGGTCCGTTTACCATTATAATGGGTTTTGGTAGCTTGTCTATTGGCCATTAAAATGGCTATTAAAGTGCTGCATTAATTTGGAATGTCAATGATGGTTTCCAATATGGCAAAAACAATAATTTCAGCGTTTAACTTTCAGCTTATGGTCATTCTCTTGTCCTACAAATACCTTGGTAGCCCAAAGCATAAAAGCAACCAAAATTCAACAAGATTTCTCAACAAAACATAGCCTATTTTATGCCATTTTATTCATCTTTCAAATTCGTTTCCATTTGAGCCATCCTTTATATGAGTTCAAAGTCTTATTTGCGAGTGCACATAAATCAGACTGTCGTTGTATCCTAGAGTGTGATAGCTAGAGCCATTTGCTCCATAATGAGACGAAATCACTTCTCAAGGACAGTGGATTCATTTCCATGCCTTGGAATTTTCTTTCAATTTTAATATCCTTTGAATTTCATATTGGAGGTAAATTTTGGCTACCACTGTTCATTTGGTCACTTTCTTAATTATTTGAGCAGCCTATTATAATTATTTTCCCAACAAAAAGTTAGGGATTTTTAGTTTTCTTTCCAAAATTTCTTTAATTTTACAGTGAAATCAAAAGACGAGACCACGGAGGTAGGCGCTTTTTATTTTTTGGGGTTCTATACTAATGGTTATCAAACTCCATCAGTATATTACACATGTTTGTACTTACAGATTTTGGTATTCATAAATATATACACCATTTATAGTGACATAATATTTAATCTATCAGCATACTTCAAGTTTATACTCATGGATTTAAAACTTTTCGGTATAGACTATCTATCCTTACAGATTTTAAATCCGTCATTATAGACATTTGTCGATATATTGCATTTTTTTTGTAGTGTTGCAAATGTTTTTGCTCTTAATTCTTCTTTTCGAATGAAGTTTTGTTTCATTATAAAAATTAAAAAATAAACTTTAACAAGAATTGAAAACATTAAAAAAATTATTATAATATTATAAATTTTTGCTTAAAAGTAATTTTTGAAAACTTATAATTATTATTAAGAAAAAAAGAATATTTTACTATAGCTATCAAGAGTATTTTGGTCATTTAAAAATAATTTTTAATTCTAATATTCACATTAGAATGTTAAGTTAATACAAAATGATAAAAATATGAAATTATTTTATTTAATTAAAACTTATTTTCATATTTTCACTAGAATATGAAACTTATTTCCACTAAAACATATTTTCATTAAAACATGCCGAATCATCATCCCTAAGAAGTTTAAACTCTTGAGAATCAATAATTTATTAAAAAAAATAAAACTCTTATAAAACAAACAATAATGTAAGTTGTCTGTATTGTGACTATACAAACATGTTATCTCAAGAATAATGAATAATCATGTACCAATTATCTAGAGCATTCTTATCCATCATAAAAAGAGCAAGAAGAACATTATATATGAAGTAGAAAAACACAAAGACCAAACAAATACGAGAATTATAATGGTCATCATCCTATTCTGTTTTTCTTTAAGCACTTAGAATGAGGGGTTGTTTGGGTTCAAATTTAAACAAGCTTAAATCAGCTTAAACAGATTTAAGCAAGTTGATTGAAGCTTGCTCCTGAATCAACTTTTACTAAAGAAGATTTCTTTTTCTTTGTCTTGTAACTTTTAGTGCAAAACAACTTTTACTACACCAGATTTTGTTTTGTCTTATAGCCCTAAGTGAACCTTTAGACGCTTCATCTTTGTTTCTTTTTTTCACAAAACTGAGAAAAATGGACTTTCATATTATAAGTTCTCTATGAAAACATTCAATTTTCATCCCTGTGTGAACTCGAGTTTTCTTTAATATTTTTTTCTTGATTTGGTTATTTCGTACGTGGGCATAGGCATTGGTTGTTGAACTTGTTGACAACCTGATTTTGCCTTTGGCAGTTAAAATCTTTGGTATTTTCTCTCCTAGTTTTTACTTTGCTCTTATTACTTGATTTATTGATTTTACTTTTCTTGATATTTCTGTCAAATAGGTGTGGGATTAGGTCCAAAATCTAATTAAGCAGCATTGAAGGCCAAATTAAATCCTGGAGGTTTTGATCAAGTGGAGGCAAATCCGGACCATGAATTGAAGTATTTGGGGATTTGAGTCGATGAAGGAGTTTGTTGGGATGCTCTTCAAATTCCACATTGGATAAAAATGTTATTGTAAGTAGTTATAGTCCCACATCATCCATGTGTCAAAATGATGTGGGCACTAGTTATTATAAATATAGGCATCAAGAGACATAGTCATTCACCACTATTCTTTAATCGGGAATAGTTGGTCAAATAAGAGTGTAGCAACCAAACACCAATATAGGGATCCAATGATTGAGTGAATATTGAGTGTATTGGGGGTTTTTGGGTTGTGAGATTGGGGATAGGTTTCACACAATCTAGAAAAATTGTGTATTGTGGTGTAGTGACTTTTAGCAGCTTTCCTCTTTTCAAAATTTGCGAAAGTAGTAGAATAATGATTGGCTTGTGAATGTATGTAAAAAGAGTCTGACCATGTTAAGTTTTTTTCTCTTTATTTTTGCTATTGTGGTTGCGTAGTTGTTTTGAGATGTTAGAATTCCCAACAAGTGGTATCAAAACTAAGGTGCAACGATCCATTAAACACTCCAACAAGTGGCATCAGAGTTAAGGTTCGACAATAGCAAAAATTCAGAGAATTGATGTGGTGAATAAGCAAGTTAGATTTGCTGTTGAATATCATATTTTAAGCCTAGGTGGGGGACTGTTGGGATTAGGCCCAAAATCTAATTAAGCAGTATTGAAGGCCCGATTAAATCAATGAGGTTTTAATCGGGTGGAGGCAAATCCAGACCAAGGATCGAAGTATTTTGGGATTTGAGTTGAGGAAGGAATTTGTTGGGATGCTCCTCAAATCCCACATCGGAGAAAAGTGTTATTTTAAGTAGTTCTTGTTAATAATATTCTAAGGATCTATTACATGCATTAGATCACTAGTTTGATAAAATTCGAATATCACATATCTGATTTGTGACATACTATTATTTCGATAACACCATAGTGATCTCAACACACCAATATGTGCAATGCTGTCTAGCTAGGACTCTTCCTCTCCTTACTCTGTATATTTAGTATGGCAGTTTTGTAATGGGCAAACTTACCAGATTAAGAGATGAGAGGGGACCTAGCTCATATATATAATGAACTTAATAAGCCTCCCATCATAGACCATTAGGTTTGTCAAGCTCATATCACTGCCCAACCACATCTAAGTCCATTAGGTGTATCTGGCCCACCCATGAGATCAAGTGGATGTCAGGCCCACAAAGTCCATCGTAGGAACCCAACTCATTCTGTTTTATAAGTACAAATTCCTACAATCTAATGGAAGCCCATTAGTAATATTGGAATATTTTATATATTCTAACATTCACATTCTCCCCCTTGGGCAAACATTAGTTGTAGTTTTTAGATATCTTGAAAAACATTTTAGAAATCGAATCTCGAACTGAATTATTGATTTTAAATATGTGGCCACAATTTTTTTGAAAAATAAGTTCTTGGGATAACACCTAAACATGATCCAGTCCAATAAAATCATCAACATAAGACCATGACAGTCGTTACATTTCAATTGACATAAGACCAATCCATAATCATAAATGCTAATAACTTCACCGACTTAGGACTCACATGTGATCTCAAAAATTTCATTCTATTGTTGATCCTCGATTTCTCTATTACCTACTTCACAAATAAGCTAGAGAAATCCAAGGTTTTTCTATTACTTTCTTCACTCAAAAGCTAGAGAAAACCCTATAGGGTTCTCGATTTCTCTATTACCTGCTTCATTAAAAAGCTATAGAAATTTTACGTTCCTCTATTAACTTGCTTCACCTAGAAGTTAGAGAAAACTTAGAGCTTCACCTAGAAGCTTGAGAAACCTCATGGCTCCACCTAGAAGCCACTATGTCTCAATCAATATGACTCAAGTTTACAGCATGCTGTTACGAGACATACTCAATAATGACATAAAATTCATTCTTAAAATAACACCAAATCTTAAGGTTTTAATGCATAATGAGATGTCATATATATATAATGTGCAAATATATATATATATATATATATATATATATATATATATATATATATATATATATATATATATATAATGTGCACAAAATACTCATAGTATGATATTAATCAAAGAAACGATGATCATCGATAACATTTTTACTACATCTCAAAAAACAACATATAAACTGATATAAAAGTCTCAACACAAAAGTCATACTCCCACTAATAAAATACACCAAAAGAACAAGCAATACTCATGTTGTCTACATGTTTGACAAAATATGAAGGCCTAAGACCCTTGGTCAAAGGATCAGCAAGCAGAGACCCCACTATCAATATACTCAATAAACATATCAGTGTTGTCAACTCATTCTCTAATCTCAAAGTATTTTAGTTATATATGTATTCCACCACCAGAATTTTTAGTATTCTTCACAAAGAATATTGCAGCCATGTTATCACAGAAAATTATTAGTGGTCTAGAGATGAAATCTATAACTCTGAGCCCTGAGATGAAGTTTCTTAACAATTTAGCATGTCTACCAACCTTAAAGCAAGCGATAACCTCAACCTGCATAATGAATGTAGTAATAAGTGACTATTTGGCACTCTTCCATAAGATAACACCTCCTGTTAACATGAAAATGTATCCAATGGTGGATTTACCATTCTTTGAATTGCTCAACTTACAAGAATTTGCATATCTAACAACTCCTAAATAGTAAACATGTTAGTATATCAACATGTAATACTTGGTCTTTTGCAAATACCTCATAACCTTTTCTTTTTTTTCTTTTTTTTTGTTTTGTTTTGTTTTGGTTTTTTTTATGATTTTTTTATGATTTTTTTTTTGGTCTAATGATCATGACTAGGATTAGTAGATAATCTTCCAAGCATACTCGTTGTATAAGTAATATATGTTCAATCTCATGCAAACCTCAAAATATATCAAACTACAATCTACAATAGTATATGTAATATTTTTCATGGAATCCCTCTAAAGATCATTCTTACTCAATTTGTCTCCCTTACACATGGGAGTTGTGCTAGGGTTACAACTCTACATGTTGAACTTAACAAGAAAACGATCAATATAGGCTCTCTGAGACAAACCCAAAAAAAATTCTAGATCTGTCCCTATGAATCTCTATCCCAAGAACAAAAACAACATCTCCAAGATCTTTCATATAAAAGACCTCAGACAACATTCTTTTAGTCTCATGAAGCAAACTTAAGTCATTGCTGGCAAGTAGAAGATCATCAATGTATAAGACTAGAGAGATAAATTTTATCCCACTGGCCTTCAGATATATGCAAGAATCAATTGTGTTCTCCTCAAAGCCAAAAAAGTGAACCACCTTACGAAATCTAAAATATCATTGGCTAGAAGCTTGTTTAAGGCCATAGAGGGATTTATTTTTTTTTAAGTTTAGTTTACACAACACTATGTGTTCATTCCCAGCCTAAAAAAAATCTCCCAAGCTAGTTACCATGTCTCTTTGTGTTTCCCTTAGCATCCAACATCGCCATAAACCTCTCTATCTTACCCTTGGAATCAAGTTTGGTCTTGTACACCCACCTACACCTAATGGGTTTGATACCATTAAGAGGCTCAACAATATCCCAAACCTTATTACGAGCCATAGACTACATCTCATCAATCATTACATCCATCTATATTGTAGACTATGGACTACTAACAACATCATGGAAAGTAACTAGATCAATCACATGACCAATATCAAAATCACTACCATCTGATGAGCATAACAGTTTAGAATAACAGATCTTCGCTGTCTCACATCAACAGTATCTTGTGATTGAGTAACAACATCAGGAACTAATCTATCCACAAGTTTCTGATTCACAACAACAACTCCATCCACAGGTGCAGGTAGAATAGTCTCTTGTGAAACTGGTCTGCTCAACCTGATCAACTGGATGAGAATAAACAACAACATCAAAATTATCACCAACATCATATTCCAAGAATTTTGCATTTTGAGACCCCACAATTCTTGTACTAATAGAACTTGTATCCCTTAGAGTATTCTAGATACCCAATGAAAAAATGAGTGGATCTAGGGTAAGTTTTATTTTTAAAGGGTTATAAATTCTAAGCTCAACAAAACACCTCCAGACATGAAAAATGGTTCAAATTAGGTTTTCTCACAATCAACAACTCAAAGGGTGTTTTAGGTACATACTTATTGGTATTCAGTTAAGAATGTAAAAGTGGTTTTAATGGCCTTAACTCAAAGGTGCTCTGGTAAGTTAGTCCTACTCATTATACTTCTTATAATATCTTTAAGTGTGCGATTACGCTTTTCAGCCACACTATTTTGTTTTGGACTGTCGAGCATAGTGTATTGGGCAACAATCCCACACTCTTGTAAGTATTTGGTAAATGATCTCATTTCTTAACCAATATCACTATGTTTACTCAAATACTCACCACTACGATTAGATCTTACCATCTTAATGACTTTCCCTAATTGTTTTTCTACTTCTGTTTTAAAGATTTTGAATTTTTCAAGAGAATAAAACTTTTCTTTAACTAAGTAGATAAAACTATAACGAGAATAATCATCAATGAAAGTAATAAAGTATTTGTTTTCACACAAATTGGTTGAGTAAGAAACACTTATGTCAGTGTGAATTATTTCTAAAAGATATGAACTACATGTTGCCTCTTTCTTTTTGTTCTTGGTCAACTTACCTCTATTACAATTAGTATAAGTTTCTAAGTCTCAAATATTGAGGGAATAAATTATATCATCTTTGATTAATCTCTCTACTATTTTCCCTAAAAACGTGACCTAACCTTTTGTACCACGACATTGATGACTTTTCCTTAAGTACAGGATTTTGGAAACAATATTCTCAACATTCAATGAGGTATAAATGTTCTTAGAAGCCAAACACATTCTATATAAACCATCAGACAAAAGAAATTCACCAATAATTTTATAATTGAAAAATAATTGAATTTTTGAATTTCCAAAATATATGACAATCATGTTAATGAATTTGGGTAGTAAAATAACATAACTCCAAATGCATCATTACAAACTCCCTTTTGGGCAGAGAATGTTATACACATTTAGGATTTCCTACATGAACCTAACAACTGAATGCATACTAATTTTCAAAATATCTAACACTTTTGGGTCGATTAGACACTCTAAACTAATATACATTCAAACAATGGTGTCATGTTTATCAATTATTAACACACGCAAGAACCTCATTGGACAGGTGATTGAATGTATTAATCCAGCCTCAAACAGGATAAAATAATCCTAAAAATTTAAGGAACAGACTACTTTGGTGACAACCATTCACTTCAACTCTTAAAATTATTTCAAACCGAGGCTCAAAATTACCCAAATACATGTTGCATTAGAAAAAGAAAAAAAAACTAAATATATTCCTTAAGTATCATCATTGTTTTGGGTAGAAGAATTTAAAAAGAAAACTTAGGAGAGAATAATTTTTTAAAGTTTATTAAATAATAATTAATTTCTTTTTATTTATTTAGTTAAGTTTCATAAACTCCCAGGCCAGGCAACAATTAAGACCCATTGTTCCTTTTTCTTACCTTAATAGACAGGCTAAGAGCCCAACCTTTTAATTAAGCTTTACATATTAAAATAAATTATGGTCTAATTTTTAGTAGTGCTTATTTATCTAATTTGATATCATATATATTTATAGGGTTTGATAAATACAGTCATCATAACCAATTCTTAAGGCATTACTTAATTTTAATCATTTACTGTTATTATACAAGAATTGTGTATAATAATGTAATAACTAGCCATATTGTTTACGTTATATCATTATAATGACCAGAGATATAATGTGTAATGCTGTAATGATTTACTTTAATAATTATAGAGCCAATTGATATCTTGACGTTAATTACATCATTTTAATGTTATAATATCTCGGTATTATTCACTATATATGTTCTAACCACTTAAATGCCTCGATTTGGATCATAGCAACCGTTACATAAAGTAATAAAGCTACTTATGTAAAGTGCTGAAAAATGTTACTTAATGATTTGTTTTTACGTTAAGGACAACATAGAAGTCAAATGGTCATTGCTGTATAAAACTGGCTTGGTATTTAGTTTACAACAATTTTTTTTTTTTTTTAATTTAGTTATCCATTACATGTATTGGATCATTAATTTGATAAAATTTGAATATCACATATTTGATTTGTGACATACTGTTATTTTGGTAATACCATAGTGATCTCAACACACCAATACGTGCAAGACTGCTGACATCATCAACGTAGATGCTGACGTCAGCATATGATGTCAGCAAGGTGAGTTGATCCCCCCAATCTGGTCGACTCACCCAGGGAAAATTTTTGGTGAAGTTTCGTTGCGATCCGAGGTCGTTTGGTATGGTTTTCGAATTTTTCTTCCATTTTTCAAGATTTTAGTGCGATTTTTAAAAACTCCACTTTTTGGGACTTTGGATCGACTTTGTTGCTTGGGGTAGTCTCTGTGGGTGCCGACTAGGTGTTTCTTGAGTGGCTTTAGTCTTGTTTTGATGTTTGGATCACAATTGGTTGTTTTTTTATATGATTTGAAGAGTTGACTGTGTTTTTTTCTTGAAGTCTGGCCTCTGTTTTCATGGTTTCTTGCTTTTGCTGCTTTGGTATGGTGGTTGTAGCCTTGCTCTAATTCATCTTGCTGTGTAAAGAGGGTTGTTTATGTGCCTTTCCATCAGTTTGTTGATCTTCTTGTGGATTTCTCAAATATTTTGGGAAATTTTCCTTTTCTCAAGTCTGTTACTGCTTCTTTGACTGATTTAAGGGTCCGTTGGTTTAGTATCAGATCTGTTTTTGTTGTTTGAACCTTGTTTTTGAGTTGGCAGAAAAGAAATCTAGCACTAAGACTGAAGAAAAACTCCCCATTTTTAATGTTAACAATGATTTGCCTAAATCTATCACTTTGAAAAAGTTGAATGGTCTGAATTACATGGCTTGGGCACATGCAGTTAGAGTTTATTTACATGCACATCAAAAGTTGAAGTATTTGACTGACAATCCTCCTAGCGCTAGTGATCCAACTTATGCAGATTGGATTTGTGAGGACTCCGCTGTTATGGGATTGCTATGGCATAGTATGGATCCCGATATTGCTACCACCGTTGAATTTTGTGACTCCTCCAAGAAAATTTGGGACTCAATTGCAGATTCATTTTCTCATCAAAGTAATGTTTCTCGTGTGTATGAGCTCTATGAGAAAATTTTCATCACTAAACAGTCTGGGAAACCTTTAGCTGAGTATTATAGCACACTTAAGAATTTGTGGGATCAATTATTGTAGCATAGGCCTTTTACCACTAATTTAGTGTAGCAAAAGAAGTATTGGGAGGAGTTTATGATTGCTAGCTTATTGTCTGGTTTGGACTCTGATCTTCGTGGCTTTAAAGATCAGATCCTTGCAAGTGAGACCTTGCCTACGACTGCTAATGCCTATTCCTGGCTAATGCATTCTTCCCTAGGACAGCATTCTCCCTTGATTAGTTCCCCTATTACTTCTTCAGAGACTACTGCCTTGGTCTCTAACAGTGGAGGCGGTGGAGGATTTCGTGGTGGTTTCCGTGGTGGCCGTGGAGGCCGTAATTTTCGTGGTGGTTGCGTTGGTGGACGTAGAGACAAGAAATGCAATTATTGTGGGGCTACAAATCACACTGAACCTTATTGATTTCAGAAATATGGTAAGCCGAATTATGTGAATCAAGTCAGTGATGGTGTAGCACAGTCTCCAAGTATGGTACAGTCACAACCCACCTCTGTTGGATCTGCTTCTTCTAGTTCTGGTTCTCGTGATACGTTCAGTACTCAACTTGGCGAGCTTCTCGTCCAGCACTTGCGCAGTGCACTTCCTTCTTTACAACCTTTTTCCTCCTCTACTGCTACCTTAGCCAATTCAAGTAATATTACATGTGTCGCAGCTTCTCCCTCTTCATAGATTATTGATTCTGGTGCTACCAAAAATATCTCTGGTTTATCATCTTGTTTTTCTGATTTAACACCTGCTAATCATCATGTCGTGTTTGCTGATGGCTCTTCTTGGCCTATTCATGGACAAGGTGTTCTCCATCTCACCCTCTCTCTCCTTACCTTCTAGTCTTTATATTCCTAATTTTCCTTTTAATTTACTCTCTGTTAGTCAGTTGACAAAAGCGTTACATTGTGAAATTCTTTTCACTCCTACTTCTTGTATTTTTCAGGACCTAAAGACCAAGAAGAAGATTGGTTCGGGGCATGAGAAGGACGATCTCTATCTTTTGGATCCCGGTGAATTCCTATCTTTCAGTTCATCCACTTTGTCTGCTACAGTTTCTCCTCTTCAGTGGCACTTCCGCTTGGGTCATCCATCTTTGGCTAAATTGAAGACTGTTATTCCCTTATTGAGTCCTTTGTCTAAATTAGAGTGTGAGGCATGTCAGCTAAGGAAGCATCACCGTAGTTCTTTTCCTAGTAGTACTCATGATTGTCAGTTTGAGTCATTTGCTTTGGTTCATACAGATATTTGGGGTCCATCTCGAACTGCTACTTTGAGTGGTTTTCGTTATTTTGTTGTTTTTGTTGATGATTATTCCCGAATGACTTGATTGTTTTTAATGAAAGAGAGGTCTGAATTGCCTAAAATTGTTCTTCAATTTTATAATGAAATTCTTGTTCAATTTAATACGTGTATTAAGATTTTTCGATCTGATAATGCCTTAGAGTATACCCAGACCATTATGAATTCATTTTGTATTGATAGAGGCATTATTCATCAGACTAGTTGTTCTCACACTTCCCACCAAAATGGTGTGGCTGAGCGGAAACACCGCCATTTACTTGATATTGCTCGCACTTTAATGTTCAATATGAAGGTACCTAAACATTTTTGGGATGATGCTGTTTTAACTGCTTGTTATCTCATTAATCGCATGCCTTCTACTGTTTTGAATCATAAGTCCCCTTTTTCTCTTGTTTATCCTGCTCAGCATCCTTTCTCCCTCACTCCTCGGGATTTTGGTTGTGTTGCTTTTGTTCCTGTGCTTGATTTGGGTCAGGATAAATTATCTCCTCGAGCTCAGAAATGTGTCTTCCTTGGGTATTCCCGTACTCAAAAAGACTATCGTTGTTACAATCCTGATTCTCGTCGCTACTTTGTGAGTGTTGATGTCACATTTTTTGAGTCTACTTCATTCTTTTCCTCCCAAGGTGAGATTCTATTTTCATATCTCATATCTTGTTGTGAGGGGGAGTGTTCTTTTCCCTCTCCTACTCTTCCGATGCCCATGTCTCCACCTATGGTCACTTCTCCGGTTTCCTCAGCTCCTTCTAACCTTCCGTTGCAGGTATACCACCGATCTCAAGATAGACGTGTTATTTCTTATGGCCCTGTTCCTATAGCTTCAAGGTCTGAGGATCCTGTTTTGTCTCCTTCCTCGAACACCGATGATTTACCTATTGCTCTACGCCAAGGTAAAAGAACTTGTACACAACATCCTATTGCTCATTTCTTGTCTTATAGTCGTCTTTCACCTTGTTTGCAGTCTTTTGCTTGTGCTTTGTCCTCTATTTCTGTTCCTTCATCCTATAAGCAGGCCCTATCTTCTTCTGGTTAGAAACAAGCTATGGATGAGGAAATGAGTGCTCTTCACAAGAACCACACTTGGGAGCTTCCTCCCCTTCCTCCAAGAAAACAGACAGTTAAGTATCTTCCTAATGGTTCTATTGAACGTCTTAAAGCGCGGTTGGTTGCGAAATGCTATACCCAAACCTATGGTGTTGACTACTTTGTGACCTTTTCCCCTGTTGCTCGCCTAAACTCTGTTCGCAACTTGCTCTCAGTGGCTGTTAATCGTTCTTGGCCTTTGTATCAACTTGATATCAAGAATGCTTTCCTTCATGGTGATCTTCAGAAGGAAGTGTATATGGACTAACCACTAGGATATGTTGTTGCTGGGAATGGTCATCTTGTATGTCGTCTAAAGAAAGCTCTGTATGGTTTGAAACAGTCTCCTCGAGCTTGGTTTGATCGATTCAGTGTTGTTGTTCTTGCATATGGGTTCCAACGTTCCACCTCTGATCATTCCATCTTTGTTCGTCATTCCATTGCTGGCACCATTGTTTTGATTGTTTATGTGGATGACATTATTGTTTCTGGGAGTGATTCAACTGGCATTGTTGATTTGAAGTGCTATTTGGGCCAGCAGTTTCATACTAAGGACTTGGGTGCTCTTCGATATTTTCTTGGAATTGAAGTTGTTCGCTCTTCACAGGATCTTTCCCTTTCCCAACGGAAATATGTCCTTGACCTTTTGTCTGAAACCGGTCTCTTAGGCTCACGCCCTGTGGATACTCCTATGGACTCTGCAGCAAAACTTGATAGTGAATAGGGTGATCTGTTTGTTGATGTTGGTCGATATCGTCGGTTGGTTGGAAAGTTAAACTATCTTACTGTCACTCGCCCTGACATTACCTATGCCATTGGCGTCGTTAGTCAGTACATGCATGCTCCTCGACAACATCATTTTGATGATGTTTGTTGTATTCTCCATTATCTAAAGGGTACCCCTTGTAGAGGCTTGTTGTATAAACCTTCTACTTCTTTTTCTATCACTAACTTTAGTGATGCTGACTGGGCTGATTCTCGTTCTGATCGGCGGTCTACGTCCGGTTATTGTATCTTTGTTGGTGGGAATTTGGTTACTTGGAGGAGTAAGAAGCAAAATATTGTTGTTCATTCTAGTGCTGAGGCTGAGTATCGAGCTACGGCTCATACGGCTTCTGAAATGTTGTGGGTTCATGCTCTCCTTCGTGACCTTGGTATTGATGTTTCTGTTCCTCTGGAGATGTATTGTGATAATCAAGCTGCTATTTTTATTGCTAATAATCCCGTCTTTCATGAACGTATCAAGCATATTGAAGTGGATTGTCACTTTATTCGGGACTTGTTGCTCCGGAAGGAGCTTATTGCTCCATATGTTCGTTCGGGTGATCAGCTTGGTGATATTCTCACAAAGCCTCTTGCTCGTACATCATTCCAGCAACTATCTTCCAAGCTGGGCATGTTTGATTTGTATGCTCCAGCTTGAGGGAGAGTGTTAGAGTTATTATTTTTATTTCCTTTATTTTTCCTGAAGGGTAGTTTTATACTTGGACTTATCTATCTCATATATAAATAATATGTTAGCAGGTGAAGGGTCAAGTGAATAAACCCTAAACCTTTCTTCTCCATCTTCTTCTCTCTTTTTCTCTCTCATATCTAACCTAAATCCTAGATTACAACTCAAATATAAGTAATCTTCAGATTAAGATTTTGTTCATAATAGAATATAATTTCCTTCTTACCAGATAAAGTAGGAGACTTTGATGCTTTAGGCAGGTAACTAACAAGAGGTATGCATTTTAAATCCACTTTAACATGGTTACTGTCATCTTCAACTTTAAGTTCAACTGCAACATCGGATCCTTTTTTCTAACTGGTGGTCCTTATCTTCATTTTCAGAAGTATCTTCATTTGAATCACTATACGAATTCTCATCAGGGGAAGCATCACCATTTCCCAGAACAGAGTTCTGAAAATTGACAAGCTTATCAACCAATTCAGAGTGTATAGCCAATGGAAGCGATACGAAGTGTGAGTAATCGAGATTTGGGCTTTTGACAGCCTGGCATTTGAATCTCTCCCCCCCCCCCCCCCCCCCCCCCCAAAAAAAAAAAAAAAGAAAGAAGTTAATGATATGTGCAACAGTAGATGAAGAAAAACAAGGAAAGATCATTGCAACAGATTCAACAAAGGAGCAGAAAATAATGAGTTCTTAATGAAATACAGAGATTAACTTTAAGCCTGTATCATTCACATAAATTAGTATAGAAGGAAAAACAGAAAAGTAAAAGATCGACCAAACAACCCACGAAGGAGAGAAAGAACAAATTAACAGATTCGGTATAAATTAACTAGTAAATGCGAAAAAAAAAAATGGGCTTCATGCCATGATAAACCTTTCTTCTCATAGCACAAATGATGGACAACTAAAAGACAAATAAAAATGTAGACCATCAAAACTAGATCTAATATGTTTTAAGAAATACTAGAAAAAACATATATTAATCATCATTCTTCTGTAACACAAGATTGATAGGTAATGGACCTCATCAATTATAGTTTGTATCTTCTCCGAAGCTCTAGTCACACTATCAACTGAAATGCCTTCAATGACTGCAACAAATAATTATGCGGAGTTAAAAAGCATCAGAACTAAAGCAATGATTTTTGTGTCTTCTGAAAAGATACTAAACATTTTATACTAGATGAGCAATATGAGAGAATCAGAGATATTGAACACAAATGAAATTCTGAAAATCAATTTGATCATAGCAAATGCATAGATATTGGACGCAAGTTATCATAAACACCAAAAACTTAACCAATAGAATCTTCCTTCTTTGATGATGGAAAAGTAATTTTAACTCCCATCTCTTCAATTTTTTTCTGTGTAGATCCTCTGATAGATGAAAAGGCAAAATAAGAGGATACAGATAGGCAAATTAAGTTCCAAAAAGTTTATGTGCTGAATTTCTTACTCTTTTCCCCTTATGAATCGAATTACAGAAACACTAACCTGCATATCAAGCTAACAAAGTGAGATTAATATATATATATATATATATATATATATATATATATATATATATAAGTAAAGAATTTTATTAAAAAGCACCAAGAGAGTGCAATTCAAAGCCAAAGGCTAATTACAATGCAAAAAAGTTCACAAAATCTAAAAGATCTTCATTATTTACAAAGAAATTTCCTCTAACCCAAAAGTTGAGTGTATTGAACCAATTATCTCTAATATTTGCAATCGGTCTTTCTATTCCATCGAAGGCTCTCCATGTCCTCTCTCTCCTCACTATCCACCAAATAGAGTACGGAATTAACTCTAAAGCCTTCTTGACCTCCTTGGAAGCCCTCAAACCAATCCAAACCCCAATTTCATTTCTCACGGACCCTGCAACCACCCAATAGACGCCCACAATTCTATAAGTCATTTCCCATGAGCTTTTAGCTAAGGACTCGGCCTTCTCCTTACAAATATAACAGCTATTGACAATTTCCTTCCCCCTCCTTTGTAGATTGTTAATAGTAAGAATTCTTTCCAACGAGGCCTCCCCATTAAAAAACTTTCTTTGGAGCCCAGGAGCACCAAATTGCTTTCCAAGAAAAATTAGGATGTTCATTTGTAAGGCCTTTATCAACGTGAATGTTATAAAAACCTTTTACCATAAAGCTTTTATTCAGTCTAGGCCTCCATGTCATCACATCCTCCCTAGCCACCTCAATCCTAGAAGAATATAAGGAATCCAAAAACTTTGCAACCTCTCCAACTTCCCAATCACGAACATTACGGATAAAAGGCACAAACTAAGGGAATAAAAAGAGCTAACCCACACTTCTTTATCTCTCACCAAGTTAAAAATACTCAGAAATTTATCCTTTAAAGAGGTATTCCCACACCAAGTATCATATCAAAGCTGAATCTTCACTCCATTACCCACCGAAATCTCAACAAAGTGCCGAAGCTCCTCCCACCCCTTTCTAATCCACTTCCACACTCCCACTCCATAAGCCCCCCGAGGTTCTTTGGACATCCAACCCTCAAGATCCATCCCAAACTTGGCCACCACCAGATTCCTCCACAATTGATCTCTCTCAACAATAAAACTCCAAAGCCATTTTCCAAAAAAGGCCTTATTGAGCAAAGAGATAGATTTTATTCCAAGACCCCCTCTTTTCAAAGGTTGCTTTACCGCATCCCATTTTACCAAGTGATACTTATAATCCTCCGCCGTGTTACCCCAAAGGAATCTCCTTTGGATGCTTTCCAATCTTTTTGTCATCGAACTAGGAATAGGAAAAAGAGACATAATAGATCGGAAGGCTAGAAAGAGTGTTCTTAATGAGAGTGATTCTACCCCCTTTAGAAAGGTAGTGATTCTTCCACCTGGCCAATCGTTTCTCAAACTTTTCAACAATCAGATTCTAAATGCTTGTCCTTGAACCTAGCCCCAATGGAGAGACCAAGATAAAAAAATAGGGAGCATTCCCATCTTACACCCCAATAAGCTAGCAAGGAGACTCCCATTACTACCTCCATCAATAGGGATTAAATCACTTTTAGTAAGATTAACCTTAAGACTTGGCACCTCCTCAAAACAAAGAAAAATACTCCAAATGTGCAAAATTTGAGTGGTGTCTGCCCCAAAAAAAACAATTGTATCGTCGCCAAAAAGCAGGTGAGAAACATTTACACTACCGCCATTTCTTCCCACTTTGAAATCGGTCAAGCCCATTTCTACCCCGTTCATCAACATCTTGCTCAAGGCCTCCAAAACCAAGGTTAACAAGAAATTACTCAAAGAATCCCCATGTCTAAGCTCTCTAGGAGCTCGAAAAAATCCGAGGGACACCCATTAACCAATATAGAGAAGAAATTAGAAGATATGCATGTAAAAATTAACTTGCATCATTTATCCCCAAACCCCATACGTTTCAATAAATAGATAACAAAACTCCAACAAACATGATCATACACCTTTTTCCATATCAAGTTTGTAAATTACCCTCCCTCTCCATTCTTCAACTGAGCATCCACCACTTCATTGGCTATCAAAACCACATCCAAAATTTGTCTTCCCTCTATAAAAAATTTCAGCAAGAACTCACCACTTTCCGCATCACTCCCTTCAATCTAGAATTTACCCCTTGCGCTAAGAGCTTGTAAATACAACCTACAAGACTAATAGGTATGAAGTCTCTAATGTTTGATGCCCTTCTTTTTTGGGACCAGTGTGACAAAAGTGGTATTTAGGATACTCGCAAACTCCTCGATGAATGGAACTCCTCAAAGAGTCGAACAACATCCCCCTTCATCACCTCCCAATTATGAACTAGGAAAGCCATCAAGAAATCATCTGGTCCCGAGGCATTATCTTCGTCACACTCCCTGAGAGCATCAACAATTTCTTCCTCATTAAAAGGTCCTTCAAGCCACACTACATCAGCCACATCAACTCTAGAGAAGTCCAACCCATCCAAATTCGGCCTACTCCCATAAGTCTCTTTATAAAGGTTCTCGTAAAACCCACTAATGGCCCCTTTAATATCCCCCTCCCCCTTGAACACCAACCCATCCAAGCAACTGTTTAACTGATAGAAAGAGATGACCACCAAATCAAACGTAACAATGAACTACCTCAGAGAATGGGATAATAAAAGTCAAGGCTAGTAGGAGAAAAGTGCAACTAAAATATTAGATAAGTGAGAGAGATAATCATATTGCGTGGAATAGGTCAAGTACTGAAATCACAGAACATACACAATTATGAAACTATTGTGAATACATTAATATCTTTACATAGTAGAGTCCATTATAACAATGGCAACAATACTATCTTTACTTAATGGAGATGATGGCGGAAAATTCTAAACGATAATAATCACAACTCACATGTAAAATAATCTTCAAAAAAAGATAAAGCCATTTTTTCAACCAAAATGCTAAATCTTGTAAATCGATACTTCCTCTTTCCCATGGTTAATGTTTATCTTTCCAAATTTCACTATCCCAAATAATTATTCATATACCTAAAATGGAAGTCAATAAGTAGTTACTTTCCAAAATACCTTTCTTAACTTTCCACTTGCCTAAATGGAAGAGATTCCTTTAACAAATGGTGAGGAAGATAAGGGTATTTTTTAAATTTTAATATTTTTTTATAAGAAAAAATTGTATAAAAAGCACCAAGGGGGTGCAACCCATTTACAAAGAACTACCTACATGAAAGTAAGTCAATAAAGTCTAGAAACTCCTCCTCATTTACAAAATAATACCCCTTAGACCAAAAACAAAGGGTATTCACCCATTTACTTTTAATGGTATCTATTGAATTCTCAACACCCTCAAAAGCCCTCTTGTTCCTTTCTTTTTGTTGATGTTTATAAGAGTGAATAGCCTACTAACCCTAAGGTTAGCAGTCATATATAGAGAATATAATAATGAGAAAATACATAAATACCCTTAACAGTCCCAACACTTCCCCTCAAGTTGGAGATCTTCATGCACCAACTTGTTACAAATAGACTAATCCATCTAGTTACAAATAAATCCAAGCCCAAATATAACAAAACACATAAAAACAGTTCGGGTCAACAAGACCTACAACTAGAAGTTGGGCCACTATGACCTAACCACATTGGATCAACAAGATCCATAGACAAGATCCGGTATACCAGATCAACAAGGCTTTGACTTTTTGTCTTGAGCTACTTCACATAGGTTGGATTCATCAAAACATGTAGGATTGGGTCGACTATATCACACAGGGACAAATCTGGGTCGGGTCAATAGAAGTCAAACATATCAGGTTAGGTCACCTGGATCCTGGTTGAGAAAATGGCTCATGGGATTGTAGTGCGATACTGTTCACGCGACATGGCACTCTAGCACGACATTGTTCACGGCTACTGTAGCACGACACTGTTGTCGATGTTGTTCACAATTTTTTTTCAAAGATAAGAAAGTAGGGCAGAACTACAATACGATAGATTTAAGAGAAGAAAATAAGAAAGATGGCTACAGTGGGACGAGCGGCATTAGGCCGCCCATTGAAATTGCGGAAGCAATTAGACTACCCTCAAAATAGGATCGACTGCTCTAATACCATGTTGATGTTTATAAGAGTGAATAGCCTACTAATCCTAAGGTTAGTATTCATATATATAGAGAACATAATAATGAAAAAAAGTAAAATTAGAGAGTCTATGTGCATATAAGTAGGGGAACGCATGAGATATTTACCCAAACCAAGTAACGAGAAAATCTTCTTCATCTCTTTAGGAGAATACCACTCGAAGCCCAAATTTCATCAAGGGTAGAGGCGGCAATGAACTAGTTAATTTAAGAAAACCATTATGTTGGCCAAACATACTTCCTCGAGCCGAAAGCCTTGCTTTGGCCAGCATGACAGCAAGAACGGAATGGCAGCAAGGAGTCAACTGAATGACCAATGCATCGATTGCTTCCACTTTTGGCCTTCTTCAATCGCCTTGACATCTTAATATCAAGGAAACCCCTCTCTTCTCCCCGGACAAATCCATCTTGTTTCAGTTACTTGTCACCTTTACTGCTTGTCTTATTTACCGTTTGCAACATACAAATAGCTATCTCCCAAAGATGTTTTCTAAAGAACACCCCAACAAAAGACGATAAACAGTCTCAGCCTCTTCTTTGCAAAGATAGCACCGGCTGACAAGTACTTTCCCACTTTTCGAAGATTATTGATCATCAAGATACGACCCCAAAAAGCTTCCTAAGCAAAGAAACCGACCTTTTTAGGGGCATTAGTTTGCCAAATTCCTTTCCAAGGAAAATTCAACTTACCTTCCATTGGAAGCTCACCAAAAGGGCCTTGTAAAAGGACTTGACATCAAAGATTTTCCTTTTATTCAAGGACTAATGAACTCTATCCTCATGATGTGTATCCAACTTCACTAGGTAGATGAAATCAAAGAAACTACCAACACTCTCAAGTTCCCAATCATGCACATTCAAAATAGAAGGAATATCCCAAGAAACCACACCATTAAGAGAGGACACACAATCTGTTATCAAAACATCATTGTCTAGCACAATCTCAAAGATATCCGGAAATCGCTCAAGATGGCCACCCCACACCAAGCATCCTACCAAACACGAACTGACCAACTATCATCCACCTCAAACTCCACATACAGAGCGAAAGAATCCCAACCTTTCCGAATCCATTTCTAAACACCCACACCATAGGCTTCTCTACTCTCTTTGGACATCCAACCATTATGCTCAATCCCCAAACTTTGTACAAATGACATCATACCAGAGTTGATCACTTTCCCTCATAAACCGCCATAACCACTTCCCAAGTAAAGCCTTATCAAACAAAGTAAGAGATTCGAGCCCTAAACCCCATACTCAAACACTTGCTTGACCACACCCCATTTAACCAAATGATATTTGTATTCATCTCCCATATTCCCCCAAAGAAAAATGCATTGAATGTTCTCCAATTTGTTAGCAACTGATCGTAGGATTGGAAGGTTGACCCTTATTAAAAGCACCCTTGAAATTTTAATTATTTAGAAGAATTCCTTAAACTTTTTGAAATTTGGAAGTGAACATCAACCATTCAAGGGGTGAGTATCTGACAACATCCATACGGGCAATCATGAACAAGAGAGACGAGTGGAGAAAGTAGGATGCAGCAATGATCAAGAAAATTTGGTTAACTTTAGCCAAGTGCTGGTAGGACTGCAAATGAACCAGTACACTTGGTGAACAACTTGAGAATAAGCTCAATTACAGTTAATTCATGTTAGTTTATTAAGTTAATCAAATAACCTCGAGGTCAACTTCTAAGATCGTTTAATAAATGAGCCAAACTTGAACTCTAGTTAAGCTAAACCCAGTTAGACTTGTAAACAGGCTCGTATATGAGTTTGTTTGCTTCTCAATTATGGCCTTATGGGCTTGTTTAAGGGAGCATATATTCATATTTGAGCCCACTAAGAATCAGGGTTTCTCCAAAAAAGAAACACCTTTTAAGTCTTAGCCATCAGGGGGAGGGGTAGGGCTGTAAACAAACCAAGCTGAGTGGAGTTGTCCTTTGTTCAGGCTCAGCTCGTTTCATTAATAGTTTTTTTTTTATAAGTAGCTCGTTTCATTAATAATACAGCTCAAGCTGGGCTCGATTATTTTTCACAAGAATTAAGCACGTCTCGGTTACGTAAACGAGCTGATTTCAGCACATTCGCGAGACGAGTTCGAACTCCTTAACTAGCTCAAATAAATTAGCTTCACAAAAATGGACATAGCATCAAATAAAGAGAACTGTACTGGAAAAGAAAAAAAAAAAAACTAATATAATATGATGAAGCCAGTATATTAGTAAAATCTAAATCAGATTGAAACCATGACCAAGTAACTTCAATTAGTCCAAAACCCATCTCAGAACTGAAGAAACCAACTTGCAAAAACAAACCCAAATTCACTTCTCACAAATCAAGAACCACTAGTGAACAGAACTACTTTTTTTTTGTAAAAAGCGAGAGCATCGAGCGATTCCTCACCAACATCTGCAGAATTCATTACTAAAAGAAAGGCATTTGAGTTCATTTAGATCTTGATAACAGAGAGAAAGAAATGGGTGAGGTAAGGGAGGTGCAGAGAATGCAGAACGGATAAGCAAAAAAATATGTATGGGGTTGATTGTAATGTTTAAGGAAGTTAAAGAAACTTTCTTGTATGGTTATATATACCCATTTAAATAAACCTACGAATAAGCCCATAAACAAGTTATAAACAAACCTATAAAGGAGCTTGTTCATGAGCCTAACTGAGCCAAGCTCAACTATGTTCAAGCTTGGCTCATTTAACAAACTAGCTCAAAATTTATGTTTGAACTCGTCTGTCTAACTTAACAAACAAACATAAACAACTTTAACCGAGATCGTCCACGAGCTGCTCAACAAGCTCATTGGTTTGTTTACACCCATAGTCTCAGCCGAACTTCACCCTCTCTTTCTCTGCGGCATCAAATCCCCTCTCCCTTTGCTGCACTGCTACCCTACACACACACTCCCTCACCCTTTTTCTCTTTATATACCGCACTGTTATTTTTCTCTCTCTCATGCCACTACTAGCCTTGATGCAGAAAAGATGCCTATTGCAACTTTGTCATTGCTTGGCTAACATCAATAGCACCCGTGATCTCATGCCCATCAGAATCCAAAAAAACTCCCTCACTAAGCTCTCCATCATTGCTGCTTAACATAGAAAGAACTCTAGTACTATCGTTTGATCCTTAGATCATCTCATCACCAAAATCGAAGTCTGGTTAAGTAAAGTGTCCAGCTCTCAAATTAGCAGGTTGTGTGAAAGAGAAAGAAGAGATGAGAAAGAGAGGGGGGACTTTGGGAGTACAATTTTGAGCGTGGTTTTGGTTTTGAGCTTGGTTTGCATGGAATTTGAGTTTCCTTGGGTGGTCAGTAGGGTTTGAGGCCAATGTTAACAAAGGATACAGTAAGGAGTGTTGATATGAAGTCCAATATTTGAATAGGAGATTAAGGTTTTTGCAAAACGAGTTAAGAGTTTTGTTGTCGATGGAAAATTTTCAAATTGCAGCCACGCCGATTACATTAGGAAATTAGTAAGGTATTAATGAACCTATTTTCACCAAACTTGATCTCACTCGAAACCATAAGTTCAATTTGACATATCTGATAATTGGATTTTTATTTTAACTTAACAAATTAACTTCTTTTAGGATAGTTTCTCAAGCTTTAGCTTCTTTATGAGCTCAATAAAAAAAATATCCAAGGAGAAACTATCCTAAAAGATTTTTTTGTTTTTACTTATCAAAAAAAAATCTTTTAGGATAGTTTCTCCTTGGATATTTTTTATTGAGCTCATAAAGAAGCTAAAGCTTGAGTTGTTTACATAATCAAGCCAAGCTCAAGCTAAAGCTAAACTGAGCTTAAAAAGCTCGAGCGGAGTTTGAGCTTAGCCATACATGAGCTGAGCCAAGCCTGTACAGTCAAAAACTCAGCTTGACTCAGCTCACTTGCACCCCTAAGTGTTGGTTTTGGCTAATAAATAAACTTCCTCAAATGACTAAAGAATGTTTGGCAAAGACAACTTACCATTAACATTACTCTTATCAAATTTTCAATATGAGATAAATGTTGTTGGAGCAACAGAAACTATGTCAAATGAGCATAAATAGATAGTTATAAGGATGACAGAGTAAACTAAGGTTAACATCGCAAAAAAGAGGTAAGTTCCACTATACCCTGCTGTCATACTTCTATGTTAATATACAATAAAATGACTATCATCAATTACAAGAATGTCAAAAACCATCCATGTAACTGAAACAACGTCCCTAGAATAGAAGTTTCTGGTAAGTTGCTTTCAATACATTCAAAAAGCTACTTATAAAAAAAAATACATTCAAAAGCTACTTTATAAAATTAAAAATACAAGAGAACCCTATCCTAAAGGGACTAAAAGCCATATTTTATTTTAAACTTCATTTGCATGTCTATTTCTATCATATATCTATACCGAAGCATGGAGCCTAGGGCTCTCCACTTCCGCCACGTGGTATCTTCCCCCACCCCCACCCCGCTTTCCAAAATGACATCATTTTAATGTTTATAGTTATGCAGCAGGCTATATTAATTAACCCCAATTTATAAACCATACAAAGGCCCAAAATGAAGAATACAATCAAATCAAGTAATAGTAGACTGACCCAATTTAGACCTCTCATTGAGATCATATCCTAAAAGAATAAAACTATAAAAAGGGAAAAAAATTTGAGTTTCGACCACCAAGTTCATTTCTTCAGCCCTGTTGCCTATTTTTGCATAATGAAATTGTCTCATCGAAAAATTTTAACAAAATTTTATTATTTAGATTTTTTATAGAAGAAAATAGAAATTAAAACGTAACATTTGTCACTCAATCTCTAATTTTACTATGTGACCTTCTCCAATTTTTACTTTTGAATTTACATTTTATAGTACATCAACAAATAATTGTTTATGTGCTTCACAAATTTATTAAATTACTATATTAAAAATAAAACTGTCGTAACATTAACTTAATCTCTTTTGTAGATGCTTTCAAATAAATTTTGTGCCTCTGTATGCCAATAGTCACCTATGTTGCTACAACTCTTCATTTTACTTGAAGCACCCCAGCGCATGTATCCATAACATGTATGATAATAAAGGTTCGATGCTTAGACCCTCTAAATCAGTGATACCTAAATCGGACACGTACCCACATCCGACACTCTTACCATAGTCCGAGTAACATAGATAGCCACATACTCCCTCCATTCCATATTTAGCCCATCTTTCCGAAATTGGATAACTCTTAATTTATACTCAATTTTGAATGGTCTTTTAGACAAAAGAACATTTGCTTAAACTTTGTGCAAATAAAAAATTGACTAAAAATATGGAACGGAGGAAATATGTAATATTTGAGACATATCTTACATTTTCCCCATATCCTACTATAGTAAATTTCTTTCCAGGTCTAATTACTAGAAACTTATTTTAAGGGCTTTTTAAAAGTATTTTTCTCTTACACTAATTGTACTATTATTTTACACATTCTTTCCAAGAGCTATAAGAATTTAACAACAAATAAGATTACTAATATTTTAAAATTAGATAATTTTTCAAAACAAAACCCATGCATTGTATGGATACAAAAATAATGAGAATTAAATGAGACCAGCAACTTCTATTGTTATATTATTGATCTGATGAGGGAAATGGAAACACCTAGTTAAGGGGATCCATAACGGTAAGTAATAACTTAACATTATGCATGAGCAGGAAACTCAAAAGCAGGCCACTGAAGATGCAACACATCTGACACCATTAATGTTCAAAGTGCACTAGGCATAACTTCAAAAATGATCCAGCTGTTTCACAAGAAATATAATTCTGTTTGATACTAAGTCAACTACCACTCAACTAAAAAAAGGGGAAAAAACAAAATAAAAGGAAAAGGCAAAAGCATATAGAATGGCCCCATGCAAGATTTGAGAAAAGAATTTTATAAATTGATACTGCTAGAACTAGGTTTTGATATTAATATCAGCGCCAGTTCTAAAGAGCTAATGTTTCAGGTCTCTTGACTAAGAACAACCAAAAAACAAATAGAGCACAATAGTATTCAAAAGGCCAGCTATATAGACGAAAATTTCCACCTTACACTGACAGGAATTAAGCTGAATTCTATTCACCAAACATGCCACATATATATGCATGTTTGCGCGCTTGTGTATTATAGATATAGATATAAACAGGAAAATATTTAAATTTATCAATTAAAATTCTACCTCAAGGGAGAGTGAATGCTTTTCAGCTGAAACCACTGAATATCCTTCCAAAGCTCTCTCTTCACCATTATCCTGCAAGGTACTAGAACTGAGAGTCACATCAGAAACTTTTTTCACTGCATCAGAAACCTCTATGACATTTTGAGCACTTGAAACATTGCTAGTTATGATACACTGTACTTACTGGACTTGAGTTCCATCTCCTGTCTCAACTGTCACATTCTTTACCAAGCATTCTGCAGATTTGAATCAGCATGAGCAGCAGCAAATGGGACTTAAACCAACAAAATACCCAACTACTAAGCCAACTGTCTGCTACAGTAAATATCAATTACGTTTTTTACTGACATAGGCCGATTTGTAATGTGCTGTTTCACACCAAATCGTATGAAAAGAAAACAGCTTTTCAATTCCCCATTTGAATTGAGAAATTTGATAGGAAATTTGCATCGATTGAAGCAATAGTAATATTATACATACAAGATAACATAAACTTAAAAGAAACGTGTAACCGGATTAAGAAACAGCGAGAGTCATGGTTGTTAAGTGTAAAAGACATTGAACATTCTTTCTTTCTTTCTTTTTGTTTTTGTTTTGAAAGGAAAATGAAAAAGAATAAAGCAAAAATATAATGGTTTACTGATTGAAAAACATACCAGAGCAAGGTTGTAAATAACGTACCATTTTCATCAGTATGGTACATACATGTACCAATCTGTTTCAGCTTACAGTTTCTGGCTTGACGGCAATATATATATATATATATATATATATATATGGCGTAATATTTAGATTGTTGAAATTTATTGCTTACTTAGAAAAGAAAACGTCACATAATGGATAATTGGATATTGCTACTACCAACTAAGCTTTTTGTAAAAGCATAATATGTGCCACCACTTTGTGCGATTTACATAGTACATAGTACATGATGAGTAATTTTCATGACATTTCCCTCACCTTATATATGGTATTTGATGAAAAAATAAACATAATGTTAATTATATACTTGAAACTACTTATCAAAAAAAAAAATTATATACTTGAAACTAAAAGATTGGATTAGTAGGAAACAAATCAATACACCTACAGTCCAGCTCTATTTGAAACTTACCATTAAGCCACTAAATAAAAGTCAATTTAGTGATACTGCAAATCACTAGACAAGAAGCCAGACATGAGACCCCACGAACCCAAAATCAATTTCTCTTGTTTGTCATGTTTTATTCTCTGTTTCTTTTAAGTGAAAAGAAAGAAAGTCAAAGCATTTTCTCCCTCGCATCAATGCAAAGCAGACATACAATGCCAGATGCTCCTCTTTATAGTTAGTAACACCTCTACTTCTCTCTCTCACTCATTCATGCATTAGCAATCCTCAACATATTCCCATTTAAAACCATCAATCACTCCACAATCTCCCTCTTTGTGTCTGCCTAACCATAAAATATGGTTGGCCTGTCAAGGCCAGCACTAGAAAATTTCTCTTTGATCAAAACATCAAGTCCAAAAGCTTATATATTGGAATTTCGGTGATAGAACTATCAGACCCTGAGGCAAAGAGTCAACTAATTTTAAGGATGTGAGGAGTTTGGCTTCGCCAAGGTGGTCAACTACAGTGTCCCAGTGGAGTTCACGGCCATTTGGAAGCTGAAGTTGTCAAGATTTCTGGAAGTTATACCGGTCAAAAAGTTAGTTTTGATCGAAACAGCCGGTATAGACCAGTAAAACAGTTTTATGAAAAAAAACAGAGTAAATCATCAAGTACAGAATCAACAACATTGTGCCAGAGTCCAGTACAACCAAAGATATATAAACCAAACAGAGTGAATCAGCTGTCAATGATAGTACTTGTATTTTGATAGGGTGTAGTTGTATCGATTAAAAATGATGGTTAGGAAAAAAAATGACCGAAATAGTAAAAGGTAATAAGGCATAACATCTACGACACAAACCTAAATTAAATCTCTACTATTATGAAGACAACAAACCTTCAATGGAATTAGCTTGAGTACATACAGGTCTCCACACAGGATTTATTATCTTCCACTTTCTGTTCCCACCCATAGCACTTTGCTTATCTTTTTCCCCACGGCTAAAGCTATAATAAGAACAGTATCCCTGCCACGTTAATCGATACCACAGGAATTAAGCCAACCGCAGACTTGTATATGTTTCACACTCCACTTGTAGTTATTCTAAACTCTATTAAAATTCACCCCACTTGTAGTATCCCTGCCACATTAATCGATACTACAGGAATTAAGCCAACTGCAGACTTGTTTATGTTTCACACCCCGCTTGTAGTTAAGCTAAACTCTATTAAAATTCAGCTGTATTGTGCGTAGTCGAAACAAATTTTAATTGTACTATCAATCTTCTACAAACATACAAAGTAAATGTAGCAGAACAGCAAGAAATTTTGCATATGGCGTAACCATGATTCAACTACTAATGTATACAAAACATTCATTATACTCTCTTCGTGGATAATTATTGAGCATTAAAAGTGCACCAATCAAATCTCAAACCTGCAAGTAGTTAACTCGCTTCGATTGGACACTTGTACTCGTAAATTTCAGTACACGATCAACTCTGACAGGATAATAAAATTAAATTAACAAGCGATTGCAGTAAATAAAAGCTCTAACTAATATCAACTGACTAAATCATATAACCGAACGCACCCTAATCTAGAGATAAATCTTTTTTTTTATAAGCAAGAGAGATAAATAACTGGTTAACGCCCAAAATAAAGATTGAATTCAAGAAAGAACTGCTTTAAACTTTTAAAAGTTAAAATTGATAAACTTTAATTTGCACAACAAAAGGGATTTTTGGTTGACATGAAAACAGAGGAAAATGAAAAGATAACCGAATATCACTCACAATCAGAAATGTTCGTATAAGGTTCATTTCACTGAAAATTTTAATATTCAGTTTCTTATCTTTTTCTACAGTTTTCTCAGTAACCAAACAGAGAGGTAAAAAAGTGCACCTGAAGAGACACCTGCAAGCTAACATTCGCCTCTCTTCTTAATTCTTCACTCTGAAGAAGGCAGTTAGATTCTCTTGCCGATTGCTTTACACAATCACACGTGTAAGTTTCAGACTCCACGGTGACAAGTGGGCCGTGCCGTGCCAGCCCTTGGCAACCATATTTTTTTTCCGTGTCGCATCGGACTTTTAAAAATCTCGGTTTGACAGGATTCAAAGGATTGTGCTAGACCCTGTCATACTGTACTGATCTATAAGTCTCACACGTATGTGTTATTTTATTTTTTTTAAAAAATAATAAATATTAAATTGAATGTTTATAATTGTATAAAAAAAACAGTTATTTTAATGATGAAATTGAATATTACAAATAACTTAGATATTGAACAAAAACAACAAAATACACAAATAATTTAAAATTTACAACTTTCAAAAATCTTTCAAATAAATAACTTACAAAAACAACATATGAAATAAAGAAAAAAATGAAATGACTTACAAATAGATAAAATATAAAAAAATAATTTTAAAATTTTAAAATTTTAAAAATTAGAAAACATAAAATATTATTAATAATTAAAAAAGTAATTTTTATAACCTTTTATACCTTTAAATAATAAAAAAAACTTATCAAATTTCTAGATAAACGACTTTAGAAATTGAACTATGAGCTGCATAACCAAGCTATGCAGCAAAGTTTCATTCGGTAGATTAAAAAGAATAATATTATATAATTTTTTCTTAGTGTTTTAGTTTATTGTATCAAATGTTATTATGTTAAAACCAATTAATTATAACTTCAATATTTAAATTAAAAATTCACAAATGACATTTTTTTGTGTTTAAATATTTATTTGTTTGATTTAATTTATATTAATGTATGTTTTTAAGTGAATTTGCTTTATTTATGAATTAGTAGATCATATACCATTATGGTAAGAGTAGAGTAATAATTTTTATTTTTTTTCCGTTATCATAAAATATTAAATTTATCGTCATCTAATTCTTATTGACTAATTATTCTAATAATATAAAATTGTATATAATTTTAAATTTATTTGAGGTTATGGTATTGCCTCGTGCCGTGTCGGGCTGTGCTTCATGTCGGACCGTGTTTGGTGTCGTGCCTCGGGCCGAGCTATACTGGGCCTTGTGTCGTGCTGTGCCGTGCCGTGCATTTTTTTCGTGCTGTATCATGAGCATCAAAAACTAGACCTAACATAACATGAAAAATAGTACCATTCCAAGCACGATAGGGTTTGTAGAAGTGGGGGCCACGTTGAACCATGCCAAATTTGTCGGCACTACCCATTCCACCCCTACTAGTAGTATTAAATTTTTATATGGGCTTGGGTCATTGGGTAAGATTAACAGAGTGCCCAAGATCTGAGTTCTGAAATTTCTTTATTTTTAATTTAAAAAATGAAAATTCTAAACTGAAAGTTTGAAACCATCTATTAATTATATTTAATATTTAATATTTATTAAGAAAGATCTGGAATGAAATTATAGAAGCTTTTAGCTTCTGTCACATGCTTCGGACAATGTTGTAGTTTTTATTTTATAATTATTTAAGCTATATAAAATTTAATCTGTAAAATCTATAAAAACTCAAAATAAAGAAGTTCAATTAATAAAATATAACGTAATGAATCTAATCAAATTAAGTTGTAAACAAATTTAAATTAGATTTTCCATAAAATTAAATTATAAGATTATAATTTAAAATAAAAAATTATTTATATGAAAAAGGTTTTTTTTTTCAAGTGCAATATAATTTTTGTATTTATAGTTATGTGAAAGTCCAATTTATAAATACCATAAAAGGTCTAAAATAATAAAGCACAGATTATAAAAAAACTTAAATTAAAGTATACAATCAAGTTAAGTACGTATTTTTTTAAGAACTAAGTTAAATAAGTAAAATAACTTAAATTAAATATTAAAAAAATTGAATTTATATGATCATATTTTAAAAGAAATCTCCCTTATCTCAACTAGTCTAATTTAAAAAGAGAAAAATTAATACAACCAAACCAGGTAATACATTAACCTAAATTAGTTAAACAATAAATTAAATTTATAAGATTACATTTTAAAAAAGAGAATTGATTTTATGTGGTCCTTCTTTTTCCAAATGATGTAGTTTTGATATTTCAAACACCCAAAACATATAATACTATCATGTCTTTTAATGGAAAAAAATTAATTATGAAGAGCATCAAATCGATGCAAATTACAAATATTTACCACCAACAAATTAGGCAAAGAGCAGTGATATCAAGGAATCGAGAAAGTCTATTAGTAATTATAGGAAAATTAAATAGTAATTTTGATATTTAAATTTTTTGATACAATTACTATTAAATTTTTCCGTGATTATTAATGGACTTTTTCGGTTCTATGATAACTCCCGCAGAACCGATCTTATGGTAACTTTCATGGAACCGATTTTGTGGGATGAGAACTCTCTCATAAAAAATTCTTGTTTGATCGATAGACCAGCTGAAAACTTTACTGGTAATCTTGAGGAGCTTCATTGATAATGTTAATATAAATGTGAGACCCAAAAATTAACATCACCAACAAAAATTTTAATAGTACCAGTGAAGTTTTAAGTTGTTCTAATCCATTGAGTTTAGACACATGACATTTTTCAACATAATTTGTAATCATATGTGCTATTGATATGAGCTAAATTTCATGAATGAATGAGATGAAGGCACAAGAAAATATTCAAGGAGCAAGTGGCGGATGGCAGCATGGGAAAGCGACAATAATAGATCCCACTTATGGACAATGGGATAATTTCTTCTCTTAATTAAGCCCTAGTCATCCGAAAGAAAAATAAAGATGGATTAGGATCCTCTCCAGTAACTTGAGAAATTTTTTTTCAAATATATCCTTAAATTAATATCATGTCAACACTGTGGATGATGTGATATTCATCCAAAAGTCCATTTGAGGAAAATTTTCTCCAAAGTTACCTGAGAGAATCCTCACCCAATAAAGATATATCTATTTTTCGTAATTGGACTCTTGTTTTCTCAATGTTTATGGAGGTTCCATGATACAATAATGCGGTATTTCACATTTCTCTAAACTCTCTCAATTCTTAAAATTTACCATTTACGTTTCTACTGAAATGTTGGAGAGTCCTCTCCCAAAATTTCAACTTTGGAGAACTTTCTCCGCAAGGTTCATGCACTTGATTGGCAGATTTTTGACATCCACAAATTTATAAAACAACTAAATCTATAAATAGTATAAAAGTCTAAATAATAAAGAATAATTTATAAATATTCCAAAATAAAGATTACAATTTTAAGTAGTAAATTAACTAAAAAATTAGGTACCCAAAAAAAAATTGAATTTAAGTGATCCTTTTTATTTTTATCTTTTTCAAAATGATTGATGTATAGATTTGGTATTTGTTGTTGAGTGAGTGTATAAAACTCAATCTATATGATATGTATGTGGAAACCCAAAAATAATAAATTTTATTATATAAAAAATAAAACTAAAATACAATAAAATTGGGTAGTAAACTAACCTAAATTAAATTTATAAGATCATATTTTTTTTTAAAATAAATAAATTTATGTGGCCTTTTCACCCCCTAGCAGCGTAGTTTTAGTGTTTCAAATTATGTAGGCTATATAAAACTTAGCTTCTAAATCTTACAAAGATTAAAAAAAAGAAAAAAAGAAAAAAAAAGATTAAGAATAATATATATTTAACTAATATTAAATTTAATAAATTGGATTTATAATATTGTTTTCTTAAAATGTAGAAGAGAATAAGTGCTTTCACGTAATTTTTTTTTTTAATTTTGTTACTTTGGATTTTTAATGACACCATATTTTGGTTTTCTTTTACATGTTTCTTAATTTCATCTCTAATTATTTGATTTTCAAAAATTTCAGTTTTTTTACATATGTATTTATATTTTTTTACACACATATTATGTACATTGGTAGAAAATTTTTCTATAACAAATAGTTATTTGTTTGCTTAAATAATTTAATTAAAAATTAATATTTAATTTATTTTTTTAATTATTTGATATTCTTGAATTTATAAAAAAAAAATTACTTTTAGATTTATATTTGTATGCGCATGGAATATTGAACAAATAAGATGTAACAAAAGTAAATAACTATTTATTTATTTAAAAAAATCAATAAATCAAAAGCAACTCATGATAAAATGAATTAAATTTATTTTGTAAATACTTTAAGATTTATTGTTTAATATATTATTTATAAAAAGCACGGACATACTAATGACTTGATAAAAGTGATACCCAAATATTTACTTTCACGAAAGCTATCAAAACCTCCGATGCCCGAGTAACCAATATTGCCCATGTCGAAAAAGCCATCAGTAATTCAGTATTAATTTTATGATAAGGCCAGACTGGTGGAGTCCATTTAATAAGGAGTGTAGTACTGAAATATGTAGACTGAGGGAATTGCTGTTAATGTGATCTGCAACAATAGTAGAGATAGGTGCATTGGTTAAAAATGGTCAGACCTATCTACCAAAACTAAGTGTTACTGGATTTTTTATTTTATCTTTTTTTGTATTCATGTAAGACATATTTTAAATATATACATGACACTTGAATATTTTATATTATTGTAAAAAAATTAAATAAAATAAATGAGTGTAACATTTCAAACATGTACCATGTCCATTTCAAACATGTATTATGTCCAACACTCATTCTTTAAGTCCCCGTACCACAACACAATGAGAGACAAATTCTACTAAAAGGAATACTGTGGTTTTGGAAAGAGATATTTAGGCAAGCAAAGCAAATTTGTGGAAGAAAAAGGAGATCTACTAGAATGTAAATCTTAGAGTGATGCCAATGTGAGTTAAAAAGAGGGGTAAAAGGAGAACAATCAGCAAAGAGATGTGCAATTGTTTCATCAGCAGATGTGCACAAGGAGCAATAGGGAGAGGAAAGAATGGATTTAGAGTAAAGAAGAGAGACAGTTGAAAGTCTATTATGAGAAATCAGCCAGGCAAAGGAATTAATTTTGGGAAGGCAGTTTAACTTCCAAAGAGTTTGCCAGGGGAGAGGAGGTCTTAATGGAGGGTACTTTGTTTCAGAAACCGTTCATATTATAAGCAGACTTGACATTGAGAACCTCAGAAGGAGTTAAACTCCTCCATATCAACCGATCTTGTTTAGGTTACAAAGGTAAAGGAGTACCCTTCATAAGATCTTTGTTAATTTTCAAAATTAATATTGCAAAAGCTTGAAGTGCACACATTTATCATCTGTGGCAGCACGAAAGAAATAGGAGAATTCATCAATAAGTCTTTCAACCCATTGACGAAATCTTAGAATCTATTGTAGCTGATGTCAGAGATTAAATAATACTTTTTTTAAAGTCTGCGAATATCTCTGTTGACAAAGATTTTGCTCTAAATTGGGTCTTTGTCCTGATTGATAATAGAAAATCACTTGTCAAACATCGCCATAAAGCATAAAAGAATTTACAAGCTCTTAACAGTAACAACAAAATCTTTGGGTAATAAAAATTTGACGTTGCTAAGGTGGTGGCCTAGTTTTAGGAAGCCCCTCTGGCCTTCACCTTGCGAGTCCGAAGTTGGGGGTTTGAGGCTTAGCACGCCCCACTACGGCTCAGTGTGCTCCACGCTATAAGAAATCTCGGGTTTAAATGGGCAGGGCAATGATAACTCCAAATGAGCATTTTTTTATTTAGTAAAACATATAATAATAAAAATAAAAAAAATAACATTTATCCAAAATAAAAATATTGCAAAAGTTGAAAATATGAATTGCCCAAAAGGAAGGCGGTTTTATTTTTACCTTCTTTTTTTCATAGGAACCCTGCAGTATTATCTTATTCCATGCTTGACAGAGAAGTGATCAAACAGTCACAAATTGAAGGCAAGAATACACCAACTATACCCTCTATAGACTAACACCTAGAAACCTTCTACAATAAGCAAGGAACCCAGTCAAGATAAATTTCAAGTTCGTCTTCTTTCTATCCCTAAACATCTAAAGACCAGCTTTGTCTAACAATATGGTGTGCCTTGGAGTTTTGTTTAAGTGCAAGCATTCACGTTCTACCAAGGACTACATTCTATCAGCTTTGGTGATTATAGCTATTCTTTGCGGTTTGCGTATAATTTGTTACACCTTCAACCGGCTATTGAAGAGAGATGATTCTCATGGAGATGGAAATCCAAACCATGGGTTAGAAATGCAGCCAGAGAACATAAGGTATGTGCATAGGGTTTGCCTAAGGAGAACATTGCCAGAGAGCAAGATTGTGAACTTAGCAGGGGAATTATATGCCCCCTTTGTTGCTAGTTAATATATGTTATCTTAAGCTAATCATATATTCTAATTACTGGCTAGATGCCATTTTAATATTGTTGATGAAATTTCATTCTTGATTACTTCATGGTTAATGTATTATTTCTTTAAAAAAAAGATTACTTTTGTACAACAAATGTCAAACCCAATTATAGCATTTTAATATGCTCTGTGTAATATTAAAACAAATGCCAAATAAGGAAAAAGTTGAGAATTCAAATGAGAAATGTAATGTTTAATTAAAACAAAAGTACTTAAAAGCAAGAAGCTCAAATTTGCCATTACTAAATACCTAATTGCTCAACCTTGTATATTAAGATTGTTCATAAGTTAGTACAAGCTACACCTGATCCACAATTTTCAAGATTTTACACTCTTACACTTGCAACGCATACTAATAAGAGTTGTTATTGAAGCTCAAAGTAGTCGAAATCACTCTGTGCTAAGCGCCCACTTGAATTATTCATGTGCATTACACGCCAAACCTTTAGGACACCATCAAGACTGCCTGTGCAAATTGTGCAACCATCCTCAGCTTCCTCTCTTAATCGCCCTGAAAGCGCAGTAACACACTTAATAGGTCCTCTGTGACCAACCAAAACTGCTAGGCATACATGTTGCCCACCTTGCTCCCTAGCCCAAACCCTACTGGTTGCATCAGCTGAACCACTAATCACATAATTAGCCACACTGGTTATACACATCACTGCATGGTTGTGACCCTGGAGTGCACCACCATATTGTAATTGGCCTGAGAACCAACCCTTGTGCCAGTAATGTATGTACCCATCAGTGCACCCCCCATATAGGATTCCGTCATTTGGGGTTAAGGTTAAGGCTTTTACAGGCGAGTATTTGGCAGGCAGAGTCGTGATGAGTGAGTGAGGATGGTCACCTCTACAGAAATTGCGGCGCCAAACTCTGACAGTGGCATCATCAGAGGCGGTGTAGAGTACTCCATCATCAGCTACGGCAATCGCATTGATTGGCTCCGAGTGAGCTTGGATTGTCTCAATGCATTTGAAATTAGATAATCGCCATACTTTCACTGTTTTATCAAGGGAAGCTGAGTATAGGATATCATCTGATATGTTGATTGCCAGTGATGTTATTGACCCCATATGCTTAACCTGTTAAATTGATTAAAGATCCATGATACAAGTATTTGCTAATTCCAAACAATTATAACAAGTCATATATATGTATGTATGTGTGTGTATATATATATATATATATATATATATATATATATATATATAAACTATATTTCAGTAAATAAGACAACCAGGAGGAGCATATTAATGAGATCATCACATGCTGACACAATTTATGAACATTAAATCATGTAAACAACTTCCAAAATAAATTAATTAATTCAACTACAAAAAAAAGATGTTAGTTGCAAAGTAATATATCAGCAACTCAGAGCCTTACTACTTAGAAATCTTTAGAGACAAGACTATTTACTACCAACAAGTTCTGTGCACACATCAATTCGTACAGAGAAAGAACGTGAAATAAATACTCCATGAAGAGTCCTAACCAGGGTACCCCGTATGACATCCTTTCATTGGCGGGGAGTACCATGCCAGCATGAATGTAACTCCAAGATTGTCCTATTGACTTCTCTATAACTATAGTTACAACTTAACAAGATTTTCTATTGAAAGCCTTTTTTTATGATGTGATTTGGGAGTGACATTAAAAACCTCGCACTAGTCCTAAGATCATCTAATTGTTACTCATTAGTCTCGAGTCACGACATAGTCATGAAGTAGCAATTAAGAATTAGGATGTATGTGTGGCTTGGGCATAGCTCAATTAGTAACCACAATTCTCTTCTAAAGAGAAGATCCTAAGTTTGAAAACCCCCGCCCTAAGGCCCTAATTAGTAACCATGCAACTGTGCTAGCTAGCTAGCACTATATATAAGATCCAGTTAAAGATTTAATAAATAAGCATTATTTTTTTATAGAATTTATCAGTATCAATATGTAACCGAGTTAATCTGAAATCAGTAGCTGAGATCCACATCTAAAGAGGACCTACATTCATGCCAAATAATCACACCTTATTATATCAAATAAAGTAACTGGAACTATCTAAGTCTCGCACCTTATTATATATTGTTATTACGCATTTTCTATTTTCAACTATACTTCAAACAAAACATAAATTTAATATAAGGTAAGAAGTCCCTAACACTTCGTTTTGGTCAACCAATTAAAATTACTTACACAACCATTATCTCATGCATTTAATCCATAAAACGTATTTGTGGGTCTTACAAAAGGGATCATATGAGATATATGATACAAGATCCATTTTACAGCTGGTATAAGAAAAAAAAATATTTTATTTTCATTTAAAGATGAAATAAACTCTTATATTATGTATCTCTCATTGTACTTTGAAAGAATTTTTCTACACAAGGGCAATTAAGTATTCCCTTGGCTTATGACCGACCAACACCAAAAGTAAATATAGTCATAAATGCATTTATATGTTAAAGCCATAGAAATTACCATCTTATCTTTTCCAAAAATATAGCTGAGGACAGAACCTCCGGTGCTAGGGATCGTCGCTAATCGGATATGCCTCATTGCACCATCCCATGTTCTGCGCCAAACCCTAATCTTGCCATCACCATAGGCAGCATAAACTCTATCATTTGATACCTCTAGTGCAACCACCATGCATGTCCTAGTCTTAAGTTGACCACACTCCCTGAACTCAGGTAACTTCCATATTCTTATCAAATTGGTATGGGAGCCAGTGTAAACTAGATCATTCGATATAGCTACGGATAATATGTGGCCGTCCTTTTTGAGGATTGAAGATATGCATCGATACGAGGATTCAAGGTTGATGGTATGGTTAATTGGGGAAAAGGAATGACGAGAGGAGGAGTCAGGAGAGGCTTTGAGATGGATTGGAGTGCTAAAGCGTGGTGGGGTGTGGGGAAACTCTGAGAATGAGGATTCTTTTGTGGAGATACTTCTCAAGAACTTATTACAGGTTGTTTCTCTTATTGCAAAAGATGGATTTGGAGGGGAATCAGGGGAGTTCAATGAGGCCATCCCTTGCTCTCATGCAATGCAAGGAAATTGGCAAGGCAACGAGAGGATTTGTAATATACTTAATTTATAAATGGTGTGGTGCGTAGGTTAATTTATAAGGTTAGGTACTGTGTCAATGCAACTCTGCTGCTAATGTAATGCAACATTGCAAAGCGAATGTAGAAAAGTTATAAATATGGTAGGTCAGTGTGGTGTGATAGGTTGATATTATTTAAATATCTTAGCTGAAAATGAAGGTGCATTACAAGGGCTACTCTATCTATATATATAAATTACACGAAATAAACATTCAATATAGCTTTTACAGTGTCCCAAAGACTTTAGTGTTTGCTTCTTTGTCATTAATTTTATTACCTCCTTTTCACAAAATTCTTATTTGTTGAGAAAGTTTTCAACTGACTTCTAATATTTGTATAGAGCTGCATTAAAGGGGCCACTTTGAAGAAGTAAATAGAATTGGACCCCCTAGACATTCCCATTATTGTTGATCAACAACATTATGAACCGTTCTAGCTAGGAAATTAATGGTTCGACCTTCTCCTTAAAAACCAGTATGGGAAAATTTGGCAACCAAGACATTGGCTCAATAGCACCTTGTCCCCCTCACATAATTGAGGTCCAACCGTGGAAGCATAGTTCAACTCTCTTATAAAATGCATGAGTAATTTGCTAAAAACAAAAAACTGATGAAGGCTAATGCTCGTAGTGAACAGTACGAAACTATGTCGACATGTCTTAATTTGACTGGTGTGGATTCTGCTCGCTATCTATTCCATAAAAGCTTCCAAAAAATACGAAGAGAAGGCTCTGTTTTGTTCTCTGCTTTGGAAGGAGATGGTTGGCTGTTGCTAGTTTGTTCTGCTAAATGGATTCTGCCATGCCTTGATTGTGGATGATTTTTGATTTTTTTTTAGGTGCGGTTGAAATTTTATCTTTAAAATCCACTTATTCAATTTTATTTAGAAAAACATAATTATAAAAATAAAATACACAAAATAAATAAAATAAACAAAGCAAAAACACACAAATTTAACATGGTTCGATAACCATTTTGTCTGCATCCACTTGTGTTTTCAGCGACGAAGCCATTGAGCGAGGTATTTTACCTTGAGGTGTTAGGGCGTAAATCTTTTGAATACGTTTGGGCTTTTCAAAATTTTAATAAAATAATATTAATTAATTAAAATAATAAAAATAAAAAATAAAAGTAAAAATAATTTTAATTTTAATTAATTAATTTTTAGCAAAGTTTAATATTTTTACTAACTCTATAGAGCATGATAATTATAATTTTATAAATATTAATATATATTTATAAAAGAATTACCAAACCAAAAATTATGGTTTAGTTATTCAGTATTTGGTGTTATTTTTTTAGAACTTCTGTAATTTAGTTTGATATTGGTTTGATTTTTTTTTTTATATTCTAGTATTATCGAATGATTGATTTTTTTTAATAAATTTGAAATGTAATGATTTTTTTTAATATTTTGGTATACCAAATTATATTTTGAGAATAATGAATCACCAAAAATTTGAAAAAAAAACATCTAATAATATTTTTATAAATTACTTTATTTTTATGTAATTCGATAATCGAAACTCTCAGTTCGATTACCTACTGATTTGCACTCATAAGTTGAATGTAGAATACTGTGAAATCAAATCTCACAAAATCACCAATTATACAAATCAAGAAAATCAACCCATGTATATAGAAATTAACATTCTACCTGACACTATATTGACAAGAAAAAAAATTATATATCTTCTCTTTACTCAAGATAAACATTCATTTGAGTCAATGCTCTTATATAATAAATTCTCTCTCTTTATATAGCGATAATAATTTTTTTTTTTGGAGAAAGATCAATGAGTAAACTTAAAAATTTAACAGAGTACAACCATAAGATTCTTATATGACTCCCAGTTAACGTACTAATTAACATGATATTTTTAACACAAGTATCTTGTTTATATGGAGTTGAATAAAGATATTTTTGTCTATCAAAAGTTTCCACCATATTCAGACTTCTTCTAAATTATAATAGAAAATAGAAGATTATAGCCGTCTAAATGTAAGTGACCATTTCCTAGAGCGATAGCGGGCACGAAAGAACGAAAGCGTCATCTTCCAAATTTTGATAAAATTAGAGCGTCTATAATCTATTATTATTTTATATTACATAAATAATATAATAATAATAATATAGATATGAATATTGTTTCTTGCTCTTAAGTATAAAAATAAAATTAAAATCTAATTACCTCATAATTATCATATAAACTAATTACTAATATACTCTGCCAATATGAGATCTTTTATTATTAAATTTAATAAGTTAAATAAATCACCAATTTTGATTTACTATGAATAATTTGAAAAGTGATAATATGTTCTAAAGATTATTAATAGTATTATTTAATTAGCTCTATATATTTATTAAGAAAAAATTCCTTCACTTTATTTATTTATTTACATTTTATTATAAATTATTTCAACTACAGTATTTATCAATGTTTAGATTGCTAATGTGTACGATACGTTTCAAATAATTATATAAAATAAATAGGTTACATTTCAAATAGAGATCGGTGATGCTTAAACTTATTTTTTATAGCTAAATCTAACGGCAGCTACTTGTTGGCGCAGTGGTAGTGTGTCTTCTTTTTCCCTCAACGTGCGCAGCTCCGACTCTAGAAGTAGCAGCTTTTTTAACAATAGAAGTGATACAGATAATAAATTACCACCCAATAGCATGAAGATACGTGGACAACTCTCCTCTATTAGTACGAGGACACGTGGACGAATCCTCTCCAATAGTTTGACGAGGCAGACAAATAGGACACTTCTGTAAGGCATCAAGAGGAGATTAAACGAGGCAGACAAACAATGGACTAACCATCTGCCGAACGTACTATGGGCATATCGAACCACTGCCCAAACACCCATGGGAGAAATCCCCTTCTTCATGGCCTATGGCTCCGAAGCGGTTATCCTCATGGAAATCAGGGTACCCTCGCTACGAGTATAGAATTTCGAAAACAGCAACAATGAGGAAGCCCTCCGGAATCTTCTCCAATAGTCTGATGACACGTACCATCTTCATTTTACAAATTCATTACTGAAAACACTAGTGTTGTAATTAGCTAACAGACAAGCCGAGTTAATTAACAGGACACTTCTGCAAGGCATCAAGAGGAGATTAGACGAGGCAGACAAACAGTGGACTAACCACCTGTCGAATGTACTATGGGCATATCAAACCACCGCCCAAACACCCATGGGAGAAACCCCCTTCTTCATGGCCTATGGCTTCGAAGTGGTCATCTTCTTGGAAATCAGGGTACCCTCGCTACGAGTATAGAATTTCGAAAACGGCAACAACGAGGAAGCCCTACAGAATCCTCTCCAATAGTCTGATGACACGTACCATCTTCATTTTACAACTTCATTACTGAAAACACTAGTGTCGTAATTAGCTAACAGACAGGCCGAGGTAACCAACAGGACACTTCTATAAGGAATCAAGAGGAGATTAGACGAGGTAGACAAACAGTGGACTAACCACCTGCCGAACGTACTATGGGCATATCGAACCACCGCTCGAACACCCGTGGGAGAAACCCCCTTCTTCATGGCCTATGGCTCCGAAGCGGCCATCCTCTTGGAAATCAGGGTACCTTCGCTACGAGTATAGAATTTCGAAAATGGCAACAACAAGGAAGCCTTGTGGATGAACACTGATCTTATCGATGAAGCTCGAGATAAGGCCCAGGTCCGGCTATCCGCCTATCAGTAGAGGGCCGCCAAATATTACAACTCTCGGGTCTGAAACAGAAACTTCAAGTTGCATGACCTCGTCCTACCAAACGGGGAAGCTCATCCCGAACTGGGAAGGCCCGTATCGCATTAAAAGGCTATGTCGATCTAGCACCTTCGAGCTCGAGGAACTAAGTGAAAAACCTGTTCCCCACACTTGGAACGTCGAAAACCTCCATAAGTTTTACCAATAGTGTGTGCCTCCAGGGTGGCTTATAAAGCACCTCGGTTAACTAAGGTTGTAGTGTCAAAAGTACGATTGCAATAAGAGACAACAAATTAAAAAGAAAACTTGAAGTTTTATTATATCACAAAGTAAATTTACATAGAGGCACTATCGGCCTTGAGTTACAAAAAACTGAAAAAGAAAAGAAAAAGATAGGTCCTCAAGGAGCGGCCTCCCTAGCGGATACAACCATGTCCTTGCCATCTAGCTGAGTGACCGCCTCCTCCTCGGCCTTAGCTCTGCCGTCTGACTGAGCAGCCGCCTCCTCCTCGCCACCCTCGTCTGCTGCAGCTAACTCTTCCTCCAACGAGCCAGTCAGGTCTAGGGCCGAGAAGTCGGCCTCAAGATAGAGGGCCTTAGCCTTCCTCTTGGCCTCTAAGAAGCCCTCAAGGTATTGCAGGCTAGCCTCCTACTTAACCGCCTCTCAATAGGAGGCCGAGTCCCTATAAGCGGCCAGAGCGTCCCTCATTGCCTTCTCAACAGCCTCCAGGTAGGATGTTGAGTCCTTGAAGGCAGCTAGGGCGTCTTTCACGACATTTCGAGTACGTTCCTCGGCCTCATCCCTGAGCCACTACTCTAAGACTATAGCGGCATCCCTCATCCATATGGCCTCAACATTGGCTTGATCAGCCCCTTCTAGATATGTCTCCAGCTGGCGAACGAGCTCGCTGCTCTCTCCCAACCTCTGCTGGGCCTGGCCTAGCTTCTCAGCCTTGTCCATGCATTGATGCGACAACACTGCCAGTAGCACGCCCGACTAAAACAAACCAAAGATCGATTAGGTACCAAGGTAAAGAGAAAATACAGGGAAAGAAGAAATAGTAGTTTCTTACCTAGGAAGCCAAAGCTTTGATGACCGAGTAGAGAACCTCGAGCAACCTCCGTGAGAGCTCGATCATGTAGCGAGGTGGGACCCCCAAGTGAGATGCTCCCGAGCCACCGAAGGGTAGGCGAAATCAGAATCATCAGTCTTCAAGTCCCAGTTAGGCGTGAAGACCGAGGCACCCAAGGGAGCACCCCTGGACAAAGAGGGAGCCTGCATAAGCTCGAGCTGGGGCACAGTGGGGTGACCCTCGGCTCTGGTACGAGTTCGAAAGGGCTCTCCACGTCGATCGAAATAAGGGAGGGAGCCTGCTGCCTCTTCCTCGCACTTTAAGCTGAAGTGGGCTGTTTCCTCGCTTGGGTAGCCTTTCTCTCCAGTGCAAGCTTCCCGGCCCACTCCCTAGCCTTAGGCGTAGCCTCCATCTCTGCCCAAACATAGAAGAAAAAAATGCATAAATATTAAGTATGAGAAAACAAAGTGTTGAGTGCCAAATATTGCATATTTTGGCCTCTTAATTTACATTTGTTAGCTTAGGAATTTGTTACTTTGAGTTATTTTTCGTTGTTTTACAGGTTTACAAGCTTGGAAATGAGTTTCACTAAATTGCCAGAATTGCTCATACAGATCAGCCATTTTTGAGGATTAAAATGTATTGATTCAGGAAGAACTAGGAGATGAACCATATTTTCTGAGGAATTTTACGGATCAATAAAATGATATTTCTAGAGAAAGTTATGGTAGTTTTAGTAGACAAAGGTCAGGCTGTGCATGATTTCAGTGTGATAAATAAGCCATTTTTTAGAATTAAAATGTATTGATTCAGGAAGAACCAGGAGATGAGCCATATATTCTTGGAAAGATCCAGATTTCTGTTTTCTGAGAAATTTTATGGATCAATAAAATGATTTTTCTAAAGAAAGTTATGGCAGTTTTAGTAGACAAGGTCATGCTGTGCATGATTTCAGCGTGACATATCAGCCATTTTTTAGGATTTAACTGTATTGATTCAGGAAGAACCGGGAGATGAGCCATATATGCTTGGAAAGATCCGGATGTCTATTTTTTGGAGAATTTTACGGATCAATAAAATGATGTTTTTAGAGAAAGTTATGGCAGTTTTAGTAGACAAAGGTCAAAGAGCGAAAGCTGAAATCTGCAGTATCCCACAACGGATTGGAAACACATTGCACTTGTGATGTTTCCCTATATAAGCCCCTATTTACTTCATCTTTAGTGGGCAATTCTTGGTGCCATTTGGTGCAATTTGGAGGACTTCTACTAGCATTCTGGTGGATCTCCAAAGGCTTTGCTACCACAAGGGGAAGCACCGCCCAACAGCGAGTGGAATTTCTCCCATATATAGTCAGTTTTAATTTACTGTTTTTTGTTAGTTTAATGTTTAGCACTGTTATTGCGAACTTTAGTTTCATGATTATGAGTGGCTAAAATCTTTAATTAAGGTTGAAGATGAAGCCTCGCCATTGTTTGGCATAAGATTTTCATATTTGTTTCTACAATTCTGATGCTTTTTTTTAGTATAAATGTTCTGGTAAATTGTTTGAGTAAATTCTTACGATTGATAGTTTTTAAATTGTTCTGTTGGATATTCCGTGTGTTTTATCTGATGGATACATCGAATCATTTTTGATTAAATTGGATATCCTTTGTGATTTGTGAAAAGCGGATACATTGGATTGTTTTGGTTTAATTGAGATATTTGTTGTGATTTGTTTAAAGTTGGATTTATGGAATGTTTTGATAGATTATTTTTATAGATCATGAAAATATATGTTTTACTTTGGTGGGGTGGATTCAGAAACCTTAGTATTTTTATCATTAGTTTTTAAATCAATTTAGTTTAATTTTATATTTCTTTTGCAAAAATACTTTTCAAAATTCGGAACTAAGTTAAGATAAGGTTAGTTTAGATAAAATTATATTTTCACAACACAATTCCCTGTTGATTCGACCTCGCACTTGCACACACTATATTTCAGACGACTCGTGTGCTTGCGAGTAATTTAAAACTCACAACAAGTTTTTGGCGCCATTGCCTGGGAATTGTTTGGTTTGTGAAATTTTTGTCTGAATTAATTTTATTTTTCTACTAGATAGTTAGCATTTTTTTGTTTGATTTCTCTTATTGCAATTTATTTTACTTTATTTGTTTCTATTGGTAATTGCCCATAAAAAAATAAAATAAAAAGTTAGAAAATTTATAAAAAAAAATATGGATGAATACAGCACCGGTTTCACAGTCTTTAGAAGATGCCCTCAAGGATTTCATGAAGATGACCGGCCAGTCCATCAATACAGCCAATACATTCAATGATGATAGTTGTTCCATCTGTACTAGTCCTATGCATTTAGCACAGAATTGTCCATCTACGCTTGCTTTTGTCGAGTATCCTATGGAACAAACAAACGTTTTCGATGACTATTGGTGGAGTTGCAAGCGCACGAGTGTGTGCAATATAGTGTGTGCAAGTGCGAGGTCGAATCCACGGGGAATTGTGTTGTGAAAATATAATTTTATCTAAACTAACCTTATCTTAACCTAGTTCTGAATTTTGAATTGTATTTTTGCAAAAGAAATATAAAATTAAACTAAATTGATTTAAAAACTAATGATAAAAACACTAAGGTTTCTGAATCCACCCCACCAAAGTAAAACATATATTTTTCATGTTCTATAAAAGTAATCTATCAAAACATTCCATGAATCCAACTTTAAACAAATCACAACAAATATCTCAATTAAACCAAAACAATCCAATGTATCCGCTTTTAACAAATCACAAAGGATATCCAATTTAATCAAAAACAATTCGATGTATCAATCAGATGAAACACACGAAATATCCAACAGAACAATTTAAAAATTATCAATCGTAAGAATTTACTCAAACAATTGACCAGAACATTTATACTAAAAAAAGCATCGGAATTGTATAAACAAATCTGAAAATCTTATGCCAAACAATGGCGAGGCTTCATCTTCAACCTTAGTTGAAGATTTTAGCCAAACTAAAGTTTAACAGTGCTAAACATTAAACTAACAAAAAATAAATAAATTAAAACTGACTATACATGGGAGAAATTCCACTTGCTGTTGGGTGGCGCTTTCCCTCATGGTAGCAAAGCCTTTGGAGATCCACCAGAATGCTAGCAGAAGTCCTCCAAATTGCACCAAATGGCACCAGGAATTGCCCACTAAAGATGAAGTGAAGAGGAGCTTATATAGAGAAACATTACAAGTGCAATGTGTTTCCAATCCGATGTAGGATACTACAGATTCCAGCTTTTGCTCTTTGACGTTTATCTACTAAAACTGTTATAACTTTCTCTAAAAAAATCATTTTATTGATCCAAATTTTTTTTAGAAAATAGACATCCGGATATTTCCAAGCATATATGGCTCATCTCTTGGTTCTTCCTGAATCAATACAATTAAATCCTAAAAAATGGCTGATCTATCACGCTGAAATCATGCACAGTCTGACCTTTGTCTACTAAAACTGCCATACCTTTCTCTAGAAAAATTATTTTATTTATCCGTAAAATTTTCCAGAAAATAGACACTCGGATCTTTCCAGAAAAGGAACTTAAGCCTTTACCGGACAATCTTAAGTATAAGTTCCTAGGTCTAGCAGATTCTTTACCGATGATTATAGCTTCAGATTTGGTTGATCCACCAGATTTGGTTGAAGTCTCCTCCGTCTCACTGCTCTTCTGAGGAGCAGACTCCGAAAATAGCATTTGCTTGCTCAAGTAACTTATCCAAATCCAAATCTTCTCCAAACTGAGCAAAGCATGCCTCCAGGGGGTCTTCAATGCTTGATTTACCCACAGTCTCCTTTGTTTTACTGCTCTCCCGAAGAGCAGACTCCAAGATAACAGTTGCTTGCTCAAGTAGCTTATCTAAATCCAAATCCTCTCCAAACTGAGCAAAGCATGCCTCTAGAATGTCCTCAGACTCCCCTCCTTTCTTGGGCGCTTGTAATCTCTCAGGGTAAGGCGCTTTAGGTACAAACAACCTAGGAAGATCCTTAATAATAGGTGTGGCTGTAGATGGCTTAACATCTCTCTTTTCATTGTTGCCACTTTCTTGCCATTTTTGCATAGCTGGGTTCTCTTCCACTTGATTGTCCACTTGTCTCCCAGACCTCAATGGGACAATTAATTGCACTTGTTCTTACCTGTGCATAGGAGTTGATGAATTTTCCATCGCAACTGTTCCTTCGGGTTAGGCACATGTTGACTGGGGACCTTTCCCTTCTCTCCTTCTCCCAAATGACTTACGATTTGATCCATTTGACTCTCTATCCTAGCAATCGTTTGGGTGTTTACTATTTATGCACTCCTTACTTCGCTTATGGATTGGCCGATCATCTTCCTGAAATCATTGAGGGCATCCTCCAATGACTGTGAAACCGACACTAGCGCTTGAATGGGAGCTTGGTAAGCGGGTGATGGTGCTGGATAGGCTGAGTGACCATAACTTAGAACTGGTGGAGGAAATTCGGGAGGGTATTGATTGTGAGCATGATAAGAGGCTCCTCCCTGATGCATCAATTGGTTCTGTGTCCATGAAAAATCATGGTGGTTCCGCCACCCTAGATTGTACATCTCGGAGTAAGATCCATTTGATTGCCACCAATAGTCATTGAAAGCGTTTATTTGTTCCATAGGATACTCGACAAAAACCGGCGTAGATGGACAATTCTGTGCTAAATGCATAGAACTAGCACAGATGGAACAACTATCATCATTGAATGTATTGACTGTATTGATGGACTGGCCGGTCATCTTCATGAAATCCTTGAGGGTGTCCTCTAAAGACTGTGAAACCGACGCTGGATTCATCCACATTTTTTTTTAATTTTTCTTATGGGCAATTGCCAATGGAAACAAATAAACTAAAATAAAATTGCAATGAAAAAAATCAAACAAAAAAATGCTAACTAACTAGTAGAAAAATAAAATTAATTCAGACAAAAATTTCACAAACCAAACAATTCCTCGGCAACGGCGCCAAAAACTTGTTGTGAGTTTTAAATTACTTGCAAGCGTATGAGTCATTTGCAATATAGTGTGTGCAAGTGCAAGGTCGAATCACAGGGAATTGTGTTGTGAAAATATAATTTTATCTAAATTAACCTTATCTTAACCTAGTTCCGAATTTTGAATAGTATTTTTGCAAAAGAAATATAAAATTAAACTAAATTGATTTAAAAACTAATGATAAAAACACTAAGGTTTCTGAATCCACCCCACCAAACTAAAACATATATTTTCATGTTCTATAAAAATAATCTATCAAAACATTCCATGAATCCAACTTTAAACAAATCACAACAAATATCACAATTAAACCAAAATAATCCAATGTATCCGTTTTTAACAAATCCCAAAGGATATCCAATTTAATCAAAAACGATTCGATGTATCCATCAGATGAAACACACGAAATATCTAACAAAACAATTTAAAAACTATCAATCGTAAGAATTTACTCAAACTATTGACCATAACATTTATACTAAAAAAAAAGCATCAGAATTGTATAAACAAATCTGAAAATCTTATGCCAAACAAAGGCGAGGCTTCATCTTCAACCTTAGTTGAAGATTTTAGCCACTCATAATCATGAAACTAAAGTTCATAATAACAGTACTAAACATTAAACTAACAAAAAATAATAAATTAAAACTGACTATACATGGGAGAAATTCCACTCGCTGTTGGGCGGCGCTTCCCTTCGTGGTAGCAAAACCTTTGGAGATCCACCAGAATGCTAGTAGAAGTCCTCCAAATTGCACCAAATGGCACCAAGAATTGCCCACTAAAGATGAAGTGAAAAGGGGCTTATATAGGAAAACATCGCTAGTGTAATGTGTTTCCAATCCGATGTGGGATACTGCAGATTCCAGCTTTTGCTCTTTGACCTTTGTCTATTAAAACTGTCATAAATTTCTTTAGAAAAATCATTTTATTGATCCGTAAAATTCTACAGAAAATAGACATCCGAATCTTTCCAAGAATATATGGCTCATATCCTAGTTCTTCCTGAATCAATACAGTTAAATCCTCAAAAATGGCTGATCTGTCACGCTGAAATCATGCACAGCCTGACCTTTGTCTACTAAAACTGTCATAACTTTCTCTAGAAAAATAATTTTATTGATTCGTAAAATTCTTCAGAAAATAGACATCCGGATCTTTCCAAGAATATATGGCTCATCTTCTGGTTCTTCCTGAATCAATACAGTTTAATCCTAAAAAATGGCTGTTCTGTACGAGAAATTCTGGCAATTTAGTGAAACTCCTTTCCAAGCTTGTAAACCTTTAAAAAAATGAAAAACAACTCAAAGTAACAAATTCCTAAGCTAACAAATATAAATTAAGGGTCCAAAATATGCAATATTTGGCACTCATCACAAAGCAAAATATAAAACAAAAAAAAAGAGCAAGCGTAGGGGTTATCGCTCTCCATGGTTTCCTCGGGGCATCGAGGGCAGAGGTCGCCCCTCGCTGGTTCTTCATTGTCGTATAAGATCTCCACGTCCATTGGTGCGGTCACCATCGAGTTCATCGTCTCCTGCTCGTGGATTAAGAGGTCCAGTTTCTTGCATTTACCCACGCAGTCCAGGCTCCAAGAGAGCGGAACCTCGAAACTCCTGTTACTCTGAACGAAAAGTAAAGTCTTCTTCCATCTCTTGATCGAGGAGGGCGTCTTCTTTAGCAACCTCTTATTGGCCTTCGTGCTTATCACAACCCATCTAGTTTGGCCATGCCTACTTATTTGGAAGTAGGCTTTGAAGACATTGATGTTCATTAACCCTCTACCTTCGTGCAGACACAGATGAAGGCCATGATCAATAACACTGAGTTCAGAACCAGATAACACAATGCTATGTTAAAGTACATCAGCACCGTGCAGAAAAAAGGGTGGAGAGGGAACCTGAGTCCGGCTTTCATGTGTTGTTCGTAAACACACAACTCATAAGGCACGTGACTTGAGAGGATATCACGGGCTTTATTTCCCACCCCGCTAGCCTAAGGTAATACTTCTTGAGGATATGGTATGTCCTCCGGATAACCTCGAGACCTTCCTCCCCTATCTGGCTGGGTACAACGTTCACAGCAAACGACCACTACTCCATTTTCTCCATGGCCATATCTCCTCTCAGCATGGCCAAGGTAGCATCCACTTCATCCTCACCCTCAGAAGTGGAGTTTTCCTCATCTTCCTCTTCCACTACTACGTAGGGCACCATGGCCAGTGGCCCCTCCCCGACCTCGGCACTCCCCTAGGACTCACCCTCAGAGGAGGAGAGGCTTAACCACATGCCCTCCTTGAACCCTACGCTAACTTCACTACCACTATTCCTACTAGGCCTATCGCGAGTTCTATCTATTAAAGACATGGTAAAGTAGAGAGAAAACTCACCAAAGTGTGATAGCTCACACAACTCTTTCCTCGGCCCACGCCTTGATCCTCCTCCAATGAAAGAACACCCCGATCCTCCAAGTGAACTCCGAACACCCTTGAGCCTCTAAGTGAACTCCGAGCACCCTCGATCCTCTAAAAAACTCTCTCTTATGTCAACTTTGAGCACACTCTCAAACTTTTGGGATGAGTCTATGGGCTCTCAAAATTTCTTTTATTGCAAATGAAGTAAGGTGAAAAGAAGTGAGGAAGGAATGCTCTTATATAGGGATGAAAGCGTGACAAACGAGGAAAAATTAAACTCTGCAATTGGGAGACATGACATTTGAAGTAACCGAGGCTACTTTCATATTCTCCAAAGAGACCCTAATCACAAAGACACAATACTTTACCTGCTCGAGGTGCCGTTTCATCTCCCATGACTCCCTCAACCGCAAAAGAGTAACGTCTAGCATAATTGGGGCATCGTTCCATTCCCCAAGGGAACAAACCAATAATGAATGCCATTGTTTTTACCTTGATAGCCGCACGCATTAAATGGCCCAGTATGCCACGTGTAAGAAGGTTCTGGAAATAGCCTAAAGATTTTTTCTCTTTTTAGGCCTAAAGGTCAAAAAGAATTATCCAAAGCCCAACACCATGGAATTCTTTCTGGGCTCGAAGAGCAAGAAGCCCTAGAGCCCACCAAAAACTCCAATAGAAGAAGTCCAATAGTCCACCAAAAACTTCAAGGGAAGAAGCTTAAGAGTCCACCAAAAACTTCAATGAAAGAAGCCCAAAAATCCACTAAGGAATCCAAAAAACGGACGGCCTAAATTGATAGTCTCCTAAGCCGAGCATATTGACTGCTACTCATATGCTCAGGCCAATGTCTCCAAGGCCGAGCATATTGATTACTTCTCACATGCTCGGACCAACGTCTCCAAGGCCGAGCATATTGACTGCTGCTCACATGCTCAGACCAACGTCTCCAAGGCCGACCATATATGCTCAAACCAACGCCTTCAAGGCCGAGCATATTGACTACTACTCATATGCTCGGAGCAACATCCCCAAGGCGGGGTATATTAACTCTTGCTCATATACTTGGACCAACGTCTCCTAATCCGAGCATATTGACCGTTGCTCGTACACTCGAACCAAATGTCTCCAAAGGTCGAAGTCTCATCATACTTCCTTAGAGCACATAAATATAATTAAAGAAGTGGGAGGCCTTTGATGCAGATAATAAATTACAACCCAATAGCATGAAGACACGTGGATAACTCTTATCCAGTAGCACGAGGACACGTGGGTAACTCTCCTCCAGTGGCATGAAGACACGTGGATAACTCTTCTCCAGTACCACGAGAACACGTGGATGGATCCTCTCCAATAGTCTAATGACACGTGGACGAGCAGTTGGCAACACCATTGTCACTCATGATTTCCCCTGTACATGACTGTAAGTGTGATTACGGGATTAGACCATCCCAGGACACGTGACTAGACCTCCGTCGGAAGAACGGGATCTCTGAGATTATCCTATCCCTAGTACGTGGGTAGTCCCACCTCTGAATCACTATAAAAGGCCGAAGGTACGCAAATCCAAACCATCTTCATTTTGCAAGTTCATTAGCTAGTTTTGTAATTCTCTCAATTTCTCTAAAGACTTACATTGACAAAAGCATCGGAATGTCCTCGGAGGCATCACCTCTTCTCTCCTCTGGCGACTCTCTAGTTCACCCCTGTTTCTTTATGCAGGCTCCCCCTTGAAGCACTGACCTCTAGCTCAGCAACACATTTTAGGCATCAACAAGAAGAATATATCAAATTCAAATTCATGAAAAAACAATAGAAGATTATAGATCGAATCCAAATTCTAGTATAACAATGTTCGTCTTTTCTTCTCTCCATGTGCCTTGGGTTGACTCTTGAAGTAGGACCTTTTTTTAGCATTTTTAACCATTAAATGGATTTTGTCACATAAATCTGAAAATTCTTCAAGCTCCCGCACCCAATCCGTCCAAGTCCAAATTTGGCCTAATCTGCCACCTCAATGGGGCGAATTAGGGCATTTAAGTTCAAATTCTAATAAAATAATAAAAATTATATCAATTCAAATTCATAATAGAATAATAGAAAATTATAAAATTCCAAATTCTAATAAAACAATGGAAGATTATATCGATCCAAATTCTGTTAGAATTACAATATTATTTTTATACAATCTAGTAATTATATAATCAAAACTATGTCGTTTAAATAAAAATATTTTTGTCTATCAAAAGCTTTATACCCTATTCAAACTTTATATATAGATTCTAGATTTATATATTATGAAGGAAACCCCAAAAGGCAAATTCATGTACTCATGTGTTGGTTATTTCTTTCATTTTAAGTGGGTAGTTCTAGTATTATGGACTTTTGTATGTATAATTTGATAGTACGCGATTATACTGTAATCAAATCAATAGATGTACTACTTGTATATAACATCGCTTCAATAAAAAAATATCGTCGTTAGTATTTTTAGAGACGAAGGCATTTTGCCACAATGAGACGAGGTATAAGTCCCGAGGCGATGAGGCGTAAACTTTTGGGACGTTGGGGAATTTCAAAATTCTAATAAAATAATAATAAGTAATTAATTAAAATAATAATAGTAATTTAAATTTAAATAAATTATTTTCAAAAAACTTTTTAATACTTTTACTAACTCTCTAAAATGTGTATATTATAATTATAATTATATATATATTATATATAATTTTTTATTTTTATATTATTGCAACTTGTAAGTGATTAATTAAAGGGTGGTGTTATTGACATTTATTTTGTTTGTTTAACTTACAATAATGTCCTTAATTGAAATTAGATGTTTTTGAAAATATAATTTAATTATAAATATTATTGTAAGTGTAAATACTGAAAAAAAAACAAAAAAAAATGTCAATAACAATTTTTAGACTGCGAATAGCATCACCTTTAATTAAATAGTTTGTAGTTATTATTATATCAGATAACATGTAATAAATATTTGGCTTAATGCACTTTGACCCCATGGTTTGATGGGTCTCTGCACTTCAAACCCTAACGTTTTGATTGTGGCAATTTAAACCCTAACATTTCAAAATTGTAGCAATGTAAAGCTTTCTGCTCAATTCCATCCAAATCAATAACATTGATCATCATTAAAGGTAAAAATTAATTATTCAAAAATTTGAAAATATTTAGAACATCTCAAACAAGACCTATGGTACCTCAACTAAGCTAAGGAGATAAACTATGATACAAGCATGCATATAATAGTTAGAACTAGGCCTCTAATCTTGAAATAACTAAAAAAAACATAGCAAATCTCAATTTGATGGAGGGAAGAAAATGGCATCAGCAGTCCTCTTTGACCTAAAAAGCTTCTCAACATCAAGAACCACTTTGAACGAAGCCTCGAGCAATTGGGGAGACAAGGCCTTCCACACTGAAGTCCTTCCATCCAAATGACTAAATATAGGACTGCAATATATAAAGCATCAGATAGTATTAGAATCACAAAAACTTCATTAGAAAACACATTAACAAGGTGAAAGAAAAGGAAATAAAGGCTTACTTGGGAGTAGTGATGATAGAGAATCATTCCATGCATCAGGATCTGCAATTTTTCGAGACCACGAAGAATCTTAGTATGATAAATAAATTTCCAAGCTTCAGAGTAGTTTCCAGGACTCTTCGGCCATCAACACCGATAACTTGATCGTGACCCCTGCGTCTAACAACATAAGTCATTTGCAAGGTCTCTAGAGTTGGAAGAAAATCGAGGGGAGCACATTGCTTTTCCATCTAGCTTAACAAGATCAGCACCATGCCTAACCTCACCATCCAAAGGGAGGATTTTTAGTGTTCAACATAACAACCCTTCCACCATTCTTGATGTCAACATCAAGAGGAGTTTCCTCACTGTTCAATGCCATGCCTTCTCTGCCTTCACTCTTGGGCTCAAGTATCTTGAAATTGTCTTCAAGCTTGACAATGCCATTTTCTGTCTGATTTTGGACAAGGGTCTTCAAAGTTTTCTCTTCTTGGTTCCCCGCACGGTTGACAAACTCGGTTGAGAAGCCAGTGAAAATTGCATTAGAGCTTGTGAGGAAGAAATCTGTGAATTCACCAGCTTTGTGGGCTTTTGATGCGTCACTCAAGAAGAGGACTATTAGTTCAGTATCCTCTTTTTTTATACTACCATGTTACAACACCAAATGGGAGGGCAATTGCATCGCCCTTCTTGATTGCAATCACTTTCTCCTCCGCTTCTAGCAGGACGATTTCAGCAACACCGCTACCTGTTGGAAAGCAAACAAATAACGATTGAAGATTTGAACAAGTTGAAGACAAATAAAAAAATCAGAAAATATATAGTTCTATGAAATTTTAGAATTGGATTTTGATTTCTGATCAAGAAGATGGAAAAAAAAATAGGGAGTTGTAATTAAAGAAACAGCAACAAAAATTGAAACTCGTCTGATCACTAGTCTCATGCATTGAAAATCTAATCTGTAATAGAAGGAAAAGAAACTTAAACAATACAGCCAATAGCAACATGTTTAATTTAGATCATTATTACAAACAATAGAACTCATCCCAGATTTCATCCCAGATTTCTAGATTCGTCATTAATAAACATGATCCTTCATCCCAATTTATATGTTTAATTTTTAATTTAACTTTAATTTAAGAAAGTAAATTCAATTTTACAAATATCGTTTCATAAAGTTTACAAGTATTCAAAAAAAATTGTAATTTTTAAATCACTAACATATTCAAAATAATTTAGAATCAAAACTGCTTTAAAAAGTTATAAATTAAGACAAATGAAAATATCACGAAAATTTTATACAGTAAACAAACAAAATACACTAAGATATCTAAAAAATACAAAAAACATTAACAAAAATCGAATTAGCTTTGGAAAACTTACCTTGGAGAACATAAGCAACCTTGGCAAAATCGGAATAGCAAAGATGGGCGAAACCATTCTTCTAGAGAAGAAGTTTGGCTGCACCAATATTCCCTTATCGTAGCATGAGAAGCTCTGATGGTGACCATGAAGAGTTGGACCCACCATTGCTTCCATAAACTTTCTTAACCAACTTATAATTTGGTGAAAGATCAGTCTCCATAACTTTCCTCATTGTCTTCTTAAAACTCAATAATAAAATCAAAGAAACGAAAGCAAATATTATGTTTGATGATATGAGATTAGTGAAGAGTTTAATATTTTTTTATAGGCATCAAAAAGTACTCTTTTACCTGAGGACTACTAGGAAGTAATCTAAACAAATCAATTTTATAGTTTTTATAGATTTTATTTCGAATTCTATATTTATCATGTTTGAAGAAAAAAAAACTCTGAAATTTATTTTGAAATGAATTCACTATGAAATTGAGTTGGTTTGTTGCAAAATTATTGGAATTTACAAATGGGTTCCACAAAATGAAAAGTAAAAAAAAAAAAACTCTATACTGACCAAAATACTCTCTTTCTCTCTCCCTCCCTCTTTCCTCTCTCTCCTCTTTTAAATTTTTCATTTATTTCAAACCTAAGAACTCAAATGAATTCTACAATTTAAAATAAAAAAGTAAAACATATAAATTAATTTATAAATAAATTCTATTTTTAATTCATTTGAAAATAAAATGAATTCCATAATTTTATCTACATTTAGTTCCAAACCAACTCTAAAGTGATTGTTATAATGGATTTTTGTCTAAGTAGCAATAGAATATGAATTGGAACGTGGTTACATTTACTTCAGTCCAATATGCAGCCCAAATTACTGTTATTTGACCCATTTTCTTTTGTTGGTCTGGTATGTTTCGAGTTGGACAAGTTTGAAATGAAACCTCTTGCATTTGGTTCTCATAATGAAATTTTACTTTATAGATTAAGCAGAATGATTCAAAGGAAGGTGGCTGATATCCCTACAGCTTAACCCAATTCCATCAGAACAATTCATATATTCTCACCGCGCCGCAAACAGGGCTATAATCAACAAAAGTAAGCTTACATTAACACTTCTTTCCATAGATAATATGCTCACCAGATTTCATCAAACATTAGTCGAAATTCCAACATAAAATGTGTTCATTCATAAGCTTATGTAACCTATATTTATCATTCAAAATGAATTTAAAAATAATCCCAATCTCTTTTTTATATTTATATAACCTATATTTATCATTCAAATTTAATTTAGTAGTTAGGTTTTCTATTTCTTTTTATATTTAATTTAGTAGTTAGTGGCATCACTAACTACTAAATTAAATATAAAAAGAAGGAATAGAAAACCTATCTAGGAGGAAAAAAGAACTCTCAGCCGCTACCACCTTCAATATTATTAGCCAAAACCAAAATAAAAAACTACCCCTTCTCCTAGCTATGTTTATCTTGGTTTTACCATCCCTAGAACACACCACCTTGAGAAATGAGGCATGTGACATAAACCATCACAGTCCAATTGGTTCATGAACAAAACTACTGAGAGATATGATTAAGATTGTATTATGATAGAATTATAAAGGATTAGAGTGAGGTTATTTTAATTTTATGTTTGGTGTATGAAATTGACTAATTAGTATTAAAATAAGATAATAAGTCAAAAGATTTTACGACCTTTCACTATTCTTCATCTTCTACCACTTAATTTTTTCACGAGCCATACAAATTTCACTAGAGGTAGAGACATCTTTCTTCCCAATTAACATTTTCTCCTCATTTTTAGCAAACCAAACACCCCTTTCCCCCCTTATGCAAAAATCAAACAAAATCCAACAATCAACACAAACCCAAATGTCATAGAATATCTAACACACAAAATCACCTAAATGTTAACAAAAACCTAGAGAACACATGCAAAAATCAATACAAAATCATCTTTTACAACATTTCAGAGAACAAACACAACCCAAGATACAATATTGAGACCATGAACCAAATATGGAGTGGAGAGGAAAGGAGAGGAGATGCACGATGATGGCGCAAAGGAAAAACAGAGTCGTGTGATGGTGGCGTAGAGGAAAAACAAGAGCCATACAATGGTGGTGAGGAGGAAAAAAGAATCGCGCTGAGGTGGTATAGATCTGGGAAAGGAGAAGGAGGAGAGGGGAAGAAGAAAAATGAGGAAAACGAGGAGAGGGTTAGAAGAAGGAGGAGAGAAAGAGGAGAGGGTTAGAAGAAGAAGGAGGAGAAGGAAGAGAAGGAAGAGAGGGGAAGAAGAAGGAGGAAGAGGGGGAAGGGAAGGGGAAAAAAGGACGTAGAGAAAAAAGATGGGGTCAAAAGTGGAAGGAAAAAAAATTAATCATAATAGGGTGAGATAAATTTTGTCTCATCCCCATGGAATAAATATTATGTTTATCCTCCCTTCAATATAAGAGAAAACCAAATATGGGACAAAGGACTGAGGTGGGATTAGGCTTGTCAAGTCCCACCTTAATACCTTAACCAAACTTACTGTCAAGGTTACAAAAGATTCATAAAAGACCCCACATGCATGCAAAATAACTATGGCATATTTGGGTACCTTTTTAAAAAGTAGTTTTCTGTTTTTAAAAATTTAAAACAGTTTTTAAACCATAGAAAGATGTTTAGCTTATTGTTTTTCTAAACTTATTTTTAAAAACTATTTTCAAAAGTATGTTTTAAACACCAAATTTAGAGAAATTTTTTATGCTGTTTTCAGCCCTTTTTAAAAACAGTTTTGCAAAGTCATTTGGAAAAATACGAAGAAGGGAGTTTTCGACGAGTTCACACTTCTCTCTTTCTCTCCGTAGCAAGAGCTCTCCCCCATCACTCTCTCTACAGGAGCTCTCTCTGTTTATCTTCTTCCTTTTTTGGTCATCTTTCTAAGCCTTGATCTCAGTCAGGTAGGTTTCCTTTATGGTCAATTTCACGTTTTCTCTCTTCCTCCTTCTTTCTATAGTAAGATCTCACTGGCCATCTTTCTTTTCATCCAACTCAGCCTCAATCTCAACTCAGGTAGTTTCTATTTTTCTTTTTTCTTCGTTTGTGTTTAGGGGTTTTCATAACTATTCTCTCTCTTTTGTGCTTTCTATGAATTTCTTCTTATTGTTCGATATATTTATGGATATGTACAAAATTATATATAGATCGAATTTCTGGAATTTTTTTCTTATTTTTATTCCTACATATTTATTTCTTTCAAGCTCTCTGTTGGTATTTATAGATCTTAAAAAGTAGTAAAATTTTTTCAACTCTTTCTATTTTATGGGTAACTCAAATTGAAGGTTTTGTTGAGATTTGTAAGTAGTAAAAAAAATAGGAGAAATCTCTTTTTCGTTTTAGTGTTGTTATGTTATGGCTTGTGTCTTTCCTTTTATTCATGGAGAATGTGTTAATACTTAAATACATGATTCTAGGAGTTGGTTGGTAGTTTCCATGTTATAAATCAATCGTAGTATGACTATGGTTGAACTAAAGTGAGAATAATGATGGATTTGTTTCTGTGGGGTTTGAAATATGCAAATGATGGATTTAGGTAGTTGATAGAAAAGAGAAGTTTGTTGCTTGGTTTGAAGACTCGTCTATACTGAGGGTGTTTGTTAGTTTTGGTTTGATATTTTTCAATAATAATATGATTTTGACCTTTAAAAATTCTTGTTGTTAATCACTTAATCTGAATTATGCTTCCTTGAAGATCTGAAAATTGGTTGAATACTTTAGTGTTTGATTTAGATACTTGATTGACCATGATGCAATAAAGGTTGCTTTTAGGGTTTGGTTTGTGTGTCAGTTTACTCTTACTGCCAATTAAGGACTGCAAGTGTTTGTTGGTGTTGGGTACTTTGTGTTAGTTTATTAATCTGCTGGTGCTGGTGTTGGTGTTTGGTAAGAACAATTAAAAATAAGAGACGATATATTATATAGACTAGAACATTGTTTAACTGTACAAATGGAAAGAAGATGAATGAGTGAGGATGTAGGGGCGCCTACAGTGCCTGAGCATTTTGGTGTAATCAGTAATCTTGATAGTAGTTGTTCTCTAACTCTTTTTATTTTCTAAATTTTAATGTAGATGGAATCCATTAGTATGCCCATTTTAACCAGCCTTCTAGAGAGAATTGTGTCTTGAAAAAGAAAAATGAAGACAAAAATACCAGATGCTACGACATTGTTTTTTCCTCTTTCTCCATTAGTATCATATTATTGATTTTATGATATTTTCACTTTTAAAAAATGGAAAAATAAAATAAATTTTTTTAATTTATTTTCTATAAGAAAATAAAAGAAAACGAAAACACAAAAAAAGGAAAAAAAACTAAAAATAGAAAATGATTTGAAAAGTCTTTTTTTTTTTCTATTTTTGGTTTGTTTCATTTCCATTTTATTATTTTATCTTTGCTTATTTTCCTAAAATCCAACAATCCACAAAACTTCCAAACCCCTAAATTGCCCTGACCCCTAAACCGCTAACCATTTTTCCTAAAACCGAAGCTCTAATTACCTATGCAATAAAAAACCCATTTTATCCCTAGAAGGCCCAACCCATTTGCAAAAATATAAAGACAAGTTAAACCCAGCCCCCGCCTAAGCTATTGGACCTAGTCATTAGAATCTGGATTCAACCCACTACCTCGCCTAAACTCTAAATACAAAAAATAAAAAAACACTCTTCATCCCCTCAATAGCGTTGCACATAGCTCTCTTTCTATTTCTCGTGACCTCTTTCCACTTCCCTCTTCACTTGATCCCTTCACAAAAGAAGAAAGATTATCACCCCCTTTCTCCATGATTATTGTTCTTTCGTCATTCTCAAATCTCGTCATTTTCCTCGTCTCTCTCTTATCTACGGCGCTGAAAGCCTTTGTCCTTTTCACACTCTTCAATGCCCGTGAATCTTGGTGGTCATAATGCACAAACCAAAGGCTAAGTTTCTCTTATTTTCTTTTAATTTTCAAGTACTTTTCGTTTTTACGACCATAGCCTTGATTATGCTTCTAAATATTGTTTAACTTTCTTTGTTTTGACAAGGAATTTTAGAGAGGAAAAATCCTTTGGCTGAAAGCCTTAGCCTCTATTGTTTCTATTGGAACATTTCATAGAAAGAAAAGATTATAAGATTAGGAGATTTTTAGGCATTTTTCCTTGTTAGAAAATTTTTGATATTTCCATGTAATTTGTGAGTTGAGTGAGTAAAATTTTGGGCTAATTTTTTAGGGTTCTTTGTTTCGATTTCTCGACAAAACCAAGTCGACGGAGTATCTATTTTGATTTTATGGGCATGTTACTTGTAAATTAATATTTTTATTTATTAATAATTAATAATAATAATGTTTTTCTTATTTATTATATTTATTACAAATCATTGCATGCGCATTACATGATAAAAACCATATAATAAGAGTAAGGAAAATAAGTATCAGAGATCATTCTAGTGAAATATATTTTCTTAAAATTTATTCTTAAATGTTCCTAACTATAGAATCACTAAGAAGAGCATTAGTGAATTCGGATAGAATAATGCATACTATGTTTCTTCAATGAGTTGGGAGTAATTGATCGCACGGTCACTAGTGTGTGAGACACTAAAACAAGTTATGCAGGTTCTTGTTAGAGAACGGGTATATCGAACTAACTTGACTAAAAAATTCCTAATGAACATTTTACTGTTGTCAATAAGAGTTCTTATTTTGTAGTTGTATAAGTGATGCTTAGACTTGAGGTACTATAGATGCCTTGTGTCTAAGTCATCATGCTTTGATACTATTTAAATGTGGTTCTAATCATGAGCCACATAAAAGTAGTAATTGGGTATGACCACTTATGCATGAAGGTATGTGCAACGACCCATCCCGGGTTAGCTACCCTCAAGACGGTGTCATCACATTTTGAAAATCCCAACAAGACACATATATGCAACAATGAAAATAATACTAAGAGAAATTTTTACTTCAATCCTCAACCCTCAATAAGGGAGATACATCATTCTAATCTTGACTTATATACAACGTAAAATGTATGAATATTTACAAATTAAAATTTTAAATTTTTTTTCTCATCAGTCTAAGGATGTGGACACGTACATGGCTTATAGATAATGATTTCGTTTGAATCTCAACTCACCAAACTATCTGTCTTGCTTCCTACCTGAAATCATTGTACAATGAGGGATGAGCTTCACAAGCTCAGTTAACTAAATTTACTAGAAGTATTCAATTTGTATAAATAGTCCTGTAATATTTAATCATTTATATCCCATATAACTTGATAATAGCATATAGTCTAACATTTAAATAGTTCTTATCATATCATACTTCTATGTTTTTTTCTCACCATAACTATCTCTTTGTGAGACTCATTATCTATAAATAAATTTATAATAACAAACAACAATTCAGCATTTCAGTAATATAATCAATAATTAAACAGATGTAATGCATGAATTATTATTAGGGAACGTCTTCCCACATGTCGACAAGTTTTTATCTTAGACCGACCCCTTCCCGATTATTTTATTTCAAGCATATACCGGCTGTCACTGGTTTCATTTATTTCCAGTATATAATGGCTATCACGATTTTCAATTATTCCCAGCATATACCGACTGTCACGGTTTTTCATTTGGACCGGCCTCCTTTCAGTTCTTTTGTTTCATGCACATGCATATGAATAATTATATGAAATATGAATATTAATAATAAAATAGAAACAAGCATATATTCAGATATTTAATTTAGCCATCCTACATTTTCTCAAATTACTATTTGATCAACTTCATTAATTTCTTCTTCTCATATATCACATCAATTTATCAACTATAACTCATCAAGAATTTCATTTATCAACTTCATTATTAAATCGACTCATTATTCTAATAATATTACTTCTCATATAATAATTTTCTACACATCCAATATTCCTATCATACCTATCAATCAATTTTTCAGCTACCACCAAAGCATAAGCTAATAATTTATTCTAATATTATCACTAAATATTCTATATTTATCTTGATTACTTAAAGTAAATCTAACTCACCACGTAGCACTTAGAGCTACCCGTAGATCACCTTTTTGCCTTTCATGCTTCTCTTAGCAATTTTTTCTGGTTGCTGATTGTCAACACCTAACATAATATTTATATTAAGTTTCTAATTTATTCTTCAATTCTTCATAATTCACACCCTTTGAAATTTTCCACTTTGGATTCCGGGAAATTTTATGTATGCTAAATTTCAAAAATAAACTTCACGTTATTACATTCTGTTTTTCTTAGAGCTTTCCGTGATTCTCTATAAAATTCTCCCATAAACCCCTTAAAAAATTTGCTTTTTTAACCTTTCTTTCGGTCCCCAAGTGTTTAAAGAAAAAGAGTAATTTAAATCGTAGTTAAAGGAAAACCAAATAGGTTTTGGTAAGTAATATATAACCAAAGATTTGAATACTCCACAACCTCTCCCAATTTTGCTCCACACAGAGGCCTTGCTGCCTTACATGCAGCTTGGCCGCAATCTCTTGGCAACAGGTGTTGCCACCTATTGCCACAATTTTTTTTTCGTCTTCTTCTGGATGACCTAGATATATATTTTTTTTTCTTTTGGACGATCCAGATTTTTTTTTCTTTCTTTCTTCTTCTGGACGACACTGGATTTTTTTTTTGAATTGTTTTATAAAAATTAAACCTTTCGCATTTAAATATATATATATATATATATATATTATTTTTACTCTATGATATATTTATTAAAGTACTTCTTTACCCTTACTTTACAAATACAGGTATTACAATTCTACTCACCTTACAAAAATTTCGTCCCCAAAATTTCCTTACCTAATTCATGAAAGAGTTTGGGGTATTCCTTCCTCATTCTTGCTTCATGCTCCCATGTGACTTCTTCAACATCTTTGTTCCGCCATAATATTTGAATCAAATGAATGATTTTATTTCGCAAGACTTGTTCTTTTCTGTCTAGACTTCTGACCGGTACTTGTATAAAAGTCAAATCTTAGTAAAGTTCTATCGCCTGATTCGAGATACTATGAGATTCATCATGTAAGTATTTTCTCAACAGTGACACATGAAATAAATTATGTAATTGCTTTAATTCTTGGGGCAAATCCAATCGATATGCTACTGGTCTAATTCTCTCAATCACCTCATATGGCCCCACAAATCTCGGGCTCAATTTTCCCTTCTTTTTAAACCTCAACACACCCTTCCACGGAGATATCTTTAAAAATACCCAATCACCAACTTGGAACTCGAGAGGTTGTCTTCTTTTATCAGCGTATCTCTTCTGTCTGTTCTGGGCTGATCTGAGGTTTTCTCTAACCAGTTTGATCATTTCAGTAGTTAGATCTATCATTTCTGGGCCAAATATCTTTCTCTCTCCAATTTCTTCCCAGCATACTGGAGTTCTACACCTCCTACCATATAAAGCTTCAAATGGTGCCATCTCAATACTAGTTTGATACTGATTATTATATGCAAACTCGATCAAAGGAAAATAAGCATCACAGCTCACTGAGAAACTCAATACACTTGCCCTTAGCATATCTTCTAGTATTCTGATGATTCTCTCCGTTTTTTCATCAGTTTGTGGATGAAAAGCTGTACTAAATTGTAATTGTGTACCCATTGCTTCTTGGAAACATATCCAAAATCTAGAGGTAAATCTAGAATCTCTATCTGATACAATACTCAAGGGTACTCCATGTAATCTTACAATCTCCACTATATATAATTCAACTAACTTTTCAGGACGTCAAGTAGTTTTAATAGGAAGGAAATGTGAAGACATAGTAAGTCTATCAACTATAACCCACACAGCATCATGTCCTCTCTGGGTATGGGGAAAACCAGAGACAAAATCAATACTCACATTTTCCTATGGCCACTCAGGTACTAAAAGAGGTTGTAATAAACTTATTTGATGTCTATTCTCAAACTTCACTTATTGACAAGTCAAACATCTAGAAATATATTCTGCTACATCCTTCTTCATCCCTGACCACCAATAATTCTGTCTCAATCCCCTGTACATCTTATTATTACCCATATGCATTGAATATACAGAATCATGAGCCTCCCTTAGTATCTCCTTCCACATCTCCACATTATTGAGAACACAAATTCTATGCCCCAATACTATCATACCATCTTCTTTAATTCTAAACTCAGTTGGCTTCCCACTCAATACTTCTCGTCTGATCTTCTCTATCCCTTTATCTCTACCCTACATCTGTAATAAATGATTAATAATAGAAGATTATACCACCATATTTTCTATCAAAACTCCTCTATCACTGACACTCAACTGCATCCTCATTCTTCTTAATTCTATCATCAATCTAGTATTATGACTCCCAATAGCAGCTAATCTCCCTATAGTCTTTCTACTTAATGCATCAGCTACTATATTAGCCATTCCTAGATGATAATGAATTGTACAGTTATAATCACAGATCAACTTCATCCACCTCCTCTGCCTCAAATTGAACTCTTTCTGGGTTGATAAATGAGTCAAGCTTTTATGATCAGTAAAAATTTCACAATTGGCTCTATATAGATGATGTGTCCAAATCTTCAAAGCAAAAACTATGGCAGCCAATTCTAAATCATGGGTCAGGTAATTCCTCTCATGGTTCTTCAATTTCTTAGATGTATAAGCTATAACTCTCCCATGTTCCATCAACACATATCCCAATCCCTGATGTGACGCATCATCGTATACCACAAATCCTTCATCACCAAAAGAAAGCACTAATACCGGGGCAGTAGTCAATTTTTCTTTCAACGGCTAGAAACTTCGCTCACATTTCTCTGACCACCTAAACTTCACGTCATTCCTGTTCAATTTAGTCAATGGTCCAGCAATTATAGAAAATTTTTGAATAAATCTCCTATAATAACCAGCCAACCCCAAAAAACTTCTAATTTCAGTTACCCTCGTGGGTCTTTCCCAATTCAACACTGCTTCTACTTTTTGTGGGCCAACTACTATCCCCTCTCCCGACACAGCATGCCCCCAAGAAAGATATTTCATTCAACCAAAACTCACACTTAGAGAACTTTTCATATAATTTCTCTCTCATCAGAATCTCCAGCACTATCTCCAAATGTTGCATATGCTCCTCTTTATTCTTGGAATATACCAAAATATCATCAATAAACATATTCACAAATTTGTCCAAGAATGGTTTAAACACCCGATTCATTAGGTCCATAAGTGCTGCAGGAGCATTAGTCAACCCAAATGGCACCACCAGAAACTCATGATGGCCATAACGTGTCCTAAAAGCAGTCTTAGGCACATCCCCCTCCTTTATCCTCAATTGATGATAACCCGATCTCAGATCTATTTTAGAAAACACCCTAACTCCCTATAACTGCTCGAACAAATCATCTATCCTAGGCAAAGGATATCTATTCTTGATAGTGATCTTATTCAACTGTCTATAATCAATACACAACCTCATTATTCTATCATTCTTCTTGACAAACAACATAGGGGCTCCCTAAGGTGACATACTAGGTCAAATAAATTGTTTATTTAGTAACTTCTGAAGCTGAACTTTCAACTCTCTCAATTCAGCTGGTGCTATTTTATAAGGTGCTATAAATATGGGTTCTGATCTTGGAATCAATTTAATAGAAAACTCAATCTCCCTATTAGGAGACAAACCATATAACCCCTCAAGAAATATGTCAGAAAAATCTTTCACTACCAAGATTTCTTCTAACTTCTTACTTTCCTTGCTAGAATCCACTACATATGCCAAATACCCCTCACAGCCCTTCTTCAACCATTTACTAACAGTTAAGGCAAAAATAAGACAGTTAGCAAGTATCTTACGTTCTCCCTAAAAATTAAACTCCTCCTGCCCGAGTATCTTGAACACCACATTTTTCCTAAAACAATCTACCCAAGCATGATATGTAGATAACCAATTCATCCCTAAAATTAAATCGAAATTTGTCATATCTAAAGGAAATAAATTAACTTCGAATTCTCTATTAGTAATATTAATCACATAACCTCGATAAATTATCCTGATAATAACCTTATCTCTAGTAGGAACCTCAATAATAATCGCATGCATCAAAGGACTAGCATTATCATTAATAGATTTCATATAAATACTAGATGCAAAGAAATGGGCTGCACCAGGATCAATCAATAATCTAGTAGGCCTACCAATGATAGATATCATACCCATAACAACATCAGGAGTGGCTTGTGCATCCTGTTGGGTCAATGCATAGACTCTGCTATCTCTGGACTGAAACTAGCTGACATGTCTTCTCTCAGCTATTGATCCTCGATCTCTGTCTCGCACATTCCCTGATCCACCACCTCTCTCCATTGATCTTCTCCCAATACTTTCAATGCCTACATCAGCAGATTTCCCCACTGGACAATTTGCAGCAACATATCCTCCCTCACCACATACAAAGCATATCTGCGTAGGAAAATTCTGAGACAGATGACTCGTTTGATTACATCTAAAGCAAACCTTTGCCTCTTGATCATACATCAGATTACCACTTTCCCCTGGTGGCATACTTACTCCTCAACCATAACTCCCAATTCCCATAGTCTGTCTCCCAAATCTAAAGGTCCCATCGGTATTACTATGAGCTACAGAAGCAACAAATTCTGCTTGCCTCTGACTCTGTACTACAGTTCTTTATGACAAGGAACGCCTCTTCTAGGGTAGTTTCTTGCCCTGTACACCTATACTGCTACCACATCTAGGTCATTCAAATCTAGACCTCTTCAGCCAATCCCTCCTAACTTTGAACTCCATCAAATCCTTCTCAATTTGTAATGCTTTATCGACCGTTACAACATAATTCCTTATTCCCATATAAGAGAGTTTAGTTTGAATGTCATTGTGTAATCTATATAAAAATCTCTTATATTTCCTCTCCTCCGTATTCACTAATTCAGGTAAAAACCTTGACAAGGCTATGAATCTACTATCATATTTAGCCATCGATAAATTACCCTGCCTTAGATGAATAAAATCTCTCTCTTGTTGTGCCTGAAAGGTATCTAGAAAATACTTCACATAGAACTCATCCTTAAACTTACTCCAAGTTAAAGGTTGTTATGCCTGTGTGCTTACCATAGGCAAAATATCCTCCTACCATTGAGAAGCCTCACCCTCCAACATAAATGAAGCAAAAGCAACCTTCTGTCTATATGTCACTGGTAAGACCTCAAAATATTTTTTGACATATCTGATCCACTGCTCAGCTTTTACAGGATTTACAGATCCTCTAAAAGACTGGGGTTTAAACTTAAGAAATATCACAAGACAATCACCATGTATCTCATATGCAAACACACTTTCTCCCTCATGAACCTCTTGTTTCACCACATCAAGTTCTCTTCTACCCATTTTCTCTAATCTTCTCTGTAGATTATCAGTCCTTTCTTCAGCTGTATTCATCATCTCTATAGCACAATTAAGAGATTCTCTCAATTCATCATTCCTAACCTCAGATTCTCTCCCAGCTCTACTAGTACCACCTGCACTATCAATATGTTCCCTCGCAAAAACCACAGACTTAACTATCTCCTCTGTTTCAGTTCTCATAAATATTGGGGGTCTACCACGTTCCCTCTGATTCAAAACTCTACCTCTAGCTATAGCACGTCCACATGTCATCCTCAGACTCCGCATTAAAATATAGTTTATTTAGATCTTCCACTTCTTCAAGTTCTCATGTAGTCTACAGAATCATAAAACCTAATGCTCTGATACCAAAATTGTAACCAGGTTGGCCACCCCCGAGATGGTGCCATCACATTTTGAAAATCTCAGCACGACACATATATGCAACAATAAAAATAACACTAACAGAAATTTTTACTTCAATCCTCAACCCTCAACAGGGGAGATAAATCATTCTGATCTTGAATTAAACATTATATACAACGTAAAATGCATGAATATTTACAAATAAATTTTTTAAATTCTATCTTCTCATCAGTCAGAGGATGTGCACACGTACGTCTAAATCTCAACTCACTAAACTATCTGTCATGCCTGCTACCTGAAATCATTGTACAATAAGGGATGAGCTTCACAAGTTCAGTGAATTAAATTTACTAGAAGTATTTAGTTTGTATAAATAGTCCTTTAATATTTAATCATTTATATCTCATATAACTTGATAATAGCATATAGTCTAACATTTAGATAGTTCTTATCATATCATACTTCTTTGTTTCTTTTTCACCATAACTGTCTCTCTGTGAGACTTATTCATCTATAAATACATTTATAATAACAAACAACACTTTAGCATTTCAATATTATAATCAATATTTAAAACAGATGCAATGCATAAATTATTATTAGAGAATGTCTTCCCACATGTTGACATGTTTTTATCTTAGATCGGCCTCTTCCCGGTTCTTTTATTTCCAGCATATACTGGCTATCACAATTTTCATTTATTTCCAGCATATACCAGCTGTCGCGGTTTTTCGTTTAGACTGGTCCCCTCCCTGTTCTTTTATTTCATGCATATGCATATGAGTAATAATATGAAATATGCATATGAACAATAAAATAAAAAAACAAACGTGTTCATATATTTAATTTAGCTATCTTGCCTTTTATCAAATTACTATTTGATCAACTTCACTAATTTCTTCTCCTCATATATCACATCAATTTATCAACCATAACTCGTTAAGAATTTCGTTTATCACTGTCATTATTAAATCGACTCATTATTCTAGTAATATTATTTCTCATATAATAATTTTCTACACATCCAATATTCCTATTGATGGGTCTAAAATATGCAATATTTAAGACTCATCAAATACAAAAACTTGTTGTGAGTTTTAATTTACTCGCAAGCGCACGAGTCGTTTGCAATATATTGTGTGCAAGTGCGAGGTTGAATCCACAGGGAATTGCGGTGTGAAAATATAATTTTTAATCTAAACTAACTCTATCTTAACCTAGTTCCGAATTTTGAATGATAATTTGCAAAACAAATTAAAACTAAATTAAATTGATTTTAAAACTAATAATAAAAAGCACTAAGGTTTCTGAATCCACCCCACCGAAGTTAAGCATACATGTTCTAAAAAATATAGCCTATCAAAACATTCTATGAATCCAACTATAAGACAAAAAACAAAGAATATCCCAACTAAACCAAAAGCACCCAATGTATCCACTCTTAACAAATCACAAAGGGGATCCAATTTAATCGAAAAGCATTCAATGTATCCATCAGATGAAACACAAAGAAAATCCAACAGACAATTTAAACTCAATCAATTATAAGATTAACTCAAATAATTGACAGAACATTTATACTAAAAATTGTCAGATTTGTACAAGCAAATCTGAACTACTACGCTAAACAACGGCGGGGCTTCATCTTCAACCTTAGCTGAAGAGTCTAGCCACTCATATCTATAAAGCTATAATAAAAAGTGCTAAACATTTAAACTAAAACAATTGAATATAAAAAAATAAATAAAAAAATTTACATGGGAGAAATTCCACTCGCTGACGGGCGGCGCTTCCCCCCATGATAGCAATGCCTTCGGGATCCACCAAAATGCTGACAGACGTCCACCAGTAAACACCAAAGTGGCTCAGGAATTGTACACTGAATAATGAAGTCAGGTGGTGTTTATATAGGGGAAGACCCGGACTAATGTGGCTTGCAAAAACGATGTGGGATACTGGCTCGAGTGCGCTCGATCGCAGTATGTTGCGATCGATCGCAGATGCGCTCGATCGCAGTATGTTGCGATCGATCGCAGGTGCGCTCGATCGCGCTGGTGCGATGCACTGCAAATATTTCGATGTGGGATTGATGACCTTGCGCTCGATCATAGGCAGGTGCGCTCAATCGCATATCTCGTGCGATCGATCGCAATGTCTCCAGAAGCTTCAAATCTCCTGAAATGCTTCATTTTCTCCACAAAGCTGTAAAAACACACAAAACACAAGAAAAACGTAAAATAAAGTAAAATACTACTAATTAAGAGCATAACAAATGTAAGTTAAGGGTCTAAAATATGCAATATTTAAGACTCATCAAATACCCCCAAACTTATATTTTGCTAGAAACTTGTTGTGAGTTTTAATTTACTCGCAAGCGCACGAGTCGTTTGCAATATAGTGTGTGCAAGTGCGAGGTCGAATCCACAGGAAATTGCGTTGTGAAAATATAATTTTTAATCTAAACTAACTCTCTCTTAACCTAGTTCCGAATTTTGAATGATAATTTGCAAAATAAATTAAAACTAAATTAAATTGATTTTAAAACTAATAATAAAAAGCACTAAGGTTTCTGAATCCACCCCACCGAAGTTAAGCATACATGTTCTAAAAAATATAGCCTACCAAAACATTCTATGAATCCAACTATAAGACAAAAAACAAATAATATCCCAACTAAACCAAAAGCACCCAATGTATCCGCTCTTAACAAATCACAAAGGGAATCCAATTTAATCGAAAAGCATTCAATGTATCCATTAGATGAAACACAAAAAAAATCCAACAGACAATTTAAACTTAATCAATTATAAGAATAACTCAAATAATTGACAGAACATTTATACTAAAAATTGTCAGATTTGTACAAGCAAATCTGAACTACTACGCCAAACAACGGCAGGGCTTCATCTTCAACCTTAGCTGAAGAGTCTAGCCACTCATAACAATAAAACTATAATAAAAAGTGCTAAACATTTAAACTAAAACAACTGAATATAAAGAAATAAATAAACAACTTTACATGGGAGAAATTCCACTCGCTGATGGGCGGCGCTTCCCCTCGTGGTAGCAATGCCTTCGGGATCCACCAGAATGCTGACGGACGTCCACCGGTAAACACCAAAGTGGCTCAGGAATTGTACACTGAATTATGAAGTCAGGTTGTGTTTATATAGGGGAAGACCCGGACTAATGTGGCTTCCAAAAACGATGTGGGATACTGGCCCGAGTGCGCTCGATCGCAGTATGTTGCGATCGATCGCATATGCGCTCGATCGCGTGTCTAGTGCGCTCGATCGCAGGTGCGGTCGATCGCGTGTCTGGTGCGCTCGATCCCGCTGGTGCGATGCACTGCAAATATTTCGATGTGGGATTGATGACCTTGCGCTCGATCGCATATCTCGTGCGATCAATCGCAATGTCTCCAGAAGCTTCAAATCTCCTGAAATGCTTCATTTTCTCCACAAAGTTGTAAAAACACACAAAACACAAGAAAAACGTAAAATAAAGTAAAATACTACTAACTAAGAGCATAACAAATGTAAGTTAAGGGTCTAAAATATGCAATATTTAAGACTTATCAAATACCCCCAAACTTATATTTTGCTAGTCCCTTAGCAAAACAAAATAAAAGACTCAATGAAAAACAAAGAACATAAAAATAAAGTCATCACTCATGGTATCCAAAAATTTAAGGAGCACACATCATCATGATATTCATTCATAAGCAAGCTTAAAAAGGTAAACCCATCTTCGCAATGAATAGAAATGTTAAAATCTAATTACTTACAAAAGGCAGGATAAGGCATCACAAGCTTGAATCAGTGTAAGGTGAATTAGCATATAAAAATAAAGCTTCCAAGTAACTCTAATGTGTAAGGTCTCCATGTCTCAAGATTCACCGAATTTCCCATAAAAAATGAACGAAAAGGCATAGTTTTTATTTTATTCTTTTTTGTTTTCTCTTTTTTTTTTATTATTAAGGCACGACTATGTTTAGTTCCCTTAAGCTTTCTAATTGACCCATGTAGCGAGTGTTGAGTCAATGACTCCCAAACCAGGTGGTTTTAGGGCATTAGGTGTAAAGACACCCCTAAGGACTTACTAACTCGAGTCAAAAAGGCTACGAAATTAAACTGACCTTAATATTACCAAGCAAAATTCCACCTTTTGACGTGAACACTCACTGCTTACTGAGGCAAGAGGTCCAGTTACTCAGCGAAAAGTTTATTGATAATTTTTTTTTTATTTTTTTATATATTTTCCTATGCCCAAGAGTTCATCCAACAAGTCATCCAGTTTCAGTTAAGATAAGGAAAAATACACATTAAAATCACGTGTCATACCTCACATAATTTGTGCTAATGTGCTCGTGTTAGATTAGATCAAACATGTGAATTCTCAAAATGCCTAAAGTAAGTAACTAAATTTTAAAAATTTATTACCAGATCATGTGTTCAAAATGTTAGGCTCACCAATGACATCACATCACAGAAAATATTTAGATCAACCAAAATTTCACGATAACATGAGCATGCATTTATCTCTATGACGAAAAGACAACAAATTAGGACAAAGTGTGTGATGTGTTTCCCATACCCCCAAACTTAAATTACACATTGACCCCAATGTGTGACTAATATAGAAAGAGCTGACATGAGATATGGAGAACTATCTGGACTGGTATGGCTCATAGCATACCCCTAAACTTGAACTGAAGTATGCTTTGTGCCTGAAAAATAAAAACTGGAAAACAAAAAATACTGGAAACAAACATTAATCATAAAAATATGAAATAATAAATAAACAAAAGAAAAGATAAGCTGTGGGGTGCCTCCCATGAGCGCTAAGTTTAACGTCTTCAACCAGACCCAACATTAGTAAACATGCCCAACTAAGTTCTCCACCATCTGATCAATAAATGGGAATTTAAAATGATCAAGTCTAGTGGCAGCATTCAATTTACGGTAGTCTAGACACTTTCTCCATCTTGACTGCACTCGAGTTGGAACCAACTCGTTGTCTTTATTTACTACCGTAAATTCAGCACGTTTGGGCACGACTAGAATCTGGCTCACCCATTTGCTATCAGAGATGGGATAAATGATCCCTGCCTCTAACAGCTTAATATCTTCCGCCCTCACAACCTCTTGCAAAGCAGGGTTGAGCCTTCTTTGTGGCTCCCTCGATGGCTCAGTATCCTCCTCCAAATGTATCGTGTGTATCACCAACGAGGGGTTGATTCCTTTGACATCCTCAATAGTCCAGCCTATAGCTTCCTGATGCTCTCTTAAGACGTCCAATAATTTCTCCTCTGGAGCATCACCCAAATCTAAAGCTATAATTATAGGCAAAGAATCTGCTGGACCTGGAAACTTATACTCAAGATTATCCAGTAAAGGCTTAAGTTCCTTCTTGTGAGGTTCAGGTGTTGTGGTTTCCTTCGTCTCACTGATTTCTCGAGGATCAGACTCCAAAATGACATTTACTTCATCGAGTAACTTATCTAAGCCCAAGTCCTCTCCAAAGTGAGCAAAGCATGCCTCCAAGGGATCCTCAATACGGGATTCATCCATAGTCTCCTCTGTCCTACTACTCTCCCAAGGAGCAGACTCCACGATAGTATTTGCTTGCTCAAGTAACTTGTCTAAATCCAAATCCTCTTCAAACTGAGCAAAGCATGCCTCCATAATGTCCTCAGACTTCCCTTCTTTCTTGGGCACTTGTAGTCTCTCAGGGTAAGGCGCTTTAGGTAAAAACGACCTAGAGAGATCCTTAATAATACGAGTGGCTGTAGATGGCTCAGCATCTCTCTTCTCATTGTTGCCACTCTCTTGCCCTTGGTGCATAGCAGGGTTCTCTTCCACTTGATTGTCCACTTGTCTCCCAGACAAGTATGGGACAGTTGATTGCACTTGTTTCTGTCAATGCATTGGAGTTGAAGAATTTCCCACCTCAAACTGTTCCTTTGGGTTAGGCTCAAATTGACTGGGGAACTCTCCTTCCTTTCCTTCACCCATGTAACTTACGATCTGATCAATTTGACTCTCTAGTGTGGCAATCGCTTGGGTGTTTTCTATTGTTGCACTCATCATTTCACTCATAGATTGGCTAGTCGTTTTCATGAAATCATTGAGAGCGTCCTCCAATGACTGTGAAACCGACGCTGGTGCTTGAATGGGAGCTTGGTAAGCGGGTGATGGTGCTGGATAAGCTGAGTGACCATAATTTGGAATTGGTGGAGGAAATTCGGGAGTGTAAGGGGCTCCTCCCTGATTCATCAGTTGGTTCTGCTCCCATGAAAAATTAAAGTGGTCCCACCACCTTGGATTGTATGTTTCGGAGCAAGATCCATTTGATTGCCAACAACAGTCATTGAAAGCATTCATTTGTTCTACAGGATACTCGGCATAAGCCGGCATTGATGGGCAATTCTGTGCTAGATGCATGAGACTAGCACAGATGGAACAACTTTCAACATTGAAAGTGTTGGCAGCATTGAGGGACGGGCCGGTCATTTTAATGAAATCCTTGAGGGCGTCCTCTAAAGACTGTGAAACCGGCGCTGGATTCATCCACATGATTTTTCTTTAATTAAATTAATTTTTTTTTTATTTTTTTTAAATTGATAACTAACTAGTAGAAAAATAAAATCAATTCAGACCAAAAATTTTCACAAACAAAACAATTCCCCGGCAGCGGCGCCAAAAACTTGTTGTGAGTTTTAATTTACTCGCAAGCGCACGAGTCGTTTGCAATATAGTGTGTGCAAGTGAGAGGTCGAATCCACAGGGAATTGCGTTGTGAAAATATAATTTTTAATTTAAACTAACTCTCTCTTAACCTAGTTCCGAATTTTGAATGATAATTTGCAAAACAAATTAAAACTAAATTAAATTGATTTTAAAACTAATAATAAAAAGCACTAAGGTTTCTGAATCCACCCCACCGAAGTTAAGCATACATGTTCTAAAAAATATAGCCTATCAAAACATTCTATGAATCCAACTATAAGACAAAAAACAAAGAATATCCCAACTAAACCAAAAGCACCCAATGTATCCGCTCTTAACAAATCACAAAGGGAATCCAATTTAATCGAAAAGCATTCAATGTATCCATCAGATGAAACGCAAAGAAAATCCAACAGACAATTTAAACTTAATCAATTATAAGAATAACTCAAATAATTGACAGAACATTTATACTAAAAATTGTTAGATTTGTACAAGCAAATCTGAACTACTACGCCAAACAACGGCGGGGCTTCATCTTCAACCTTAGCTGAAGAGTCTAGCCACTCATAACAATAAAACTATAATAAAAAGTGCTAAACATTTAAACTAAAACAACTGAATATAAAGAAATAAATAAACAACTTTACATGGGAGAAATTCCACTCGCTGACGGGCGGCGCTTCCCCTCGTGGTAGCAATGCCTTCGGGATCCACCAGAATGCTGACGGACGTCCACCGGTAAACACCAAAGTGGCTCAGGAATTGTACACTGAATTATGAAGTCAGGTGGTGTTTATATAGGGGAAGACCCGGACTAATGTGGCTTGCAAAAACAATGTGGGATACTGGCCCGAGTGCGCTCGATCGCAGTATGTTGCGATCGATCGCAGATGCGCTCGATCGCGTGTCTGGTGCGCTCGATCGCAGGTACGCTCGATCGCGTGTCTGGTGCGCTCGATCGTGCTGGTGCGATGCACTGCAAATATTTCGATGTGGGATTGATGACCTTGTGCTCGATCATAGGCAGGTGCGCTCAATCTCATATCTCGTGCGATCGATCGCAATGTCTCCAGAAGCTTCAAATCTCCTGAAATGCTTCATTTTCTCCACAAAGCTGTAAAAACACACAAAACACAAGAAAAACGTAAAATAAAGTAAAATACTACTAACTAAGAGCATAACAAATGTAAGTTAAGGGTCTAAAATATGCAATATTTAAGACTCATCACCTATCATACCTATCAATCAATTTTTCAGCTACTACCAAAGCATAAACTAATAATTTATTCTAATATTATCACTAGATATTTCATATTTATCTTGATTACTTAAATTTTAAAAAAAAAACTGACTTTGCAGGGTGTAGGTTAGATAAAAAAAGCACAAGTGGAACATGCCAATTCTTAAGTGCAATGTTAACCTATTGGTTTTCCAAGAAACAAAACTTCATTGCACTGTCAACCGCCAAGGCGGAATACGTAGCAGCTGGAAGTTGTTGTGCCCAAGTATTGTGGATGAAACAATAACTAGAAGACTGTGGCATTAACTTTAAAAGTATCCTAATACATTGCGATAATACAAGTTCTATCAACTTAACTAAAAACCCTATTCAGCACTCTAGAACCAAACACATAGAAATTAAACATCATTTCTTAAGAGACCATGCTCAAAAAGGTGATATATGACTAGAATTCATACCTTCAGAAGATCAAATAGCTGACATTCTTACAAAACCTTTAAGTGAAGCTAGTTTATGTAAAATTAGACTACTAATGGGATTATTAGATTATGATAAACTATATGCTTGATTGTATCATCTTTTATCATTTGCATACTTGACATCTAGTGAATGAGTATTAAACCTTATTTAATATTTCCCTCACTCAAGATGGCATAGATAAACAAATTTCGTGCTAAGACTCTAAATTGAAAGTTTTCTTTTAAGGGTCGAGTCGACTAGTAAGTCTATCCCAGTCAACTGGTAACACTCTGCCTATTTACCTAGTCGACTAGTCAAACTATTCTAGTCGACTAGTAGAACAAGGCCCTGTTTGGAGCCAAAATTTGAATTTCAAGTAACTACCCAATCGACTAGTAACGGTGACCCAGTCGACTGGTAATGGTGGCCCAGTCGACTGGTATATCTCTACTAGATTACCTAGTCGACTGGTGTCCCGATCCAGTCGATTGGTATGTTAAAAATTTCAAAATCTGTAAAGGACCCAATCAACTGGTGCCCTAACCCAGTCGACTGATATCGCAATTCTATAAATAGTCTTTTCAGATTTTTCAGTTTTCAAGCCATTTTTTAAAACCCTAAGCTTTCTCTCTCTAGAAAATCTCATCATTCTGACCAAAATCTCACCAAAACACTCCATAAAATCCTTTATCTCATCCTCCAAAATATTTATTTCAACTTTCTACGGTTTAAATTTTCATTTTTCAACAAAATCTTTCACTCTCCCTAAAAACATCCTTTTCCAAAATGTTCGAGAGAATCTGTATCAAAACCACAGTTGGGGGACCTCATGCACCTACTAGACCAAGATCCAAGAAATCTATGGCACCGAAAGCCAAAGGGAAAGGATTGGCGGGCTCCTCGAGTAAAAAAACGAGGACAGAGCTCGATGACTATCAATTTTGGAGTCCGACCACAAAAGATAGGTATACCACTATCATTCGTCATAAGAAGATCATAACGGGTAGATTCATTGACTTTGAATCTATTCATCATGCGAACTTTGATATTCTGCCTCATTTTGAGGCAATACGCTTGACCCCACTGGTCAAGATTCACCAAAAATTTTACCTACGCCTGATTCGCCAGTTCTATGCAAACTTAGTGAAACCTAGTCCCCTAACTCTTCGGTTCAGAACTAGTGTGATGGGTGTGGAGTTCGAGGTCAATACTGATCTACTAGTGAGCATTCTGGGGATCCTTGTGGGAAGGATCTCATGGAGTCTGGACGGATGGCTAGACAATTTTGACTATGATGAGGCATGTCAGATCATTAGGGACGACCCTAATTATATCTTTCGGCCCACTATATTTCACACATGTAGTGACATGCCCCTCGATTCAAAATTGTTGAATCTCATTATGAGTTGGACCATCCATCCGAGACTTGGGAGTCGGGACTATCTCTCGAAGATAGATGTGGTCTTGATTTGGTGTCTTAAGACTGGACACCACTTCAATATCTACCCCCTACTACTTGCCAATATGATAAACGACGAAGCTAGGGACTTCGATTGCCTTCTCTATGAGATGCTCATCACCCTCATCCTCCAACACTTTCGGGTTCCTTTTCCTGCTTCTGAGGCTCAAGACATCGACCCCAAGGATATCATTAACGTTTCTTCTCTGAAGAAGATGGGTTGCATGGTCCGAGATGGGATGATCTATTCTAAAGCCGGGAAGAACATAAGGATCGATGAGGATGACAGCAGTAATGAGGATGACGAGGGTCCTAATGCTGCGGCCCCTGCTATGGACACGGATGACCGAGCACCACCTTATGGTAGGTCTAGTACTGGTTCAGATTAATAGGGTGATCTACTCGAGGCCATCACTAGCCTCCAGCTGAGATTTAGGGGGAGCATTGCTCCGAAGAACTTATTGAATATAAGACTATATGTTGAGTTGCTTGGTTGGGTTGATTATAAACTGTTTGAACTGTTTTACAGGAGGTTTTATTCAAAAACAGAGGAAACTTTGCCCATTTTTTTTTTTAAAAAACCCAAAACTTAGTTTTTAAAACTGTTTTCTCTCATTAGTTTTGTTATCATAAAAAAGGGGGAAATTGTTGACCCTTATCTAAATTTTTAATAATGACAAAACACTACTCTAATAGTACTAATAGTTTTATCTAAGTGTTTTAAACGATAAAAAGCATACAACAAATAATCAAGACGCAAGAACTCAACCCGTATCAGACACCAAGACAAGGCAGAAGATATAGTATAAGCATAAAGTATTCAAACAAGTTGAAAATCTCTTATGTTCAAGTAACTAGCTTGTATTATGGCTCCTTTTGTAAAAGAATTTTGACAAAACTATTTTCTAAGTCAAAAAAATTTCAAAACATGAAAAACTGGGTTGAAAGGCAACCCAGTCGACTAGGTCCTTATACCAGACGATTGGGATATGAGATAGTATGTCCCCAGTCGACTGGGTGATCTATACCAGTCGACTGGCATCTCAAACAGAATGTCCCCAGTCGACTGGTACTCTTCCAAAGCCTTAAAAGTGAAACTTTTCACTTGACCTAGTCAACTGGTACTAATACCTAGTCAACTTGTAATTCAAAAAATATGGTCATTAAAGCGCCAAACTTGAGCACTTAATGCACCAAAACGTACCAAGTCAGTGTCAAACAACTGTATTAATTCAAAGCTATATAAACCCACTTCAATTGAGGTTTTGCTCATTAATACACAAAAGCTTTGAAACACATATTGTTGAGCCATTCTTCAACCTTTTCTTTGAAAGAGAGATATTGTTCATTTGTCAAAGCATTCATTGCTATCTCTCTACGTTTACTTTACAGCAACTCATATTTATTGTAAAGGAATTAACTTTCGCAAGGAAGAGATTAGCTTCCGAGATGAAGGAATAAGCTTCCAAGTGAAAGGGATTATTTGTAAGGTTTGTACAACACCCGTGAAGTTGTAAGACTAAGAGTTTTAGTGGATCACTTCAAGGAGATTCTTTGAAGAGAGTGGATATAGGGTCGGAACGAATCCGATATTGTCGAACCATTATAAACTGAGTTTGCACTTTCTATTCCTTAAACTCTTTTATTTAAAGCACATTACTTGTTTATATGTTTGTTCATTTAACTGTTTTTATAAACTTGCAAGTAATTAGTGAAAGTTTTTAAAAATTTAATTCATCGCCCGTCTTGGGCTGGAACCTCAGTCTACACTTTCTTTTGGTCCCCAAGTGTTTAAAGAAATAGAGTAATTTAAATCTTAGTTGGAGGAAAACCAAACAGGATTTGGTAATATGTATATATATATATACACACACACACACGTAACCAAAGATTTGAATACTCAGCAGCCCCTCCCAATTTTGCTCAACGCAGAGGCCTTGTTACCTTACATGCAGCTTCGCCTCAATCTCTTGGCAACAGATGTTGCCACCTGTTGCCACAATTTTTTTTTGTCTTCTTCTAGACGACCCAAATATTTTTTCCTTTCTTTCTTTCTTCTTCTGGATGATGCTAGATTTTTTTTTTGAATTGTTTTATAAAAATTAAGCCTTTCATATTTAAATATATATATTAATTTAACTCTATGACATATTTATTAAAGTACTTATTTATCTTTACTTTACAAATACGGGTATTATAGTATGTGAGTGTACAATAGATGATTCGTCACTCTTAGTAAAAGATGAAGAATGTCCTATGTAATCTGATTAAGTCATAATTTGGAAATTCCTAGGACAATGTGAGGTGGAAATTAGAAAGGATTTTTTAATTTCATCATTTAATCTTAAACTCTTTTTAAAAGGAAAAAAAAGCTGAAAAATAAACCTTGAACTAGGACTCTTGATTTTTCGGTGATCTAATTGGGGATATTTGCTTTTTATTGTTCTTATGGATACGCTTAGAGACCACACTTTAACAGCTCGTAAACTCTTCTCTAAAGGATCAAACAAAATCTTCATTGAAGTATAATCTCTAACCTTGTATGGAGACATTAATCATATCGTTCTAAAAGATTCATAGAGAGTTTTTTTAGGATTAAGTTCATCGGTATAAAAAATTTAAATTTTCGCTCCCGTTGTGTACCAATAGACTTATAGATGTATCAGTTCCAACTCTATGAATTATTAGGATGAGCTTTGATTATATTTTTGTGGCTTAATAGATGTGATCTTATAAATATTATGATTACAAGTTGAATAATCTTGAAAATCAAATTAGGATTTATGAAATCGTAGAACATAAAAATTCAAAAATTGCTTTTGATTTAATAATTGTCATGAGATGATAATAATATTGTTGGAGGAACAATCTTAAACTAATAGAGATTGGTTAGATTCAATTTAGTTTATCAAAAATTTGTTTTTGGATAAAATTGAATTGAATTCGGGAAGAAAAACGTGAGAAATCACATGAAAATCTGCAAAGTACTCTCTAGGAGTCATCTCCGTGGAATGAAAACTCGTAAAATCATCAGATGACCCTGAGAGTAGACACTCAGAGCCCAAGAGTTGACTCTAACGGACATATTTTCTAGTCAAACTTCAAAAGAGCACAACTCACTCATTTGAAATTGGATTGTGATGTTTTTTGAAGGGTTGGAAAGATATGAAAGTCTAGTTTCATATGTTCTTGGCCATGCTTTAAAATTCAAAATACTTTTTCATATATGATTTAAAAAAAGACAGTGTTCAAATAAAAAAACATTTTTTTTCAAAATTGCATGTTTTTGCTTGTTGGCTATGCTTCAAAATTCAAAATACTTTTTCATATATGATTAAAAAAACAGACAGTTTTCAAATTAAAAAAAATATTTTTTTTTAAATTGTAAGTTTTTTCTCGTTGTTGAGATTCCAAATTTGTTTTGACTTTGAATTCAAAATCCAACTTTTGTTCAATTGAATAAATGATTTTTTACTATACAAAATTATATTACTTTTAAATAATAATTATTCTTAATTTTAAAATATAGTTCTTAAGAAATTGGGGTTTGACTAGGAGTTGAAACTCTAAAATCCTTCTTGCATTGGAATTATTAATTCTAATGGAAAATGAATCTTATTCTTATTTGGAATAGGATTAAGAAAAGTTTCTGGAATCCTAATGGATTAGGATTGCAATCTTATAAGAAATAGCCATAACTAGAATTGAATTGTTATTATTGATTTATGCAATTTGATTGTATGAGTGGATGATTATTGGACCTAGACCTTAGCAATTGGTTAAATTTTATGGTATTATTTTTGGTTATTCAATTTTAAATGGGGTTTGCATACCTCACATTCACTTATTTCTTTCTATCTCCCTCCAATGTAATTCTCATTGATTTATGATAATTATTTCTTATATATATAATGTAAGTAAAGTTACTTGGAGATAGATATTGTTTTATTGAGGCGAATCAAGTAGTTCGCAAGGAAGCATGGAGGTCCATTTGAAGATTAAAGACCTATGAATGTGTACGATATATTCATGTCATAATTATCAACAGTTTGACCAAGTGATTTACTTTATTGGCTCGAGTAAATCACGTTTAAAAAGTCCATAGTCATCTCCTTAAGTTAATATATACGTGTGTGTGTGTGTATATATATATATATATATTGTTAGTATATTTTATATCCTAAAGTCATTTAATTTTGATGTAGATAAAGCTTGTCTAATTAACTAACAAGTTAATTTAAGTGTGCAAGTTTAAGAGTTTATTTTCAGTTAAATGAGGAACCAAACAAGCCATAGTTGATGTGGCATACTAGGTCAAAGTTGAATGCATAAGATGCTAATGTGGTAGCACTTAAGTGGATAAGAGAAAGTGTGTTGTGGTAGCAAGCACAAGAACCAAGTGCTGCACAAAATATAAAGCAATAGACAAATTAGTAAAAAAAAAAAGAACAACTGCCATAATTGTGTTGCAAGTGGCTGGTGGGGACCATAATACTAATGTTTGCAAAGGACATTTTCAAAGTCAAAGTTGTTATTAAATATAGCACATGGTGTTGTGCACATGGGAATAAAACTGAAGATTGTCTCGGTAACTAAGAGATAGCAGGACGTGACGACATTTAATGCGCATGAGACTAGAGAAGAATTAGAAGTAAGAGTGAAGCAGGTGGAGGCAATCAACCAGTTGGTCGACCACTAGGAAGTTGACCCCCAGAAAAATTCAATCAACAATAAGACTGAGTCTACTAAGGAGAAGACTGTTGGAGATTAGAGGATCTGCATTGAATGAGATATCATCTAGAAAGGAAAACATTAAAAGTGGCCTTTTGTGAAAGCTTTGTTGAAGCTATAAATCAGTGGTCGTTGAAGGGAGTTAAGGACAAGTGTGAAAAAAGAAGAACCAGTTTCAGTTTTACACACAAGCTTAAGATTTAATTGTTTAGTACTTCTGTAGTGTTTTAATCTGTAAGAGTGTAAAAACTGAGAGTTTGAGAGAGATCTTTTTGTAAGGTTGTTTGCTACCCGAAAAACAAAACGGATGTTAAGGTTTTCTTATTACCTGTAAAGCAAGACAAGGTGTAAAGGTGTACTTAGTACCTGAAAATCCAAGCTAGTTGTAATCGTTGAGATTAGTAAAACTTAGTAGACCGGGATGAGACCTATCGAAGAAGTAGACGTAGGCTCATCGTCGAACCGCTATAAATCCTTGTGTCCCACTTTCTCTCTATCTCTGTTAATTTTTATTTTCTAAGTATTTTCTTATGACGTATGTATGTTATGCATGTAATTAGATTATATGCTTGTTATATGTATTTGATGCATGATTAATGATGAGATTTAAATGGAAAGACTTAAATCCCTCATGTGCAAAATTAACAATTAAAATTGTAAACGAAAGTTATTAGGAATGATTTCATAGCCTTCCACCATTGTAGTCAATATGTGAAGTTTCTTATATATGTAAATTTGTTGGGCTACCATAAGGTTTACATATGTAGGAAAATTATATTGACTATTAAAACATATGATGTACACAAGGTAAACAAATGATATAACTTTGTTATTCTACCTTAAGGTTTATATCACTAATTTATATTAACTATAATGCATATGATTTGTTGCGCTATCGTAAGGTTGTATGCATTTAGATGCTAAATAATGATTGGGCATTGCATGAGATGCAATTGATAAAATTTGTCTATCTATCAAATGGCATTGTGGTTTGTGTATAGGTCATCATGCTTTGATACTATTTAAATGTGGTTCTAATTATGGGCCATATAAAGGTAATAATTGGGTATGACCACTTATGCATAAAGGTATTTGAGTATGCAATAGAGAATCCATCACTCCCAGTAAAAGAGAGACAATGTTCTATGTGATCTGATTAAGTCATAGCTTGGAAATTCCTTGGCCAAGTTAGAGTGGAAATTAGAAAGGAGTTTCTAATTTCATCATTTAAATTATGAACTTAAGACCAAGATACATATGATTAAAAATTAAGGATTAATAGTAAATCCATGGCTCAGGTTTAATTAAGGACATTGCATGATAGAAGGATTGAATTGTATGGTAAATGACAACGGAAATATTCACATTAATTCATATTGTCGTTATAACATACTACTAGGTATCAATCATGACTTATAAAAACCCTTAAGAATTAATTCTTAATTAAAAGGGAGAATTAAAAAGAGTTTTAATTCAAATTAAAATTAAAAAAAAAATTTAATTAATTAGATGGGATCCAATTGTTACGTAAAAATTATGACTAATAGCTAAAGGATCACACACAATAGAGAAATTGTAAAAATAAAGAAAACTAGAGAGACAATGGATAGGGTTCTAAAAATTAATTAAACCAAGAATTTAGTTGCAATTATAGAAATCTTAGAGCTTTTAGGAGTAAAGATTCTATATAAGGGCTTCTATTTGATAGAAACATTAATGCAACTTTTGAATTTTAATATTAGACCTTAAACTCTCTTTAAAAAGCAAAAAGTTAGAAAACAAACATTGATCTAACACTCTTGATTTTTCAACGATCTAGTTAGGGATCTTTGTTTTTGATTGTTCGTGTCGGTACACTTAGAGGTCAGACACTTGAGCGGCTCGTGAACTCTTCTCCAAAGGATCAACCAAAATTTCATTGAGGTATAATCTCCAACCTTCCTTGTATAGAGATATTAATCACATCATTCTAACAGATTCATAGAAAGTTTTCTTAGAATTAAGTTTATCGAATAAATTTTTTAAATTTCTGCTGCGTTTCTATATTGATAGACTTACAATACTTATGATTTGTCTATTGAAATAAGGCTCTGAATATGTTTGATTTGAACATCTTTGGATTTTGTTTGCTTTACTTTCTTTGCAATTTAGTTTTTTCTTTCTTTCTTCATGTGCCTGCACAACTTGCTCCAGTTGGCCTTTATTGTGTGTTAAATGCTACATGTTTGCTTTTTTATTGTTGAAACAGTGGTTTTATTTTAATTGAATTCTAATGCTTTGAAGTTATGGTTTGTTACATTTTTTTACTAACTTTCTGTTTGACTTGGGTATGGTTATGCAACTTATGTGTACATCTTCTTTTTCTTTTTCTTTTTTTTCTCTTCGATGAAACATATGCCATTTCCCCTCTTATTATTGAGATTTACTAAACGAACTTGGTTTGTTTCTTTTTTACTCACTTTCACCAAAAACACACTGCCAACATCACGTTTTACATACTAATGAATCTTTTTGGCTCATTGACAAATTTTGAATACATCCAAACATGATCATCCATTTTTACCTTAGTTTTATGAGTCTAGTTTAAGTCATCAACAATGATGAGTAACCTATTTTTTTTTCCTTTCTCTTTCTTGTTTGGCGCATTACTATCTCGTATTTTTGCTTTGTTAAGCTTGGACAAAATTTTGCATACGAATCCATTAATGTTCTATGATCACTCTTGCTCATTTTGCCAATCCTACTTATTGTTTACACCACCATGCTTTACTAAACCACTTGTTATTTTACCCACACCACTTAGTAGATGGCCTACCACATTATCTCATGCTTGCTATAATGAGTTTATTGCAAATTAGACGTGGGCAAAACACTTTGATACTTAATTTTGTTTATCATGACACAAGAATGATATGTAACTATTTTGGTAAGAGTTAGTTAATTTTAACTTCATGAAATTGTAATTCTAAAAATCATTTTAATATTCTTATTGATGTTCATTTTAGTTATTAATGTTATTGAAAGTTGTTTACTGTTAACGTGAATTTTAACACATATTAATATATTATTTGACTTACAAGGTGTAAGAATGAAAAACCGACCAAATTGTACAACTGAGGTGACGGCAATTTTTGTCTAGTTAATGGTAAATAGTTTCATAATGGCAATTTCAACATGAGAATCTTTACAGATCAAGTATGCCTTCATATGGTTGACAAGATGTCAAACAAGAGTGGGCAATAATTTAGTCATAAACACTTTGTTTGCAAATTTTGATTTTTCGAAATGAGCATAAGGGGATTTCTTCATTATTGGCTTTAACGAGATCTCGGTGGAATTTAGAAGCACTTGTGGTTGAGTCCCTAAAACATTATCGGAGGAAGACCTTGCAAATCGTTACCTTTTTGCAAGAAGAATTATGGATCAAGCATTTCCACTTTATCGTATGTTGAAAATTGTATTTGATTCATGATAGTTGTTATCTTAAAATTGTACTCAACTTCTTATTTTGGACAAGGAGACAAGTTTTCTAATTCTTAACTAGTTTGCAAGTGATCCTTTTTTGTTTGTTGTTATTTAATAGTTTGTTTTTTTTATATAAAAAAATGAGTTTTTTGTGATAATTTTATGCAAAGTTGACAAATGTCAAATTATTTATATTGCTAAAAGATATTTTTACTATAATTAAGAAAATAAAATTAATAAACTTAAAGTAAAAACAAACAATTTGTCAAAAATTGGTATATCCAAACCATTTTTATTTTCAAAATTGTTTTCCAAAACAAGTTATCCAAACAACTTTTTCACAGTTTTCTAATTTTTAAATTTGTTTTTGAATTACAACTATCCTAACATGTTTTCTTATAAAACAAATTTTTTTTTCATTTTCAAGAACAATTTTCGAAAAGAGAAACAAAAAACTGTTACTAAATACGCACTTTATATTGTGCATACGAGTGTTCACAAACTTATATCCTATGGCATACATTATATGCTGTGTATATGTGTGTTCACAAACTCATGTCCATGTCTGATGGTTATTTCATAAGAGATAATCAGTTATGGTAACACAACATTAACTATGACATTATAATTTGGTTTTTATTATGTTATGTGCCCATAGAGACCATAAAAAATGAGGAAAAAAAGAAAATTAAAAAGCAATCTAACAGCTTAGCATCATAATTTGTTTTAACATATTGGTGCCACATGAACTACATGTGCATGCAAAATGACTATATATTGTGCATATATATGTATGTGTCACTAGATCACGTCGCATGTATGATAGTCATTTCATGAAAGATGATCAAATAAGGTAACGTGACATTAACTAGGACATTATAATCTAATTTTTATTATGTTGTGTGTCCTTGACGACCATTAAATAAAATTTAGAAAAGATAAAAATTTAAAGAGCAATCTAACTGTCTGACATCATAATTTGGTTTTTACATGTGGGTGTCATGTGAACTACATGTGCATGAAAAATGACTATATATTGTGCATATATGTGTCTATTCACAAACTCATTTCATATGTATGATGGTTATTTCATGAGAGATGATCAGTTTATAGGGTAACAGGATATTAACCATGACATCATAATCTGGTTTTTATTATGTTGCGTGCCCATAACGACCACAAAAAATGAGAAAAAAACAAAAGAAAATTGAAGAACAATCTTTTTGTTTATCCAAAGAGCCAAAGAGGCCTTCGTTCAGTAATGGGTTCAGGATGCTACGTTGTTTGAGGCACTTAAACTGAAAAATTGGTTGTTGTTTGCAAAAGGAGTTGACTTTAAATGTAGTTCTTGAAACCGATTATTTGGGGCTAAGAAATGATGTGTGCTTTTTTGTTATGAGAATTTATCTCCTATTGATCTTATAGTGGAAGATGCGAAGCATGCTATCTCTTGGTTTCATTCATGCTTTGTTAGCTTTGCGTCTAGAATGAGTAACCAGGTTGTTCTTAAGCTTGCTAGACATGCTTATCTAGTTTATGATGTGGTGATTTGATTAGAGGATTCATGTTGTGCAAAAATCTACCTAAATTAATAAGCAAATAATTGAACATTTTACTTGCAAGTGCACAAGATCAACATAATAGTATAGTGTGCAAGTGCGAGATCATTCCCACAGGGATTGGTAAATTTTGCTTTAAAATTAAATTCGCAATATAAAACGAGATAAAGAAAAAACAAGTTTGATTCGATAATGATAAAAGTGTAGGGCTTTGATATCCACCACTAATCATGCTTTCACAATAAAACAATATGTCAATGCTTTAATCATGTTATGAATACCTAATGTTGTCAACCTAAGCGTATGGTATATACTCCTTAAGCTATTGATTTTCCTAAGAAACGAGTTAGACATGGTGTATACTCTAACTCTTTTCTTTCTTAAAGGATTTAGCATGGTTAATACTAAGTTGTTCTTTAAGACAACATAATATCTATGGAAATCGACAAACACACAAGGCCTAAGGCATGATATATACCCCTGATTTTCCATGTTGATTAACCCAAGAACCCGGCGTGGATTTCTTTTATTACTATTATTAAACCCAGGACTCGGCCATCCAAATTGATTTAATTAACTAGTCCATACCACATGCATATGTTGTTCAGGAATTCAAGAAACAAGAATTAATCAAGTTAAGTATCACAATATAACTATCGCAAAAGCAATAATATTGAAATATTGAGAAACATAATCAGGGCTTCAATCAAGCCCTACTAAAAGTTTAGTTACACATGAGTTTGATGTTAAACATCTTTATAAAGTGAAACAGAAAGAAAAGAATAAGCTCGAAAAAGTTTCCTTGAAGAGTCGTCAATTCTTCTGCAAAAACAAAATCTTTTTTCTTATTTACGTGTTTACAGGCCTATTCATAGAGTTTAAGTAACCCTAGAAACATCTAAGCCTATTTCCAAAATAACTAGTCGTTTTACTATTTACTGAAGCGTGATTGCGCTCGATCGTAGCATGGTGCGCTCGATCGCCCTGCGATCGAGCCTTCTTCTTGCGCACACGAGTGCAAGTGCGCTCGATCCTTGGCTTGGGTGCTCGAGTGCTGTTGCGATCGATCGCAGGTCTTTGCGCTCAATCGCTCTAACAGACTCCAGCTTTTCCAGATTTGCTCTTTAAGCCCAACAATTCCAAAATGCTTCATTTTCTCCAAAAACCTAGAAAAGCACAGAAACACAAAAAAGAAATAAAATAGAACAAAATAACACCCCCAAACTCACATATTGCTAGTCCCTTAGCAATAAGAAACTTAAAACTAAATGAAAAACAAAGAACACAAAGATAAATCCATCATTCATGGTATCCAAAAATTTAAGTATCACACAAAACGATGATATTCATTTATGAGCATGCTTAAAAAGATAAACCCATCTTTGTAATGAATAGGAATTTTAAAATCTAATTGCTTAAAAAAGGCTGGCTAAGGCATCAAAAGTTCGAATCAGTGTAAAGTGAACTAGCATATAAATATGAAGCTTCCAAATAATTTCAATGTGCAATGTCTCTATGTCTCAAGATTCACAGAATTTTCCTATCAGAATGAACAACAATGGCATAATTTTATTTTCTTCTTTCTTTTATTATTAGGCTCTGTCATGTTTAGTTCCCTTAAGCTTTCTAATTGACATACGTAGCGAGTGTTGAGTCAATGACTCCCAAACCAGATGGTTTTAGTGCATTAGGTGTAAAGACACCCCTAAGGACTTACTAACTCAAGTAAAAAAGGCTATGAAACTAAACTTGCCTTAATGCAACCAATCAAAATTCTCACCTTTTGACGTGAACACTCACTGGTTACTGAGGTAAGAGGTCCAATTACTCAGTGAAAAGTTTATCAATAATCATCATGAGCATTTTTCTCTTTTTTTCTTTTTTTTATTATCTTTTTCTTTTCTTTTCTATGCCAAAGTGTTCATCCAACAAGTCATCCGATTTCAGCTAAGCCGTAGAAATATACACATTAAATTCACATGTCATGCCTCATATAATTATGTGCTAATGTGCTTGTGTCGGAGTAGATCAAACATGTGAATTCTCAAACGCCTAAAGTAAGTAACTCAATTTTAAAACTCCATCATGAGATCATGTGTTTAAAATTTTAAGCTCATCAATGAAATCAAATCAAAATATTTGTTCAGATCAAACAAAATTTCAAGATAACCTAAACGTGCATTTTTTCTTCTCTTTAAAACAAAAAAAAAACAACAAAAAAATGGGACAAAGTGTATGTATATGTGTCTCCCATACCCCCAAACTTAAATTACACATTGTCTCCAATGTGTGAATAATATGGAAAGAGCTGACCAGGGAGATAGAGAATTGGTTGGACTAGCATGGCTCATAGCACACCCCCAAACTTTAACTGAAGTACGTGTTGTCCTTGAAAAATAAATACTAAAGTAATACGGGAAAACAAAAAGAACTAAAAATAAATGACAACAAGAATTTTGAAAAACAACAAAAACATAAAGGATATGTTGTGGGGTGCTTCCCATGAGTACGAAGTTTTACGTCTTCAGCCAGATGGTGCAACTGCTCACTGCTGTTCCACATATGGTGCTGAAGACGATGCTCCCGAAACTGGTGGCAATCAGTCTAAAATGGCCTAGAGCATCGCTTCTTGCCTTTCAAAGCGCATTTCCAAACTGTCTATGCACTAGTGAACTAGGCACGTATCCTCCCGATCTTCCTGTCTAATGTTAGCTAGCTTATGCTAGAAAAATTACATCTCATCATAAAGGAACCGATACTCTGTACGTCCCGTGTCAACAGGTTCTTCCTCTCAAGTCTGCCAAGCTGCAAGTTCCTCTACGTCCCTAGGTTCTTTCTCTACCCTATCAGCAGCAGGTGCTGGCACTCGAGGTCCTCTTGGCATGTGTGACTGGCTTTGAGTCCACTGGTTTCTGTCAAAATATGGGTGCTCCTTAACTGGTTCATCTGTAGAGGTGCCCTTGATTCCCTTTTTCTTGAAGATATAAGTGAGTAGAAATAGGAATGGTAACCCCGGGGTATTGGCTGAGGTGACTTGGGGTACGCGTACAAAGTCCCAAAACTTGTGAATTTGGTTCCAGATGATCGAAGGGATGAAGTACCAATGAACTTTGTGAAATGTATATAGTGCCTGGAGGAACTAGTCATGCCGTTAAGTCTTGTGGCCCATTGGGCACACATTGCATTGCAGAATAGAGTCCACAAGCCAAAGTTGTGGAGGTAACTTGGACCGGCTGCCAGCATTATTGTGTCTATCTGGGTATGGCCCCGTACACATATCTTCAATGATATCTAAAGTGTAGAAAGACTTCGGCTACTTTTCCAACTGTGCACCCTCAGGGAGATATTCATCATTGCATTTGAGTGCAACAGTAATATCTGATGAAGTCACATCAATGTACTTGCCTTGAATAGACGAGGATAAGACACCATGCCTACTGCAGTCAAAGGATAGGTTCTCATAGAACTACACAATAAACCTTGTGTAGGCGGTGGAGGTGACGGGCTTGAATAGTTTTTTTAACCCACGACGTTTGAACTCTTGAACGGCCCATTGAGTTGCTTCGCAATTTTTGAATTCGCCATCGATGTCAAATGTTGTCTCAAAAAGGATCTCCCGCTGCTCGAAAGTGGGTCGGGAGGATTGAACTCGGGATCCTAAAGATTGAGATGAGGAAGCAATGGTCCTAGGCATCTTGGAAGCAATGGGCAGGAATTCTGTCGATCAGGTGGTGTGCGACCCTTAAACCAAGTGGTATAGTGCACTCGTTCCCAGAAGGTGCGCTTGATCGCACTGTGCTATTGCACTCGATCGCATTGTTCCTACGTTCGATCGCTCTTCTTGGAAGGTCGGTTAGGACTTTTGTCGAGCAGGTGGTGTGCGACCCTTAACCCAAGTGGTGGGCAACAACCTCCAAAAGTTTTCTAACCCCTTGCAAAACAATAAAATCCAACCACAGAGGACAAGAACAAGTTGTATATATAGATTTTAGTATCAGAAAACAACAAAAACATGGGGAGATGAGGAGTGACCATGAGTGGGTGTGATGGGCAAAACGGGAATAAAGAAATAGTTCTTGGCAGTGAGTGGGTGCGAACGGTGGTGTGTGGTGGCCGGCGATGGCCGTGTTTTGTGGTTGGCAAGGACCAAGTGTGGTGGGTAGTGTTGTTGTGAGTGCAAGTGGTATGTGTGAGTGAAGTGCAGATGGTGGGTGGAATTGGCACGATGTAGGGAAAATAATGGGGAAAGGAGGAAAAGTGATCTAAAATAGGTCACGTGACTCTTTGTCCCGAGTGCGCTCGAGCACACTTTGAAGTGCGATCGATTGTACTTGTGCGTAGGTGTGTGCGTGTGTGGATGCGCTCGCGCACCTTTGGGTGCATGATGATAGTGCACTCGATCGCACTGCACACTTTAAGAGGTTTTTGCACTCAATCACAAGGACAGAATGTCATGCCTATGTACTGAACCACTAAATTGACTAAGGAGAAGTAAGAAAAAAATTAAAAATATTGAAAAACAACCAAAATTAAAGAAAAAAAGTGTACCGTACTCAGTGGCCTCAGTACCACTGACCTCAATAGAGGCGCTTAAACTACACATTTATCAAAGCCTGGACTGCTCAAACTCTCTCTACAGTAGCTTCAGTGCTACTCTTTTGGAAAGGGGCACTTGAAGTCCACCAAATGTAGCTCAAGTGCTCTTGGTACTACTGCATATTGGACAGACTAGAGTGTCAAATCTTCATCCCTTGGTAGCAATTTACTTTCAAAGTATGGCTTTACTTTGTGTCCATTCACCGTGAATACCCGATTGCTGTCGGAACTATGAACCTCCAAAGCACCATGAGGGAATACCTTAGTGACAACATAAGGACCAGACCATCGAGACTTTAGCTTACCTGGGAACAGTCCTAATCGGGAATTATAGATCAACACCCACATGAAACTCCTTCCTTACCAGTTGTTTATCATAATATGCTTTGGTTCTTTCCTTATAGAGCTTGGCGTTCTCATATGCATCATGCCTCAATTCTTCTAGCTCATTCAAGTGCAGTTTTCTCTTATCACTCACTTGTTTCATGTCAAAGTTGAACTTCTTGATAGCCCAATATGCTCGATGCTCTAACTCCACCGGTAGATGACTTGCTTTCCCAAAGACTAATTGATATGGTGACATACCAATTGGAGTCTTGTATGTTGCCCTATATGCCCATAGTGCATCATTCAGGTGTAGAGACCAATCATTCCTACTAGGATTCACGGTTCTTTCCAGGATGCCTTTGATTTCTCAGATGCTTATCTCCACATGGCCACTGGTTTGAGGATGATATAGAGTGCTAACTTTGTGGGTAATCCTATATTTCTTGATCAAGGAAGCAAAAGACTGGTTATGGAAATGGCTTCCTCCATCATTGATTATTGCTCTTGGAGTCCCAAAACTAGTAAAAATGTTATCCTGCAAAAACTTTAAAACCACTTTATGATCATTAGTCTTTTAAGGGACAGCCTCGACCCATTTAGACACATAATCCACACCCACAAGAATATATAAATAGCCATATGAGTTAGGAAAATGACCCATGAAGTTAATACCCCATAAATCAAAGAGCTCTACCACATAAATATTTTGCAATGGCATCTGATTTATGGATGAAATATTACCTGTCCTCAGGTATCTATCACACGAGCTGCAAAATGAAAAGGCATCTTTAAACAAATTAGGCCAATAAAAACCTGATTATAATACCTTAAGAGCTATTCTCTTGGCCCCAAAGTGTCCTCCACAAGCAAACTGATGGCAATGCTACAATATACTCAAAGACTTCTCCTCTGAGACACACCTTCTGATGATTTGATCAGGGCAGAATTTAACAGATAGGGGTAATCCCAATGGTAATGTCGAGATATAGACATCAACCGCTTTCTTTCTTGACTAGACATACTTGGAGGAAAAATCTTGGCAGTTATATAATTAACTATATCTGCATACCATGGAAGTTGAACCTCGATTGCAAATAATTGTTCATCAAGGAAACTTTCATGCAAAGGAAGCTCATCTTTGTCTTCTTCATAAGGTAGCCTGGATAGGTGATCTGTAACTACATTCTCACTACCCTTCTTGTCTCTAATCTCTAAGTTGAACTCTTGTAGTAAGAGTACCCATTTGATCAACCTAGGCTTTCCATCTTTCTTAGCAAACAAATATCTCAAAGCAGCATGATCAGTGAATACAATAACCTTAGAGCCAATAAGGTATGATATAAACTTCTCCAAAGCAAAAATAACAGCTAACAATTATTTCTCAGTAGTAGAATAATTTAGCTGAGCATCATTTAAAGTTCTAGAAGAATAATAGATAGCATGAGGTATCTTATTGATTCTCGGGCCCAACAGCTTCCAAGGCGAAGTCACTGGCATCACATATCAGCTCAAGTGGAAGACTCCAATCAGGTGCCATCATTATTGGTGCAGGGGTGAGCAATTTTTTCAATGTGTTGAAAGCTTCCATACATTCATCAGTCCATTCAAACTTGGTATCTTTGGCTAGCAGTGCACAGAGGGGTCTAGAGGTCTTGGAAAAGTCCTTGATAAATCTTCTATAGAATCGAGCATGTCCAAGGAAACTTCTTACATCTTTGGCTGTTAGAGGAGAAGGCAGTTTTGAAATAATGTCAATCTTGGCCTTGTCCACCTCAATTCCCTTATTGGAAATGGTATGACCCAATACAATGCATATGACCCAATACAATGCCTTGTTGAACCATAAAGTGACATTTTTCCCAGTTTTGTACTAAGTTGCATTCTTCACATCTCTTGAGGACACTCTTCAGATGATTGAGGCATTCATCAAAATTTGAACCGAAAACACTAAAATCATCCATAAATATCTCAATGAATTTTTCCACCATATCGAAAAAAATGCTCATCATGCATCTTTGAAAGGTGACTGGTGCATTGTATAATCCAAATGGCATCCTCCTATAAGAAAATGTACCAAAGGACATGTGAATGTGGTTTTGTCCTGGTCTTCTAGTGTTATTACAATCTGATTATAACCACTGTACCCATCCAAGAAGCAATAGTAACTAAGGCCACTAATTTTTCTAACATCTGATCAATGAATGGTAGGAGAAAATGATATTTTTTGGTCACTTTGGTTAGCCTTCTGTAGTTTATGCATACCCTCCAACCAGTGGTTATTCTTGTAGGTATTAACTCCTCATCTTCATTTTTCACCACTGTGGTCCGACTCTTCTTTGGAATGACTTAAACTAGACTTACCCACTTACTGTCTGAGATGGGGTAAATAATGCCAACATCTAGCAACTTTAATACCTCTGCCTTGACTACCTCCTTCATGTGTGGGTTGAGTCTTCTTTGTGTATCCCTGGTGGGATTTTCTTTGTCTTTAAGTTAGATATGATGCATGCACTTAGCTGGACTTATCCCCTTGATGTCAACAATGTTCCATCCGATAATAGTTTTGTGCTCTCTAAGAACTCTTAACAGCTTCTCTTCTTCCCCAAAACTTAGATTGGCAGCAACTATCATAAGTAGTGTCTTATTCTTTCCCAGATAAGCATAAGTTAGATGCTCTGGCAATTACTTCAATTCCAAATTTGGTGTATAGACAATAGAAGGGAGAATAGTAGTATTAATAGGTGCAAGAGTCTCAAATGGAGGGGTGTACTTACTTGGATGCTTTAAAGAGGCCTCAAGGAGGTGAACAGCTTCAATGATGCCATCAGTAATATCTTCAGATTCTGGCTTAATATCCGATCTTATGAAACTATGGGTGAGGGGGATCTCCAATAGATCAATGTGATGGACCTGAAAAGCTTGCTCAATAACACCTTGCATCATACATACATTAAAATATTTCATATCATCTTGGGGTAATTTTAATGTATCAAATATTTTGAATTCTATCTTCTCACCATTTATCTTCATACTTACAATACCATTTTTTCACACAAATTTTTGTATCAACAGTTCTCATAAAGGGTCTTCTTAAGATGATGGGCAAAGGTAATGGCATAAGCGATTCTTCCATATCTAATACAATAAAATTAACAGGTAAAATAAATTCACCTACCTTTACCAGGACATCCTCAAGAATACCTCTTGGTCTTTTGATGCTTCTATCTACCAATTGCAAGGTGATGGAAGTTAGTTGAAGCTCCCCCAAATCCAGTGTCTCGAATACAGTGTATGGTAGCAAATTGACACCCACCCCTAGATCCAGTAATGCCCGCTCAAAAAGCTGGTCACCTATCCTGCAAGGAATGGTAAAACTACCTGGGTCTTTTGGCTTTAATGGTAGCTTCCTTAATAACACTGCACTTACCTCTTCATTTAAAGCCACTATTTCATGCTCCTGAAACTTCCTTTTATGAGTGCAACAATCTTTCAAAAATTTAGTATATGTAGGAATTTTTTGAATTGCATCTAATAAAGGGATGTTAATCTCTACTTTTCTCAAAGTTTCAAAAATATCAAGCAATTTATTTTCTTTCGTTGGCTTTACAAACCTTTGAGGAAAGGGTGGTGCATTCACTTTCTCTATTTCACTTACCTTGGATGTGGATGCTTTATCTGGAGATGCTTGTGTAGGCTCATCAGCTCCTATGATCTTACCATTTTTTAGAGTTGTAATGGCCTTCAGTTGCTGGTGTCCTCCTAGATTAGGTAGTGTTTAGGCTGAAAATTCACCTTGCTTTCTTCTACTTAGCTCGTTAGCCAATTGCCCCACTTGTACTTCCAGTCTCTGAATAACTTGCTCATGCTTTGCAGTTGTTTGTCTTTGCTCAGTCTGAAATTGTCTTTCATCTACCATAAACTGATCTTGTGAAGTCATCAATTGTTGTTGTTGAGTTGCCAATTGCCTTACAATATTCTCTAGGTCACCCTTCTTTGATTCCGAAACTGGTTGGGCTGCTTGTTTGGTGTTCTTTTGCTACCCTTGAAGGTTCAGGGCATTCTGATTGTTATTCCATGAGAAGTTGGGGTGGTTTCGCCACCTTAGATTATAGGTATTGGCGTATGGATTGTCCTTAGGAGGATAATTGTTCTGTCCCATATAGCTTGCTTGCTCTTGATCTGCAGATGAATACAAAGGACAAGTTTCAGTAGTGTGATCAAAATGAGAACATATAGCACATACCTGGAGTTGTGTGGCTTGTGGACTAGGTGGGATGTTCTGAGCATTCATAGCTTTTACGATCATATCTAGCTTTCTTTCCACAGCAACTATCTGATTTGGAGATCTACCATTTAAGTTCACTTTATACATACCCTTGCTCTTTACTCCTTGTCTCCCTCTGGATGAGAATTGTTAGGTGTGCTCACTTAGTGTCTCAAAAAGCTCTATGGCTTCTTCACTGCTCTTTTCCATCAACACACCTCCACAACTTGAATCAATACCTTTATTCATGCCATTTAAACCTTCATAAAAAGCTTGTACCAACTCATCTTGAGGTAGATTGTGATGTTGACACTTGAGAAGCAGCTCATTGAAGTGTCGTCATGCTTCAAAAAAAAGGTCTCTATCTCTCTGTTGGAAAAATTGAATCTCCTTCCTTATCTATCTTATCTTTTGTGCTGGGAAAAACTTTTTTAGGAACCTATTGGATAGCTCTTCCCAAGTATGGATAAAAACTACAGGCAATGAATTGTACCACAACTTAGCATTATGTTTTAAGGAAAAAGGGAAAAAATTAACCTGATTCCCTCTTGATCTAGGCTCCGGATGTGCTAGAACTTGCATAGATCAAAGAATTCCCGAAGATACAAGTGTGGATCCTCAGCAGGTGTACCCCTGAAGTGAGTCAAAGCATTAAGTATCCACGGGGATACCTAGTAATTGCCTTATGCCTCCGGTTGATAGGCAATGCATGAGGGCTAGTTGAGGTTCTATGGGATGAAGGATTGTTTCATGGGTCTTCGCTCTGGTGACGGCTGGTTGACAAGTTGTTCCGCCATCGGTGCCTCTCTCTTAAATTTTTCTTCTTCCTCCTCAACGTTGTCTCTAAGCCTTTGTCGAATGGTCCGCTCAATCTCTGTATCGAGTGGAAAGATGGTTGGATTCCTGGATCGAAGCTCTTGCATGAATCAGTTGAAACTCTTCAGTGCAACAGTTTCAGTACTGTAGTTCGGGTAGTTTCTGGAACTGCACTCAATCGCTCCAAGTTAGGCGCTCGATCACACTGCGCTCAATCGCAATGCCAATAACTTTTCTGCCGCGGACCTAAAGCAAAAAAACAAAAACAAAAAGAAGAAAAAAAAAATAGATTTTTGATAAAAAAAAATAAAAACAAAACAGAATAATAAAACTAACGAAAATAATTCCAAACAAAACTTAACGAAATCTCCGGCAATGGTGCCAAAAACTTGCTGTGCAAAAATCTACCTAAATTAATAAGCAAATAATTGAGCGTTTTACTTGCAAGTGCACAATATCAACATAATAGTATAGTGTGCAAGTGCGAGATCATTCCCGCAGGGATTAGTAAATTTTGCTTTAAAATTAAATTCGCAATATAAAACGAGATAAAGAAAAAGCAAGTTTGATTCGATAATGATAAAAGTGTAGGGCTTTGATATCCACCACTAATCATACTTTCACAATAAAAACAATATGTCAATGCTTTAATCACATTATGAATACCTAATGTTGTCAACCTAAGGGCATGGTATATACTCCTTAAGCTATTAATTTCCCTAAGCAACGAGTTAGGAATGGTATATACTCTAACTTTTTTCTTTCTTAAAGGATTTAGCATGGTGTATACTAAGTTGTTCTTTAAGACAGCATAATATCTGTGGAAATCGACAAACACACGAGGCCTAGGGCATGGTATATACCCCCGGTTTTCCATGTTGATTAACCCAAGAACCCAGCATGGATTTCTTTGGTTACTATTATTAAACCCAGGACTCGGCCATCCAAATTGATTTAATTAACTAGTCCATACCATATGCATATGTTGATGAGACAAACACATATGAGGAATTCAAGAAACAAGAATTCAAGAAACAAGAATTCAAGAAACATGAATTAATCAAGTTAAGCATCATAATATAACATCACAAAGGCAATAATATTGAAATATTGAGAAACATAATCAAGGCTTCAATCAAGCCTTACTAAAAGTTTAGTTACACATGAGTTTGATGTTAAACATCTTCATAAAGTGAAATAGAAAGAAAAGAATAAACCCGAAAGAGCTTCCTTGAAGAGCTGTCAATTTTACTGCAAAAAAAAAAAAATCTTCTTTTTATTTCTGTGTTTACAGGCCTATTTAAGAGTTTAAGTAACCCTAGAAACATATAGAAACTCTAAAACTCATAAAACAAAACCCTAAGCCTATTTCCAAAATAACCAGCCGTTTTACAATTTACTGAAGCGCGAATGCGCTCGATCACAGCATGGTGCGCTAGATCATCCTGCAATCGAGCTTTCTTCTTGCGCACGCGAGCGCAGGTGCGCTCGATCCTTGGCTTGGGCGTTCGAGCGCTGTTGCGATCGATCGCAGGTCTCTTGCACTCGATCTCTCTAACAGACTCCAGCTTTTCCAGATTTGCTCTTTAAGCCCGACAATTCCAAAATGCTTCATTTTCTCCAAAAACCTAGAAAAACACAGAAACACAAAAAGGAAATAAAATAGAATGAAATAACACAAACTAAGAGCTTAACAAATATAAATTAAGGGGCTTAAATATGAATATTTAAGCATTTATCAATCCACATATTTATTACTTCCCTTTTTTTTGGATTGTAATTTTTCAGTTTCTTAATGAAATCTTGTGATTCATTTAAAAAATGAACTATATAAATAATACAAATAATAATATTTTTGTATACTATATAATACTAAAATCAGATCTGGTTATTATCGAAGCAAATCAAGATAAATTCAAATTTGATTTATTTATCAAATGAATTAACAAATACCTTTATTTTTTATTCGATTTTATATATCATATACAAATCAAAACTCGATCCATTGACATTCTTACATTTGGCCTTTGTCTTAATTAACCCATGTATTTCTAACTGAGATAATGACAATCATATACTTTAAGGTTGTTTACAATTGAGCTTTTTGTCTTAATGGAGTGTTAAATGGTCATGGAGCACCGATGCTAAGCAGAAGTGAGAGACATCTAGGTAAAGAAATATAATGAACAAAATAAAAGGGAGTGCTCTTTAAGGCGAGATACAAGTCATTCATTGTTTCACAAGGGAGAAATGAATTAAATATAAAAATCCTAAACTCAAATGATATCAACCATTCAATATATTAATTATCCCATGGTTGAGATTTAACAAAAAAAAATTAAGTTAATAATAAATAAAGTTCAAATAAAATTTTAAATTAATTATAGTATAATTATTTAATTTAATATTTTTTAACAAGCACTTAAGAATACTTGATAATTAATTTTTTTTTTGAAATTTTTTTAATGTCTTCGACATATATTGAATTCATGTGACAAAAACATATATAATTATTGATAAGAGTGAGAAAAAGAATTCATTATATCTCTCTTTGCATCAATAATTTACGTACTTATTGGCATATGAATAATTATATCCAAAACATGTATATGAATTTTTCACATTATTCTTACCTAACATTTATTCGATTCACTTGTCATCATTTTAATTAGAAAATATAATTAACCATTTATTGGCATGTTAATGATATCTTCATAAAATTATATTGTTTTGTAAAAGTATCAAGTTTTAATAGTGAACCACAAGTGGAGGATCGAAGTGAGATTAATATAGGTGATTAAAGTATTAGTGAGATGGTTGATGAAGGAATCATAGATGCTATAGATGGGGAATGTGTGGGGCTTCGTGAGGAATTTGACAGTAATGAAGATCATGAAGTTAATGAGAATGATGATTATTATAGTGATGATCATGAGTGGCTTGATGATGGTAAGAAAGGAAATGATGATAATGATGATGATATCTTCTTAATTCTAAATGATGAGAGGATAAATAATGATGGGGCATGTGATGAAGAGATGGGAAATGAGGGAATAGGTGATGGTGCATATACTATAGGCAAAACTGATCATGAGAGGTTAGACTTGACATAGGAAGGTTTGAGGAAGTTTAGAGAGTATACTGAATGATGACTTGCATAGCATGGAAGGGTTAGATGATCATAATGCCAATAGGCTTACATGCCCTAAGTTTAATACAAAAACTAACATGGAGAACCCACATTTGTCTTTGTATATGAAGTTTCCAAATGTTCCTACTTTTAATGATGCTTTAAAAGAGTGGTCTATGAGGCAAGAGTTTGGTTATAGGTTCCAACATATATAGTGAGAGTTGTTGGGCTACAGCTATTACAGGACATAACCAGAGTCAGGTGACTTTAGGATTCATAATTCTAGGGTGGGACTTCATGACCCCACTATTCAGATAAAGATTTTTATACCACAACATGCATGCCTTAGAGGTTTTGAAAAAAGTTAGCTGATTATAATTACTTGGCAAACAAGTATTCATATAATTTTAGAGAATTTTTTATTTCAATGAAATTCGCATGCATAAAAGGGTAAGCAGGGAATTAGCATGTGATGTGCACAAATCAAAGATATACAGAGCTAAAAGAATAGCAAAAATTAAAAGTGAGGGTGACGATTAGTACCAATGTAAAAGAATTTATGATTACTGTGAGATGACAAGATTTATTAATCATAGTTCTACCTGTAGGGTGCAAGTTGAACCTCAACTTGCAATAGTGGTGAATGATTTGTGCAAAGAGGTGTCTCATGAATTTAAAAGATTGTATATGACCATGCACAAAAAAATGGGATTTTTGGTAGGTTGTAGGCCTTTGATTGGATTGGATAAGTGTCATTTGAAAGGACATTATGGTGGATAATTTCTTAGTGTTGTGGGGATAGATGGGGATAATAATATGTTTTCCATTCCCATGGCTATTGTGGAATAGAAAACAAATGACTATTGGACATGGTTTTTAGCATTATTGATGGAAGATCTTAGCAGTGTTAAAGATAAGGGATGGACATTCATTTCAGATCAATATAAGTTACATTGTAATTTAATTTAATTTTACTTAATTTAGTTTAGAAGTTCATGGATTTGTAATGTTTATACTTTATTTTTTAAAATTGTTTCTTGATTTTTTCCTAAGTTTTGGTTCAAACTTTTGGCACATTGATGCCACATGAAGAATATAGATTCTGCCTAAAATATTTGAATGCAAACTTCAAGATGCTAAGGTTTAAAGGAAAATAACTAAAATATGCTCTTTGAAAGGCAACATCTATAGGTAATGTGAAGCAATGAGAGAATACAATGAAAGACAATGAAAAGATAAGTGATAATGCATATCAATGGTTGATGAAGATAGAACTTAGGATACGGGCTAGGTCTTACTTCGACACAAGATGTAAGGATGATCTCTTAGTGAATAACATATATAAGTCATGGAATGGAGAAATATTAGAGTGTAGAGACAAAACAATCCTATCAATACTATAATGGCTAAGGAAAAGGTTGATGATGAGATTTTATGTGGAAAGGTAAGGGATGGTGATATATGATGGACCAATATATTTAGAGATCCAAATAAAGTTGAAAAGGTATAAGTAATGGAGCAAAAATTGTTATCCTTTTGCTTCTACTAACAATAAGCATAAAGTTGAATGCGACAATAAAACACATAGTGATTTTTGTTAGAAGATCATGTACATGCAGATTGTGGGATTTATTTGGGATTCCCTGCAAACATGTTGTGTCTTCCATTTATTTTAACAGATAGAAACCTAAAAATTATGTATATCAATACCTTGGAAAGAAACATATATGAGGATATATGAATCCATTATCAACCCAATGTCTGGAAGGCATAAGTGGGTTAAGATCGACCTTCAAGAAATTGATCATCTTATTATTAGAAAACCACTTGGAAGACCATTGAGAGTAAGAAAAATGTTGAAAATGAGCCTACAGATCCATGTAAGGTTACTAGGGCTAATAAATTCATTACGTGTGGTAATTGTAACATGGTTGGTCATAATATAAGAAGTTGTAATGTGCAAAAAGTTAGAGAAACACATGGCAGAGGAGGATAAGGATTAAAAAGCATAAACAACAAAATGAAAATGTTTTTGGCTAACATTTATACTATTTGGTGAATATAAGTGTTCAATGATGTTATTTGAAGTGTGTGATGCACTTAATTTTCTTTTGATACTTATTTAAGACTAAAAAAATGATGCAACAGCTTAAGAAGTGACAACAACTAACTAAAAATGCAATTGTTTCATCATCACAACCACTTTTAACTCCCCACACAAACAAAAATAGTCTAGAAAAGGTTAGTGGTTTGTAGTTACATCATCTGGAAATGGGTACTAATTTGCATGATGTTTATTTTCAGGTTGCAAGTGTTACTTAGCCTGCCCAATAGTGGATAGAAGTGCTATTAGGTTATAAAGATAAAAGGTATAACTATGTGTTTATAATTTTCATGTCTATGTGCTTGTGGTTGTTATTGTATCCAATTTTATGAATATGAAATTGTTTTGTTTTTCAGATACAAATTAGAAATACTAGTGAAAACGTCAATGCTCTACCACCATCATCATTCTTACAACTTCCACCAACTAATCACTTTACTATAGGCAATGCGATGGGATCAAGCTTTGGACAGATTGCTTCCCAATCTGAAACTTCAATCTCAAGAGGAGATGGGAGGGAGTGAGTAAAATAGGTGACAGAGTTAGGGTTTTTAGGTTTGGTGCAGGCATCCAAGGCCTTCCACTTCATTTTTGAGTTGTGTTTACATATTATTCTAGGTTTAAACATGTGTTAGGAGTTTTTTTATGAAATTTATTTTATGTGTTTTTGGTATAATTATAGGTTCAATACTTGTTATGATAAGTTCTATGCCAATGATTTAGAAGAGCCTTTTGTTTTTGTGAAATATATTTTCTTATTCCATGGAATGGTTATGTTATTTGATTAAGTTTAAATTCATCAATGCTAATGAAGATGCTTTTGTATTTGTGAATTGTATTTTGTTATTCCATTGAATATTTGTGTTATTTGAATATGTTTAAATCAGTTAATGCTAATGAGGATGATTTTATATTTTTGAATTGTATTTTGTTGTTCCATGGAATGGTTATGTTATTTTAATAGGTTTAAATTAGTCAAGGCTAATGATGATGCTTTTGTATTTTGTTATTCTATGGAATTGTTATATTATTTGAACATGTTTAAATCAGCTTGCAAGAAATTTAAATGTATTTCAATTCTTGATAAATTAACTTGCAACAATTATAAATTGATATTTTTATAAATCGCTTTAAATCTTGTGGATTGTTCAACAATGTTGCACCTTTTTTCATCCCGATGATATGACTTTATGCAACACCAAAACAATAGATAGGTTTTCATAAACCAGGGACTAAAAACTTGTGGATACCTTTACTTGCAATATAACATAAAGTAAACAAGTTTTGGATGATAATATTGAACTAAAACTTGGATGCTTTAATAAGCATTAGATATTCAATTAACAAATAAAGTCAACAACTTATTCTTCTTCCTTCAAATTAGGTAAACCCAAAACAACCTAATCTTCCTTCAAACAACATGGTCTTCTTCCATGAATTAAGAGCATACAAACCATAGCATAAAATACCTCAAAAAACGAAACAAGCTAAGCTCTTCCAATTTTCAAATTTAGGTCTTTATTCCCTTGTAATGCTCTAAATCTCTGTTCATTCTTTCAATCTCTCTTAGTTGTTGCCTTAATTCTTGTTCATTCTTCTTTAACACATCCATATTTCCCTTCTAGTTGTTGCCTTAATTCTTGTTCATTCTTCTTTAACACAACCATAATTTCCTTTAAGTTGTTGATTTTGTCCAAAACTAGTGGCAATAATCTTTTCCCCATGGGCATGTTGGAGGATTAACCCATATGAAGAAAGAGTATATCTCCCAACACTACAACAACAGTGAATAGCTAAGAAATATCAAACAATTAATGACACAGAATACAAAATTACAGACTAAAAATAGAATTAAAATTTGAAATAAAAAGAATAATTACTCAAAAACAACCACACCCATAAAGTCTCCTTCCTATATTTGCTTAAGTTCATGCATAACGTAGATGAGCACAACATCCACGGCCACATTCATGGTTTCATCACTGTCTTCATTGAACCCCACGTGGCGACAGCTTGATTTCGATTTTTTTTTGGAGGAATGGGCAAATGAAAGAGGAAGACATAATGTTAGGTTAGGTAAGATTTTTGTTGGTAGGGATCTTAAGCAGTGTAAGAAGTGAAATAATGAGAGATTTTAGCCTTTTTAAAAAACTCTCAAGTACGGTTCTAAGGGAAGGAATTGACCCACCTATTTCGATTGGAGAGAACAGGCCATTCGACAGGGAGATTATGAAATTGCAGAGGCTTGATTTGCTGAAGCTGCCGAGTATTGGAAACAGGCTATATAGTGCACACTCTTAGTAATTATATTGAAGCGCAGAATTGGTTGAGCGTTTCAAATAATAATTTTTTGTCTATTTTTTTTAGAATTATACATATTTGTTATATTTAATTGTTTGCTGACCCATAAGTCAAATAAAATAGATCATTTATATGGGAAGCTCACAATTTTGTGCCTAAAGTTTATGGGTGCCTGAGGTTGAAGACAACTACACACACGTGTGGAGCTGACAGATGTCAACCATATACAAACGGAATCAATTATAAAATTTAGTATAAACCAAAATAAATCTCTTATGAAATCAAACTAAATCCATCATTTTCTAATTTAGCCTTTTCTTTTTACACCTTAAAAGCTTATAACTTAAATAACATGATCTCAAGGTGAAAAAAAAAAAACAAAAAAAACAAAAAACAAAAAAATCAGTACTGAGGAAACACTTAAAACACTCAACTCCAGAGCCATGAACCCCACACCACCACTCTGGCTCTCGCATGTACAGTCACCCAACACCCCGGCCAAGATGCTGGACCGCGTGCTCTCCTCTCGCCGCTCGGCTCCCCACGTTGACTCCGATGCTATCTCCCCTGGAGACGGCTCCGAAGGCGCCGCCCGCGACGAGTCCAAGACCAAGCGGCCACACATTTCCCTCATGGCCACCAACTTCCTGTCTCGGATGGGAAACCAGTGGTGGCCGTTTCTCATCCTCTGCCTCGTTTTGCTTATTCTTCTCTGCCTCACTTCGTTGGCCTTCCATTCTCGCAGCTTCGTCTGCATCTCCCCCTTGGATCCTGGCTCCCGGGTCGGTTTCTTCGGGTTCGATGGTCTCGAATCGGACTTTGGAGCCCTCGGTGTCCCTTGGTGTAAGCCCTCTCTGCTCGTACTTATACTTCCATAGGTTTTAATACGCGCATACATGTTTATATGTATATATGTGATTGCGCATGTATAGATTTGTATATGCGTGATGTGGTCTGGGTAAGTGTCAATTTGTTTTGGTGTGCCCTTAAGTCTTTGTTCGTGCCCATTAGAATAGGTGTGCGAGCGCGCGAGATTTGATCTGGGGAACTGTTGACTTGTATTTGGTGTGAGTCTCTCTGCGCATAGGGATACAACTTTTAGTAAATGCAGTTGTATATATGTGTATATTTGTATGCATGAGTGTATGCGTGTGATAATTTGATCCGGGGGACTGTTTATTTGCTTTGGGTATGGGATATTAGGTTGTACCTTGTTGTAAGTGCATGCATTCATTTACTTGAATCGGTAGAGATGATTTTGTATATGAATAAGCGTAGGAATTTATTGCTTTATTTGATCTAGGAAGTATTGGTTTGTTTGTCTATGTGAAGGCGGTGGCTTGGATTAGGGTTTGATGTTTTCATTGTTGAATTAGATGTGATTTACGAGAAATGGGAGTGTCAGATAGGGGGAATGTGTTTGTTTGTATGTTTCAAAATGGAATTTTGAACAAGCAGTGATTAGCTCACTGGTAGCTTTGAGGTCCTAGATCAAATCCCTAGGCCAACAACTTCTGAAAGTTGTTGTGGTGTGGATTGGGAAAATAAGGGTAGGTCAGAATCATCATTGTTCTCATAATGGGATTTTGAAGTGAAAGAAGTGGTTGGTTGTGCTAAGCGTATTTGGATGGAGTGGAGATATGGTTCAGCCATTGGCACAATATTAATTCTTGATTTTCTGACCTTGTTTGGTTTCTAAGAAAATGGTGGAAAGGAGAGGAAACAGAATTTTGTACCATCAAGGTTAGTGCTGTATTTGTGTTTCTCTAATAAAAACAAGTGTTGTATTGATTGTTAATAGGTTCTATATTTGTAAGGAGTGTGTCGAGTTTGTGTTTCATCTTTTGATGGAGTGCTCTTTAGTTAGAAGTTTATGGGAGATGACTTATAGAATTGTGGGAGTGTCTTGGGCAGTATTTTCAGAGGCGGGGCGTTGGGCGAGGTGTTTTGTCTCAATGAGGTGAGGCGTAAGCCCCGACGTGTTGGGGCGTTTCGAAATTTTAATAAAATAATATTAATTAATTAATTAAAATAATAAAATAAAAATAAAAATAAAAATAATTTTAATTAATTAATTAATTAATTTTTATCAAAGTTTAATACTTTACTAACTCTTTATAGTGTGATAATTATAATTTTATAAATATTAATGTATAAATTATATGAAGTATAACTTATATTTCTATATTGTTGTAATTTGGAAGTGATTAATTAAATAGTTTATAATTTTTATTAAACTAGATAACATGTATTATATATTTATGAAGTGTAATAATGTCATAATAAGAATACTAGCTCAGTGGTTAAGATTTATGACACTTTAGGTCATGGGTTCGAGCCTAAAAAAAGAAGACTTAAGGGGGCTTATTAAAACCATTTAAAAATTACATAACATTGTTCACTCCTTTTTTCTCCTTTTTTATTCACTTTCTCTTCTCTCTCATGGCAGCACACGGTTTTAATCATCACGTGTATAAACTTTCCTTTCTTTCTTTTGCCTTTATCCTTTTCTTTCTAAAAAGTAAACACATGTGCCCATTTTTTCCCTTGCTTTTTTTAAAAAAAGTAACTTGAATAAACAAATTACACTATCTGAAATCTGAACACAGAGAGGTCACCGACATAAACGAAGCAACTCTTAAGGTGTTGACGGTGATGAAGTGGCAAAGATTGGAGTCGAGTGTGGTGGGCTTGTGTTGCCTGATGTCGACGGTGGTGTTGGATCAAGATGGAACTACTATCAAGAGTAGATCGGAGGGACGGCAGTCGCGAATGTGTAAGGAGATTTTTGGTCATTTGTAGGTGTGGAAACGACGCGTGGGGGCCAGGGATGAAGAGATCAAACGATTCTGATCAGGGTAAGATGATTGGTTGTAGAAGCAAAAAAAAAAAAAATAAATAAATAGTATTAGGCAGACGCCTAGACGCCTGGGGCGTCAAAGGCGTACGCGTTCGCTCAGACCCCAAAAACGAACGCCCCGTGATACTTTCGCCCCAGGTTTGACGTCCTAGAGCGTTTTAACTCGAAAATGTCCAGGGCACGCCCATAATTCGCCTTTCCAAACACTGGTCTTGGGTGGTTGCGGGCTCCGTGAAAAATGAAATTTGGGCTTGGAGTGGTTTGAGAGCTTCTAACGAGATCAAGAAGGCTTTGTCTTTGATTCTACACTCTATTTTTTGGATAGTGTGGAGAGAAAGGAATCCAAAGGCTTTTGATGGAGTAGAGAGACCTATTGGAATTATTAGAGATGGTTCAATATCCTCAATTTTTGGTTTAGAGGGAATTTCTTTCTAAATAATGATGATCTTCTAGACTTGGTGGACTTCCTTCATTGTAAATAGCCTTGGGCTTTGAGTTGCACCCTCTTGGTACTTTTTAATAAATTTTTTATCTAAAAAAATTAAGTTTCATATTTGTGTTTCATGAGAAATGTGATGGAAGAAGCGACAAAATCATTTCAAATATTGGCTGGCTTCGTTTGGGTTAGGTTATTTTTAGCTTAAAATTATAATCAAGTGCTTTATTGATGATGCTTTAAGCTAATTTAGTGTTTGGATAACTGAGTGCTTAATGCACTGCTTATTTTAAAATAAGCTATAACCCAAACGAAGCCGGTGCTGAATTCGAGAAAAGATGTCTGCTACTCCACTTGCTCAACTGAGCTTAAGTAAATATTCATGGGACCCCCAAGTACAACTTTCTAGTATTTCTATATAATAATACTACTATCATTCTCTTAATTCTTGTGAGGTGCATTTTGATAACTTAAGTAATTTTTTTAACTATTGAATAAGTAAAATAAATTAAAAAGTGTATACTTATATTACAAACCATTAAGGGTGTGTTTAATACGAGAGAAAAGTAAGAGGAAAGAAAAATGTATGGAATGAAATTTTCTCTTGTTTAGTAGGAGAAAAGTATAAAGAAAGAAAACTAAGAGGATTGATGTTTTCCTTTTGCATGTACAAATCATATTCTCCATGATTGAGAGTATTAGAGAATGGAAAATGGGAGAGAAAAAATAGGAGATCATTAATTTACCAATTAATCCACATATAATCTCATATAATATCCATTAATATTATGAAGGATATAATAGTAAAAATAATGCTAATTACATTTTCTTTCCCATCACTTTTCCACTATACTAAACAAGGTTAGAGAAAACTATTTTTTTCCTCATAGTTTTCCATCCTCTCTACTGAAATCACGAAAGAAAAAGTCAGTCTTCTTTCTTTTTTATCCTTTTAGTTTTCCATCCTCTCACTTTTCTTTCTTCTTGCTTTTCCCTTCTATCAAACACACCCTTAAAAGTATCGGTTGTAGAGATCTTCATGTTTCGACTTGTACTGCTTTTGTCAATTATGTAAAGAAGAACCATGAGGACTGAGGAAAAAAGAAGAGAGAGTTCTAAGGGAGAGAACAGTGCATATAGGTAGAGTCAGCGAGAGAGAGAGGGAGTGAGAGGGGGGGAGGGGAGAGAATTAGGTTAACGGTTCCAATTGGTATTTGTGGTGGACATTGGTTGAAAATTTTGAGATTCTATAGAGAGCTACTCCTATAGTAACTTCTTCTAATTATTTGAGATCCTTGAATTCTTTGGTCTCAAAGTCATCTATAGATTTAGCTGGAATCCAAAGTTGTCCTCTTAAAACTTTTCTAAATCTAAGCAATAGATGGCTGTGGTACATGTCAATGCTACGTTCTGAAGTAATGAGATGCTGAGTATAAGATTCTTTTTAAGCTTTTCAAATTCATTTCTGTTGTTTTCTCTTCTTGACAGAATTTTATCATTTTTATTTATAATTTTGCTGCATTATTTTTGTGTTGCTTCAAATATTTTTCCATCCTCTGTGTGAGGAAATTTTCCTCTCTTTTGTTTTTTAGTGTACTCTTAAGTTTACTTGTTTGGTTGTTTTTTTTATGCTGCTCAGCATTATGGAATTTGCTGATGATAAATGGGATCGCACAGATGATTGTTAAACTTTGTTTGTTGATCTCGTCTTATTAAAAATACTTTGTTTGTTGATCTTGTGATTTAGTTATAAAACTGATTTTCAGTCTGAAATCATCAAGTTCTTACAGTGTAATTCTTATCCTTGGCAAAAGGCAGATCGAAACATGGAAAAACAGTTGAATGGACATCCAAGGATTTACTCAAGCGTCTTGAAGAGTTTGTACCAATATATGAAACACGGCCAATAAAAAACAACATGTACGGAATGGGTTTTGACCACAGCTTTGGGCTTTGGTTCATTGCCCGGTGGCTGAAGCCAGATCTAATGATTGAGAGTGGCGCATTCAAGGGGCATTCCACTTGGGTTTTGAGGCAAGCAATGCCAGAGACACCAATTATGTCACTTTCACCTAGGCATCCTGAGAAATATCTAAAGAAGGGGCCTGCTTATGTTGATGGAAACTGCACATACTTTGCAGGGAAAGATTTTGTGGATTTTGGAAGCGTTGATTGGAAGAGTGTGATGAAGAAGCATGGGATTACTGATCTCAGTTGCGTTCTTATCTTCTTTGATGATCATCAAAATGAACTAAAGAGGTACTCATGGTTTATGGTTATCAATAATCTCACACTTCAGACTTCCAGGTACTTTTAACCTGCTTATGCTGATTTTGCTTAATTCATGCTATGATGTGCAGACTAAAGCAGGCACTGAAAGCTGGATTTCGTCATCTTGTTTTTGAGGATAACTATGATACTGGAACTGGAGATCATTATTCGTTGAGGCAGATGTGTGATCAGTTATATATAAGAGGTGCATGCTCTCCCCCTTTTTATAGCCTTTAAACTAAAAGAATTTTCCTCCTTTTATTCTAGAAACTGGCATATATGTTACTTGTGTTAGTGTTAGAAAGACTATCTAAGAAGTGAATTTTTTTTATGACCTATGAAGTGAAATTTGACAAAGCAAAGTTAGAGAAAGTAATTGTAGTTTTAGGAGTTTTTGGCAAATAGTTTTTGAGTATTTTGACTATCACTGACTGCAGAGGAGGTTCCACAGGATGTATCATCTAGCATAAACAAATAGGATCTCTACTACAGAAGCATCGACTTTAGGGTTAGCCACACATCATTTTCTCTAATCAGTGAACATTACAATAGTTAATTTATTTATTACCACTAGAATAAAAGGACTCATTGTGATATAGGACTGCAAGGGAAACCTTTCAAGGGTTAATATTAGGGTTTGCAGAATTTTGAGAACGAATGGTAGGTTCGGTAAAAGTCTAAATATTAAGAACTACTTAATAGATTAAACTACTAGCCTCACACTAGTAGGGTTCTAGGAATCACACCTAGGGAGAAAGCCTCATACTTTTAGGGTTTTATAATAAACTGAAATTCTGAAAAATTAATTCCTTCATAAGAAAGAATGTCAATACAATGCTTATATAGTGCTCACTCTCAACCTTATTGACAGTTAATCCTGACCGTTGAAATAAACTAACATATGGATCATACGATTTAACTAAATAACTCCCAATAAAATTCCCTAAAAAGACAAATAAACGCTACTAATTGGACACATAAAATAGGAAATAAAAATAAAAGAAACCCACTGCTACGGTACTGTGAGCAATGCTTGCTAGAGTGCTGTAACAGTGCTGCCCACAAAAGTAGCAAATACTTTACTTTAATTCCCACACAAAGCCTGAGTCACCATCATCCCACCAAATCAAAGATTGAGGCTTATAAATCTGCATTTTCTTGTTCCTCCTATAAACCTTTAGCTTTTGATTCCTATCATCTCTCCTAGGTAAGATAACTACCAAAAGTACTCCTATGCCAGGAACACATTAGGTTTCCTCATGGAGTGATTTTGATGGAGGATGCATGAAAAAGGAAATATTGGGGTGCTAATTATATGTCATGTTGTGTAATTAAGGGAAAATATATTATTTTGATATTAGGGATATTTTAGGATTTCTATTAGGTTCATTATTGTGTGGTATTAGTTTCCTTTGTGTTTGGGTTTTGGTTCTATATATAGTATACGTAAAACTTAGTACATCTATTGAGGAGTCTCACATTATTGTGACTTGTCCATCATTTGTGCCCTAATATCAAATTTTCTTTGTTACTATTATTTTTTGGCATCAAGTGGTAGGAGAAACTTTGGTCTTCATCAACAAAACTTAAAAGAGAAATCTGGTTCAAAACTGGTTCGTCGCTTTTCACTGAACACCAGCGTGCACCGCTGCCACCAGCAGCACAGAAACCTACTGATCGCATACAAAATCTGAACTCCTTCTGCTATTGGAATTCACCCACACTCCACTTTCGCAGCAGCCAATTCCGCAAATTATCGATCTGCCACTTCCCAACATCTACTAGAAATTCCAACAGCACCATTGAAACTAGCAGCTCCCAATTGGCAGAACCCTCGAAGATCGTTGCCGATCTGCACCAGAGGCCGCCACGCGCACTAAATGTGCCACCACCTATGCGTGGGGATTGTTCCCATAGTTGTTATGGCGAGGTGATCATCATCAGGCATGCGCCATGGGGCGCCTTGGGCTAGGTGCAAGGCTCTAAAAAAGTGCACTTTATACATATGTCCTTTTCTTCGGTCAGTTTATTTAATGATTTATTTTCAATAATTATGTGTATGATAAATGAATATGTGAGGGTCACATGGGAACAAGTCCCAAGTCCAAACATCAAAAGAAAAAGTGATGTTGTACAATAGTGAAGGAGAACAATAAACATAAAATAAAAGGTAAAACCGATCCAAATCACATGGGAACCACAACCAAATCACATGACGTGAAACAACTACTCAATCACAAAGTATTTAATTTCAATAATTTTTTTTTATTCATTCCAAGCTGACTACAAAATGACATGGGATGCCTCTTATAGAAAGATCTTAAACCTTTGCCTAGACCGACAAGGAAACTGAAATAGGAAAGGAAACTGAAATATGAAATTAACTACACCTAGATACCCATAATATTTTCTGATTACATAATTATCCCTATATCCTCCAATTTCTAAATTAAACTCCCTAATTCTATTTTTCCTCGTGTTCCCGATCATTCTCCACCACTTGGAAAGAACTCGTCATTGAGTTGAAAAATGTTCCAGTAGTAAGAGCTCCAAGGCGTGGAGAAACAAATCATGGTCATGAAATTCTTTGAAGGCGAAAACATTAGAAGGTGAAATTTTTTTCGCTGGAAACGTCTTTTACCGAGATACTTGAAACCAATAGGGAGGATAAACTCAATAGCACAGACAAGTGTATCCACTAGAGCTTCACTTTAACAATCGAACTCATCTTCCTATTTGTCTCGAATCGTTTAACAACCTCAATGTGTTCAACAAACTCGTCATCGTGTTGGATTGGTTCGAATAAGATAACCTCACATGAAACTGGTTCAATATGCTCAACAACATCAAGCTGGTCGTCGACATGTCCTTTAGCTTTGTTGGCCTCTTGGTCTCAAACTGTTTCGACAGACTCAATGGGCATAACTAAGTTATCATCTAGATGACATGGTTCGACAGTCTCACATGAAGTTGGGACTTGAATCTCTTCTTTAGCATGAACTTTAACCTTACTTAGGGCTGTCTCATATGGCCAATAGAGTTGTGCCAGAGCTCGTTTCTTAACACAAAGACAACTACGAAGTACTTTATATTCCTCTTTCCAATGTCGACAAAAGAGTGTAATCCGCACCTTGTCCATAGAGATCTTAACTTGTACATACGCTCGTACTCATTGAAAATTTTATCTGCCAAATACTGAATCTGTTCCTCCTCCGTAGTAGTCATAATACTAAAATAGTTCAAACCTATATAATACTAAAAATACCCTTTTTTTTTTTTTGGGATGCTGGCTTGGCTCGAGCATGTAGCAGCTCGACTCAGATCTCTTCTCCTTCCCTATGCCCTAAATTGTGTTTTTTTTATCGGGTCAGATTCTGGGTATCTCGGGCTGGGCTTCTGGGGTGTGGCTGGACTTGTGGTGCTGGTGGTTTTGAGGCCTGATACGGTGGTGGCTGGTGCTGGGAGTCTCGGGTTCTGGTCGCCCAAGAATTCCACACCTTTTGGTGGGGTTGCGAGCTCCTTGGTTGGCGGTGGCAGGAGGCGGTTGCTGACTCTGGACGACAGTGAACTTGTTATGCTACCATAGGCTTGGTTGAAGGGCGATCGAGTTTAGGCTCTAATACCACTTGATGCCGTACAGTAGGGGAGAAATAAAGATAAATTAAAATAAAAGATAAAACCGATACAAATCACATAGGAACCGCAACCAAATCACATGACGTGGAACAACTACTCAATCACATAGTGTTTAATTTCAATAATCTGCTTTTTTTTATTCGTTCCAAGCTGACTACAAAATGACATGGGACGTCTCTTATATAGAGATCTTAAACCCTAGCCTAGATTGACAAAGAAACAGAAATAGGAAAGGAAACTGAAATATGAAATTAACTATACCTAGATACCCATAATATTTTCTGATTACATAATTATCCCCATATCCTTTAATTCCTAAATTAAACTCTAATTCTATTATTCCTTGTGTTCTCCATCAAAAAGTAGAAAAAGTTTTTAGATATGCCATATTTCTGGTGCATACATCCTTTCTTTGTCAAGACTTAAGACTTCAAACAACGTCTCTCTCTCAAGACCAAGCCAATCCCTTTCTCTCTCTTTCTCTGTCCCTACTATTTTCCCTTTTCTCCCATCTCCTCTTTTTCTTTCTACTTTCTTTCTTTGTCATCTCTTTCTTTTTCCCCTTTCTATTCTCCTTTCTCACTCTTGTTCTTTACCCTATTTCTTTCCCTATGTCAGCTACGTCTTCCCAAAAACGATTGTTGCTTTTTTAAAAAAATTTATCTGTATAGTTGTCGGTTGCATTTCAGGTCAAAGTCTACCAAATTTTTTTAACTCTAAAAGTGGATGCAATTTTTTAAATCTGTTTTAATAGCTGCAAGGTGTATTCAACAATGCATTCTAATTTTAAGATATTTTTTTTGCCGCTTGTCTCCTCAACAAACTTTGTCTAGAGAGTAATAGCTACACATTACAGATATTTTAATAACATTAAAATAATAGTGATAAGTTATTAAAAACCAATGATTTGAAGCATTCTATACATATTTTAGTAAATTTGCGCCTCGCCTTCTTCAGGCGCGCACCTGCACCTCGCTTTCTTCAGACGCGTGCCTTGCGCCTAGCTGCCACATACTCTTTGTACCTTGCGCTTTTAACAACTATGATTGTTCCTGGTGAGCCGTTTCTTGTTTCTGGCTGAGCCACGCCCAAGCCTAACTCTCTTGTTGCTTCTTAGCAGAGTTATGAGCGGCCTTTTTAGTTGTTGACTAAGTCGTGCCGCGTTAACAAGTAGTTAATTTTGACCGGCAAAATTTTGGAAGGAAAAAAATTTCTAGGTTTTTTAAAATGATTTGTTTTTATATTTTTTTTCTTCTGGTTTATCAATAAAAAAATTAAAAATAAAAGAAAAGAAAAAAATAGAAGAAAAGAAAATTTCTACATGAGAACCTTTAATTTTTAGTTGGCCTACTATGTCCCTCTTTACTTCGGAAAATATAAGAATTGTGAGAGCTCAACTTGTGGCTTTTGGCCAAAGAAGGAACAGACTATTCAACTTGTGGTTGACCTTACTCGTTTTGCTGATTTGCATTCTCTAAGAGGTAGCTATGTTTCTTAGTCGCTTGGTTGTAGTCTTAAGGAAGAATATAGAGAACTCAAACATTGGGTTCATCATAACAAATTAAGACTTGAATTAGGATTGCAGTACAAGTATGAGTATGAGCATGCTTATGGGTATGATGATGCTTTTGGTGGATATAATGATGTTAACAATTCACTTTCTTTGTAACTGTATTTCCTATTTTTTAGTTTCTTGGTTTCCTTTATTGTAAAATAATACAATATAAATTCCAAGGAAGGAGTAACAAATCAATTTTTTCTCTCATCACCCATTCTCCTATAACTTTTCTCTCTTTTTTTCCTTTATTTTTGACTTGGTATCGGAACATGTTTTTTTTCCTTTACGGTATATATATATGCTGACTTCATCATGATGTCAGTGTCGTCGGATGGGGTTGAGACTTTACTAGCAGGAGCGACTCTTGAGAGGAACAAAACCCAACCCATCAAATAATTTTATGATCCGATTGCTCTAGATCCATCGATTTGTGTTTTTCCTCTCAAAAATTTTCTTCAGTTTCTTTGGAATTCTGCTTGATCTAAATCAGAGGTTTAGATCATGGTTCAACCACCCCAAAAGGGTGCGCCTAGGGTATGGGTATGTCTCCACAATTTTTTTTTACACTTGATCGTGATTTGAAAGCGTTTTAGTGGTTGTTTGACTATTTTTTCTGATTGGTGGTGCTGTTTTTGGGGCTGTTTGGCTATTTTTTTGATCGGTGAAGCTGTAATCAGGTATATTTTATTGTTGGTACTTGTTTTGTGGTTTTGGAGTGGTTCGTTGGATCTTTACTAGGTATTTTCACAGTTCAGCAGCATGTATTGCTTCATGAGAGGTTAATATGATCTTTATTTGAGTTTTATTTCCCTTATTTTGGAGGCTGATCTGGTTTACATAGTTGTTTTTGATTGGTTGTTGTGAAATCTGTTTTTTTTAGGCTAATCCCAATGTTTGAAGATAGTTCAGTCTCACAGAGTACGAGTAATGTGGGGTCTAGGTCTGGGCGTTGTCCCCTAATGACACCCACTCTGCAGATTACCATAGTTGTCAAATTGTGAATCGAAATCTTATTTTGGTGAATCGTGAATCGAAACGAATCGTAAGATTCGTTTTTTTTAATTAGTAAATAATGTTTAAATATGTAAACATAAAACATGTTAGAAAAAATAAAGCATTAAAGTGTTGCAAATACCAAAATATACTTTCATTAATTAATATACTTTGTTTTCTTACAACTTTACCAACAAAAAAAACCTTTCTATTCATGCATATAGTAAGTTATATTCAAGCTTTCTTACAATTTTTTCAACAAAAAACCATTCTATTCTTGCATATACTAAAAACTCTCAAATGTCATCGTCATTGTCATCGTCTAAGTTGACCATCTCCCCTTGGACCTGGACCTCTTCATCTTCCTCTTCTTCTCCTTCTCCTTCTCCTTCTCCTTCTTCCACTTCTTCTTCCTCATCATCAATCAACTCAAGCACATCACCAACTTTTTTCTTGCGTAGGCTAATAGCATTCAAGTTCCTTGGTCCTATAAACATTTAAAAAATAAATATAAGTGAATCATCCTGCTTGTAAAACTTTTTAAAAAGAAAATAACAACATTTTATTTTTACCTCTCTTTTTGCTAATACCAACTCCTTCTTGGAAGCATTCATGGACATCCATCCATGAATCATCTAAGGGGAGGCATGGAGCTTCCTTCTCGGTAATCCATTCATCATCAGATTTCATCTCACTGAATTACCTAATGGCAAGAAGACGGTTGGTTGCAAGTGGGTGTATACAGTGAAGAATAAGGCTGACGGGTCTGTAGAATGATACAAAGGCTATATTGGTAGCTAAAGGGTTCACTCAGACCTATGGAATGGACTATCAAAAAACTTTTGTATCAGTGGCCAAGATGAACTCTATCAGGGTCCTACTATCTTTAGCTGCAAATAAAGGTTGGCTCTTGCTACAACTTGATGTGAAGAATGCGTTCTTGCATGGATATTTAGAGGAAGAAGTGTATATGGACATTCCTTCAGGTTTCTCCACTATTTTAGACTCAAGAAAAGTGTGTCGACTGAAAAAAACTTTGTATGGGTTAAAACAATCTCATAGGGCATGATTTGAGCAGTTTTCTTGAGCTATGTTGAAATATGACTATCTACAAAGTCAAAGTGATCACAGCTTATTCATCAAGCACTCACCTCAAGGAAAGGTAACTGCTTTGATTGTTTATGTTGATGACATTATCGTAACAGATGATGATGACGCAGAAATAACTAAACTCAAGGCTTATTTAGCGAAGGAGTTTGAAATTAAAGATTTAGGGAAATTAAAGTATTTTCTTGGCACAGAGGTAGCCAGATCAAGGAGAGGTATCTTCATTTCGCAACAGAAGTGTTCTTGATCTTCTCCAAGAAACAGCTATGCTGGGTTGTAAACCAGTTAATATACCAATAGAGTAGACTCTAAAACTAGGAGAACAACGATGGTGTTCTTGCTGATAGAGGAAGGTATCAAAGGTTGGTTGGGAAGTTGATTTATCTTTCTTATACATGTCTAGACATTGCTTATGTAGTTGGAGTCAGTTTATGTATATGCTCACATGGAAGCTGTCTATCGCATTCTTCGATACTTAAAGAGTGCTCTTGGAAGGGTCTTTTGTTTTCTAGACATGATCACATGCGGGTGGAATGTTATATTGATGCAAATTGGGTTGGATCAGTGACGGATGAAAGATCAACCTCCAAGAATCTTACTTTTGTGGGTGGTAATATGGTGATGTGGAGGAGTAAAACACAAGCAGTTGTGGTCTGATCTAGTGTGGAGGCAGAATTCTGGGCTATGGCCCACGATATTTGTGAGTTAATTTGGATTCATATGCTGCTACGAGAACTTAAGATTCAATCTGATGGTCCTATGAGGTTGTATTGTGATAATAAGGTAGGAATCAACATTGCCCATAATTCGGTTCAACACACTGAACCAAGCATATTTAGGTGGATAGACATTTTATCAAGGAGAAGCTTGATTCCAACATGATTTGCACTCCTTTTGTAAAGACATCAGATCAGTTGGCAGATATTTTAACTAAAGGAGTACCAAATAAAATGTTTCATAGTGTCTTAGGCAAGTTGGGCATGTGTGATACCTATGCACCAACTTGAGGGAGAGGTTAACAATTCACTTTCCTTATAACTGTGTTTACTATTTTGTAGTTTCCTGGTTTGTAAGATAATACAATATAAATACCAAGGGGGAGAATAACAAATCAGTTTTTTCTCTCATTACCCATTCTCCTAGAACTTTTCTCTCCTCTTTTTCCTTTATTTTCAACTTGAGCATGCTACATTTGATGAAGCTGTAATATAACCAAAGCCAAAGTTAGATTCAGCTTTACATGAATACTTGCACTTCACTCTAGTGGACATAAAAAGAAATGTTAAATGCTTTCAACAATCGTTTAAGCGTGAAGGTCGCATTCCAGTGGGATCAATGCATGCACCAGTCTCACCTCATATTGATGAACCAGAAGTTATCGCCAAGGATGATGATGTTCAAAGTGAGGTTGCACCTATTGAGCAAGTCTCTGTGAGTTTGTTTCAGTTGAACTAGTCCAACATAACGATGCATTTGTTGAGCATATTGAGTATGTTGGCGAGTTCAAGACAAAGATGAAAAAAAGTTTGTAGACAAGATTGAGGTCATGGTTGATACGTATGTTTCTGCTGTCGATTCTATCCTTCCTACCTGATTTCAAGCTCCTCCACGAGACATTTTCAACAAACTTTTTTTCATCTCATGGAGTCTTCAAAAAGTTTCAAGACTATGCCTTGTTTCTCCAAGCATCACAAATCTTTATACATCATCACTTTAGAATTCGAGGTCGAATTCTTGCTAAGTGGGGTAGAATGATGGAGGATGCATGGAAAAGGAAATATTGGGGTTTTAATGATATGGTATATTTTGTAACCAAGGGAGAATATATTATTTTGATATTAGAGATATTTTAGGATTTCTATTAGGTTTATTATTATGTAGTATTAGTTTCCTTTGTGTTTGTGTTTTGGTGCCCACATATATGAGCACCCTATATGTAAACTGTCATGCCCCTAACCCGAAGGCGCAACAGACAACGCTTGCTTGGAAGATAAAACTCCACAAACATGCAAGGCAACATATACATATGAAACTCATAATAGGAAATTCACAGGTATCTTACAGTCTGAGGTAGTACATAACAACTGATACTTCTCAGAAACGTAACTAAACTATAACATGATCATATTTTCTAAACACGACCTCTCACACTTCCCAAACCTCATTGCAATCACAGTCCTACTTGTCGAGACCAAAATCTGTAAAAGAAAAGAATGAAATAGGGTCAGCTCGATTGCTCAATAAGTAATAGAACATCCCCTTAGCTGGGTCCAAGCATGCATTTAATACACAGGCTGAAAATAGTACAACTTCCATTTCATATCACAAAGAAAAGTTTATGGCTAGGTAACTTACTGGATTTCCAACCTTAGTTCTCAAATCCGAAAATTTTTGTTTCAGGAGTATAATGAAAACATAAATAAAGAAAACCACAAAAATTTTCTTATCCCAAAGCATAGTTCACAAAATCGTAAGCTTTCTATAATCATATAAAATGATCTCATGAGTGAGCAAAACACATCGTCTCCAGTGAAGCTAAGGCCATACTTAACCTCGTTGGCACGGGTAACAACACATAATCACAATGGATACCCGAACACATCACAATAATCGCTATTCTATCACCAATGGATACCCAAACACATCACAATAACCATTATTTTATCCATGTTGGATTGGTGTCACAAAGACTGCTATTCTATTACCGGCAGGGCGATATCAAATTAGGTATCTCACAACACAAGACATGTCGATTTGGCCTGCATTTAACCCCCGTTGGCAAGGGTCTCATGTCACAACACATGGGAGACATTTCAAAAAGTATATTTAGCAACACAAAGCCTAGCCATAAATTTTCAAGAACCTTTAATATCATTCTCAACGAAATACTAGTACTCATGTCAAAACTCATTTACAAATATTAAGATATGATTCTCAAATACCCAAAAGTTTCTTCAAAGCCCATAATACTTGTCATATACAAATTAAGTTTTGAATCAAGTAATTAGATTAAGAAAGGAATATAATTTCATCTTTAATAAGTAAGCTAACACAACTAAATCGGATTGGCATGCTTGACCCAAATTCTCAAATGAATAGGGTGTAAGATGTATATGCACATTTCCTAATATACATGTAAATTTAACAAAATTTTCACAAATCGTATATAGATAAGTGAATTCACATATTGGTGTAGTTTTGGGGAAAGAAAAATACCAAAGGGATGTAAGTCACCTGACTTGCAAATTCCACAGCGAAGCCCCAAATAGTTCTAACAATATTAAGCACTTAATATTCAAAGTTATATAGAATCAGAAACATAACACAATTATGCTTAAGACCAATCCATGCACCTCTAGTGAGTGGCCTCAGCATACTTATTTCATATTCATAGCCTTTTCGATTTCCATGCCCTCACTATGGAAACTTATGCCAAAAGATATTTTGGTAATGTCTAAATATGTAAACCAAGGAAATTATATCCATGTCACAAAAAGTGCTATTTCAGAAACTAATAGGCGATTAGTACCTTTGTTTAGATTAGGACCTTAAAATAATTTATTAAGGGATTGGATATCTAGGAATTAAAGTTTGTTAGGGCTATTTTAGAATTAAAATAACTGATTCTTCTATAGTTTTCATAAACCGAGGGCCAATCTGAAATGTTTAAATACATAACCAGGGGTATCTCTGCAACGATCGGGGTAAAACTAAAGAACATCCCAAAAACTGAGGCTAAAATGCAATTTTACGTGTGAACAGCACCATCCCCTGACCTTTAGCCGGGTTGACCTGTCTGGAGTACAGGTCAAACGACTCAGATTATGATTTCAACGTTACTCCCTTTTTTTAACCAAAATTAACAAAATCTATGGATTTTGAAGCTCTTAAACCGAAGATTCATAAATATTATGCGAGATTTAACAAATCATGCAATAATTTTAGCGAATCATGATCAAAATGGTTAGTTCATACCCAAAAATCCAAAATTCATTCTTTGGTCTCTCATTCATTACACAACCAATGCAAGCAATAAACTTATCCAATTAAATCTTATGAACTGAATAATTTATAATTAATTTCCCACAGTCGAAAGACCCCTTAGAGTGACGATGAAGATACTAGAAAATAATGACTTAATATTTAAATCTATAAAACCTAACTACATGAATGCGTGATATCAAGAAATAAGAATTGTGTTGATTTCTTACCTTAATTATGATTTCTAGCCTCTCTCCCTCTCTCCCCGCCCTTTTTCTTCAAATTTCCTTCTCCCAGTTATGTTTACAGTTTTTACAATAAACCCCCTTTTAAAAATATTTATTTGCTATAAGACCCGTCTCTTAAGGGTCATTTAGAAAATTTCACATATATGAGGTTACTCTTAATAATAATAAATTAAGTGTTCAGTATTTTTTTCCTCACATAATATATAGATGAATATAGGGTAGAAAAACTCTAGGTTTTCGCATAGAATGGGGAATTACATAAGTTGTGATTCCTGTCTTTATGCCCTTAATATCAATATTGTTTTCCTAGTATTGTCATGTGTTTTACATCAGATTTTCCTCACTTTTAAACTTTTAAACTTTCTCTTATGTTGTCCCTTCGATAGCTGCATCACATTGCTAACTCATTGCTTCTTGTTCTCTCTTCCCATGGGCTCCTGCTAGTTACAAATTGGTTACTTTACTTGCCCACAAATTTATAACTATTGTGATTTGTCCAAAAAATAAAAAAGAATTTCACTTCAGGGTTCCACATCATCTGCATGAAACATGGATATAGATGACTGAAGTTCTCCTTACATTAAATTTAAGAAATAGGACTCTCTATTGCTATGCTTATGCTGTTAAGAATTCATAATCTCTTTCTCATGAAAGATGCATCACCATTTGAGAGATCTTTTCACTATGGACAGTGACCTTTACATAATTCATTCATATATATATATATATATATATATATATATATATATATATATATATTAAAGATCATAATACATACATATCTGATACTGAAATTAATCAGTAGAATAATAAACATTGGCATTATTGAGACCATGAAGAAGAAAGGGAAAAAAAGAAAACAAAAATCCATCCGAGGACAAAGGTCAATAGTTTTATATAAAAAAATTGTTTTACGTTCAAATTTAAATTAGAGTTAAATACATTTTGCCCCATGAGGTTTTGTGCTCAGGACATTTGCCCCTGTATTTTGAAACACCAACTTACCTCCTTTTTTTTATTCACAAATTAATATTCAGAGAACACTTACACTTATAACTTAATTTAAATCAGATTTAAATCTTTATTTCTCTATATTTTTATAGTATAACTAAACTTAATAATTAAAAAAACAAAAAATTACAAAACCAAGAATAGCACAGAAATCAAACGAAAATGGCAAGAAGAATTTCAAGTCTCGGCTAATCGAACAGTCAAATAAAAATAACATTTTGAACCATGCTTGATTTGAGATTGAAGAAGATGCAGATCTGTCACACCAACAAGCATAACCCTTTCTCTCTCTTAAACTATGTTCTCCACACTCTCTCTCTCTCTCTCTTTGATCACTAGATCTGTGGCTGTGCTACCGCTAGCTAGAGACATTGTGACCGTACTGTCGTGGACACGATCTGTTGGGTTCCAGATCAGTTGCTTGGATCTGTTGTGAAGAAAGAAGAGAGAGTTGCTGGGTTTTGATTTTAAGTTTTGTTTTTTTTTTGTTTGGGTTTTAGGAAGAAGAAGAGAAGAAAGAGAGTGTTGCTATGCCCATATCTGCATTTCGTTTTCAATTTCAAGTTTTTTTTTTCTGCTGGGTTTGACTTTTTTTGGTTTGGTTTTGGGAAAAAGAAGAAGAGGAAGAGAGATTGTTGCTGATCTGCTATGCCCAGATCTGCATTTTGTTTTTTATTATATATTTTTTGTTGTTGGGTTTTGGGACGAGAAGTTGATCTGCTAAGCCCAGATCTGCATTTTGTTTGGATTTAAAGTTTTTTTTTGCTGGTTTTTTTGTTGATGGGTTTTGGAAAAGAAGAAGGAATAAGACATTTTGTTTTTTACTTTTTAAATTTTATGCTTGTTTAGTTTTTATGCGATTTGGGATATGAGGGTATCCAATCTTCTGTAAAATTTCCATGGATTTTGTTTTGTCAAACATGGTCAAAGGAGGTAAGTTGTTTTCAAAATACAGGGGGTAAGTGCCCGAGTCACCAAACCTCAAGGGGAAAAATATATTTAACTCTTTAAGTTAGTCATCTATTGGTATTTATATCATGGATAATATTGAACTCTTGTGGATCTTTCTCCTGTGTTTTTTTTTGTATATAAAATTCTTGTTATATTTTCTTTTGTCATCATCACCAGAGGAGCTTGGTAATTTAAATGCAAGTTAAATATTGGATGATGTATTTTGTGAAGCCTAAAAATCTTGCATATTTTGACGATTGATCTCATTTTGTGTGGTTTGTTTTCCCAGGTGGTGGCCACAGCTGCTTTAAAGATAGTGATGAAGCCAGGATTAGAGCAAAAAGGAAGAAATTCTGGGAGAAAGCAGTGGATATAGATGAACTATGTGGACCAGATGAAGCATGGTGGGGTGTTAGAGGGGAGATGCGGGATAACTTCAACCACAGTAACAAGCCAATCTCCTATGCAGAGCATTTCCAGAGCAGCCGATTTGTTGAATCGATTCTAGATGTGTATTGGGAGCTACCTCCTGTAGCTGGCCCTTCCCTCACTCATCAATCACGATATGATCCTGCTCGTGCACCTAGTCCTATTGTTGAAGATGGCCGATATGGTTTGTTCAAACGCCTTGGTTTAGGTAGGCTTGAGACTTCTGTATTCAATGGATATACCCAAATGGTATATCTTCAAATTTCTAAACCAGAATCTTAGTACTTTGACAGAATATATGAAAATGATCTGTTTGCCATTAGAATGAACTCCAAGCTGTGTTAATATTACCGCATTTTCTGTCACATCTTTTCAGATTGATTATTACTTAATTTAATAGATATTTCTTTCTTTATTGCATTATAATGTGATTATAATTTGATGGTCAAGATGCTTGTCCCATTTTTTGTTGCTTATTCACCTATTTAAAATATGGATCCTTATGATAATGTTGGGATGATGAATGGTTCATATTTCAAACCTGTTAAACTGTATATAAACTGCGGAAGTCAGAAAAATACATGTTTAAGAGTATTGATATTCTGAAACTGGCCTCTTTTTTCACGAACGACAAGTCCTAGCAAAGGAATTGAAAGCCAGAATGAAATTTGTGATCGTGCTAGTTCATCTAGATTCATCCTCAATACTGATGACCAACCCAGCTTATGCTGCAAATTTCCTTCTTAATTGTTTTTCTGCTTTGGTTCATAGAAGCTTATGACTTTCACAGAGGTAACACTCACCTTTCTTTTTTCTTTCAAATCTTTAGTGTGAGCGAAATTCAACTCCAAGTCTTTTGTGCAAGTAAAAGTAACTCCATTGACTAAACTAGCTAACACCCACACGTTAAATATGACCTTGAAACTATTTGAACCAGACAACAATAAGGGGCCAAATCTGTCTCATTGACTAGAATGAGTTAATGCATTGCACAAAGAGAGCCGCAATCGGCAAGTAATCCATTTACATGGCAATTAAAATGCACATAAAGCAAAATATAAGAGAAAATAATTAGTAGACTAGTACAAACTTAAATAGTAGTAAATGGATAGGTCTCCAATCCAGTGTCATCTTCTGCCTCGAAGGAAGTTTTTACAACTCACTAAATACAACACATCATATAGTAGTAATTTTGAAAAAAATATAAGGTGTTTTAAGTGCTTAACATAAACACTTCCGAAGGTTTTGTGGAAATCTAAGGAAATACAGCTGTTTTCAATCTTCAAGATACTTGGGCACTAATTCCGGCTCTTGCACTTCTCCATTGCCCTCGGGGCTGCAAGCACACAGATGCTTTGGTTCAGCAAGATGATTTGCATATAAATGCTAAAAAAAATTCAAGAATCAAGTCAAGTTAAATTTGATCTCTAGTTCTGTTTTTCCTTTTTTCAATAGAAAACAGAATATTGGATTTGACATACCAAGATGGCAAGATAGATAGATGAAGTCATGTAAAGAACAATGCAGAAAAATAATGCCCAAATATGTAATGAGTTACTATTTAGTAAGCATACCTAATCCAATTGCCTCTGAACCTTTCATGATCCTTAGTCTCCTACATGAATAAGTGAACATCCTGTTGATACCAAAGTTAAAAAAAAAGAAGAAAGGAATCTGTTAGGATAACAAGAATATAATTCAACGACTAAGTGAAAGAAACAAGATCAAGGGATTCAGATCAAGTTGGTTATATTTTAAGAAAAGTGAAAAAGTACAATGCCAAGTTGCATGTCAGATTATGCCAAGTGATATTTCTTAACTTTTCAAGGCCCACAGATCATATCAAATGAGAATAATTAACCCCTCAAAATCAAGGTTTTGCTGTATATAACAAAGTTAAAAACTTCTTTGCATTTTCACTTCCAACAAGAATTATGAAATCTGGTGTAGGAAAAAACACCCAACAAGAAATTACCCAAGGACCTAAAAAAATATAGTTGTAGAATATCCAAGGACTTTTTTTTCTTATTAGATCTAAGGACTTTGAATGGAGAGAAGTGCTTACTCCCATGGGACATCACCAACAAGCATCCAATCACCATCCTTGTCTTCATATGTAAGCACATACTCAGATCCATTGAGAAGATTTCTCAAACGACTCTCACTCAGGCCATCTTGCCCGGGAAGTCCTTGAGGACTGCACTGTCCTGAATCACAATCATTAATAAACACAAGTCAATCTTACAACAGTTTTATAGCGAGTACGTAGGGTGAATATAACATCATGCAACTGTTTTTCAAGTCATTTTAATAGAAATATAATGGAAAACAAGGGAAAAGGGAGGAAAATATTCTTCAGTGGCGATCAGTGGTAAAAACACATATTATGGAGCTCTCACATAGCAATATTTTGGCATGGACATGACTCTTTTTGAGCTACAATTCATTTTGGCAAGTAAGGTCCTCAAAAAATACAAGGCCACTGTAGAAATTAAAATTTCTTCATGTGTAGCAGAATAGTGTTCTCAGTTTAGACATTTTAACCCCCAAGCACAAAACTGCAGAACTATACAATTTATTTGTTCTTCTACACCAAGTAAACTGTGAAGTAGAGCAATTCAAGGGTACACGGAAGGAAAATTACAAACTACAAGGCAATCAGATGATAAGAAAGAGATAACCAAATAAATCATTTTGCTGGGCAGCTAGTCACAGTACAAATTGATACCGGGAATATCATAAGTCAAGCATTTCTGCCCCTTTTCTAGACCAACCCCGCACGTGAGCAAGTATCATTCACCAAAACAAATGACTCATTACGTTTCCATATGAGGGCACGGAAAAATTCTTGTCTAGCCATAGTCCATGAAAAATACATGACACAGGCATATTTAACATTGGATGAAAAAAAGATCTCCCCATTTCACTTTCTTCTTGCACCATCTAAATGTTAAAAATACTTTTGTGTAATGTATTTTTCATGACAATAGCTAGGCAAGAATTTCTCTAGTGCATGTGTGTGAGACAAGCTAAGTAAAAGAGTATACCAATGGTAAAGCAGCTGAACATCTTCTCAAGAGCAGATGAGAGATCCACATAGTTGTTATAGGTTTTGAGGTCAACCTTTCTTAAGTATGGAGCACCATCCATGCTAACCTTTACATAGAGGCACCCAAATCCTGATTTACCTTCGGCATCATTGTTGTTCTTTGCTAAATTAGTGGCCATGGTGTTCTTCCGGAAGGAACGAATTGGTGGCCAACCCACCACCTGTGCCCTGTTACAGAAACTTCTAATTCAGCAATCGATCTCCATACATGTAAGAATATACCATTCTGATAGAATTATACTTCTTTTAAAAAAAAATTAATCATGGAGAGGAGGAAAAGAAGAGAACCAAACGAGCAAACAAAATTACCAATTAGCAAACCTGAAATTCCACAAAACATAGTACAACTCACAGTTCTTGTTTCGATAATTTTATGCAGCTGAACAAAATTATCCACACAAATTGTCTACAATGGAGGCTAAAACTCAAAAAGAAAAGAAAAACTGTTAAACAATAAACAAGCATCCGCCTTCCACCAACCAACACTTACAAGGGCAAATGGAAACATAAAACTTAGTATTTTCCAGCGAAGAAGCCAGCAGAAGATAGGTTAAACCACTCATAAAGAAACGGTGGATATATAAAGAGACTAAGCAAAGAAAAGAAACAAGCGAGCGAAAAATCAGAAAAGCAGAAAAAAAAAAACGTATAAGCAGCATTAAATGTTCCCACTGGTTCCAAGATAACATCAAAAAGGAAAGGAAACATTAATATTGATTTCCAACTACAATTTCTTCTTTCTTGGGGTTCCAAACATAATTGATACAATACAATTTTATTTTCTCAACAAGGTGAATTATTCCGCAAATATTATTTCTAATAAAACCCAAAAATACAATAAGTATAAAATCAAAAATTCAATTTTCTTCCCGCTTCCACAAATTTCCTAAGAATGGAGGGAAATCATAGGAATAACAAATAAAGCAATAAAGAAAACAAATTTGAGGATAAGCTTACTTTGAAACAGGGGCACTAGCATGCTCATTTGCAGTAGAAACTTGGTTCTTCTCTTGAACTGGCTTTGGAGAATGAGGCACAACACCAGCGTCTTTAGCTACACAAGATTGTTGCATACTACTCTTATTAATCTGCAAACCACCTCTGGAAGAGAATAAAACAGCACCTTTCCCCATATCAACTTCAGATTTAGGGAAAACCCATGTCCCAGAAGACCCATCAATGGCTTTTGAGAAACCCCTTTTAACACCAGAGACAAGGTTCTTTAAAGGGCTAAGAGAATACCCATTTGTCTTCTGGTCCATATCTTTGCCAAAGAGAGAAACCCCATGTGACGATTTTCTCTCAGGAGACTGAGAACCAGGCAATCCAAGCCTTAGCTCAGTTTCCTTGAGGTTAAGACCAATATTGTTGCTGCTTTTGTTGTTGTCTTCATTGGAGACAGTAGAGGAAGAAGAGGAGGAGGAGATCTTGTTAGACTTTCCTTCCATTGGAGAAGTACTCTCTGTTAAGCCTATGTAATCGTGCTCTAATGATGCAGACATGAAAGTCTTTTGCTCTCAAAATATACACAAAGGAAAAAGATTCAGAACTATACAAATATGAAGAATATATATATATATATATATATATATATATATATATATATTAGCTTGAAAGAAGAGAGAGAGAGAGAGGTACTCTGGTTAGGCACTTTGGAGCTGTTTTTTTTTGTCTGTGAAGAGCTGGGTTGTTGATGCTAAAAAGAAGCTTCTATGGCCTTTCTTCTACCTTGCTTTGCTTTTTGTTTAATATTTACATCAATTGTTTTCCTTTTTTTCTAGTAAAAATGAACTTTTTTTGGGAGAATGTTTTAAAAGGTTTTTCTTTCCTTTATAAAAGATGTTACATGAGTTTAGCATGGCAAAAGGATTACAATTCAGTTATTAAAAATGAATAAAAAAAAGTGGTTTTTCTTTTTAATAATTGGGATGGGAAAATTTGAACTTGCCATATATTCTATTGAAAATAGATGTGAAATTGAGTTATGCTCAAATCATAAAATTAAGTGTTTAATTTGATCAAAAATGCTAAAACGTTTTCCAAAATGGGTCTTGAATTGTTTTTTGGCAACAGAAAGTTTTTTTTTTGCCAACTTTAGAATCAAATTTTAATCATTTCATCATATATCTGACCAATTAATTTTTTTTTTCATTTTCCAATATTCATTAATATTTGAAACTTGATAGATAAATATTCTTGTTTCACATAAAAGTCGTAACAGAAGCTAAAAATATGTACTGTGCTTTCTTTCCTCTGTTTTAATGCAAATTTGCCTCTCAAAGTACTCATTCACAGAGCCCACCGCGCACTTACATCATATCCGATCTAGCTATCAACTGTAAACATCAGTTCTTCAGAAATAGTTTCATTTTGGCCATTATTAGCACCTTTTATTTTGTTTTCATTTGACAATATTTAATTAGATTTTATTTTATTCTTATCAACTTTTCAAAATCTTTATAAGCTTTTTAAAATCAACTCTACCGACAACTGACTGACTATTCCCGGCAACCTTTTTCACTGTTCCTTACTGATAGATATACAGGGTATATTGCTAACATGCGCGGAATCATTCGGCCCACGATAGCAGAGAGCATCTGTACATAGAGAGACGAAAAGAGAATGGGATGAAGTAAAGAGGGTGGAGAGATCAGAGCCGGGAGACTGGGGATCGGTAGGTAGAAGAGTATGAGATAAAAATATTTGTTTTTTAATTTGTTTTATTTTTATATTTATATTTGTGTTTTAGTAGGAGTATAATGAGTACTGATAATTTTTTTTACTTAATTGAAAAATTAACAATCAAACTTAATAAATGTCGGATCTTATTTATAACGGATTAATAAGTACGGAATAAAAATATTTATTTATTAATAAATTTTAATTTTAATTTTTTTATTTATGTTTTAACACATGAATAATGAATAAAAAAATAAATAAAAAGTTAAAAATTCCATCTCTAAAAAAACGAAAGTATTAATATAAAAAAAAAGTTATTTATGTGATTTCTTACTTGACATTTTTGAATTATCAATGTTTTTTTTAATGTTTGAGTTAATGCTATTTATGTGATTTCTTTTTAATGAACTTGTATTATTACCAAAAAAGAACAACTACTCCACTATCTTTACTAAAGTATCAGTGATGTATACTATAATTACTACTTAGTAATTGTTTTTACCGTTTCGTTCAGTAAAATGTCAGCGGGTGAATCTTTTGTTACCACGCCTGTATCTATAGTAATAATTGTGGAATCCAAAAGAGGACTCGCGTGCTTATGATCTGACGGTTAAAAAAAAGTTGAAGAACTAGACGGTTCAGATATTTCCACGTAAGAATATTTGGTGGTTACTGGTTAGGGGACATAACGGCGTTTAGTTGTCGGAGTTGACGGAGGTAAACTACAATGATAGTTATTGAACCGTCGACCCAGCGTGGTAAAACCGGTAACTTGACCGTTTACCTGTCTCGGAAAGGTAAAACTTAGTCTAGTCTACCACTCTTCAGTCTTCACTTGTGAGAAAATTCTTTCTACTTTCCACGCTGTCTTTACAATTTTTAGCCTAATTTTTAAAGTTTTCCAATTTGATAAGATAACCATTTTAGAATTAAGTACCGTATAGTAATTAATGGTTTATGATTTATAAAATCGATTTTGAAATAGTTTATGTTAAAACAACAACGAAGCATAAAATGTTTTTTTTGGTTACAAAAGAATGGTACAGATTTCAATTATTTTTTGTGGACATGCTTTGAACTTTAAACCTCGAAGTGCATGATCTTTCATATTCTACGTACTGAAAAAACGGATTATATAACTAAATAACTCTGTAGTGATCATAAGGGAACATGAGAAGTGTTGAACTTGAGATCTCAAGCTCTATCACTAAGTCACCCTTTAGTAGATAAGTAACTAAGCCACCCTTTAGTAGATAAGTATAAATTATTTAGTGTTTAATAAAACAACGATGAATACCGTTTTTCTAATATAAATTTAGTTTTTATTTTTATAAATAAAACTATTTCATAAACGAATGGCGATTCTACGGATCCGATTTTGTGAGAGTTACTACAAAACCGTCAAAGTCTACTAGTATTTATGAAAAAATTAAATAGTAATTGTTTTCTTAAAAATTTAAATACCGAAGTTACTATTAAGTTTTTTTCGTAATTACTAATTGATTTTATAGATTTCCTGGTAACTCTCACATAACCGAATCCATAATATTACAATTCTTCATAAACCGTCTAAAAGAGTATTTGGTCTATTTTTTTTTTAGAAAACATAAATCCTTAACCATTTGACAAACTCTTCCAAACAAACATTTTTACAAAATGATTTCTATTTTTTATAAGTAAAAGTTAGACCAAGAAATCATATTTTATAAAACCATCTATAAAATAATTTTTATTTTAAAAAAATAGCATTCACTATTGTTTTATAATAAATTGTAAATTAAATCATTAACCATTTCCATTAACAAAGCAAACGGTTAAGCGGTTCAGTACAATGCATCGCGAGAGAAGCCGTCCCATTCATACAATGAGAACTACCGTTGGTTGGTACAGATCATTATTGTTTTTTTCTTATTTACAAGGGCTTGTTTTTCTCAGTGTCATAATCACATAGTTGAATTGGAGTATATGAAAATTAGCTTTGTAGGATTTAATTCGAATATTATAAAGTAAACATAATCTCCACATAGAAGATGCTGTCTGGGTCCACTAGGAAAAGTGTTATCACACCATCTAATTAAGTTTAAGGAAAATCCCATGTCAAGCATGCTTGTGATCACCTCTTGATTTCTCGTCTTTAAACTAGAGATGAAAAAAATATATATATTGTATTAATTAATTCTCATTGGATAAACCTTGATTCTTCTATTGACAAAATAATGACTCTATCTCTTAAAATATTATGCTACGTGCCTTGATGACTCCATAGTTGAGGTGGCGAATGGATTGAGTTTGGTCAATCTAGTTCGGATCGAATTTGGATTATATTGAGTCGTGAATTGTTCGAGTCGTAGATCATTTTGAGTTAGATTAGGTCAGGTTCGAGTCATTTTAATTTTGGATCATATCGAATCTCGAGTCATATTGGGTTAAGTCGGGTCAACAAAATAGATATTTATACTTAATTAAAAAATATTTTATTTGCATATAATAGGACAAACGAGTTACATTGACAAATCTGTAAAAATTAATTAATAATAAATCAATACTTAATTTTTTAAATAATATATTTAATTTTTGAATACAATATGCAATATTATGGTTCTTAGTCCCAAAATTCAGTTTTAATTAACTAATCCATAAAGTTATTATCACTAGTAACGTCTTATACCATATTTTAGAGATTAAATTTTATATAATCACTTCATTCCATTCTATTTTTTTCAGGACAATTAAAAATAAAATTTTATTGTAACTTGAAGAACAATGCAAAATTCACTAGTATTCTTGATTTTTTTATTTAAAGTTAACGAGATTACTCATATTAATATAACGTTGAACCATGCACATTAACACATGTAAATCAATAATTATTTAATTATGATATAATTTATTTTATTTAACAACTAATAAATTAACTATTATCTTAGTTTTAGAAAGCAAATTGTTTTTTTTATAAAAAAATATATTTTCAAGTCATTTCGGGTTCTGGTCGGGTCGAGTTCGAGTCATTTTGAATGCGAGTCATTTCGAATTTCGAGTCACTTGGGTTAGGCTCGGGTCGGATTCGGATCATATTATTTTGATATATTTTCAAGTCGGATCGAGTTTAGATTAGGTTGGATCGGATTTGGATCGAGTCGAGTTGAGTCAGATTTGCCGCTGGTACTGTTAGAGCAATGATTTTGGAAAACAAAAGATATAATACATAAAATCTTTGTAGAAAACTATATGTAATTCGGATGAAGGAAAGAAAAATCCAAATTTAAATTTTGATATATATCAAACAAGTAAACGTAAATATAATTTACAAATTTAAAATATGCTTTGTGCACACAAAGTGTCACTTGTAGCGTATCACCCACATAAGATAATTTGACATGGTACATAAGTGTAATCACTTATAAGCCCTTTCAAGTTTCAAGTATTTTTTTTTTCCTATCCATGTGGGATTGAGTTCCCACGTAATATTACAATCTAATGCAATTATACAACACATACTCTGTGCTTAGTTAGAGTGTTAAAGTACAAATAATTAACCTGGCTATTTTTTATTAGATTAAACTTTTGAGATAATTAGTATTTTAATTATTCTTAGGAAAAATTTCGTTGTCGCCAATGAGGTTTGCCAAATGTATCAAATATCAATTAACTGCTAAAGTTTTAATTTACTCCAATTGATTATTGGAGTCTTCAAAATTGCTCTAATCATGTTTCTGTCAACTTCCGTCTAATTGTCCCATTAAGTATGCATGTGCGAGGCACCTAGACGGTCAAACCAAGTCAACTTGGGGCAAATTTGTCCCGTCGCCCCTTAAATTTTCCTACTCATTTCCTCCTTCATCGCATGAGTTCATCTTAGAGAAAAGTCGGGAATTGTTGGAGTTTTTTCAAGAAAATAATAAAAAGGGAGAGAAGCCTCATTCTTAGGCTCCAAACAACATTTTTCTTTGAATTTTTTTGTCAAATACTCTCAAATCAATTCCTTCTTCTCCACTGAATCCCTAAAGAACCAGAAATTAAAAAAAAAAAAAAAGACATAGGGAACTCATTCTTGATTTTTCCAGAGAGAATTGGTAAAGATTTTTCTTTTCCTTTTACTTTCCTTCTAGCCAAACACAAATCCTTTATCGAAATAAGAAAATATCTTAGTTCATCTCCTTCAATGTCGTCGTGAACCAATGCCACAATTAAAATTGTGCTCTACCATCATGCCACCAGTTACAGCACTCGAGCATCCTCGTCGCATCACTGTTCCTGACCCAGCTAAGTAAACTCCCATTCGACCTTGAAGCTGGAGCTCACCGCAAGCTGCCATTGAATCAGAGCAACCATCGCCGTTGTGTTCAGTCATCATCGCATAACTTTTGCCATGCCATCATCAATAAACGAATATATCTCTGGTGAAATTAGAAGCATAAACCTTATAAGAGCATCGTCATTGCAATGCTTCACGGTGAATTTTCCTAGCTTCGTTGGGCTGGTTTATCTTACTGCTGTCTGCTGGGAGTCTTAGTTGTAGTCATGACTAGGAAGGTAAAATTTCAAGACCTTAAAATTTTGGTTCCTCAAAGTTCATGATTTGCATCAAACCTCAAAGATTTGGTTTGCATTGAACTAAAAGTTCATATTCAATGCTTATGAAACTCTATGATTGTTAGAAAGAAATCGAGATAAACTTATGTACAAGAAAATAATGGAAAATACAAGAAAATGTTCTCTCTCAATGCTTTCTACTTTTATGGAAATAATAGAAAATGGAACATAACAAACTAAAAGGATTGATGTGTTTAGAAAGAAATAAGCTACTTTCTTTCTATTTTGACTTTTAATTTTTGAATTTTCTCTGTGAAGTAGTGAAGAATCAAGTGTTTGGAAACAAAGAAACCAAAAGAAAATAGATTTGTCAATAATTGAATGGGATCCCAATATGTAAAGATGATAAAAACCTTTTGTGTGGTTTTCTTTGACATTTTAGTGAAGGATTGCCTAGAACAAACCTGCTTGGGAAGTGAGAAAATGAGAGAAAGTTTTTCTCTTTTAGTTTTGGAATTGATGAAATTATCCATTGGATGAGGAGACAGGACGAAATTGCCCATGTTTTAACCATCTATGTGCCTTGCATGTGCATACTTAACGGGACATTTGGACGGAAGTTAACAGAAGCCTTGATTGGATCAATTTTGAAGACATCAAGGGTCAGTTGGAGCAAATTAAAACTTCAGGGGTTAATTGATACATTTGACAAACCTCACGAGCCACAACGAATTTTTCCTTTATTCTTAATATGATATCAAAGCTTTAGGTTTTGGTTTCGAGTCGTAGGGATGCTCCTGTTCATTTAATATTTAACCTAATTCTTTTCCCTTTAAGATATTTGAGCTTTCTTATATTTGGGTTTCACTTGCAAAACATTTGATTCTTCATCTGGCTTGCACATGAGTGTAAGAATTTCCTAAACAACTTTGAACCTAAGAACAACTAAAGAGGGATTATAGAACACCTAATGTAAGATAGAATTGAAAGCATAAATGCATACTTATCTTAGGCTCCATAATGTTATTAACGCAGCGGAATCTAAAGCACAACACACAAACTTACGATCAAGAACGCAAAATCCGTAATAATAGGAAAAACAATACTAGGAATTTCCCTTCATTTTTCTTTTCTTAATCGGTTTTCTCGATGAGATAGAAGACTGTAGAGTTATGTGTAGAATAGAAGAAATAGATCTAGCCAAAACCTTATATAGTATCCCATTTGTCTTCCAATCCAAGTCCTAATGGGTTATTATGCCCCACACTAGTTTGTCCATATTTAACTCAATAAGAGATAGGCCCAATGTAATAGATCACCTTATCTAAGCTTTCTTTAAGATGAATTAATAGACCAATTACTTAGCTTGTTTTGACAAAACCCAAAATCCATAATTAATGCAATCCCACTTATAGGAAAATTCTAACATTTTCCAACTTAGATGACATTACTTGTGGTTAGTTTTGGAAACCATGTTTATCATTTTAAAATGATTTTCAGGCCAAGATAAATATTAAACCTTATGCATGCGTAATTTTAAAACAATTGGTATAGAAATTACTCCAAGTGTCAATCCGATCCAACAAAGTCTTTAACATCAAATCATGATGGTAACTGCATCGTCGAGTGACATAGGACCTTCCATGATCATGCAATCCAATCAACCCTATCTGGATTTAATTTGGTAATATGACAAAAAATAGTATTAATAAGTGATCTATAATATGCTAATTTTACTTGTTAGTCATTATTTTATCTCTTCAAGTAGCACAAATACACTTAGAGAAAATCTTTATGGCTTCAATAATAAGCTCATATATCTCAACTACAACTCAACATCTCAAGATAATCTTTATATGTAACGAGACATACTAACAATGCTTTAACTTAAATAAATTCCCAAAGCCTTTGCTTAAGACTGACACATGTCTTAAGTCTTAGTCATTATTTCATCTCTTCGAGTAGCACAAGCATACTTAGAAAAACTCTTTATAGCTTCAATAATAAGTCTGTATGTCTCAACTACAACTCAACATATCGAGATAATATTTATATGTCAAGAGACATACTAACAAGGCTTTAACTTAAATAAATACCTAAAGCCTTTGCTTAATATTATCACATGTTTTAAGTCTTTACAGATATATATGATATGTCATATTATTGAGCATCCATATGCACAATAACAAAATAATATTTAAATCCTTAGAGATAATAATATGTATATAATTAAATAGTAAGTGATAAAAATAGTTAATATAATAATCCTTATACGTCACCAAAATATGTAAAAGCAAATGAAAACTTAATAAACAAATAGAACAAATATTATGCCTCTAACTAACCAAATGAATCAAAAGATACTACGAAGCCTGTACTTTTTGCATGTTTCTTGAAGACATTAGGGCATAGTCACTTGGTCAACAGATTGACAACCATATCATTTGTGCTAATGTCCTCCACTGTCTCATCACCTTTCTTCTCTAATTCCTTATCTGTCAAATACTTTACTTCCATATACTTGGACCCTATGATACTTTTATTATTCTTAGAGAATAATATTGCTAAAGCATTATCATAGTACAATTATATGGGTCTAGCAATGGAGTCAACCATGGATAACTCGGTAATGAGATTTTTTAACCAAAAAACTTGTGTGGCAGCCTATAGAGTGATAGAAACTCAACTTGTATGGTAAAGAAGCAACAAGTGTCAACTTGATACTTTTTCCAAAACTAGCACCTCCTGCCATCATAACCATATTGTAATACCCGTATTCTTAAAGTAAGAGTAAAGAAGTAATTTGATAAATATCATATGGAAATAAAATAATATATATGTGAAATATTTATTATTGAATAAAATAATTCTTTTTGAAAAAAAAATAAAATTGGACACCTGATGGGTAAGAAGAAGAAAAAGACAATGAAGAAGAAAAAAAGTTTTGGTTAAAAATATGGGCTGGGGGGGGTGCAACACTTGGAAGTCTAGATGTTGTATGCATTTCATGCAATTGACACTAATTGAACTAATAGTGCAACACCTAAGCACTAAACTGTTTAATAAAAGGTGCTGAAACGGTGCAAACCGTTTTTATATACAATTTAAAATTTTGTTTTGTTTTAAGTAAATCTTACCAAATCCTGTTTGGTTTTCTTCTATCTTCAATTCAGACTACTTTATTTCTTTAAACACTTGGGGACTGAAAGAAAGATTGAAATGGTAAAATTTTGAAGAGGTTTACGGGAGAAATTTTAATAGAGTCAAGGAAAACTCTAAGAAAAACCAAAGGTAATAAGGTGAATTTTATTTTTGAAATTTAGCATACATGAAATTTTTCAGAATTCAATGTGGGAATTTTTAAAGGATATGAATTATGGAAGAATTGAAGAATAAATTATAAATTTTAATATAAATATTTTGTCAGGTGTTGATGATTAGTAATCAGGAGAAATTGTTGAAAAGAACAGAAAAGGCAAGGAGGTGATCCATAGGTAGCTCTACGTGCTACGTGGTGAGTTAGATTTACTTTTAGTAATCGAGATATTTGAATTAATTACATTTGCTTTTAGTAAGTGAGTTAGATTTACTTTTACTAAATATGAAATATAAAGTAATGATATTTTAGTTCATTATTAAACTATGATTGGATAATATAAGAAAGTTGGTTGATGGATATGATAGAAATAATTGATATGTTAAAGATTTATTATGAGAGAAGTAATATTATTCAAATAATGATTGATAATTTGATAGGAAATATAAAGAGATAATTTAATGAATATGATAGCTAAATTGAATGTTCAAACGTATGCTTGTTTTTATATTATTGCTCATATGCATATTTTATATTATTGTTCATATGTATATGCATGAAATGAAAAGAATCGGGAATGCAGCCGGTCTAAATGAAATAAATGAAAATCGTGACAGCTGGTATATGCTGGAAATAAATGAAAATCGTGACAGTCGATATATGCTGGAAACAAATGAAAATTGTGACAGCCGGTATATGTTGGAAATAAAAGAACCGGGATGGTAGGTGGTCTAAACAAAATAAAAGAACCAGGAGGCAACTGGTATAAGTTAAAACATGTCAACATGTGAGAAGATGTTCCCAAGTAATAATAACATTTAAATTCATGCATTATATTTGCTCTAAATATTGATTGTTATTGCTTGAGATGCTAAAATGTTATTCTTGATTGTAAATTTATTGATAGATGAATTAGTCTCGCAGAGAGACAAATAAAATGAGAGTTATCTGAGTGATTGATTATATGTTGTGAACCTCATAACGAGGTACTTATGAGATAGAATTGATAGTCTCAAAATGATTAAATATATGAGAAGAAGGGATTGATAAAGGATAGGGATTATGATATGAGTAGTGATAATAAAATGTTATTATCAAATTATATAAGAAATAGATGAATGAATATTCGAAGACTTTTTAGAAAAATTGAATACTTCTAGTAAATTTAATTCACTAAGCTTGTGAAGCTCACTTCTCATTGTTAAATAATTTCAGGTAGTAGGCATGATAGGTAGATTGGCGAGCTGATATTCAGCCTGAGTCATTATCTGTAAATCACGTGGTCTACATCCTCAGACTAATGAGAAAAAAATTTGTAAATATTCATGCATAAAATATTGTATATAATATGTCAGTTGGAATCTTAATAATGTAACTCCCCTATTGAGGGTTGAGGATTTATGTATGTAGAAAAAAAAAATTCAGTTGGTATTTTTATATTGTTGCATATATGTGTCATGTTGGGATTTCAAAATGTGATAACATTGTCTCAAGGGTGGCTAACCCGGGATGGGTCATTACAATTTTGGTATCAAAGCAATAGGTTTTATGATTCTGTAGACTATATAAAAATTTAAAGAAGTGGAAGATTTAAATAAACTATATTTTAATGTAGAGTCTGAGGATGACACGTGGACGTGCTAGAGCTATGAGAGAGTTCTGAATCAGAAAGGACATGGTAGAACCCAAATATTTAGAAGATCTAAAGCAGAGGGGGAGGTTGAGTTTGTGGTTCCTACAAGGGAATAGGTTACTAGTGCAGTTGGTACTAGTAGAGGTGGAAGAGAATCTGAGATTATGAGGGATGAGTTGAGAGAAGTTCTTGATCGTGTGATAGAGAGAATGAATGCAACAAAAGAAAGGGTTGATAATTTGTAGAGGAGATTAGAGGAAACAGGTATAATAGAACCTGATATGGTGAGACACAAGGTTCATGAGGGAGAATGTGTGTTTGCACATGAGATGCAAGAGGATTGTTTTGTGAGATTTCTTAAATTTAAACCCTAGTCTTTTAGAGGATTAGTAAATCCTATGGAAGTTGAGTAGTGGATTAGATATTTTGAGAAATATTTTGAAGTCTTACCAATGACAGATAGATAGAAGGCTGCTTTTGCTTCATTTATGCTAGAAGGTGAGGCTTCTCAATAGTAGGAGGATATTTTGCCCAGATTGAGTACACATGTAGATCCACCATCGACTTGGTGTAATTTTAAGGATGTGTTCTTTGTAAAGTATTTTCCAGATACATTTCAAGCACAGCAGGAGAGAGATTTTATTCACTTAAGGCAGAGTACCTTATCTGTGGCTGAGTATGATAGTAGATTTATAGCTCTGTTGAGGTTTTTACCTGAGTTAGTGAATACTGGTGGATAAAGCATTACAGCTTGAGATAGATTTAATTGAGCTTAAAGGTAGGAGAGATTGGGTGAAGAGGTCTAGATTTGAGGGACCTAGAGATGGTAGTAGTATGGGTGTGCAGTGTGAGAGACTACTCTAGAGAGGGCATTCCTTGTCATAAGGAACTGTATTATAGAGTCAGAGGCAAACAGGATTTGTTGCTTCTGTAGCTCAAAGTAATATCGGTGAGACCCCTAGATTTGGGAGACAGGCTATGAGAATTTGGAGTTATGGTAGAGGAGTAAGTATACCACTAATAGGAAGTGGTAATTTGATGTATGATCAAGAACCAAGATTTGTAATCAGACATACAAATATGCTTTGTATGTGGTGAGGGAGGACATGTTGGTGTAGATTTTCCAGAGGGGAAATCTACTAACGTAGGCCCTGAAAGTGTTGGGAGAAGACAAGTGGATAGAGGTGGTGGATCATGGAGTGTGCGAGGTAGAGGTAGGGGATCAGTAGCTAATATAGGACACAGTAGCCAGTTACAGTCCAGAGCTAGCAGAGTCTATGCGTTGACCCAACAGGGTGCACAAGCCACTCCTGATATTGTTATGGGTATAATATCTATTCTTGATAAACCTGCTAGATTATTGATTGATCATGGTGCAACCCATTCTTTTGCATCCGATGTTTATATGAAATCTATTGATACAAGTGTTAGTCTTTTGATGTATGCTATTGTTGTTGAGGTTCCTACTGTGGATAAGGTTATTATCAGGAAAATTTGTTAGGGTTGTGTGATTAGTCTGGCTAATAGAGAATTTGAAGTTGATTTATTACCTTTAGATATGACAGATTTTGATTTAATTCCAGGGATGAATTAGTTATCTGCATATTATGCTTGGGTAGATTGTTTTAGGAAGAATGTGGTGTTCAAGATACCATGAGGAGTTTAATTTTCAAAGAGAACGTAAGATACTTGTCGATTGCCTTATTTTTGACCTGACTGCTAGTAAATGGTTGAAGAAGGGTTGTGAGGGTTATTTGGTGTATGTAGTGGATTCTAGCAAGGAGATTAGGAAGTTAGAAGAAATCTTGGTATGAAATATTTTTCTGATGTATTCCTTGAGGAGTTGTATGGTTTGCCTTCCAATAGGGAGATTGAGTTTTCTATTAAGGTGATTCCGGGATTAGCACCCATATTTATAGCACCTTATAGAATGGCACTAGCTGAGTTGAGGGAGTTGAAAGTTCAGCTTCAGGAGTTGCTAGATAAATAGTTTATTCGACCTAGTATGTCGCTCTGGGGAGCCCCTGTGTTGTTTATCAAGAAGAAGGGTGGGACAATGAGGTTGTGTATTGATTATAGACAGTTGAATAAGATCACCATAAAAAATAGATATCATTTGCCCAGGATAGATGATTTATTCAAGTAGTTACAAGGAGCTAGTGTGTTTTCTAATATAGACCTGAGATTGGGTTATCATCAATTGAGGATAAAGGGAGGGGGGCGGAGATGTGTCTAAGACTGCTTTTAGGACACATTATGGTCATCATGAGTTCCTTGTGATGCCATTTGGGTTCACTAATGCTCCCACAACATTTATGGATCTAATAAATCAAGTGTTTAAACCATTCTTGGATAGATTTGTGATTGTATTTATTGATGATATTCTGGTATATTCCAAGAAAGAAGATGAGCATAGGCAACATTTAGGGATAGCGTTGAAAATTCTAAGGAGAGAGAAATTATATGCAAAGTTCTCTAAGTGTGAGTTTTGGTTAAGTGAAATATCTTTCTTGGGGCATTTTGTGTCAGGAGAGGGGATAATAGTTAACCCATAGAAAGTAGAGACAGCGTTGAATTGGGAAAAATCCACTAGTGTGACTAAAATTAGAAGCTTTTTGGGGTTGATTGGTTATTATAGGAGGTTTATCCAAAATTTTTCTATGATTGCTGGACCACTAACTCGATTGACCAAAAAAGAAGTGAAGTTTAGGTGGTCAGAAGAATGTGAGAGGAGTTTCTAGCTGTTGAAAGAAAAATTGACTACTGCCTCGGTATTAGTGCTTCTTTTTAGTGATGAAGGATTTGTGGTATATAGAAATGCGTCACATCAGGGGTTGGGATGTGTGTTGATGCAACATGGGAGAATTATAGCTTATGTTTCTAGGCAATTGAAGAACTATGAGAGGAATTACCCGACCCATGATTTAGAATTGGCTGCCATAGTTTTTGCTTTGAAGATTTGGAGACATCATTTGTATGGAGCCACTTGTGAAATTTTTACTGATCATAAAAGTTTGACGTATTTACCTACCCATAAAATGTTGAATTTGAGGTAGAGGAGGTGGATGGAGTTGATTAGTGATTATGATTGTACAATTCATTATCATCCAGGAAATGCTAATGTAGTAGCTGATGCATTGAGTAGAGAGTCTACAGGAAGATTAGCTACTATTGGGAGTCATGATACTAGCTTGATGATAGAATTAAGAAAAATACAGATGCAGCTGAGTGTTAGTGATAGAGGAGTATTGATGGCAAATATGGTGGTACAATCTTCTATTATTGATCGTTTATTATAGATGCAGGATATAGATGAAGGGATAGAGAAGATCAAACAGAAAATATTGATTGGGAAGCTGACTGGGTTTAGAATTAGAAGAGATGGTATGATGGTATTGGGATATAGAGTTTGTGTTCCCAATGATGTGGACATGAGAAAGGAGATACTAAGAGAGGCTCATGATTATGTATATTCTATGCACTCGGGAAATAATGAGATGTACAAGGGGTTAAGACAGAATTATTGGTGGTCATGGATGAATAAGGATGTAACTAAGTATATTTTTAGATGTTTGACTTGTCAACAGGTGAAGTCTGAGAATAAACATCTAGCAGGTTTATTACAACATCTTCCAATACTTGAATGGCTATGGGAGAATGTGAACATGGATTTTGTGTCTGCTTTTCCCCGTACCCAAAGAGGTTATGATACTGTATGGGTCGTAGTGGATAAACTTTCTAAGTCTTTGCATTTTCTTCCTATTAAAACTACATGAAGTCTTGAAAAGTTGGCTGAACTATATGTAACGGAGATTGTGAGACTACATGGAGTACTTTTGAGCATTGTATCAGATAGAGATTGTAGATTTATTTCTAGATTTTGGAGGGGTTTTCAAGAAGCTATGGGTACGAAATTGCAGTTTAGTATAACTTTTGATCCACAAACTGATGGGCAAACAGAGAGAATCATTAGAATACTAGAAGATATGCCGAGGGCAATTGTATTGAGTTTCTTGATGAGCTGGGGTGCTTATTTACCTTTGATCGAGTTTGCATAAAATAATCAGTATCAAATTAGTATTGGGATGGCACCATTTGAGGCTTTATATGGTAGACGGTGTAGAACTCTAGTATGTTGGGAAGAAGTTAGAGAAAGAAAGATATTTGGTCTAGAAATGATAGATTTGACTACTGAGAGGATCAAATTGGTTAGAAAGAACCTTAGAGTAGCAAAGAACAGACAGAAGGGATATGCTGATAATAGAAGACGACCTCTTGAGTTTCAGGTTGGTGAATGGTATGTTTGAAGATATCTCCGTGGAAGGGTGTATTGAGGTTTAAAAAGAAGGGAAAGTTGAGTTCGAGATTTGTGGGGCCATATGAGGTGATTAAGAGAGCTAGACCAGTAGCATATAGTTTGGATTTGCCTCCAGGGTTAAAGCAATTACACAATGTGTTTCATGTTTTACATTTGAGAAAGTATTTACATGATGAATCTCATAGTATTCCGAATCAGGCTATAAAACTTCAGGAAGATTTGACCTTTATGCAAGTACCAGCTAGAATTCTAGACAGAAAGGAACAAGTCTTGCGTAATAAAGTCATTCTTTGATTCAAAGTATTATAGCGGAACAAAGATGTTGAAGAAATTACTTGGGAGTGTGAGGCAAGAATAAGGAAAGAATACCCCCAACTTTTTCACGAATTGGGTAAGGAAATTTCAGGGACAAAATTTTTATAAGGTGGGTAAGGAAATTTCGGTGACGAAATTTTCATATTCTTAAAGTAAGGGTAAAGAAGTAATTTGATAAATATAACATGGAAATAAAATAATATATGCATGAAAGATTTATTATTGAATAAAATAATTCTTTTAGAAAAAAAATATTGGACGCCTGGTAGGCAAGAAGAAGAAAAAAAGTTTTGATTAAAAGGAGGAGGGGGGGGGGGGGGGGAGAGGGGCGTACAACACTTGGAAGTCCAAGTGTTGCATGCATTTCATGGAATTGACACTAATTGAACTAATAGTGCAATACTTAAGCACAAATTGTTTAATAAACAGTGTTGAAACGGTGTAGACCATTTTTATATACAATTAAAATTTTTGTTTTGTTTTAAGTAAATCTTACCAAATCCTGTTTGGTTTTCTTCTATCTTCAATTCAAACTACTCTATTTCTTTAAACACTTGAGGATTGAAAGGGTAAAATTTTGAAGAGATTTACGGGAGAAATTTTAAGAGAGTCGAGGAAAGCTCTAAGAAAAACCAAACGTAATAATGTGAATTTTATTTTTGAAATTTAGTATACATGAAATTTTTCAGAATTCAATGTGGGAATTTTTAAAGGGTATGAATTATGGAAGAATTGAAGAATAAATTAGACATTTTAGTATAAATATTTTGTCAGGTGTTGGCGATTAGCAATCGAGGGAAATTGCTGAAAAGAGCAAAAAAAGCAAGGAGGTGATCCACAGGTAGCTCTAAGTGCTACGTGGTGAGTTAGATTTACTTTTAGTAATCGAGTTAAATATGAAATGTAAAGTAATGATATTTGAATTAATTATTAAACTATGATTGGATGATATATGAAAGTTGGTTGATGGATATGATAGGAATAATTGATATGTCAAAGATTTATTATGTGAGAAGTAATATTATTGAAATAATGATTGATAATTTGATAAGAAATATAAAGAGATAATTTAATGAATATGATAGCTAAATTGAATGTTTATGTTATTGCTCATATGCATATTTCATATTATTGTTCATATACATATGCATGAAATGAAAAGAACCGGGAAGGCGGTCAGTCTAAATGAAATAAATGAAAACCGTGACAATCGGTATATGCTGGAAATATATGAAAATTGTGACAGCCGGTGTATGCTGGAAATAAAAGAACCAGGAGAGCAGCCATCGAAATAAAATAAAAGAATAGGGAAGGCAGTCGATCTAAGCTAAAACATGTCGATATGTGGGAAGATGTTCCCAAATAATAATAACATTTAAATTCATGCATTGCATTTGCTTTAAATATTGATTGTTATTGCTTGAGATGCTAAAGTGTTATTCTTGATTGTAAATTTATTGATAGATGAATGAGTCTCGCAGAGAGACACATATGATGAGAGTTATCTGAGTGATTGATTATATGTTGTGAACCTCATAATGAGGTAATTATGAGATAGAATTGATAGTTTCAAGTTGATTAAATATATGAGAAGAAGAGATTGACAAAGGATGGGGATTATGATATGAGTAGTGATAATAGAATGCTATTATCAAATTGTATGAGATATATATGAATAAATATTGGAAGACTTTTTAGACAAATTGAATACTTCTAATAAATTTAATTCACTGAGCTTGTGAAGCTCACTCCTCATTGTGAGCTGATATTCAGACCGAGTCATTATCTGTAAGCCACTTGGTCTACATCCTCAAACTAATGAGAAAAAATATTTGTAAATATTCATGAATAAAATATTGTATATAATGTGTTAGTTGGAATCTTAATAATGTAACTCCTCTGTTGAGGGTTGAAGATTTATTTATGTAGAAAAAAAATTTCAGTTGGTATTTTTATATTGTTGCATATATGTTTCGTTATGGGATTTCAAAATGTGACGACACCATCTAAGAGATGGCCAACTCGGGATGGGTCGTTACACATATAACTTGATGAAGACTTATTATCAATCTGTCAACCAGCGAAATAGGAATTCGTATACTCCACCATCTCAAGATTTTGAACTATTTTTGTAAATCAACTTAAAATCCTTAGACATCTTGAAGTACCTCAACATCTTTTTGGTAATAACCAATGGTCTAGGTTTGACTGATATCTGCCAAGAAGACCGATTATAAAGCAATGTCTAATTTAATGAAAATCTATGCATAAATTAGGCTCCTAACGACACTGGTATATGACACTTTTTTTAAAGATTCTCTTTCAGTCTCATTTATAGGACACCATGCCTATCTTAGCTCATTACCTTTGAGAACTGTAACATCCACAAGCTTGCGATCATGCATACTAAATTTGACATGGTTAATGATGTCCTTTGAGAGAGTCTCAACATGTAATGAGATCTATCCCTATGGATTTCTATTCCAAGCACATCAAGGTCTTTTACGTCAAAATACCTAGAAAACAGTTACTTAGCTTCATGCAACAATCTTAGGCCACTTTCAACAAGCAAGATGTCATCCATATACAAGATAAGGACGACATAATTTCTCCTACCAACCTTAATATACATACAATGATTTCATTAATTCTAAATGAGACAAAATGAAGTCATTACGTCATCAAATTCCATATATCATAGCTTAGAAGCTTGCCTAAGCCCATATATAGGGTTTGAGTCTACATATAAGATGGTTTTTGCCAACTTCCTTAAATCCTGCAAGTTACATAATATTGACCTCCTTACCGAAGTTTCCATTCAAGAAAATAGTTTTCATATCCATATAATGCAACTCTAAATCCTGATGGGCTACTATTTCCATGATCACTTTAAAAGAATCCTTAGAAGAAACTAGAAAGACTTTCATCGTAAACAATACATTCTCTCATAGTGAACCATTTAGCAACCAATATGGACTTGAAACTCTCAATCTTTTCCTTTGGAGTTGTTCTAAGTCTTATAAACCCATAGGTAACCAATAGGCTCCCAACCCTTAGAAAACTCTATAAACTCCCAAACACCATTGTGTCCCATAGAATGCAACTCACCTCTCATCATATCTCTCCATAGATATAGCTGAGAACTAGAAAATAACTTTTAAAAAGTTACTGGATTCATCACATTACCATTATTATGGAGAAATGATAAATCTCTTCTTTGTAGACACCTAATTTTGTATCCATTTAATTAATAAATATCCCCTTCTTAGCTCTATATGAAAAAAACTAAGATATAGATTATTGAACTTTGAAAGTGATTTGTGACAAGGAATTCCAAGAATTATGGCTACAAGCATGTGCCAAACTTGATAAAAATAAAATCTAAGCAAAAGGTAAAAAAATACAATAGGTTTTAAGCACGTAGGAAAAACAAAAAACATGAACAAGAAAATCTGGGCATCTGCACTACTCTAGAGTAGCACAGAGGACACTTGAGCTACTACAGAGTTTCATAGGATAGCACAGTCTTCAAATTAAAAATATGGGGTGATAGACAATGTACACGCCATCTTAAAAAGCTATTCTTAAAGTAGTTTTGAAAACAAAACAAGATTGAAGCCTGTGTTACTCTGGAGTAACGTAGAGTTATCCTGTACAACTCTAAGTTGAACATGTTAGAGATAAGTTCAAGCTCATGGATAAATTTTTAACTAACTTTATCTCATCCATTAAGCTCTACAGATCAACTCTGAGTGAATAGATGCGCTTTGAAGAACTTTATTTTTTATCTAAACACCTAGAAACCTCTATCTAGAGCCAACTTTATCATTTAAACACTATAAATAGGACCCTTAGGGGTTTAGGGAAATAAATATGGAAAAATAAGGGAAAAACTGAACTTAAAAATCTTATTTTCAATCACATTCTTTCTAAAATTATTTTGAGTGTTCTTGGTGAGATAATTTTTTTAAACAATTGAATGAGTTCTAAACACGAGTGTAGGTTATAATCTTGGGTTTATTTAAACATAAAAGATACACTTGAGTGAAGACTTTTGAGTTTTATAGAGTTTCTTGAGCTATATCTCTATGCTCAGGAGATTTTAATCCATTTTAATCATCACCATGCTAAGCCATAACTGAAGGAAGAAATTGCTACAATCATCCTCAATAGTCAGAATCAACATCTTATTATTGATAGATTGAAAAGGAAACAACCAAGTTCTAAAATCCATATCTGAATTAGAGGCAAGTGTGGGCTAGGAAAGTTATTTTACATCGGTGTACAATTATGTAGATCCATTAACGCTTCTCTAAGATAGATGTGGATGCAATTACTTATTAAAATCATCATTTGTATATTTCTTGAAATTACATGAATATGGTTGTTTGATGAATCTAGGTGAGAACATGTATGATGAATGATGTTAGGTATTAGGGATGCTGTTTTATGGGATTATGCATGTAAAAATCAGTTGTAATTTGATTGATTGATAATTGCATGAAATAAAAAATGTATTCTATCTGAACTTCCTGCAGGTTTGAGCTAGGGTAAGGTACTTGTTATGTCCATTATTTTTCTCTGAATTTTTTATTATTGTAAGTTAGTATTTTTGCGTATAAGTGAACTGTGAAAACGGGCTGCTAGTTCTCTACTCCATGAAGGCTATGCTATTCTAGAGTACCGCATAAGCCTATGCGCAACTCTAGAATGGCATAGGATATGTTTAGTCTCAAATAGTGCTAATCTTTTTCTAGTGACTTCTTGCTATTGTATGAAGTCTATCTACCATGTTAGAATTGCCTAATGATATGCTTAATTATAATGAATACCAACATGTATGATTATATCTGTAATCAAATGAATAATGATTCAAATTTTGAATATGATCTGTTATGATGATTTGTATGATGAAACTAGCATGTTATACTTATTGGAAATTTATTTATTTATGCGTGCTTACCTGGTTGATTGATAACTTGATGCTTGTATCTTGCGCACACTTTTATATGCTTGTTTTAATTTACTTATTTTCTTTGATATAATTTCTATTCATTCATCATTATATTGTGTACTCCATACTACTGCTTGTGTGATTGATCATGGAATTAAAACTTGAAAAATATTTGTAAATGGTTCTTAATTAAATTATCCCTTAATGAGAAAAATTAGATGCTAGGCCTTTGTGGCCTAGGCACGTGTGGGGTGCTCTTTCTTTCAACCATTCTTCCTATAGTATACCTTAAGTCTCAAATCCGATCTCCCTCTTTGACCAGTGGCTAAGGATTCTTGGTTCCCTAAATTAACCAAGTGGTGACTCCAATTAAGTTTTCATACATTTGATTTTGTGTTTCATGTTTGATACTTCTTTGATTGGAGTTGACCATTCGGATTAAACCATGTTCAAAGAGATACGATTCAAGAGATAGTTGCATTATGTAAAATATTTAAAGGTAATATACCTCATGAACGTCTAGACACTTAAAAGTGCACATTTCATGAGGAGCTCCTTACTATTAATAAATGGTTATGAAGAGCGTAGTAGAACTCTCATTTTTCATAAAGTCGAACCACTTCGATCCTTATCCTTGCTCATTGATCCTCATTTGGAAAGAATAGTCTTAGGTATTTAGTTGGATTTGTGGAAGAGTTGGAATTTGAGTAGGTACTCTACACTCTCTTTGATGAGTCTTATGACATTTCTACGATTGCATCTAGTGGTTAAGAGTCTCATCAAGAATTGGTTAAGCAATTGACTCTTACTCCTCCACATATACTACCATAAGTGTGGGGACCATTGTATCCTACTATATAGGTAGAAGAAAAGATATTGTCCCATTCTCCCCTATTTCCTACCCTTTTCAACTACATCAAAATCCAAAATTTAGCTATATTTGATTTCACAATTCTAGTACCTCGGTTAGGATAATAAAATTTATATGGGTACTCTATAAAGAAGTAATGAGTAGATTTATAATCAAATTTTTAGTAGGAACATTTAGGCGTACTTCTGTAAGGCACATGAGTGTAAGAATAACTCTGAACCCAAAAGCAATCATAGATATATTATAAAAACCTAATGTACGATTGAATTGAAAGCATAAATGCATACCTTCCTTAGGCTCGATGATGTTATTAATGCAACGGAATCTAAAATGCAACATGCAACCTTATGATCAAGAATGCATAATCTGTAATAGTAGGAAAATTGGCACTAGGAATTTTACCTCATTTTCTCTTTTTTTGGATTCCTCACTAACACAAGACTGTAGAGTTATGTGTAGAATAGGAGGAAAAGACGTAACTAAAACCTTATATAGTATCCTATTGGGCTACCCATCCAAGCCCTAATTGGTCATGATAGCCCACACTAGCCAGTCCACATTTAACACAATAGTAGATAGACCCAATGTAATAGATCATCTTATTTGGGCTTTCTTTAAGTCTCACTAATAGACTACGTACTTAGCTTGTTTTGGAAAACCCCCAAAGCCACAGTTAATGTAAGGTCACTTTAGAAAAATTATAAAAGTGAGAAGACATGTTAAAGTATAACTAATTAATTGGGTCATTTCCTATCATAAGTTTTTGAGATAATTAATAACTCAGTTATTCTTAATATTAAGAAAAAAAGCTAAACATCTAACTGAGTTCAAGCTTATTCACCTATTAGGCAAGGATGAATATATTTTTTTTTCTTCTCATTTGGTTCCTATTATTGGCTTATGTTTTCTTTGAATATGATTAAGACTTTTGTATTTGAAGTTTTATGCAGTTAATGATGTTCATGGTGAGATTGTGTGTCACATTATTTAAAAATTTGATCTCAACAGTTGCATTTTTTTCCCGAGTGATAAAAAATACTTTCCCAATTTCGATTTGGATTATTGTTTCATTAGAAATAAAATTATTCCTATTTTTTCAAGTTGATATTCAATGTTTTTTTTTATTTACAGTAATGATTTAATCTACCCCTAATCATTACTCAACTAAACAACGACCTTCTGACACAAAAAAAAAACAGACGTGTAAATTGATTCATTGCTCTAAAAATTATCGTATGAAATATAGTGGAAAGCAAGAGGTCATTTCCCATAGAGGATTGTAAATTAATTCAATTAAACACTTAATTGTTAAAAAAAAATACAAATAATTTTTAAACTAAATTAAATTCAAAACAACCTAATAAACTAATTGGGTTTTTTTGTAAATGATTAACCAAAAATCACGAATAATGAAAGAAAACTAAAATATGATTCAAATTTGAATAAACATTGTAATAATAATGAGAAAACTGGTCAAATGATCATTCTCCACCACTAGACATGAAATGATGAATCAATATCAGAGTTACCCTCAAATTCCTAATAAAATTATCAACCATAGATAATAATAAGCTCTATTACCCCAATATTTCCTTAGTTTGTCATTAAGTAAAACAAACTCTTTACTTAATCTCTATCTGTTAAATAACCTAAAGTAAGCTCTCTAAATTTAATTTAATAGAAACATTAGGTTAAGAAAGATAGGTTGGTCCATGAAACAAACACATAAACTTGGTTCATTTATATTGAGTTATGTTTCGTATAATAATCAGACAAAAATATCCCATCATCGGTGATTACTAATTGCTACCATTGATTAGAAATTCAAGACAATTACGGATCAAGATTCCTAACCTAGCAATAGATAATTACCCTATTTCATTTGGTTGGCCACCTTGAATAAAATAAAATAATAATCATAAACAATTCTTATGGAAGAACATAAACAATTTTATTAGAAATATGGATAATAATCTCTTCAATCACAAAATCATGTCTAGGGCTTTGAAATCACCCTTAACCACAAATAAAATTAGCTAGACATAAACCTAAAATTAAAAACAAAAGAAATATTCAAAAACATGAAAGATGGGAAAAACGAAGAATGAAAGCGAACAACAATAATCTTGAAGAGTCTTCTATGTAGATGAATCTCCTTGATCACCAATAGCAGCTACATTCTTCCCAATTTTCTCTTTTTTTTTTCTTTTTTTTTCGTCTAGGAAAAATCTATTTTTTTACAAGGTAAGGATAGTCGACCTTATATAGCCAAACTCTTAGAAAAGAAAAGGAAAGTACAATAATACTACTCTTTTTAAGAAAAGGAAAGACACTGAAATAGGAAATACTTCTACTACTAGGAAAACATGAAATATGAAAGTAACTAAAAAGAAATATGACACAAAATAGGAAAAAGTGCACCCTAGGAAAAGGAAGACATTGAAATGGAAAATACTTTTACTATTAAAAAAATATGAAATAGGGAAGTAACTAAAAGGAACTATGACACAAAATAGGAAAAAGTGCAGCACAAGTAAAACTGGTGTATCTATGGAGGCTCATAATATTCATTAGGGTTTTTTATTTTTTTATTATTGCCATCTCTAGCTATGCGGGCCATGGCCCATGTTAGTAGACATCCCCAGCCAAACTCCAGGGAACAGACATACCAAAACCTATGTTGCGGCACACATCCTTCTTCGAATTCAGTTATTTTCCTTTGATAAAAGAACATCATATCTCTCATTTTGATTGTGATTTTCGAACCATTTGATCATAGATGTTCTGGATCTTCTTGCCAATATTATTTTTTTCATCCAAATATTATTTTTAAGCACTTGTGACTAAAAATACACCAAAAATACCTATGATTCCGAAAAAACACATTTTAAAGACAATTAAGTAAAAATGCAAGATTTAAACCTAATTTCTGACAAATAATACCGGTAAATCACTAAGTATTAGTGTATTTTCAAGTACTCATCACAACCCTTAACCAGCTCCTTGCTAGGCCTAGCAAGTCAAGCATCTAAAAATTACCTCCAACCAATACCATAAATCAAAACTACTCCTAAACTAAGATAAATCACTTTCATCGATTGCATGGTTGCATATAGCGAATGCAACAAGCCTTTAAACATATCAGTGGTCCAAATACGACGAGAATAGTCTCGTCAGGGCTTCCAGCGGTGATACCTACAAACACCTGAAATAATTAAGCTTAAACCTGGGTCGATTTATAATCATGTCTCATAAGATTGCAAAGAGTATATAATTAACAGTATCATTAGATATCACACAAATTCAAGAGTTAGATTCACAAGTCCACTTATACTCTTGCCATCAATCTCTACCACTTCCCTTGCACAATTATTAAGAAAGATTAGTTTTACTACTCGGATTGTGTTATGCGGACAAGTATTAATCATGATCTCAAAATTTGTATATCAAACTCCATAGGCCTATTTTTCAAAAATACTCTCCACTAATGTAGGATTGTCACACCACTTGGGATCAAAAGGACTTTATCAAGTTTGTAATGTTAGGCTAGGGTAATAGCTACAAACAAAGGATATGATTCAAACAAAGTAAGAGGACCTTATTTGAAGCATAACCTTAAAGCACTAGGAGCCCCTATTCCTAAATATTAACTTTCCTTGACCATTGAACTCATCTTTTTAACCAAACCATTTTTCTTCTCTTTTCAACCATCCCCAATTTCTTGTAAACCTTGTATTTTCATTTTTTTTGCCATCTACTCCTTGATAACTTGCCACAAACCCCAACTTATCATCTTTCATAACTTGGGTTGTGGTAGTATTCAAAATCAACTCATTTCCTAACTCCTTTTATGCTTTATTTTAATGTGTGCATTTAGGTCCTCTTAAAGGGTAAGGATATAGTATTTAAGCTAAAAAAAATGGTAGGTTATAATGGGCTAAAAACAAGAAAAACATGGTCTCTTATTACGGCTTAAAGGGGTGACTAGTAGTTAAAATGAAAAAAATGGTAGGCTAGAAAGGCTCAAACGACCCAACAATGGCCTAAATCATCTCCCTAATGGTGTGAATCTTAGGATTTTTCCTCGACCAATCATCAAATAGGTTCTAGAGTTTGTTGAGATCAATCATAAAATCAAAATCCACATAAAGCTTCTCTAAGAATGCAAAGACTATCAATCCTCATAATCATATTTAGGAATAGCATAAATCTCAAACAATTGCAAACTAGACAAACAACCCACTCTTAAACTCATGCAAAATCCAACTCAATTACATACAAATGCCACCTGATATACCATCATTGACCATGTGAATCAACCCAAACATCAAACTTAGTCTTTCTTTCTTTTTATTTAATTTTAATTTTAATTTAATTTTTTAAAATAGAATTCTAAGGAAAATGAAACTAAAAACTCTTAAAATCCTAAGGAAAATAAAACTTAAAACATAAATAAAATAAACTGAACCAAACTAAAAACTAAAAACTAAATGAAAAATAAAAATAAAAATAAAAACAAAACAAAAAAATTGGGTTGCTCCCAATTAGTGCTTGGTTTGGGGTCGTCAGCTCGATGTGTACCCTTTTTTCACTCATCAATATATTCTGGTTCGTAGAGTGATACATCCTCTACATCATGCATCTCAAACGACTCATAGTAACGTTTCAGTCTATGCCCGTTCACCTTAAAGACCTTGTTGGTTTTCAAACTTTTGATTGCAATTACACTGTGAGGAAAAACATTAGTAACAATAAAAGGTTCAACCCAACGGGAATGTAACTTATCGGGAAATAACTTTAGGCATGAGTGGAATAAAATGACTTTTTGCCCCACGCTAAATTTTTTTTTCACAATCATCCTATCATGGAACATCTTAGTTTTCTCCTTGTAAGTTATTGCACTCTCATAGGCATCATTTCATATCTCCTTAAGTTCTTGCAGTTGGAGTTTCTTTTGCTCACCCACGGCATCCATCTCCATGTTGCATTGCTTTACCGTAAAAAATGCCTTGTGCTCCAATTCAACCTGAAGATGGCAAAGCTTACCATAGACTAACTGATAAGGGGACATACTGATGGGCATCTTGTAAGCAGTTCTATAAGCCCATAGTGCATCATCAAGGCGTGAAATCCAATCTTTTCTATTCGAGTTAACCGTCTTTTCAAGTATGGATTTCATTTCTCGATTCAACATTTCAACTTGCCCATTGGTTTGTGGATAATATGCCGTGGATACTTTGTGTTTGATGTTATACTTCTTTAACAATGCTTCCACCAACCGATTGCAAAAGTGTGTACCTCTGTCACTGATCATGGCCTTTGGTGTTCCAAACCTTGCAAAGATATTAGACTTTACAAAATCGACAACAACTTTAGAATCATCAGTTTTGGTGGCTTTTGCTTTCACCTATTTCGAGACATACTCAATGGTAAGTAAAATGTAAATATTACCAAAAGAAGATTGGAAGGGTCCCATGAAATCCATGCCCCAAACATCAAAAATCTCAATAAAAAGTATCAGGGTTTGTTGCATTTGATTCCGGGCATCTAAGTTACCAATTATTTGACAAACAATCACATGACTTGCAAAAGAGGTATGTATCCTTAAACAACAAGGGCCAATAAAAACCACAATCAAGCACCTTAAATGCCGTCCTCTTAGGTCCAAAGTGTCCCCCACATGCATAAGAATGATAGAAGGTAAGAATAGAAGAGAATTTAGATTTGGGAACACACCTTCTTATCAATTGATCAGAGAAATGCTTCAATAGATATGGATCATCCCACACATAGTACTTTAAATCTGCTTTAATTGTGCCCTTCATAGCACGAGTCAAATCTACTGGTAGCTTCTTGGTAACCAAGTAATTGACAATATTTGCGTACCAAGGGGCTTTCAATCCAACTGAAAATAACTGCTTATCTATAAAATTCTCATGCAGTGGTAGGGCATCTTCATCATGAATCAAGCAGTTTAGATGATCCGCAACCAGATTTTCACTACCTCTCTTGTCTTTAATCTCTAAATTGAAATCTTGCAAGAGAAGTATCCATCGGATGAGGCATGGCTTAGCATCATTCTTAGTCAGCAAGTACCTAAGAGCTGCATGATCAGAATAAACGATTACCTATATACCAACCAAGTAAGAACAAAAATTTTCTAAAGCAAAGATAACCACCAAAAGCTCATTTTCAGTAGTGGAATAGTTAAATTAGGCATCATTTAATGTTTGGGATGCATAGTAGATGGCATGGGGAAGATTTCCCACTCGTTGTCCTAAAATAACACCCATAGCATAGTTATTGGTGTCGTACATGATCTCAAATGGGAGGTTCCTGTCAGGTGGTTTGATGATAGGAGCCGAAGTCAAGAGCTCCTTCAGTTTTTCAAACGTTTCTTTGCACTTCTCATCAAACTCAAAAACCACATCCTTTTGAAGCAACTTGCACAAAGGCAATGTTATCTTTGAAAAATCCTTGATAAACGTGCGATAAAATCCTGCGTAACCAAGAAAAGAGTGAATCTCCCTCACACTAGTGAGAGGTGATAAGGAACGAACAAGATCAATCTTAAATTTATCAACCTCAATACCTCTAGAAGATATACTATGTCCTAACAGTATACCTTGATTTACCATAAAATGACATTTTTCCCAGTTTAATACAAGGTTAGTTTCCATGCAACGTTTAAGAACGAGCATAAGGTTATCAAGAAATTTATCAAAAGAATCACCGTAAACACTAAAATCATCCATAAATACCTCTATGATGTTCTCAACATATTTAAAAAAAATACTAACCATACACCGTTAGAAAGTCGCTGGAGCGTTGCAAAGACCAAAAGGCATACGTCAGTAGGAAAATGTACCAAATGGACAAGCGAATGTCATCTTCTCTTAGTCTTTCGGTGTGATCAAAATTTGGTTATAGCCTGAATAACCATCAAGAAAACAGTAGTAAGAATGACCGGCTAACCTTTTAAGCATTTGATCGATGAACAGTAGAGGAAAGTGATCTTTGCGAGTTGTCGAGTTGGATTTTCGATACTCGATGCAAACTCTCCATCTAGTTTGGACACAGGTCAGAACTAGATCATTATCTTCGTTCTTGACGACGATGACCCCGAATTTCTTTGGAATCACTTATATCGGACTCATCTACTTGCTATCCGAGATTAGGTAAATTACCCCCACATCTAAGAGCTTCAGTATCTCTTTTTTTACCACTTCCATCATAGGCAGGTTTAATCTTCTTTGTGCTTCTCTGGTAGGTTTCGATCCCTCTTCTAGCAATATTCGGTGCATGCACATAGATGGGCTAATTCCTTTGATATCTACAATTTTCCAACCAAAGCCGTCTTGTGATCTTTAAGCACTTGAATGAGCTTTTTCTCTTGTAAATCTGAGAGGTTCTTGGCAATGATCATAGGTAATGTGTCATTCTCACCTAGGTAAACATACTTAAGATGCTTCAAAAGGGGTTTTAGTTCCAAGTTAGGTGCCTGTATCAACAGAAGGTAAAAGTTTCTCATTCGATACGGGTAATTCAAGGAACAAAACACCATACCTTATTTGTGGTAGGGCTCTTAAGAATTCCATAGCTTCCTCTACATCTTTAATCACTTGTACATCTCGTTTCGACCTCTTGGGAGTTTTTATCTTCAAGTGCTCACTAATGGTGACCTCTAAACTGTCTTTGCCAGTCAACTCAAATAATTGTTGTGCTAAAGAATAAATAATGTCAACTGTAAGTATAGAATGTAAATCACTAGGATATATCATGGCCTTATAGATATTGAAACAAATAACTTCTCCATCGAATTCCATAATGAGAGTCCCATCATGAACATCTATCTTTATCCGCACAGTTTAGGAATGATCTTCCTAGCAGTATCGGTGTTGGGTTGGGAGATGACTCATCCTCCATCTCTAGAACATATAAATATTTTGGAAAGACTAATTCATTTACATGCACCAAAACATCCTCTATAACTCCCTTTGGATAAGTGTTAGAACGGTTAGCAAGTTGTATAATTACACCAGTTTCCTCAAGTGGTCCAAGATTTAAATAAGTATAAATAAAATAAGGCATCACATTAATTGATGCTCTTAAATCTAATATAGCTTTTTCAAACCTGGTATTGACGATTGTGCAGGGAATGGTGAAAGTGCATGGATCTTTGCACTTGGGTGGAAGCTTCCTTTGTAGCACTGCTGAGACGTTTTTCCCCACACATGTTTTCTCATTCTTTTTTAGCTTTTGCTTATTGGTGCACAATTCTTTCATGAACTTGGCATAGCGCGACACCTATTTTATGCATCCAAAAGAGGTATATTTACCACCACCTTGCAGAAGAACTCTAGAATTTCCTTATCTTGCTCCTTATTTTTAGACTTAGTAAACCTGCTGGGAAAAAAGTGGAGGAGTAACATAGGAAGAGTTTCATTTTTACACTTACCTTGGGGGATGACGAATTATCAGTGGATGGCTCACCTTCATCTTCCTCCAGAATGGCTTTCTTTTTTTGTTCTTCCTTTGTGGATGTTGTGCTTGATAGTGCATGTGGTGAAGTTTCAAACGGCTTTTCACTTCTCAATGTGACTGCACTAGCATTCTCCCTTGGGTTAACCATAGTTTGTGATGGGAGTTTTCCTGATCCTTGTGCTTCTAACTTAGCCACTGTTGTAGCCAGTTGGCTCATTTGATTCTCCAAACTGTGGACTCTTGCCTTAGTTTCCCATTGAAATTGCACTGTATTAGTAGCAAAGGCTTTTACTATGTCTTATAGAGATGTACCTAAGTTTTGTGGAGTGGGTTGAGGTTTAGCTTGGTATGGCTGTTGCATCCTTTGTTGATTGAACCCCGCTGGCCGATTGAGAATGGCATTTGGAGTGTTTTGTTGATTTTTCCCATAGCTAAAATTAGGATGATCCCTCCATCCAGCATTGAAGGTGTTGGAGAAAAGGGTCATATCTCTGCCTTTGTTGACCTGGAAATCCTCCTATGGTGTTAGCTTGCTGCATGTTGCCTTCTTGCAAAGTTGGGCACATGTCAGTTGGATGCCCTATCATCGATCAAATTCCACATGGTTTGGCTATTTGCATGTTCCCTATAGCCATTTGTTGCATGAGTGAAGTGAGGTGGGCAAGTTGTTGCTCAATTGTTGTTTTCCCTACCTCATTCACTTTTTTGGTGGTGGTGGTGGTTCATACCGGCTACTGAACTGTTGGGAGTTAGCTGCCATGTTTCCAATCAAATTCCTTGTGGCTTCCGACGTTTTATCCACTAAGGCTCCCCCACTAGAAGCATCAATTATACTCCTCTCCATTGACATTAATCCTTCATAGAAATATTGGATGAGGAGTTGTTCATTAATTTGGTGGTGAGGGCAGCTAGGACAAAGTTTCTTAAAACGCTCACAGTATTCATAAAATGATTCTCCATTTTGCTGTCAAATACCACATATTTCATTCCTAACGTTGGCAGCCTTTGAAACAGGGAAATACTTCTCCAAAAATAACCTATTCATATCATTCCACGTGGTTATTGTGCTAGAAGGTAAATAGTAGAGCCATTCCTTTGCTGAATCAGCCAAAGAGAATGGAAAGGCTATTAACTTGACTTGCTTTTCAAAAATTCTGGTTGGTTTCATGCTTGAACACACCACATGAAATTCCTTGAGATGCTTATTTAGGTCTTCTCCTGTAAAACCGTGGAATGTTGGCAGGAGATGAATCATTCCCGATTTGAGTTCAAAAGCAACTTCTAGAGTAGGATATTCAATACATAATAGCTGTTGATCAATTTTCGGTGCCACCAACTCCTTAAGTGTTCGGTTATTCAGTGCCATCTCCTCGTAATCAGAGTAGTCCGAATCAGCTGATGAGTCACTTGACGAACTAGGTGGGAAGGCGGTGTAGACTGCTCGATCAAATGTTTTTTAAATGAGTCCATTTGATCTCAAGTTGTAGGGACTCCGATGCATTCAAATTTACTTGAAAAAAGAAGAAAAACAAACTAAGAAAACAAAAAGCAAAAGCTGAAAACAAACTAAAAAATAAAATAAAAATTAACAAATAAGCAATTTAATGAATTAATTTAACAATCTCTGGCAACGGCGCCAAAAAAAAAGACTTGTAAATTGATTCCTTGCTCTAAAAATTATCATTTGAAATATAGTGGAAAGCAAGGGTCATTTCCCACAGAGAATTGTAAATTAATTCAATTAAACACTTAATTATTAAAATAAAAATATAAATAATTAAACTAAATAATTTTAAAATTAAATTAAATTCAAAACAACCTAATAAACTAATTGGGTTTTTTTTTTAAATGATTAACTAAAAATTACAAATAATGAAATACAACTAAAATATGATTCAAAATTGAATAAACTTTGCAACAATAATGAGAAAACTGGTTAAAGGATCATTTTCCACCACTCGACAGGAAATGATGAATCAATATCAAAGTTATCCCCAAATTCCTAATAAAATTACCAACCGTAGATAATAATAAGCTCTATTACCCTAATATTTTCTTAGTTTGTTGTTAAGTAAAACAAGCTCTTTACTTAATCTCTATATAATAAATAACCTAGAATAAGCTCTCTAAATTTAATTTAATAGAAGCATTAGGATAAGAAAGGTAGGTTGGTCCAAGAAACAAATGCATAAGCTTGGTTCATTTATTTTGAGTTATGTTCTATATAATAATCACACGAAAATATCTCATCATCAGTGATTACTAATTGCTACCATTGATTAGAAATTCAAGACAATTACGGATCAAGATTCCTAACCTAGCAATAGATAATTACCCTATTTCATTTGGTTGGCCACCCTGAATAAAATAAAATAATAATCATAAACAATTCTTATGGAAGAACATAAGCAATTTTATTAGAAATATGGATAATAATCTTTGAATATTCAATAACAAAATCATGTCTAGGGCTTTGAAATCACCCTTAACCAAAAATAAAATTAGCTAGACATAATCCTAAAATTAAAAACAAAATAAATATTCAAAAACATGAAAGATGAGAATAATGAAAAATGAAAGTGAACAACAGTAATCTTGAAGAGTCTTCTATACAGATGAATCTCTTTCATCACCAATAGTAGCTACGTTTTTCCCAATTTTCTCTTCATTATTTTTGTCTAGGAAATATCTGTTTTTTTTTTTACAAGGCAAGGGCAGCCGGCCTTATGAAGGCAAACTCCTAGAAAAGAAAAGGAAAGTACAATAATACTACTCCTTCTAGGAAAAGGAAAGACATTGAAATAGGAAATACTTATACTACTAGGAAAACATGAAATAGGAAAGTAACTAAATGGAAATATGACCCAAAATATGAAAAAGTGCAGCCTAGGAAAGGAAAGACATTGAAACGGGAAATACTTCTACTACTAGGAAAACATGAAATAAGAAGGTAACGAAAAAGGAAATATGACACAAAATAGGATAAAGTGCAGCACAATTAAAACTGGTATATATATGGTGGCTCACAATATTCATTAGGTTTATTTATTTATTTTTTATTATTGCCCTCTCTAGCTATGCGGGCCACAGCCCATGTTAGTAGACATCCCCAACCAAACTCCAGGGAACAGTCGGCTACAGCATGCAAAACCCATGTTGCGGTACGCGTCTTTCTTCGAATTCAGTTATTTTCCTTTGATAAAACAACGTTATCTCGCTCATTTTGACTCTAATTTTCGAACCGTTTGATCCTAGACATTTTGGATCTTCTTGCCAATATTAGTTTTTCATCTAAATATTATTTTTAAGCACATGTGACCTGAAAATACACCAAAAATACTCGTGATTCTGAAAAACACATTTTAAAGACTATTAAGTAAACATGCAAGATTTAAACATAATTTCCCACAAATAATACCGATAAATCACTAAGTATTAGTGTATTTTCAAGTACTCATCACCCTCTTTATTCATAAGGGAGTTATTGATATGATAAATCGAACTCAGAACCTCAACGCACCTAAATACATTTGACTTGAGGTAATAAATATTGAGCCAATGAATATATTTAATTTTGAGTATTTTTTAAGCTCATTCAGAGTAGATTTGTTAAATAATGAGTTAGGAAAAATATGCCAAAGTACCTTGTGGTTAGAACTTGTTAAATTTTAGTGTTAGAGGTTTCAAAAGTTAAATTTGAGTACCTTGGGATTCTGTTGTAACGAAATAAAAGCCAAATAAATAGAGAGATCCCTTTAATCTCTATGTTTCAAGTTGATTTGGTTGTTGAATGATTTTTTAGGCTTAAATTATCAATATCAAACATGAGAAAGTAAACTTAGTTGAATTTTTAATTTTTTATTAAAATATAAAAGTTAAACAATTCTTCTTGTTTGATGTTACGTCACCACTCTTCAAGTTATTTGGTTATTGCAATGATTTGAGATGCTTATAGTTATCAATATCGAACATTAGAAAATAAAACTTAATAGAATTTTTAATTTTTTTATTACAAAATAAGAGAAAAATACATAAAAGTATCATATAGTTTGACTTTTATTTGACTATAACAAAATCACAAGTTACCTAAACTTAACTTTTAAAACTTCTAATATTTAAGTTTAATAATATTTTTTTTATTACAAAACTTCTAGTATTTTTAGGTATTTTCTCCTAAATTTGTTTGGCTAATACTTACTATTTCTGAGAGGGATTGTAAACGTCCCATTTATTTGAGAATACAGTGTTACTTCACATTTTTTTTCTTATTCGGGGGAAGAGGGAAGAAAAGAAAAGAATGGTATATGTGATTCTTTTTAAAGATCCTATGCCTTTCAAGAGACATGGTCCAATACTTGTTCTAGGCAATCTGCCACTCATTTGCTTATTTGCATACTTGGCTTCTTTTAACCTTCATATATCTCCATGCTTCATTTTCGATGTCTTCAAAGTTCTTCATGATAGGCAACACCATGGTATCAATGATCATCTTTCGGTGTCTTTGAATCTCATTTATGCGCAAATTTTACTGTAAATATTCTATCTCATTATCGCACTTATTCCTTCTTGCAAAGCAGAATAGTATAACAATAGCCATCTAACTAATGGAAATTCTAGACAAACTATGTGCCATATATATATATACCCAATTCTAGATGGTGGCACGTAGACTTGCACAAACAAAAGTCGGAAATTCTAATAAAGATGGGGACTCTATAATGCTAAAATTGAAAAAGTTTTTATGGCTAAAATACAATTTTCATTAATATTTTAATCTGATCATTTAGATTTCATATTATTTCAATTTGATCATTTAAATTTAATTAATGTCTTAATATAGGGGTTATGTTAGATTTACATTATGAACTTGGACGACATCAGTTTACGTGGCCAAGTCAACATTATTTCAGTTAACAAATCGAAGGAAGAAGGCTCGTCCACAATACATGTGCCACACGTGTGCCTTGATATCTTAAATTTTCAAGAATTCCAATTAGGGTTCTTAATGATGTGACTTGGAGATTAAAATCTCCAAATCTTTTAACAATAGATAGATAGAGGGAAGTGGAATAAGACCAAAGAACACAATGTAAAAAGAGAGGCTTAGGTTCTGAGAACTATTTTTGCATGTGCTAATGGATTTACAACTTTATAAAAATCCCTAATTGCAAGTGTCAAATATATTAAAATATCGTATTTGTTAGCTAAGTCGATGCTTCGTAAACGGAAGTCCAAGTTTTTATGGAAAATCTAATAGAATCCATATATTGAAACATTAATAAAAGTTTAATGACAAAATTGCAACAAATTGAAATATAGTGACCAAATTGAAACGTTAATTAATAAAAGTTGAATGACCAAACTTATAATTAAGCTGGTTTTATCAAGAAATTTAGAGATCAAACAGAATCAAAGAGGAATAAGATACATGTTTTTTTTTTTTTTTCCCTTTATAAAGTGGAGTAGTGCTAATTTTAGGAAAGCATGACCACTTGAAATCTGCAACTTCCTTCTGGTTTAAGTCACTTTCCTCTTTTTAGTCTAAATCAGAATTCCCCCTAAATAGGGTTTTCAGGGTGCAATTACCTTTTCTTCTTTGGGGTAGGAATTTTTTTCCCTCTTAATTAGGGAGTTCTCTTTCACTCTATCAGATGTCACGTGCCGCTTTCTGATGGGATAATGATTTTAATTTTTCTCAAATTGAGTTGATAGTCTATACTTAAGTGTTCATTAAAATTTTTTCAAAAAATTACATTAACCCCTTTCAAATTTGTGATAATCTACACTTACACTTTTATATTTTGAATAATTTCACTTATCCCATTTGTTTTATTTATAGTTTTGATTTTTTATTACAGTTACCCCAAAACTGTTAATAAATCATTATTCAGCCGTTATATACTTGATCAAAAGCATACCTTTAGAGTGTTAATGGCAAGATGGTGCTACCAATGAATTACAGAAGAGAAGTTTCAATTATAAATATGCCAAAATTTTACTAAACTTCACTACCTACTGATAATCATAGAGGTTAATAATTGACTTGCTGCCTATTTAGAGTGTTTCTTGTTTTTTAAGCATTTTTCAAATTTGGTGATCTCACGCTCTGACTCTGGACTCCCATACTCACTACAATAATATTTTTTAACTGGAAATTTATGAATCATAAAAAAACTATAAACTTATCTTAAATTTGATAAGTTTAAACTAATTAAAATAAAAAAAGTCATTAACTAATCAACTAGAAAAAGTATGCTAATCTTATAATTTATCTTAAATTTGATTAAGTCAAATTCAAAATAAAAGTTTCCTTTTCTAAGAAAATATTTGATTATTTCACGAAAGATCAATTTTATGAATGTGGTTATTTGGTATTTTTAATTTTTTTTTTCTGTTAAGTTAAAGCCTGTCAAATGATATAATTGTAATTACTCAAAAAACAAAGAGGTAAGTGTAGGCAATCTCAAACTTCAAAGGGTTTAATGTAATTTTCCTTAAATTTTTTACTCATTTACTCTTTAGTACTTGTACACTTCACATTCTTTATGGCTTAAAATCAATTGCATTGTAAGTTTTCGGGTTTAAAAAACAAGAATGATCTTTTGGTGATAATAATACATAATAAAGGCATTAGCAACTTGAATGAGAGCATTGTGCCACAAAATCCCAACCTCCCAAACACGCCTTTAATTAGTATTGGGATGCAACTCAAATCTCAGAGAAAAATGTTATTATAAGTAGTTTTAGTCCCACATCATCTATGTATTAAAATGATGTGGGTACTAGTTATTATAAATATGGGCATCAAGAGACGTAGTCTTTCATCTCTATTCCTTAACCAAGAATAGTTGGTCAGATGAGATCCTGTAACTACCAAACATCAAACTTAAAAAAAAAATAATTACATTTATGTTATAAATAGATGTGACATAATTTGATCCAAACCGCTTGAGCTTGAAAATACATCGAAATATAATGAATTGAGACTTGAACAATATGTGATCTGATTGACCCAAAACCCAATAGACTTGAAACTTGAATAACTTGTGACCCGAACAACCCATTATCTAATGACCCATGACCCAACGACCAATGATTCGAACGAGCTGTGACCTAAGCGGCCCAAAACTGGAGCGATCGAATACCCAAGTGATTCGCGACTCAAGCTACATTTTATTTGAAGGACTATGCCTGAGTGGCCTGTGATACGAAGGATTTGAGATCCGAATGATTCATGACCCGAATGATTCGTGACCCGAGCAAACCCGGTACTCAAGTGATCTAAGATTGAGCGATCTATGACCCGAACGACTTGTGACCTGAGCGACCTGTGGCTTGAGTGATCGTTACTCAAGTGAGCCATGATCCGAACAATCCAAAACCTGAACGAACAACAATTCGAGCGACTCATGACCTGAGTGACCTGTTACCTGAGCGACCAAACCTCACTTTAAATATGTGTGTGAATATTACCTTTTTTTTTGTTTTCAAAAAACAAAGAGCAAAATTTATTCATGATGAATAAGTGTGATAGAAAAAGAACTGCAACACCAAACCTCGCTTTAAATTGTGTGGATTTTTTTTTTCAATTTTTAAAAAACAAAGAGCAAAATTTATTCACGATCAACAAGTTTAATAGAAAAAGAATTGCAACACCAAAACTAGCCACCCAAAATGGAAGCAGATGTTAGAAAAAACACAGAAACCAAAGAACCCCTATATATAAAAATAAAGAACCACCGAAACCAAAACAAAAACTAAAAAACAAAACAATCCCCCAACAATCACAACTAGGAGAAACCCCACACAACACGCATTAAAACTCCCAACAAACAACACGACTTGGATATTCAATGAAGAGAACTCTTGTAGGTCTAGACACATTTCCCACGCTTGGTTTTGTGTTGTCCAAACACAAAATAAGGATAACAAGTAATGAGTCGTCGTTTGATTTTAAAAAGAGTAAAAATCTCTTATCATTAGTTTTAGGAAAGATTATGGGTTGAAAGACTTGGATACAAGAGAGGAAAGAATTATAACTCCCCCTCTGATTTTGCCAAACATCATTTTTGAACCATCAACATGAAAAAAAGACTGTCGCAACCTTAAGCATCAATGAGCCATCTTTAAAACCAATTATAGATTATGTACTTCAACAGTGGAAGTGTTAGCGATGATAAACACACAACATAGTTTTAAATATCTCAACATAATTTTAAATTTTTAGCCAGAGAGAAATTGATAAGGTGTTGCTTTAAACTGTTTTTTTTTTAAAGAAAATATAAAGAAAATCAACTTTAATTGATGATTAAAACTAATTCTGAATAAGACCTATATAGATCGATTGATTAACGATAGACACAATTAGAATTTTCATGTAGGCATGGACTTTTAAATTATGGTAATTGATTAGGCATTTCAAAACCGTAGCCAATGTTCGACAATTTTAATTTTTAATAACTTCTTGCATCACTTTGGGTATCTTTAGTTGGCCTTAAGAATTTCACAAAAAATCTAAGAAAGTTTTTAATAAAAAACATTTTCCACAAATAAATTTATGACATATAGTACATAGTTTTTTCCTATATAAACAAGCTTACCTCTTGCCCCCTTTTCAAGTCTCCTCAACTTCCATCAATTAGTGATAAAGTTACTAATAGAGTTAAGGATTAATCGTAAAGATTTTGATGTAATAAATTATTATTGTATTATAGGTTTAGTCAACTGTTAATAGCCAACCCTAGATTGGGGTAAGAGATGTCTTCAACGTTTACTGTACTTTATAGATTTACCAGTATGTTTTGTTTAGCCATTTTGAAAAATGATCTATCAAACCTAAAAAAGATCATTTTCCAAGGGAAAATATGTGTATGCATTTTTCTTTGAATGAACATTTAGTGATTCAATTTTTGAAAATAATTTTCTTGTTTTGATTTTGAATATATTTTCTTACAGATTTCGGTTTGAGCTTGCTTATAAGGGTTAATTTTGTAAAGAATCTAGAGGTGAATTACATAGATCGTTTTTTTAATTTTCATTTTGTTTTGGCGATAAGGATATATATAGATAATGTTTTGACCTTCCTTTACTTTGTATATATAAGATTTGAATCTAAATCTATATCTACGTCCATATCTATATCTTTATTTATATATATTTCAAGACAGAAAACATCTAGCCATTTTCTAAAGGAAAAATAAACTACTATTAAAGAAAGCAAAATATTCCAGTCATCAACATCATGAAGTTATTGAGATCGGAAACAAACTACAGTACTGAAAACATAATAATTATTTTTAATGTTGTTTTGTTAATTTATGAAGAATGATCATTTTTTTCCTCTTATCAATAATCACCATAATCAAATGGTGGGTGGCTCAATTAGCTTATAAACTAGGAGCCACATCTGTGGACAATACACTGGCACCTCAAAATGAGCAAAGTAAAACAGCTCAGAACTTTTCAGATATATGTCTCAGTATAGAGGCATTTTGGTATGAAGTTTTTGTCTGAATTTAATCTATTCTTTTGAAATGAATATATAGATATTTGGTGTAATAATTAATAATTAACTCTAAAATATATTTATCAAAGAATTGATTTTTTCATCATTCATTTTAATTAAGTTTTGGATAATTTTGGTTGATTAGGAGGTTTGGGACTAGGATTGTCAAGTGGAAGCAATTTACCACTGATTAATCATTCAAACTCCAACCAAAACCTGGTAGACACATCGTGTACATAAAATAATGGTGAAATTTTTGAGCTCACACTTGAGAACTCTCTAAGCATGGCCCTGACTGCTAGGACACCATCATTCAACAACTCTTCACTTTTGGGGACACCTACAAGAACTTACAATCCAATAACACAGTACATGACTTTGTTTTATTCCCTTACTCTTGTTTATATAATTTCATTATATATAAATTGATCAAAGTTAAGTTTCTAAGGAAATAGAGAGGGAAAAACCAGGAAGAGAAACAGAGAAAGAGAAAGAGAAAGAGAGAAAACGAGTGCTTTCTGGTATTTGATTAATGAGAAAATACAATTGACCCTCTTTATATAGAAAGAAGATAAAGGAAAAAGTACAAAAAGATCAAGAAGAAGTTGCAACTAAAAAGTACAACAGAAAGCTAAACATAAACAACTACCTAACTACTAACTAATTAACTAGTTAACAGACTTCTCCATTAACTCCCTCCCTTAAAAAGAGCTCGGGGTTAAGGAGACCACTTCCAAACATCTCATATCCCTTTAAGTTTGTCAATAGAAGTCACAATCAACATATTTTTTCAATATTTCAAAGAACTGAGAGGAGAGGGGCTTAGTGAAAATGTCTGCCACTTGATCAAATGAAGGAACATAACTTACAGCTAACTGGTTTGCCATAATCTTCTCTCTGAGAAGAACATATCAATTTCCATATGTTTAGTTCTGCTGTGAAGAATAGGGTTAGCAGCAAGAGAGATGGTACTGGTATTATCACACCAGACATTTGGAATAGTAGGTAGCTTGATATTCAACTTAGAAAGTAGAGTTTGAATCCACATGATTTCTGTAACAACACTAGCAAGGCTTCTGTATTCCGACTCAGTACTAGATCTTGAAACTGAATGTTGTTTCTTCGAGTTCTAACTCACCAAATTGTCTCCTAAGTACACACAATGTCCAGTAGTTGATCTTCTATCCACCAAGTCATTACCCCAATCTACATCAGAGAACCCAATGAGAGCTAAAGTTTTGGATTTCACAAGTTAGATCCCATCATCTAAAGTCTCTTTGAGATATTTGAGAATTCTCTTCACTATCTTCCAATAAGTATATAAAGGATTGTATATAAATTGACACGCTTTGTTAAAACTAAAACAAATCTCAGGTCTGGTGATTGTGATGTATTGAAGGGCTCCTACAACACTTCTGTATTCTTGAGCATTATTAATAGGATTACCAATATCAGTAGTAAGCTTCAAACTAGTTATCATAAGAGTGGGTAGAGGATTAGCACCATCCGTTTTTGCTCTCTTAAGAAGATCACTAATATACTTCTTTTGAGACAACAAAATTCCTTCCTTGTAGTTTTTAACCTCTATTCCCAAAAAGAAACTAAGATTACCAAGATCTTTCAGAGAGAATTGGGAGTGCAAAGTATCAATAAAACTCTGTAACTTTTCCTTACTGCTACCAGTGACAATAATGTCATCTATATAAATGAGAATATAGATGCAATAAGAGCTGGTGAATTTGAAATAGAGAGATTGATCTACTCTTGAATAATCAAAACCATGTTGAGTAAGAAAACCTTTGAGCTTATCAAACCAGGCACAGGGTGCTTGTTTTAAGCCATACAAATCTTTGTGAAACATGCAAACTAAAGACTCAGAACCAGCTCTTTCAAAACCAGGAGGTTGTTGTATATATACTTCTTCTTTTAGATCACCATTTAGAAAAGTATTTTTGACATCTAACTGTTTCAAAATCCATCCTTTAGCTAAGGCAATAGTAAGAACAACTCTTATAATTGTAGGCTTGACCACAAGACTAAATATTTTAGAATAATCAAAGCCAACTGTTTGAAGATACCCCTTTGCAACTAACCTGGCTTTATGTCTTGTAACTGTTCCCTTTGGATTTTCTTTGACTTTAAAAACCCACTTGCACCCAACTACTTTCTTATCTAGAGGTAATTCAACAAGTGACCATGTTTTTCTCTCAATAAGAGCGTTGTACTCATCAAGCATAGCTTGTTTCCATTCCTTTTGAAAAAGAGCATCAGCAATATTAATAGGTTTAATTCTAGATACATCAGCAATAAAAACTCGTTCAGGCCTTTTAACCCCAATTTTGGACCTTGTAACCATAGTATGAGAGTTAGGATTCGAAGCAAGTTCAGGAATAAGTGTTATATCAGTTTTTTTTTTCTTTTCCTAGTATTAGAATTAAAGGAATAGGTAACATGCTGAGTTTGGCTATTTGAACTGACACCATGAGTTTAAATAGGTTATTGTACCTCAGGTGTAGGACCAGAGGTAGCTTGCTCTTCAGATATATGATCTGAATGAGCTGAATTATCGTTATTCACAAGGATAGAGCCGGTGACTGAAGGTTGAAAGCTATGAACTAGAGGAATGGATGGAATACTTGTGAGAGTATCTGAAGCATTAATCCTTAAGGAGTTTTTATGTAGAGAAAAAGGAAATAAATTTTCGTTGAAGATAACATTTCTGGAGATATAAAATCTTCCATTACTATCAATACATTTAAAACCTTTGTGTTTGGAACTAATACCTAAGGAGGTGCTAGGATTAGATCCGAAATCAAATTTATATTTATTATAGGATCCAAGACATGGAAAACATTGACAACCAAAATTTTTGAAGTGAGAATAATCAGGTATTTGTTTGAATAATACCTCCAAAGGACTTTTCTACAATAGGACTGTTGTTGGTAACCTATTAATCGCATGAACAGCTATAGAGAAAACATCTGGCCAATATTGGAAAGGAAGAAAAGATTGACTAAGAAGAGTGAGACTAGTATCTACAATATGCCTATGTTTCATTTCTACAATACCATTTTGTTAAGAAATATAGGGACATGAGAGCATATGAATAATTCCATGTTGAGTTAAAAAGGAGCTAAGACTTCTAAACTCACCACCCCAATATGATTGAAAGATTTTGATTTTAGTGTTTAATTGATTTTCAACTTGGTTTTTAAAATGAACAAATGTAGAGAATGATTCATATTTGGGTTTTAGAAAATAGATCCATGCGAACCTTGAATAAACATCAACAAAACTAATATAATATCTATAACCAGATGTGGAAGTATATGGATAGGGTCCACAAAGATCAGACTCTATAAGTTGTAGAGGTGCATTATATTGAGTTTTCGAAGCAGGAAAAAGAAGTTTATGACTTTTACCTAGTTGACAGGATGAGCAAAAAAAGTCCTTTTTATTGTAGATAGAAGGAATATTACAATCTTTTAAGACTTTTAAAACTACACTAGAACTAGGATGACCTAGTTTTTTGTGCCAAAGTTCAAAGATAGAAATCTTATAATTATAAGAAGAATTAGGAAAATTTTTGTCACCAAGGCTGGACTGATTTTTATTTGAATTTTCAGATATGAAGGCTCTAGAACATTGGCTAGATGATCTCCTCAGCTGTCTGGATAGGTTGAATCTATAAAGTCCATGATGCAGTGTCCCTTGAAGAAGGATGGACCTAGTTGCTTGATCTTTCACAAAACAAAAAAAATGGGTAAAATTCAAAAAAGGCTTTGTTGTCTTTTGAGAACTGAGACACACTAATTAGATTTTTGGTAATTGAGGGAACATGTAAAAGATTTTTGAGAAGAAGAGTTTTAGAATCAAGATTAGAACTAGGAAGAAAAGATTGGCCAATGTGTTTAATGTTTAAACCTACTCAATTTCCCATATGAATCTTGTTGTTTCCATGGTACTCAGTGCCAAAACTAAGATTATTCAGACTACTTGTAATATGATTTGTTGTCTGAGAGTATGGATACTAGCAACCATCATTGAATCCCACTGCAAGTTCAGCAATCATAGCTTGCATTTGGTTGTTATCAGTTTGATTATTCTCCTGATCAGATTGAGTTTGAGCCTCTACAAGATTGGCATTTCCAAGTCTTTGATCGTTTTGAGTATGTCTTGTATTCTGATTACTGTTGTTAGCACTATCTGAAAAAGAAGAATTGGTACCTGTGAAGTTGTTATCAAATCTATAATAGTATTTAAGAACAATATGTCCGAATTTTCCACAAAGTTGACATTGAGGACGATTATTGTTAGATCTACCACGACCTCTACCTCTATTTCCATTATGTCCTCCTCCTGAGTTCTGGTTGTTGTAAGAGTAACCATTTGAATTCTGATACCCTCCGTTGTTGTAAGATCTTTTAGTAGCAAGATTGGCTTGCATCTCTAGAGTGTTGTTTTTGGGTAAGATTCTTTCTTCATCGGAAAGAAGAAGATTGTGAACAGATTGTGGAATGTAAGGGACATCTCTTGAGCAAATAATAGCTATTATACTCTCATATTCATCTCACAGACCATTCAAGATTGCAAGGACTTGGTCTGAATCTAAAATTTTGTGGCTTGAGGCTCTAAGCATGTCAAAGTACCATTTCATCTTGGTAAGATAGTCTCTCATAGAGAGATTTCCTTTCTTGAGAGTCTAAATTTGTTGTTTGTAGAATATGGCTTTGGTTGTTGACTGTGAATTGAAAAGCTATTCAATAGTGGTCCAGATTTTGAAGGAAGATAGGTAGTGCTGACGGAAGCAAGAAGCCATGATATTAAAAGATGATCTTGCCTCTGATAAAGAACATAAGCTGGGTTTATTGAGGCAGTACCATTGGTGCTAGTGATCATTCTTGCAGGTACAAGATTGGTGCCAAAAATGTATCCTTCAAAACCATAGCCAAGAATAACATTCTTGACTTGAAATTTCCAAAGGAGGAAGTTGTCATCTTTGAGTTTAACCGTGATCAGTTAACTCATAGGATTGGTGATCGACACCATGGCCAGGTTCACAGATTCACGAGTAGGATCTGGTTCAGTTGAATTACCATTCATTGGTGTTGTCATCTTCACTAGAGAGAACAGAGAAGAAAGAACAGGAGCACACCTAGATGCTCTGATACCAAGTTAAGTTTCTAAGGAAACAGAGAGGGAAAAACCAGGAAGAGAAACAGAGAAAGAGAAAGAGAGAAAAAAAGAGCTTTTTTGGTATTTGATTAATGAGAAAATAAAAGTGACCCTCTTTATATAGAAAGAGGATAAAGGAAAAAGTACAAAAAGATCAAGAAGAAGTTACAACTGAAAAGTACAATAGAAAGCTAAACATAAGCAACTATCTAACTAACTAACTAGCAAACTACTCCCTTAACTATCAATAACCATTCCTAGCTAGATATATAATCGGCTTTGATTAAAGATTCAACTTTGAGTTATATAATCATCTTAGTCTAATTATTATCGGTCGCATTGATCCAATTATTTTGGCAACATAAAATATGAACCTAGAATCTCTAACCATATATATCCCACCCACCTTATAGACTGAGCTAAGCCTAAATACACTTATCATATTTAATAGTCCCAGATTATAATCTGATTTGATTTGATCAATATCCTTTTCATTGTTGGGCTTTCTCGAAAAGCTCTATATTCCCATAATCTAAAACACTATTTTAGATTATAATTTGGTCATTTTGAAAGTTTTAAGTTGATTTCAACACTTTTTTTTTTTTATCAAACATCTTCACAACTTATTTAAAACTTTAAGCATGATATCCAAACAATAAGCACTAAATTATAATCTAATACTAATAAATGATAAATCGATTTTTTCAGTTGAACCAAACATGCCCTTAATTTCACCTTTTTATTGTGAACTTACCTTGATTGAAAGTAACATTCAAGCAGTGATAAGCTAGATCGTTGAGTTATACTTTCTTTTTTAGTTAATTCAGGACCCCAATGATAGAAAATAAGAGAGAAATAAGGTTTTAGAAGAGAATAATTGTATTGAGCATGTATTAATTTACAAATATACAACAATATATATAGTGGTATAGAGAGGCATATATGACAAGTATAAATTAGGTAAGTAATCAAAACATAATTATAATAGGATTTCAGAATATATTGTAATATATTTTAACAGCTCCTCTCAAATTCAAGGTGGTAAACTATATATTAACTTGAGTTTACCAACTAACACATGAAAATGGCTAGGTAACTGGGTTTTAATGAAGATATCAACAGTCTGAGTAACAGAGCGAACAAAAACAAGGCGAATAGTATCATGGTCAATGTGTTGGCGAACAAAATGACAATTATTCTCAATGTGTTTAGTCCGTTCATGAAAAATATTATTATGAACAACAGTCATGGCACTCTGATTATCGTAATAAATAACAATGGTAATAGAATGTGTAACACCTATATCCTGTAGTAACAAACGAAGCTATAGAAGTTCAACAGCAGTATCATCAACGACTCGATATTCTGACTTTGTATTGGATCTAGAAGTAAGAGTTTGTTTCTTGCTGTGCTAGGAAATAATTGAATCACCCAAGAAAAAACAAAAACTAGTGGTAGAATGTCGATCAGCAATATCCCCAACCAAATCAACACCAGAATAGGCATATATCTCAAGAGAAGACTGTGAGGAGAAATGCAAGATATGAAACAAAGTACCTTTGACATACCGAATGATGTAAAGAACAACAAGAAAATAAGTAGTATGAGGTGCAGACATAAATTGACTAACAATATGAACATCATGAGCAAGATTAGGATGAGTCATAGTGAGGTAGAACAAGTTCCCAACCAACTGACGATAAAGTGTGGGATCACTAAGAGGTTGACCATCAATAGAAGCAAACTTGACATTGGTCTCAAGACAAGTAGAGGCAATCTTGTTATCTGCCAAACCATCCTAAGTAAGAAGATTAGAAGCATACTTAACTTGAGATAAATAATAACCATTAAAATCAGATGATACTTCAAGAACTAAGAAGTAGCTAAGAGAACCTAAACCCTTCATTTCAAATTATTGACTAAGAAATGCTTTGTGATTAGAAATACCCTATATATCATCACCTGTCATGATCATATCATCAACATACAAGAGGAGAAAAATGTAGCCTAGGTTAGTTTTCTTGAGAAAAAAAAAATTATGTCATAGGAGCTTGAAGTGAAACCAAACCAATTGATAATGGAGCTAAATTTTGAAAAGCAAGCTCGTGGAGCTTGTTTAAAACTACACAGAGCTCGTCGTAAATGACACACTTTATCAAGTGGGTGATCATAACTAAAAAGGGGTTTCATATAAACTCTTTATCAATATCACCATTGATAAAGGCATTTTTGATGTCCATTTGAAACAGATTCCATTTTCATACTACAACGATAATAAGCAAAACAATTGTAAGACGGGTAACAAGAGCAAATGTTTTTTCTTAGTCAACACCATATTCTTGAGCATAAACCTTAGCTACAAGATGAGGTTTATAGCATTCCACAGACCCATTAGAACAAACTTTGATTTTATAGACCCACTTACAGCTAATTGCAGTTTTACTATAGAGTAGATCAACAAAATCCCAAGTATGAGTTTTAGAAAATTCTTGAAGCTCGTCATTCATTGTTTTCTACCAAAAAGGATCAAAATTGGCTTCGTGATAGGATTAAGGTTCACATAAAGAGGTAATGATAGAAAAACAATGACAATCACGAAGATGAGCAGGTGGTGTACTTACCTGGGAAGAAAAACAACTAATAGTGAAGCCAGATGACTCAGGAAGAGATGGACTAGAACCATCAGAAGGAGCAAACTTCGCAAACTGAACGGTGGTATTGTTAAAAGAAACCTGTGGGAGCTCAATTAAATTTTTTGAAACATTATCGTCAAGAAATAATTCAACGGAAGAATCGAAGAAGAATGAAATAGAGCTACTTAAATATCATGAAAAAGAAGATAAGGAAAAAACATCTTTTATTCTCAAAGACAACAAGACGAAAAATAAGAAGTCGGTTAGATATGGGATCCCAACACTTATAACCTTTATGTTCAATGCTATAGCTAAGAAAACAACAAAGTCTAGCATGAGGTTCTAACTTGGTAAGTTTATGGGGCTGAATAAGAACAAAACAAGCACAACCAAATACTTTATTAAGGTTATAATTTGGGGGAGTATCATATAAGCATTCATATAAGATTTATGTTGAATGACAGGTGAAGGAATTTGATTAATGATGGAGGCAACAGTAAAAGTGGTTTCCCCTAAAAAATATTTAGGACAAGAGATAGAAATGACTAAGGAATATATAGTTTCAAGGATATATCTATGTTTGCGTTCAACATGCCTATTTTGTTGAGAAGTTCAAGGATATGAGCGATAAGAAGAGTACCTTAGCTGTAGAGAATAGCAAAAAAACTAGATTCTAAATATTCCATGGCATTGTCAGCATCAAAAATATTAGTCCAAACAGGCTCTAAAAGCTTTAATTGATCCCACACATAATTCATCTTAACAAGAAGATTAGTTGTAGATTGTTTAAGGGTTTGTTTCATAGTATGGAGATTACCCAAAAATTGGTACTGATGAGAAAGATCTATAGTAGTATAACGTTGTGCTAACAAGTCTCACACCTTTTTAGCAATTTCATCACGACCAAACTGACCATTAATGGATGGGAGAGAGGTGTTTCGAAACCATGTAATTATTTGATGATTCTTACTATACTAATCCTCAAAAGAAAATTTTTTCGCAGTTTTCGTTTCTTTACGAAGTGGAATTTGAATACCACTAGCAACATATCGCCAAAGCTTATGACTTTTAAAAAACTACACATAGCATGACCCAAATATGATATTAAAGCCATTGAAAACAGTTTGAATATGTTGTACAACTTCAGATTTTTCAATAATGAGAGCAATAGTACCTTAACAAAGAGAACTGAATAATGGGAGGAAAATTTTATAAAATAAACCTCAAAATTAGAAATAGCACGTTTAAAAACCTTCTGAACCAATCTGACTAAGACAAGAACTAGTTAAAAAAAAAGTCAAATCGGACAAGTCAAATTTTCTAGTCAAACTTGAACCAGTTTGACCAAAAATAATAACGTGACAAAACCAACAAATACTGACTGAATAGAAGTACTAACGTTGTAGATGATGTGGCGGGAGGGATGGTATGGCAGCTGACGTGGAAATACGGGTGAAGTGGTAGTTAACGTGATAAGAAACATGGTAGATGACATGGCAATGACATGGCCATTGACTGTGCATGGGTTTGGAGCGGGTAGCCAAAAGAGGAAGAAATGGGTCCAGGCTTGGTTAACCTGGCCATGCACATGTTGGCTTATAGATATTCGGAATGGGCTGAAACTTTGGAGGCGACTTATTCTGGCGCTAGCGAGGAGATCTATGGTGACGGTGAGAAGAAAACACATGGGAAATTGGGGGCTAGAGCGTGATAGCAACAAACCAAAACTTCTTGAATCAGATGGAGCATGAGCTGCACACAAAAAACTTCTTGAAGACCAAAGTGAATAGTAACAAACCTAAAAAATTCTTGAAAAGAAAAGAAAGAGCCTAAGACTTTGATATTATGATAGAAAATAAGAGAGAAATAAGGTTTTGGAAGGGAAGAATTGTACTAAATATGTATTGATTTACAAATATACAACAATATATATATATAGTGGTACAGAGAGTCATATATGGAAAGTACAAATTAGGCAAGTAATCACAACCTAATTATAATAGAATTTCATAATATATTGTAATATATTCTAACACCCACAATCTACTCATCAACAGTATCAAGCCTGCAAGAAACCTAGTTGCAAGAAACCTAGTTTATTGGATGTTTTGCAACCCAAAACGACCAAGCTTACAAAGTAAGAAGATCTTTCACTTTTTGCTTAATTTAATAAAATTTTATTTATTCTACATTACATTTAGTGATATATATATATATATATATATATATATATAGATAATATGCTGTTTATTTTTTTTTGGCTCATATGATTATAATATGATGTTTACATGCTTATCGCCTTCATTTTTTTTTCTTTTCGATTATTTTCTTTTTAATCTATATTCAATTTTTGAAATTTAGAATGCAGCAATTAAATGATTGTCATGAGCAACATAACCCGATTCAGATGATGCCTAATCCATTTGGTGTTCAACGTTCTAACTTGACGTAGCCAGAAGCTCTCATTTTTCCAAAGTACATACCCCAACATATGCAAATTCTAAATAATTTTTTTGATTGCTTCTTTTTAATCTATAAAATATTTGGAATTCAATATCCAAGAATTACATGGTTGTCAGCAGCAACATAACCCAGTTCAGATTATGTCTAAGCCATCTAGTGTTTAGTTTTCTAACTTGATGCAACTGGAACCTATCATTTTCCTAAGGCACGTACCACTATATGCAAATTCTAAATAAGTTTTTGTTTTGACTCTTTTTAATCTATGTTTAATTTTTGAATTTAGGTTTCAACAGTTCAATGGTCTTCATCAGCATTATAATTCCTTTCAGCTAATGCCTAAGCCATTTAGTGCTCAGTGTTCAAACTCCATGCAGCTGGTTCAAATGATGCATAAATCATTTGTATGTTCAATGTTCAAACACCATGCAACCAAAACCTCTCATTTTTCGAAGCTATATATCCTCACTATATAAAAAATTCTAAGTTTTTTTTATTGATTTTTATTTTTTAAAATTTGTATGGCATCTCAATCGTTTGGACTCTCGAGTGCTTTCGATTCTCTAGAGCTCAAATCACACAAATAAAAAATAACAAGTTAGACCAACAGTTCTGATCTGTTAGAGCTATAAATATCGTACATTCACATGATAGTGGGCTTGAGTTGGATTTTATTGCCGTTTATAACACCATGAGTCTATTCCCGAAAAGTGCTAACTCAAATTAATTTTGAGATTATAGAGCCTTAAATATATGGTCTGATTTTCACCATTGCACTATTGATGTGAGATTTGGGTCATCACAAGCTCAATTCCATCTAAATTCAAAGCAATTATCTTTAATTTCTGTTGACCCTCACCTATATTTTAATGATGACAAAACACAACTGTTATTATACTAACAGTGCAATCTAAGTGTTTTAAGCAACAAGAACAATCAACTAAGGATCAAGGTGCAAGAACTCAACCTAAATCAAATATCAAGTGAAGACGAAAGAATTAGTATAGGTCTATGGTGTTAAAACAAGTTGTAGTCTCACTTGTTCAGGTAATTGGCTTGTCAAATGACTCGTTTTGAAAAACCATTTTAACATAACCTTTTAAACAAATGTTTTTAAAGTTAAAATATATTCAACACTTGAAAACTGGGTTGTTAAAGCAACCCAGTCGACTGGGTACTTATACCAGTCTTTTGGTATAAAGCTCAGTATGTTCCCAGTCGACTAGATGCCTTATACCAGTCGACTGGTGTTTTGGTCAGAGACTTCCCAGTCGATTGGATGCCTTATACCAGTCAACTGGTGTTTTGGTCAGAGACTTCCCAGTCGACTGGATGCCTTATATCAGTCAACTGATGTTTTGGTCAGGGACTTCCCAGTTGACTGGTAAGTAATACCCAATCGACTGGTACTTTCAAAAGCCTTAAAAATATGATTTTTAAAGAAGACCTAGTCGACTGGTACTACGATCCAGTCGACTGGTAGTTCAAAAATATGACTGTTGGGACTCGAGATTTTAGCACAACTTGTACCTAAATGGACAAAATCAGTTACAAAGGGCTATATTACCTCAAGGCTATATAAACCCACTCTATTAAGCATTTTAAAAATAGCTTGACACATTAAAATAAGTTTTACTCTTTGATACTCAAAAGCTTTGAAATATTCATATTGAGCCATTCTTCAAGCTTTACCTAGAAAGAGAGATATTATTCAGTTGTATATGCTTCCATTGTTGTCTCTCTACCATTTACTTTATAGCACTTATTGTAAAGGGGATTACTTCCGAGAGGAATGGGATTACTTCCAAGAGGAAGGGATTGTAAGGTTTGTGCAACACCCGTGAAGTTGCAAGACTAAGTTTCTTAGTGAAGTACTTCAAGAAGGTTCCTTAAAGAGAGTGGATGTAGGGTCGGAACGATTTCAATATTGCCGAACCACTATAAACTATGTTTGCATCCTCTATCCCTTAAACTCTTTATTTACAGCACATACTACTTGTTTATATGCTTCTTGTGTTATCTGTTTTATAAACTTGTGTTTAATCCACAAAAAAAATTTAAAACCCAATTCATCCCCCTCTTGGGTTGAAACCTCAGTCTACAATTGGTATCAGAGCTTCATTCTCAATTTTAGGCTTAATATCCTTGAGTTGATCCGATGACAACAAATAGTTATTCTGAGGGACAGTCATATACTAGACCACCTTTATTCAATGACTCCAACTATAACTATTGAAAAAACGGGATGAAAATCTTTGTCGAAGGAGAAGATTATAATCTGTGGAGAGTCATTGAAGAGGGACCTAGAATTCCATCAAAGGAAATCACTATTGGAGATACCATTCATACAATGCCTAAACTCAAAACTGAGTACAATAAGGAGGATTGTAGAATGATGTCTTTCAATAGTAGAGCAACAAATATTTTACATTGTGCTTTAGATATATCTGAATACAACAAAATCTTTGCATGTGTTTCAGCTAAGGAAATATAGGATAAATTGCAAGTGATATATGAAGGAACTAGTGAGGTTAAAAAATAAAAAATCTATATGCTAATATCTGAATACGAATCTTTTAGAATGTATCCTAATGAAACAATTTCTCAAATGTACTCACGTTTCATAACTATTGTTAATGGTTTGAAGCTTCTTGGTAAGAACATTGAGGAATTTGAATTGACAAGAAAAATCTTAAGGTCTTTGCCATCCACATGGAAAGCAAAGAAGACTGCTATCACGGAAGCCAAAGATCTCGATAAACTTGATGTTGAGACACTTCTGGGTCATTGTTAACATATGAGATGGAGGAAATGAATCCCATTGTCAATGATGATGAGAAAAAGAAAAAGGTGATAGCTCTCAAAGCCTCTACATACAACATAGAAGAGGAATAAGAAGAAGAAGCAGTAAGCAGCGAAGAAGATGGCGATATGGCTCTAATCACCAAGCGGTTTCATAAATTCTTGAAGAAAAGTAAGAAACCTTACACAAAGGATCCTACCTTAAAAAGGGAACCACTTATGTGCTATGGATGCAAGAAGCCCGGTCACATCAAAGCCGATTGTATGGCAACTAGCAAACCATACAAGAGCTTCAAGAAGAAGGCTATGATTGCAACCACTTGGAGTGATGACGAAGAAAAAGAATCCTCAGATAAAGAAGTCAGATATGAAGAAATTTCCAACCTATTCCTTGTGGAAATTGATGATGAAAATGAGGTATTATCTTCTCCCTCTTCTAAAAATAACATTGTGAGCAGTAGTGAAGAATTGTTAGAAGTCATAAATGAAATGCATGATGAATTGAAGAAATTCAATTCTAGGAACTCTACTTTTAAGAAAGAGGTGTCATCCCTTTCTAAAGAGATGATAAGTCTAAGAGAAGAGAAAGAAAAATTATCTTCATTACTGTATGATGCTTCTCAAGACTTCCTCAAAGATGAAAATGAGAATTTAAAGAAGAAGATATTAGAATTGAATGGTACTATATCTAGACTTATGCTTGGTAAAGAAAAACTTGATGAAGTGCTTTCTTTCCAAAGATTAAGTGGAGGAAAATCTGGTTTAGGATTTTCTCCATTAGGCAAGCAAAAGTCAAAAGAGGGCTTATTCATGAAAGCTTCATGTGTGAATGAAGCCTCTAATTCTAAGGTTAAAATCACACCCCCAATGAAAGATAGCATGCCTAGAAATACCAATTCCAATGCCAATATAAGATTGAAGAATCTAAGAAATACTCATGCTTATATGTATGCTCATTCAAGGAATGCTTATGCACGTGTTAGGAATAATCATCATGTGCATCCTAAGAACAATTTGTATACTCAAGACTTACACACTGCACAAGCATATCCTAGGAATTACTATAATAATTATTCTAGAAATAATATGCATACTCATGATAATGCAAGCATGTATCCTAGGAATCATCATCATACATTTTTTGGAAATGATATGTATATTCATACTCCTTATAATAGAAACATGTATCCTAGGAACTTATATCCCAAGCATTATAGGCATGCACAACTAACAAATCCTAGAAATTTCAATAACTATTATCCTAGGATTGTGCATCATCAACATATCTATAGACCACCATATACTGTTAAGAAAGTATGGGTCCCAAAAAGAACCGTATTTTTAAGGACTAACTCCAAAGGACCCAAGAAATTTTGGGTACCTAAAAATGCCATTGTGTATCCTTATGTGATGTAGATATGTATCCACACCAAGGAAAAGGGTAATTGTTGGTACCTTGATAGTGGATGCTCAAAACACATGATCGGTGATAAAAGTGTATTCAATGAGCTAACTCTAAGAGATGGTGGACTTGTCATAATTGGAAACAACACAAAAATAAAGATCATTGGGCATGGAAAAGTTGGTAATGATTTCTCAACTATAGATAATATATTGCTAGTACAAGGCCTTAAGCCAAATTTACTAAGTATTAGTCCACTTTGTGACAAAGGCAACAAAGTCACATTTGAGACCTCTCATTGTTTAGTTATAGACATCAAGAGTAACAAGATTAAATTTGTTGGCCATAGACATGAAAATGTCTATATAGTTGACTTGAAATCCTTGCATTCCGAAAATGAAAAATGTTTTCCTGCATTTAGTGAAAATCCATGGCTATGGCATAGAAGGCTTGGTCATGTGAACATGAACTTGCTGAAAATCATTTTAAGAAAAGATTTAGTCATTGGACTTCCCAAAATCAATTTTGAGAAAGACAAAGTATGTGATGCTTGTCAAATGGGAAAACAAACTAGGATTTCTTTTAAATCAAAGAATGTAGTATAAACTACTAGACCTTTGGAACTTTTGCATATGGACTTATTTGGTCCGATTAGTACCATTAGTCTAGGTGGCCATCAATATGCTCTTGTTATTGTTGATGACTATTCAAGATATACCTTTGTTATTTTTATTTCTTACAAGGATGAAGCTTTCAAAGGATTTGAAAATTTTTGCAAAAAGGTTCAAAATGAAAAAAAGAATTTGTATTTCAAGCATTAGAAGTGATCATGGAAAAGAATTTGAAAACCAAAGTTTTTCAATATTTTGTGATGAAAATGGAATTGATCACAATTTTTCAGCTCCTAGAACTCCTCAACAAAATGGAGTTGTTGAGAGGAAAAATAGAGTTCTAGAAGAATTTTCAAGAACAATGCTTTGTGAAAATAGTTTACCAAAATACTTTTAGGCTGAAACAGTGAACACCTCTTGTTATATCTTAAATAGGATTTTAATTAGGCCTATGCTTGATAAAACTCCATATGAACTATGGAAAGGTAGAAAGCCTAATATCTCCTATTTTCATACATTTGGTTGCAAATGCTTCATCCTAAACAACAATAAAACTAACTTGGGTAAATTTGATTCTAAGACCGATGAAGGAATATTTTTAGGATATTCAACCTCTAGTAAGGCTTATAGAGTTTTCAACAAGAGAACTCTAGTGGTAGAAGAATCCGTACATGTAACTCTTGATGAGTCTAACCCAATTAGAAGTAGAGAAGTTTCTTTTAATGATGATGCATATTTTATTCCAAGAACGAAAAATCCTACTCCTATTGTTGACCCAAAGGAGAGTCCACCTCAAACAAATGGAGAGATAGAAACTCTCAAAGGAGACCAACCATCTACAAGTCGACAAAAGGATAGTCTTCTCAAAGATTGGAGGTATGTAAATTATCACTCGATTGATCAAGTAATTAGTGATCCTTCACAAGGGGTAAGAACTCGTTCCTCTATAAAAAAAATATTTGCAATTATATAGCCTATTTGTCTCAAATAGAACCTAAGACATTTAGTGAAGCTGAAAAGGATAATGATTGGATAATTGCATTGCAAGAAAAAATAAATCAATTTGAGAGAAACAATGTTTGGAATTTAGTTCCAAGACCTAAAAATCATTCAATAATTGGAAATAAATGGGTATATAGAAATAAGATGGATGAAAATGGAATAGTAGCTAAAAACAAGGCTAGACTAGTTACTAAGGGATATAATCAAGAAGAAGGAATAGACTTTGATGAGACCTATGCTCCCATAGCTAGATTAGAAGCTATTCGAATGTTATTAGCCTTTGCATGCTTTAATAAGTTCAAGTTATTTCAAATAGATGTAAAAAGTGCTTTTTTAAATGGCTTTATAGAAGAAGAGGTTTATGTTGAGCAACCTCTTGGATTTGAGAATACTAGTATTCCAAATCACGTCTACAAGCTTTCTAAAGCCATATATAGGTTGAAGCAAGCTCCAAGGGCATGGTATGAAAGACTACGTAAATTTTCAATCGACAATAACTTTGTAAGAGATAAGATAGACACAATCTTATTTACAAAAACTCACAAAAATAACACTTTGCTAGTTCAAATATATATTGATGATATAATATTTGGTGCTACTAATGAATCTATGTGTCAAGAGTTTGCAAAATGCATGCAAGGTGAGTTTGAAATGAGTATGATGGGAGAACTTGCCTACTTTCTTGGACTTCAAATCAAACAATTAAAAGGAGGCATCTTCATCAATCAATGAAAGTACACTAAGGACCTATTAAAGAGGTTCGGAATGGAAAGCTCAAAGCCACTTGGAACTCCTATGAGCACAACTACAAAACTTGACCTTAATGAAGGAGGTAAGTGTGTAGACACTAAAAATTATAGAAGCATGATTGGAGCATTACTTTATTTGACTGCAAGTAGACCTGATATAATGGTCAGTGTATGCATGTGTGCTAGATTTCAGGCTAATCCTAAGGAATCACATGTAGTTGCAATAAAAAGAATTCTTAGATATCTACAAGGAACTCAAACCATAGGATTATGGTACTCTAGAGATTCATCTTTTGAGCTTGTAGGATATTCAAATGCTGATTTTGCTGGGTGTAGGTTAGATAGAAAGAGCACAAGTGGAACATGTCAATTCTTAAGTGCAACGTTAACCTCTTGGTTTTCCAAGAAACAAAATTCCGTTGCACTGTCAACCACCAAGGCGGAATATGTAGCACTAGAAGTTGTTGTGGTAAAGTGTTATGGATGAAACAACAACTAGAAGACTATGGCATGAACCTAAAAGGCATCCTGATATATTGTGACAATACTAGTGCTATCAACCTAACCAAGAATCCTATCCAGCACTCTAGAACTAAACATATAGAATTTAGACATCATTTCTTAAGAGACCATGCTAAAAAAGGTGACATAAGACTAGAATTCATACCATCAGAAGATCGAATAGCTGACATTCTTATAAAACCTCTAAGTGAAGCTAGTTTCTGTAAAATTAGACTACTAATGGGATTGCTAGATTATGATAAACTAAATGTCTGATTGCTTCATCATTCATCATTTGTATACTTGACATCTAGTGAAAGAGTATTAATCCTTGTTTAATATTTCTCTCACACAAGATGACATAGATAAACAAATTTCATGCTAAGACTCAAAACTAAAAAGTTTCTCAAAGAGTCCAGTCGACTGGTAAGTCTATCTCAGTCGACTGGAAAGTTACTGCCTAATTTCTCAATCGATTGGTAAGTCAATACCAGTCGACTAGTTCAACTAGACCTCGTTTAGAGCCAAAATGTTGAAATTCAGTTATCACCCCAGTCGACTGGTAAGAACTACCTAGTCGACTGGCATCTTTCTACCTATTTTTCTAATCGACTGGTACATTGACCCAGTAGACTGGTGTGAAAAATGTTCATATTTACAAAAAGACCCAGTCGACTGGTATCCTTACCCAGTCGATTAGTGTCGCGATTCTATAAATAAGCTCTTCATTTTTTTCAGATTTTTACGTCATTTTCAAAAACTCTAGCTTTCTCTCTCTACAAAATTTCACCATTTTGATCCAAAAACCATAAAAACAACACCTAAACACAACGATCTACACATCCAAAACCTTATTTTCAACTTTTTACGGTTGAAATCTCTCATTTCCACTAAAAACCCTTTTTCCCAAAAACCCACTTTTTCCCCAAAATGTCAAATAGAATCCGTGTAAAATACACTACCGGGGGACCAAATGCGCCTACTAGGCCTAGGTCCACCAAACCTGTGGATCCGGATTCATGAGGGAAGGGCATAGCGGGCTCATTAAGCAAGAAGCCCAGAACAAAGCTTAATGAGTCTCTGTTTTGCAGTCCTGCGGCAAAAGCGAGGTATAATTCTATAATCCGTAACAAGAAGATCATGACAGGTAGAGTTGTTGACTTCGACTCTATGCATCATGGTAACTTCGATATTTTGCCAGCCTTCGATTCAATCCACCTGACCCCATTGGTCAGAGAGCATGAAAAATATTACCCGTGACTGATACACCAGTTCTATGCGAACCTGGTAAAACCCAGTCCACTGGCTCTGAGATTTAGAACCTGTGTCATGGGTGTGGAGTTTGAGGTTAGCACTGACCTCCTAATGACCATTTTGAGGATCCCTGTGGGAGGGATTCAATGGAGTCTGGATGGATAGCCAGACAATTTCGATGTTAAGGAGGCTTGTCAGGTAGTTAGAGGTGACCCTAACTATGTGTACAGACCCACTACATTTCACACATGTAGTGATATGCCCCTAGACTCGAAATTGTTCAATCTCATAGTGAGTTGGACCATCCACCCGAGACTAAGGAGTCGGGGGTATCTATCTAAGATAGATACAATATTGATTTGGTGCCTTAAAACTAGGGACCACTTCAATATATACCCCCTGCTGCTCGCCAACATGATTAATGGCTAAGCGAGCGACTCCGGGTGTCTTCCCTACGGGATGCTTATTACACTCATACTCTAGCACTTTCGGGTGCCTCTCCCTGCCTCTGAGGCTTAGGATATTAGGCCAAAATACATCATCGATGTCTCCTCGCTAAAGAAGATGGGATGCAAGGTCTGTGATGGCTTTATCTATTCCAAGGCCGGGAAGCACATACGGATTTGGGAGGATGAGAGCAGTGATGATGAGGATGAGGATGCTGCTGCTACTACTGCTGACATGGATACGGACACCCGAGCACCTCCCATGGGTGACTCGAGTACTGGTCAGGTTGGGTATGGTGATGTACTACAGGCTATCACGAGCCTCCAGTTGACCTTGCAGTCCGAATTCCAGACGTTGAGCTCCTCCATCGAGCACCTCCGTGATGATTTCGAGTTGCACCGAGAGTGCACGGAGAGTTTCCTAGCTGAGATTCAAGATCTTATTCGTGATGGCTCGGACTCTCTCGATCATTGAGTCTCTTTTCTGTTTTTCTTTGATGTATTTAGTACTTTCAGTTCTAGTTCTTAGCACGGACATACTTTATTGTATTTCTTCCTTATATATGGCTCTACAAAGGCTGTTCGTGTATAAAATTTTTATATATGATGATGCTTCATGATTAGACATGTTTCATGCACCTATTTTACTTATTTGTGATGTGCTTGCATGTTTTATAACTGCTTATATTCAGATTTAATCCTTAAAACTATTTCTCCTTGTATGAAAACTTCTGGGTCTTCTCGGGAAGGCTTTCTAACTCTGAATAGAGCCAAATTTTTGTATACAAGTTTTTTTAAGCATACTCTAGATGATTCTAGTAGCTAAGTAGCTTATTTTTTAGTTTCTAGCCCCTTTTGTTGCTATTGTCAAAATGGGGGAGAAAAAATGAGAAAACGAGAAAAACAAAGTAAACAGAAACCAATGCATAGATTTAGGGGGAGCACTGCTCCAAAGAATATGGTATATGATTTGTTGATTGGTTGAGTTGCATATATAAACTGTGTTTACTTGTTTACAAGGTGGTTTTACTCATAAAACAAAGGAAACTCTGCCCAATTTTTCTCAAAAACCTTACACTTAGTTTTTAAACTGTTTTCTCTTAATTAGTTTTGTCATCATAAAAATGGGGGAGATTGTTGACCCTCACCTATATTTTAATGATGACAAAACACAACTATTATTTTAATAACAGTACAATCTAAGTGTTTTAAGCAACAAGAGCAATCAACCAAGGATCAAGGTGCAAGAACTCAACTTAAATCAAATATCAAGTGAAGACGAAAGAACTAGTATAGGTCTATGGTGTTAAAACAAGTTGTAGTCTCACTTATTCAGGTAATTAGCTTGTCCAATGACTCATTTTGAAAAACCATTTTAATATAACATTTTGAACAAATTTTTTTAAAGTTAAAATCTATTCAACACTTGAAATTGGGTTGTTAAAGCAACTCAGTCGACTGGGTACTTGTACTAGTCTTTTGGTATAAAGTTCAGTATGTTCCCAGTCGACTGGATGCCTTATACCAGTCGGCTGGTGTTTTGGTAAGAGACTTCCCAGTTGACTGGATGGCTTATACCAGTCAACTGGTATTTTGGTTAAAGACTTCGCAGTCGACTGGTAAGTAATACCTAGTCGACTGGTACTTTCAAAAGCCTTAAAAATGTGATTTTTAAAGAAGACCCAGTCGACTGGTACTACGACCCAGTCGACTGGTAGTTCAAAAATATGACTGTTGGGACACGTGATTTCAGCACAACTTGTACCTAAATAGACAAAATCAGTTACAAACGGCTATACTACCTCAAGGCTATATAAACCCACTTTATTAAGCATTTTAAAAAGAGTTTGACACATTAAAACAAGTTTTTACTCATTGATACTTAAAAATATTTGAAACATTCATATTGAGCCATTCTTCAAGCTTTACCTAGAAAGAGAGATATTATTCAGTTATATAAGCTTCCATTGTTGTCTCTCTACCATTTACTTTACAACACTTATTGTAAAGGGGATTACTTCCGAAAGGAAGGGGATTATTTCCAAGAGGAAGGGGATTGCTTCCGAGGGGAAGGGATTGTAAGGTTTGTGCAACACCCGTGAAGTTGCACAATTAAGTTTCTTAGTGGAGTACTTCAAGGAGGTTCCTTGAAGAGAGTGGACGTAGGGTCGGAACGATTCCGATATTGCCGAACCACTATAAACTGTGTTTGCATCATCTATCCCTTAAACTCTTTATTTACAGCATATACTACTTGTTTATATGCTTGTTGTGTTATCTGTTTTATAAACTTATGTTTAATCCGTAAAAAGTTTTTAAAACCCAATTCACCCCCCCTCTTGGGTTGAAACCTCAGTCTACAATTTCGAAGTATTCAATTCCATATTTTTCATATAGAAAATTAACCTAATACTTCATTAAAATATGATGATTATTGGAACGAATTAACATAACTAGTGCTATTGTTGGGAATTTTTTCAAATCAAGTTGTAGTGTATTAATTTAAGATTCAATCAAACCACCAAACACTACTAATTTAATGAAAAAAAAATAAAGATGAAAATAATAATAAGAGTGAACACACAAGATTTATGTGGTTCGGCACAATCCTGCTTATAACCAAAGAGAGAATTAGCCCATTCTTTACCATGAAAGAAATACAAGAACGAGTTTTTTCACTCTGTGGACATAGGCAAGACTGTGTCGAACCTTGAAAATCTTATGCGTACACTTTTATTATTTTCATCTTTTTTTATTTCTTTTCATTAAATTGATGGTGTGTGATGGTTTGATTGAATCTCAAATTAATATGCTTCTGTGTGATTTAAGAAATTCCTAACAAACTGATATCAAAGCTAAAGTGCAACAATCCTTTGATATATATATATATATATATTTCTTAATCTTATCAATTGCCAGAAACTTTTTAAATTCAATAGTAAACAGTTATTTGAAAACAGACAAGTCAATTGACTCCCTACTATGCATAACTCATTTAATTCATTGCTCTAAGACTGATTGCTTGCCAAACCTTAATTGAATTTTAGTTATACGTGCATTAGTCTTTCATTTTTACTTTTTTAACTTTACCGAATATTTACCTATCATTATGTGGTTCTAAACGTTGAATACTTTTTTTGGGAATTAATGTGTGTAGTCAATTTTCTATGTAATTATTTTTTTTAATATATATGTGTGTTCTTCTTAATTAAATCCTAAAAAAAATGCTATACGATACCATACGTTACTGCAATTTTGGACATCACCAAATTCTTCTTTTAACAAAGAGCAAGGGTCAAGGAAAGTGGATTTTATCTTACTACATGGACCTATGTGGAAATGGTATCAAGTTTAATGCAAATGGTTTCTCAGATGATGTCTTGCAGTTACACTCAACTTGCAGGGTCCGATTTTTATGATGTTTATACTAGCTATACAAGGGGCATAGGTGATATTAGGCATCCAATAGCTAGAGGTACAAAGGCTTGTTTTCACATATTACAATCTTTCAACTATGATTTTTCATTAGAAAGGACAACACATTCAATTGGTAAAACAACCTTCCCTAATCCCTGAACCATTAAACTTAAAACACTTAAAGAAGATGATTAATAGGGCTTGCATTGCCTCTTTCTATTAGTTGGTAGCTTCCACAGTTAATAAGCACCAGTCTGAGACAAATACAATAGTACCTTAGGAGCTTTAGTTTCCATCACAAGAGTTTGAACCAATCTTCAAAGAACTTATAGACTTTCCACCCTCAATGGAGTTTGACCATCAAATACAGTTACTATTAGGTTCTAATACTGTGAATGTGAAACTTTACAAATATCCTTATTTTTATAAAACTAAGATTGAAAAATTGGTGGGTGAAATGTTATAGACATGCAATATAAGACCAAACCACAATCATTTCTCTTCTCGTGTATTACTAGTAAAAAAGAGATATAGTTCTTTGAGGTTTTGCATTAACTATAGAGCCCTCAATTCTATCACAGCCAATGATAGATTTCCAATCCCAACCATTAATGGATTATTAGACGAACAACATGGAGCAACTTTGTTTTCTAAACTAGATCTGAGAGTTGGTTATCATTAGATCAGAGTAGATCCTGCTGACATTCACAAGACAGCATCTAGAACACATCAAAGGGAATTATGAGTTCTTGGATATGCCTTTTGGACTTACCAGTGCACCCACAACATTTCAGTCTACAATGAATAAGGTTTTTCAACCTTACTTAAGAAAGAATGTTATTGTTTTCTTTGATGGTATCTTGGTTCACAGTTCATCCTTGACTGATCATTTAAAACATTTAAGAATTTTCTTAGAATGCTTAACTGTTAACAAATTATTTAACAAAATGAGTAAATGCCTATTCTATCAACAATCAGCATAATATTTAGGCCATATAGTTTATGTGGCAGGGGTGAAACCAGATGCTAGTAAATTTACTACAATAATTGAATGCCCAATACTTTTGAATATAAAATGATTGAAGGGTTTCTTAAGCCTTATAGGGTATTAAAGGAAGTTTGTTCAAAGGTATGCAACTGCAGTTATGCCCTTAATACCTCTTTAAGAATGATGCTTTTTGTTGAGGACAAGAGGCTATGACTGCCTTCAATGCATTAAAACTAACTATGATAGAGGTACCAATCTTGACACTACAAGATTTTACAAAATAAGTTAAGGTGGAAACAAATGCTTCCAATGTGGGAATAAGAGCAATGTTACAGCAGCAAGGTACACTATTTCTTTTTATAAGAAGAAACTCAGTCAAAGAATGTCTACAACATAAACTTATTTCAAGGAGTTATTTGCTATCACTCAAGCTATCCTCAAATGGAGACAATACTTGTTAGAAAAGACATTCATAATCAGAACTGACCATAGAACCTGAAAGAACTTGATGAATTAAGTTATTCAAACACTAGAACAACATCATTACTTCAACAAGCTATTGAGATAATAGTATACAATTGTGTACAATTTATAAAAAGAAAATATAACAACTGATACCTTATCTAGTATTTTGAATGTCATACACCAGATGAACCAAATTCCAAAGGGACAAAAGCTCAACTGATGGAATTTCTCACCATACCAAAATTCAACTTTCTGAACAATTTAAAAAAAGAAACTACTACTGATGTAGAACTGTTAGCTATCGACAAGGCTATAAAAGATGACACTATCAATCTAAGGGTTATAGAGTGACAGAAGGACTACTATATTTCAAAGGAAGACTAACCGTTGGGTCTAAATCATCCCTCAAACCTACTCTTTTGAAAGAGTTCCATGAGAGACCGGTTGGAGGTCATGTAAGGATTTTAAAGACTTTCATGAGGTTATCAGCAAATTTCCATTGAACGGGTATAAGAGTTGATGTAAAGAAATTTGTGGAACATTGCTTTACATGCCAATTGATTAAATACCCTACTACTCACCACTAAGGTCTGTTTTAACCCTTACCAATGTCTGAATAGATATGGGAGATATTTCCATGGACATTATTACTGGTTTACTTGCTTTTCAAGGGTGTATTGTGATTTCTGTAGTAGTAGATAAGCTGTCCAAAAGTGCTCATTTTGGGAATTGCCTACTTATTACACTGCTGAGAAAGTTGCCAAACATTTTTTTTTCTTCTGAAATGGTGGTCAAATTACATAGAATTCCTAGGTCTATAGTATTTGATAGGGACTCCATATTTTTAAGCAAGTTTTGGCAACAGTAGTTCACTTGGAGTGGAACCAGATTAAACATGAGTATTGCATATCATCCCCAAATCGATGTCCAATCAGAGGTCCTCAACAGAAGCCTTGAACAATGGCTAAGGTTATTTGTGCACGAAAAACCTACAGCATGGTACAAATTTTTACAGTGGGCTGAATACTAGTATAATACTTCCTATCATAGTGCAATTCAAATGACTCATTTTCTGATAACCATTAAAGCTCCACTAACCATTCAAATTTCCATTGCACCTGTACCTATCATAACATACATGACAAAGCTCCACTAACCATTCCTTAATATATAATGGGAACATTCAATATAGTAGCATTAGATCATGACTTAGCAACCAGAGAGGACATCTTACAGTAATTAAAGAGAAACCTCAAAGGACAGAATGAAGATCTACACGGACAAACTAAGGATTAAAGTAGTTTTTGAAGTAAGAGACTGGGTTTTGGTCAAACCACGGCATTATAAGCAGAAATCCATGGTTATTATACTCAACTATAAGTTGGGAAAAAGGTTTTATGGGCTATTTGAAATTTTACAGAAGATTGGGAAAGTTGCATAAAAGCTAGCCCTACGAGCTATAAGTAGAATACATCTTGTATTCCATGTGACAATATTGAGGCATTTTAAGGGAAATCCAGTACAAGGTAATGTCCTTTTACCACAATTGTATGTGGGAAATCAACCTGTCATTCTACCTATGGCAATCTTAGGCAGAAGGAAAATTCTTACAGGCAATACAACTATCCAACAAGTACAGGTGCAACAACAAGGAGTATATATATGATGTTTATTTTTTGGCAAAAAATATTATAATATGATGTTCACATGCTTTTCGCTTTCATTTTTTTTTTCTTTTCAATCATTTTCTTTCTAATCTATATTTAATTTTTGAAATTCAGAATGTAGCAATTAAATCATTGTCATCAGTAATATAACTCGATTCAGATGATGCCTAAGCCATTTAGGGTCCGTTTGGTTCACAGATATTATTATAATGGGATAAGATTGAGATTATAGTGGGATTATTACAAAGGATTAAAGTGATACTATCTTAAACTTATGTTTGGTTCATGGAATTGGCTAATTAGCATTAAAGTAGGATAATAAATCAAAAGACCATATTACCCTCTGCTATTTATCATTCTCAACAATCTCCAAATTCTTCACAAACCTTAAAATTTCACCATTTTCTTTATTATGACTATGATTATTATAATTATAATTCTTATTATTACTATTTTCATCATTATATTTTTATTACAATGATAGTATTATATTCTAACTATTATAATGATTATAATGATGATAATAATTATAATATAATATTATGATTATATTGATAATTAGTATTATTATAATATTTATAATAATAATACTTATTATTATTATATTTATTATAATTATAATAATAATAATTAATATTAAATATTAAGTATTAATATTAATATAATTATATTATATTATATTATATTAAAAAAAATGCTGTACGTTATCAAACGTGTGATGTCTCCCGCTGTGTGATTAGTAAAACATCGCTCTTAAAGGGTTAATCAACTGCGTTATCAATCGTGTCCCTAAACTGGAGCTAGCTCCAGTAAAATCTAAGGCATGTGCTGATATCTCCCGCTTTCTCTTCTGCCCTTCATTCTACAGTGTAACCCTTTTTTTGGCCTTTTCAATCATATGTTTAAAGTGCGCGTAATGCTTGTGGGAGCCACTTGCCGCACACATTTGCTACAGTGAACAGAACTGTACACGTCAAGTCGCTAAATATTTTGATAGTTGATAGTTGATAGGCCCATCACTACAAAAAGATTCCTCCGAGTTGTTCCTCATCAGTATCCCAATCCTATAAAATTCTCTTCAGTCATCATGGTTCTAACTTTGGTTTGTTATATATTCTCCTATGCATGTAAAGATAAAGATTATAAGTGTGTTATGCGTGGTCCATCATATCAAACAACAGATGTGTGGCATCAAGCGAACCACACGAAACTGAGACAAATTTTCAAATCCTCATATATATATATATATATATTTTACTTTCAGATTGATCACAATGAAAAAGTAGGTATGATATGATCGCTTATAGAGGCCGCGGAAACGCACAGTGACACCAAAATTTTCCTTTAGGTTTCTAAGCTTTTCCGTTCAATATTATAGTAAATTAAGTAGTTGAGCGATCAATGAATCACAGGCATATGAGTTATATAAAGTTATGATACATAGTTTGTGCTATGGGTAAATTTTGCATGGAGCTATTTATATCAATGTTTTTAAAAGTGAATCTGTTAAAAGAGATAAGTGTTTGTCTTTGTAATGCTTAAGCTTTGAAATATTGAGTTGTAAGTTTTTTTGAATATTTATATTTTAGTTTTAATGATAATAATTAATTAATTAATTAAAATTTTAAAAATAAAAAAAATTTTATTTATATATATGAGACACATGCTTTAAGACATTGGTGTATGCTTCAATAGAAAAGATGTATACCCAAACCAGAGGCATACATTTCAACCAAAAAAAACAAATGTACCCCTTTAAGGAATAGTGCATTTTTTAACTCTCAATAATGTTTTGATCACCCTTCCCCAAATGGAGCGCGTCTTGAAAGATGCATCGACTACTTTTTTTAAAAACAATGATCTACACATAGCAAACTTAATATTTTCTCTTCAAAACCATGGCATGAGTTAATCGTTTTTGTTAGGATATTTACATGTGAGTTATCCCACATTTGAAAAAAAATAAAAATTAAAAGTAGTTTATATACATGGTTTGGACTTAAGACTCTTGAACTTAAGCTTTTGAGTCATATTAGTGCCAATCTATTTATATTAAGGTCGTGTTCGTATGATTTCCTACTGTGTGAAGTACTCCTAACCTTAGCAAACTAGTTTCAGAGTTATTGTTAAATTCGATCTAGGTACAATGTCTTCTATCACTTCGTACAAGATACAAAAGTTTGATAGAACGGGCAGTTTTGATCTTTGGCAAGTAAATATGTAAGCCGTATTAACCCAAAAGGATTTGAAAAAGGCACTGTTGGAGAAGGAGAAGATGCCTAGTACAATGACAGATGAATAGAAACTAGATATGGATGAGAATACCCTGACTACAATTCAATTGTGTTTATCAAATGGAGTCTTTGTTGGCTTATAGAGTAAGTTAGAGTCTTTGTACATGACGAAATCTCTCACCAACAAATTATTCTTAAAGCAACAATTGTATTTATTGCGTATGGTAGAACGTACGTTAATGAAATCCCATGTTGATGAATTTAATTTCATTATTATTAATTTGAATTCAGTGAAAGTTAAATTAGATGATGAGGATTAGGCTTTGCTATTGTTATATTCCCTACCACCATCATTTACACACTTTCGAAATTTTTTTCTGTTTGGTAGAGATAAAAGTTCTTTATAGGATGTTAAAACTTCTTTGTTTTCTAAAGAATTGCTTGAATGACATATGTCTAGGAATAATTATGAGAAAAAGAGTCAAAGTGATGCCCTAGTCACTAGAAGTTCTTGAGGAAGATTTAAAGAAATAGGTTACAGTAATAGTAGCAAGAAATTCCGATATAAGTCCAGAAATAAGAATGTGACCTATCATTATTGTAAAAAAAAGGGACATTATATATCTAAGTGTTGGAGTTTGAAAAAGAAAATTCAAGAAGAAAATAATCAAAATTAAGGTCAGAATTAGAATCGGGATAAGAATAAAAAAAGAGAATCAACCTGAAGCTAATGTTATTGAAGAAGACTCTAATAATTATGATCGTGTCCTTACTATCAGTGGTAATTAATGGGTTCTTCATGTCTGATTAGATTATGGATTCAGCTTGTTCCTACCATATTTGCCGAAATAAGGATTGGTTTTAAGAATATGAGCCTTCTGACAGAGTTGTATTGTTGAGTGATGACACAGCTCGAAAAATTACTAGTATAGGAACTGTCCATATCAGAATGCATGACGGTGTAATAAGGACGTACCTTCAAGAAGAATTTGATTTCTTTGAGTACTCTTGATGTCAAAAGGTACAAGTATTTATCTGGGGTTGGATTTATGAAAGTTATCAAATGTGCCCTGGTTGTCATGAAAGCAAAGATTGTTTTGCCAAATTTGTATGTTTTGCAGGGTAATACTGTTACTGGTTCAGCGGCTGCATCAACTATGTCAGATTCTGAGGTTACAAAATTATAGTATATAAGATTAGGTCACATGAGTGAGAAATGACTAACTTTGTTGAGCAAAAGATGTTTGTTATGTGGAAAAAATATATGCAAGATAGAATTTTGTGAGCATCGTATTTTTGCCAAACAAAAGAGAGTTAGTTTCAGTACAACAATTCACAGAACCAAGGGTTATGTGGATTATATTCACTCTGATCTTTGGGGATCATCACATGTTCCATCTAAGGGTGGTCTCAGGTATATTCTTACTTTTATTGATGACTACTCAAGAAAAACTTGGGGGTATATGCTGAAGACCAAATTCAAGCATTTTAAATAATAGAGAACCATGATTGAAAAACAAACATGGAGGTAGATTAAGAAGCTAAGGACATATAATGGTTTAGAATTTTGTTCAAATTAGTTTGATGACTACTGTAAAGATTAGGGTATTGTTAGACATAAGACAGTCAGAGGTACACCACAACAGAATGGGCTTGCTGAGTGAATGAACATAACTCTTTTATAGAGAGCTCACTGTAATTTCTAAAATGTTGGTTTGATTAAGGAGTTTTGGACAGATGCATCATTTACTGCCTATTATTTGGTGAATCGATCTCCTGCTACAGCTATAAAATTTAAAACCCACATGAAGTATAGTCTGGAAACCCTTCTGATTATTCTATGGTAAAAATATTTGGATGTCCTGCATATGCACATGTTAATGATGGAAAATTAGAGCTTAGAGCTAACAAGTGCATTTTTTTTTTGTTATGTTGATGGTGTGAAATGATATAGATTATGGTATCCTGATCCTAAGCCACCTAAATTTATCATTATTCATGATGTTACTTTTAATGAATATGCTATTCTTAACCTAAAGAAAGATGAGTTTGTTGCTTGTGATTTTGAGCAAAGTAAAAGTAGCACACAACAGGTGGAGTTGGAAAGTTATGATTCAGGTTCTAAGTAGAACATTTTCACAAAGCTTGTTTCCAAATAGAGTAAGAATTTGGGTGAAAATCAAACTCAATAGATTCAAGATGAACATTACAGTATTGCCTAACATAGGCCAAGAAGAGAGACTAGACTACCATTGAGGTACAACAATATTATTTTGTCTAGTAATACTAATGCAATTGCCTATGATTTGTCAGTTACACAAGAAACTAGTGATTTAGGTGAACCTTCTACATATACAAAAGCCATTTCTTGTGTAGATTCTTCAAAGTGGTTAGTAGCCATGCATGAAGAGATAAAGTTTCTTGAAAAGAATCAGACTTAGAAATTGATAAAACTACCAATGGATAAAAGAATAGTTGGATGCAAATGGATTTCAAGAAAAAAATAAGGCATCACGGGGATTAAAAATGCAAGGCATAAATCACATTTTATTGCTAAGGAATACAATCAAGTTGTAGAAGTTGATTTTAATGATGTATTATCTCCGGTTGTGAAACATAGTTCCATTCGTGTTCTCCTATCATTGATTACTATGCAGAATTTAGAATTAGAACATGTTAATGTTAAAACCGCGTTTTTGCATGGTGGGAAAAATCTATACGCATCAGCCTGAGGGCTTTATTATTGATGGTAAGGAAGACCATGTTTGCTTGTTAAAGAAGTCTCTATATGGTTTGAAACAGTCTCCTCATCAGTGGCACAAGCAGTTTGACTCCTTTATGGTAAATAATGGGTATTTGAGAAACAAGTATAATAATTGAGTATATCTCAAGAAGCTTGCAGATGGATAATTCATTTATTTATTGTTGTATGTGGATGATATGCTCATTGCTTATAAAAGTAAATCTGAGATTGCTAGCCTAAAAACACAATACAATAATGAATTTGAGATAAAAGATTTAGGTCTAACTAAGAAGATTCTTGGTATGAAAATCAGAAGAGATAGAGGTATGAGTTTGTTATATTTGACACAAGAGAAGTAAATTGAGAAAGTTTTGAAACATTTTGGCATGAAGAATGTCAAACCCATTACTACTCTTATTGTTGGTCTCTTTAGACTTTCAACTGCTTTGTCGTCACAGATAGATGAAGATAAAGAGTACATATCATGTGTTCTCCATTCCAATGCAGTTGGGAGTCTTATGTATGCTATGGTTTGCACCCATCTAGATATTGCACAGGTTGTCAGTGTGATTAGCAGGTATATGGGTGATCCAGAGAATGAGCATTAAAGAACTGTTAAGTGGATACTTTAGTATCTTAGAGGTACTTCAAACATATGTTTGAAGTTTGGAAGTCACAAGAGAAATATTGTTGGTTATGTTGATTCAAACTCTGCAGACGATCTTGGCAAAAAAAGATCTACTACATGTTATGTATTTGCTCTTGGTGGATATACTGCCAGTTGGAAGGCTACTCTACAACCTATTGTTGCTTTATCGACTACAAAGGCAGAGTATATAGCTATAGTAGAGGCTATCAAGGAAGTTGTTTGGTTGAGAGGATTGTTTAGTGAATTGTGCTGGGTTGGGTTCATAATGCTATAGTTGTCCACTGTGATAGTCAAAGTGTCATTCATTTGACTAAGGATAATATGTTCCATGAGAGAACGAAGCATATTGATATTCGTTACCACTTTGTTTAAGACATAGTTGATAGTGTTGAGATTGTTGTGAAGAAAATTGGGATAGTAGATAATCTAGCAGACATGTTGACTAAACCACTTCCAGTGTCTAAGTTCGAGTATTGCTTGGACTTGATTGGGGTTACTTACAACATTTGAATTATTCCCAGGTGGGGCATTTGTGGAGATAGTGAAGAGTAATTTACTATTTGTGAAAATTTAAGCCAGTGTGGAGATTTGTTTGATGTGGTTTGTAATTTTAGAGTAAAAGTAGGGTCATTCTTATTTTAATTGCCACGTCATCATGTAAGAGTATAAATTGTAGTAGGAAAAGTAAAAATAAAAATGATGACTGTTTTGGTACTAGTAGGATAAGGAATACAAAATTAAATAGAAGAAAGATTCTCCTTGACATTGCCTATATATATGTGCTATTCTTTCAACAACAGAGAGAAAGCTACAGCAGTACATCAGGGGAAGTTGAAGATATGATTGTACAACAAACAAATCCCTCTGAATGGTTAAAACTTCTTTTCTTCTAGGATATTGTATTATCCTAATTAAATTTGTGGTAGCCTAGATTTTGGTGTATTGGGGATTTGGGCTTAGAGAGTTTTATTTCTCTTGATTTGTACTCCAATTTTGATTATAGTGGAATCTCTCACCATCACCCGTGGACGTTGGAGTTTTAGCTGTGAACCACGTAAATTTTTTTTGTATGTTTATTTTTCTGTTGCTTTATTCCTAACAAGCTGGTATGAAAGCATTATTCAAGTAGGTCATGATATGTGACTTCCATGATGTTGCCCCGTGGTTGAGTCTGAATAAGAAACATTTGTGTGCTCATAATTGTTTGCCACGTGAGAACTCCCATGGCTTTGTCTGGTTTCCCCATGGTTAAGTTTGGTTTGGTTTCTCTTGTTAATCGCGTGATCGATGGTTCCATTCAAGGACGAGTTTGGTATATAACTCACATGTGAAGGAGAGAATTGTTAAGATATCCACATGTGAGTTATCCTACATTTGAAAGAAATAAAAATTAAGAGTTGCTTATATACATGGTTTGGGCTCAAGACTCACGAGTTTAAGCTTTTGAGTTATATTGGTACTCCTCCATATATATTAAGCCCGGGTTCGTATGATCTTTGGTCATGTGAAGACCCAACCTTATTAATTTTCAGTTGGTAATTTTGTTGTAAAAGATTTTCATCTCAAACAAAATTTGAAGGTTCATCAAGTTGAATTTTGAGAATTGCAGCATATGTTTTAAGGCGATATATATATTTTATTTAAATTTGGAGCCATACAATCTTTTGAAAGAGAGTTTCCTGACAATATCATATGGAAGTTGCTCAATCAGTGAACCCCATTTAAGTTGCTCATTACTTAATATAAAGTGAAACAGTAGCTCCATTAAATGAAAGTATATATAATGAAGGTTTTCTTACCTAATTGCGACTCCTAAGAGTAATAGAGCCCGAAGAAACAACTTTCAAAATCATTGATCATTATTTGCTATTCTATAATTCAGGCTTACTGTGTTAAGCTGAGTTCGATCAAATCATGTAAACTTTTAGGAACTAACAAGGAATCATAAATACTTTTAGGACTATAGTCTACGCTTCTTAAATTGCTTTGATAGTTTTTTTTTATTTTTTTTATGTGGTACTATTAATCATGAGTTATTTTTATGTTTTTACAAAATATTTTTCTCTTTTATGCTATGCAGATGCCGATTGGATCGACTGTCCTGATAATCGTCAGTCCACCACAGGTTATGCAGTCTTTCTTGGACCAAATCTTATTTTTTGAAAGGTAAAGAAACAACTCACTATGTCTCGTTCTTATACTGAATCTGAATATCAATTCTTTGCCTATGCTGTCGTTCAGACCTAGTGGATTCGCCAACTTCTCAATGATTTACATGTGTTCTTAACTTGTCCAGTTCAGGTGTATTGTGATAACATTAATGCCACTTATCTTGTAGTTAATCCAGTGTTCCATGCTTGTACTAAGCATATTGAGACAAATTTTCATTTTGTTCATGAAAAAGTAGCCCAAGGAGATATTGAGATATGATATATTCCTACTGATGCGTAGATTGTAGATATCTCCCCCAAATGAATGTCATCATCTCGGCTTCTTTAAAATCAAACCAATCTCTCTGTGGTTTCACCCCATTCGAATTGAGAGAACGTGTAAATGTATATATTCCTAATGTAAATAGTATTAGAGAATTATAGTCTATTATAAATAGAAAACCCTAGTTCTATTAGGACACTCTGATGTACCTAGTCCTATTAAGACACTCTTTTGTTCATACCCTATAAATATGAGGTTTTATTACTACAACATCACATGAGTAAACACAAACTCTAATTTACTTTTAAGTCTCTTCACCTGACAATATTTTTCATTAAAATTATATAAAATATTTTGTTGCAAACCATTTATGTGATAAAGAATAAATTTTTATTCTTATTGCAAATGCAGCATGCAAGACACATTTCGAATTGCAATTCAAATTCTAACTTGCAAAGATATAGATTACTAATTTTAGAACTCTAGGAATTAAGTTTCTTGATTTTTAAAACCAAAATTACCATTAAAGACGAATTGTCATCACTGTTAAAAATTATCATTCTTCTTGAAACACGAGATATCCAACTTTCATATAACTTAGTTGCAAGCTTGTACTACCCATGAATTATAAAATTGAATAAAAGTTTTAAATATGATTCCGTCAAAAATTTTATCAAAAATATTAATAGTCATAGAGGTTAATTATTAGAGATCAACTATTTGGAAGTTAAAAATTGTGAAGTAAATCTTACAGTACATATAAATTTTGATTATAAAGTGGTTCTCACCGAATCTCAAAATTTAAACAGTTTAAATTCGTATTCAAAAACAATGTATTGTAAGCTTTATTTTACAATATTTATTATAAAGAAAACTATTTTTTATGCTTAAAACATGTAAAGTTCATTGAATCATATAAGAGTGGTTATGTCACTTATATTTGTATAAATGACGTAAATAATATTTTGTTTTATTTTTTATTAACATTTTTCAGAGTTGACGATCTCGCACTTTCATTTTCATTCTTGTTAGAATAATATTTTCAATCTAGAGCTTATGAATCATTAAGAAAATAAAACTATAAACTAATCTTAAATTTGATTACTCAAAGCATATTAATGTCAAAAAGTCATTATAAACTAATTAAGTGAAAAAAATAATAAACTAATTCTATAATTCATTTCAAATCTGATTAAATTCAAATTCAAAAATAAAAATTTTACATTTCTTAAAAATATATTTGATTATTTCATTAAGGGCAATTTTATGAAAGAGGCGATTTTTTCTTTCTATTCTTCTCATCTAACGGAGCTTAACAGAATTTAAGTCAAAACTGGCTTGTTTCTCTGATCTGGTGCTTGGATTCTAGCATCCTCTTAATTGTTATTCAGGTGTTTGTAGTGGAAAGGCCTTGTGTTTATGTTTTTGTTTGTTCTGGAATTGCTGTTTATTATATATATATTATTGTGCGTGTTGGATTGCTGCAGGTTTGATGGGATTTGGCACCGGAAATGGACACCATCATTGGATTCGCAGGTGTATTTCAACCTGCATGCAAATTTTTGCGGGAAACTGTCATCAGAAACTGTCGGAGTGAACCGTACGCACCGATGATATTTGGCAAGCATATTGGGTTTTGTCTTTACATTTTGAATGTTTGATTTTTTTTTTTAAATTGTAAAACATTTTCATAAAAATGAGCATTCTTTTTCAATTTCTATTTTTAGATAATGAAAACCATTTTTTTTATTTTTCTTTTTACCTTTTAATACAATAGAAAATCATTTTCTATTTTTGTTTTCAATTTGATTAAAAATCATGAAAACATAATTTTTCTTGCTTTCCAATTTTGGGTCGTTTTCATTTTCATTCTCAAGAAGACATTATTAATTTTCAGTCAAAAAAATATTTTCACTCTCCATTTTTAGTCTAAGTGAAAATTATAACAGAATGCAAGTTTGTTGTATAAAACCAAACACAACACTCTTTTTATCTTTTTTTATGGGTTATTTTCAAAGTTCATTAATTGAGTTTTTGTAATAATAATTGATTAATTGAGTTTGATCTAATTAATTAATTAGTTCTTTGCTTTCTATATATATATATATATATATATATATATATATATATATATATATTACTAGTATACAACTCACCTTTTTTTTATCTAAAAAAATATCTAACATTTTTATCTTTTAATTCAAGACTTCAAAGGCAACAAGGCATACATTATCATAATATTCATAATTCACTAGTTAAGGGCTATAACTTAACCCTAACTTTTGGAATTCTAAATCAACTTGAATAGCTAGTTATTTTATTAATTGTTTTATTATAAATAAGATTAGTTATGCCATTTTTATTAATAATTATATATATATATATATATATTTTTAAAACCATAAAGAAGCTGTATTTATTAATAAGGAACATAGGCAGGAGCCTAACTACATGAAGGAGCTGACCTTAGAAAAGGCAACATTAAAAAAAAAAATCATACACCAAAACACCAAGAGTGAAGAAGGAAAAGTAAGAGAGGTGTTACACCAGCCAAGCCACCAATTCAGTAGATCTATAAAAGCCTTGTTTGCCCAGAGAGTCGGCAAATCCATTAGCTTCTCCAGGAGTGTGCTGATGCTCAACGTTTTGGATTGTGGATATACTAGCATTTCTAATTTGATTCAGTAAATTATTGTATCTCAAATGATTATTTGATTCAATAGTTGTATTTGAGACTTTGAGAAACCTATATAAAAAAATTGACAAACAATATAAGAAAGCAATCAATAAAAATTAAAATAATGATTCTTCTCTCAAATCTCAACAATTTGTATGTTATGTACGAGCCTTTTCATCTTAATTTTTTCTGCTGCTAACATTTGGTGTCAAAGCTCGGTGATCAAGAAAAATGAGCTTGATAATAAAATGTGCTTTTAAAAAAAAAAATGAAAATATAGCTTTTATTCAAGCTGGAAAATCCAAGGACAATTGATCAAGAATAAAGTGGGGAGGGTCCAACTCCCAAATATGTTATGTAGGGACAAAAAAGCATATTTAACTAATAGATTAGGTACAACATTACTAGTTCTAGGAATGAAATTAAAAGAGCAGAACTGAAAATTGGACGAAAGAACTCTTAAATCATGGATAAGCACTGCCCATGGCGAAAACGAAGTTGAAGAATTCCTCATGGCCTGAATCAACCGAAGACTATCAGTCTCGACTTCTATCTCTGTATATCCCAGCTCAGATGCGAGTCTCAAACCATCTTGAACAGCCATAATTTAAGCAAGAAAATGGTCCATAACCATAGGAAACCTGATGGACATTGCGTCAGAAAATGTGCTTCTGCATCTCGAAACACTACGTACTCCTCCTGCCGCTGCCAGCTCAGGCTTGAAAATGGCTCCATCTGAATTTAATTTAACACAACAGGAAGCTGGGGGTCTCTATCTTGTCGAGGTTGCATCACCAGCTTGCCGCCGATTAGTCCCGACAGAATCATTAACGGACTGGAACTCCATTTGCATAGAAAACGCTGCCTGCGCTATTTCATGTGGTGTTTTAGCTGGTTTACCTGCAAGAACAAAATTTCTATTGTTCCATGTTAGCCATACAACAATAAACCAAAGAGTTAACACCCCCGTCTCCCATATATCAACTACGGAGAATAACCACTCTCTCACCCAATCTATCGCAGTCCTCCAATAAAAATCTTGATTCCATAACCTCCACCCATACGCTTCTTGCCTCTATGCACCAGAAGAAAATATGATTTACATCTTCTATAACTGTTTTACAAATTCACAAGCTACGAGTATTTGGAGTCTTCGTTAAATCAAATTTATTCGACATGGGAGGGCACCATGACATAATCTCCAAGCGAAAACTATAATTTTATGAGATGTTGGCAAGGACCAAGTTGAATTTAAGAGAGAAAGTGAGACAATACAAAGATAAGAGAATTGTATTGAATGGTGCGATTTACTTACAAGGGAGATATCTTATTTATAGCCTAACCTAAGGGGAAGGTTTCTCATTCTAACCGATGTGGGACTAACATATACATTGTGTGTATATATATACATATATATATATATATATATAGACACACACACACACATTAACAGCCCCCCCTCAAACTCAAGGTGGTAAAATGGAGACCAACTTGAGTTTGGAAACTAAATCCTGAAGGCATCCAGGAGGATGTGTTTTAGTGAAGATATCAGCAGTTTGATTGGCGGAAGAAACTGATAATAGTCCAATAGTCTCACAGGTGAGATGATACGCACAAAGTGACAATCAATCTCAATGTGTTTTGTGCATTCATGGAATAACATCATTGTGAACAATCTGGATAGTACTTTGATTATCGCAGCTGATGATAGTGGCAATAAAATGAGTGACGCCCATGTTTTCAAGTAACGAGCGAAGCCAAAGAAGTTCCTGAGTTGTATCAGTAAGGGCTCGATACTCAACTTCTGTGCAGGATCGAGCAACTGCTGTTTGCTTCTTGCTTCACCAAGAAATAAGAGAATCACTAAGAAAGAAGTAATAACCAGTGGTGGATCTACGATCAGTGTGATCACTTGACCAATCTGCATTTGAGTAGGTACGAAGCTCAAGTGAAAAGTGAGCTGAGAAATGGAGACCATTAAAAAGTGTCCCCTTGATGTACCTAAGAATGCAAAGAACTGTGGAATAATGGGGTGTGCGAGGAGCAGAGAGAAATTAACTTACAATATGGACAACATAAGAGATGTTAGAGCAAGTAACTATAAGATAAACAAGACTACCAACCAACTGGAAAAACAAGGTGGGGTCTTCCAAAGGTGTACCATCTAGAGAAGTGAGTTTAGAGTTGAGCTCAAGAGGAGTGGTACATGTCTTACTATCTGTGAGTCCCGAGTAAGAAGGTCAAAAGCATACTTTGCTTGAAAAAGATAATATCCCTCAGAGTTAGAAGTGATCTCATCCTAAGAAGTAAGTGAGCTTCCCAAGATCTTTTATCTCGACATGCTGGCTGAGATAAGTCTTGAGATCCGAAATTCCATATGTGTCATCACCAGTGATGATCATGTCATCAACAAAGAGGAGAAGAAGGATAGTACCCTGGTCTATTTTCCAAATGAAAAGAGCAGAATCATGTGAACTGGGAGTGAATCTAAAATCTCCAACAACGGTGATGAACTTGGCAAACCAAGCTCGAGGAGCTTGTTTGAGACCATAGAGAGCCCGACGAAGTTTGCAGACTTGATGCAGAAAATGATGAGAATCAGGAGGAGGGCAAATATAAACATCTTCGGTGAGTTCACCATTAAGAAAAATATTTTTCATATCCATCTGAAATAATCCCCAATGACGAACGGTGACAACTGCAATAAAGCTGCGAACTAAAGTGAGGCGGGCAACCCTGGTAAAAGGTCTCTTCATAGTCGATCCCATTCTCTTGGGTAAACCCTTTAACTACCAAGCGAGCCTTGTATCGATCAGTGGACCCATCAGAGTGAGTTTTGATCTTGTAAACCCACTTGCACCCTAAAACATGTTTGCCTTTTGGTAGGTCCACTAGATCCCAGGTGTGACTGTTTTCAAGTGCCTCTAGTTTATCATTCATTGTTTTTTTACCAAAGAGGATTAGAACTAGCTTCACGATAAGTTTGTGGTTCACGGTGAGAAAAAATAGTAGAAAATACAACAAAGTTACGAAGCTTAACAAAAGGAGTTTTTACCCAGTTACTTCGCTTAGGAGGGAGATCAGAAGCTGTTGGAGTGGATCCATCAGAAGAGACAAATTGCTCAGAAGAGGGTAAGGTGGATAACTCAATTGAAGTGTCTATAGACATGTTAAGTTGTAATAAAATACCTGATAAAGAGATAGGATGTGTTGGAGTGGATCCATCGGAAGAGATAAGTTGCTAAGAAGAGGGTAAGGTAGACAATTCAATGGAGGTCTCTGTAGACATGTTAGGTGGTAATGACATATTTGATAAAGAAATAGGATGTGTTGGTGGAGATGTTGACTTAGAAGAAGAGTTTATCTCTCGAGTGTCGGGAAAAAGATCCTTGGAGAGGTCAGTGAATAGGAGAGAGGTGTTGTCGCGCGACAAGTGAAACTTGGACATGGAGACGAACATCTTGTGTTCCCAGAAAACAACATGACGAGACACTCGGAGACGTTTGAAGTAAGGATCCCAACATCTGTAGTCTTTGTGTTCAACACCGTATCCCAAGAAACAACATAAGCAAGATCTAGGTTCCAATTTGGTGCGCTTATGAGGCTGAAGGAGAATAAAACAGGCACAACCAAATACCTTAAGAGTGCTATAGTTAGGAGGGTGGCCATAGAGACACTGAAAGGGTAATTGATTCCCAATAATGGGAGAAGGTGCATGGTTCTTGGTGTAAACAGATGTACGAGCAGCTTCAGCCCAAAAACATTCAAGACATGAAACGGATATGAGAAGAGCACGGGTCATATTGAGAATGTCTCGTTATTTGTGCTCAGTATGCCCATTTTGTTGAGAGGTGCTTGGATATGAATGATGAGGAAGAATACCATGTTGGAGAAGAAAGTTAAGGACGCTAAAGTCTATGCATTCAATAGCATTATCAGCACGAAACATTTTGATATTGCAAGAAAATTGAGTTTTGACCATGGTAGCAAAATCAAAATACAATTGAGGCAATTTAAATCGATCACGCATAAGAAATATCAAGGTGTAACAGAAGTAATCGTAAAAAAAAATGACAAAATATCTAGAGCCTCCCATAGTAACAGTGGGAGACGGGCCCGAAACATCAGAGTGAATCAAGTCAAATGGTGCAGAAGAAAAAGAATCACTTTTGTGAAATGGAAATGCCGATTGTTTGGCAAGATAACAAGGAAGACAATCAAATTGTTCTTTATTAACAAACCCTAAATGACCACTAGACACTAAGGATTGAAGACGACCGACAGAAGCATGACCCAGATGAGAATGCCAGAGACTGATGGATGGGGTAGATGAGACTGGGGCTGCTATCTGAACTGATGAGGAGAAACAAGATGGAATGTGAAGATTGATGAGCTCAAAGAGTTGTCCAACCTTACGGCTTATCCCAAGAGTCTGTGTCATCTTTGGATCCTGCACACAATAACCAGAAGCAAAAAAAAGGATAGTTAGACCGAAGTCATATACCAACATATATGAGATTGAGAGTGAGTTGGGTAATACAATAAGTATCAGGAAGAGAAGTGTTTAATGTTGTAATTTTTCCGATATGACTCACCGTCATGGGAGAATCATCAACAGTTTGAATAGTCGGAGTATGATTAGCAAGATGTTTGGTGAAAAAGACAGTCGAATTAGGAGTCATGCAGAGTCAAAGAACCAAGATGACCAGGGGCTTGTGTAATACCCGTATTCATAAAGTAAGGGTAAATAAGTAATTTAATAAATATAACATGGAATTAAAATAAAATATATGTGAAAGGTTTATTATTTGAATAAAACAATTCTAAAACAAAAATGGACTCGTGAAGGTGTAGTTACAAAGAAAATGAAAAAAAATCAATTGTAGACAGCATAAAGGAAAAGAAAAAAGAAAAAAAAAGTTTTTTTTTCTTATATTTTTTTCAAAAAAAAAAACAACAGCAACAGGTGGCAACACCTACTAAAAGAAAGAAAAGGATTGCATGTTAAACAATTTGCCAATTCGTGGCAACTTCAGGGGGGAGGTGCCTGACGAGGCTTTTAAAAGAAACTTATATATATAACTTTAGTTTAATTTATTAATTACTCACCAAAATCCTGTTTGGTTTTCCTTCAATTTTTTTCTTTCTTTAAACACTTGGAGACCGAAAGAAATGTTGAAAGAGCAAAATTTTGAAAGAGCTTATGGAAAAATTTTATAAAGAGTCACGAGAAGCTCTAAGAAAAATAGAAGTTAATAACGTGAAGTTTATTTTTGAAATTTAGCAAACATGAAATTTCTCGGAATTCAAAGTGAGAATTTTCAAAGAGTGTGAATTACAGAAGAATTGAAGAATAAATTAAAAATTTAATATAAATATTATGTCAGGTGTTGAAGATCAACAACCGGGAAAAATTGCTGAGAGGAGCATGAAAGACAAGGAGGTAATCCACGGGTTGCACTAAGTGCTACGTGGTGAGTTAGATTTACTTTAAGTAATCAAGATAAATATAAAATATCTAGTGATAATATTAGAATAAATTATTAACTTATGCTTTGGTGATATATGAAAGTTGGTTGATAGGTGTGATAGGAATAGTGGATATGTAGAGAATTATTTTATGAGAAATAATATTATTGGAATAATGAGTCAATTTAATTATAAAAGTGATAAATAAAATTCTTGACGAGCTATGGTTGATGATTTGATATGATTTATAAGCAGAGAAAATTTAGTGGATCTTGACAAGCTATGATTGATGATTTGATGTGATTTATGAGGCGAGAAATTTAGTAGAATTTTTCAAATAATAATTTGAGAATAATCAGGATAGCTAATTTAAAATTTTGAATTCATGTTTGTTTTTATATTATTATTCATATGCATATTTCATATCATTGTGCATATGCATATGCATGAAAAAAAAAGAACCGGGAGGGGCCAGTCTAATTAAAAAACTGTGACAGCCGGTATATACTGAAAATAAAGGAAAACCATGACAGTCAGTATATGCTGGAAATAAATGAAAACTGTGATAGCTGGTATATTCTAGAAATAAAAGAACCGAAAGGGGGCCGGGTTAAGATAAAAACATGTTGACATATGGGAAAACGTTCCCTAATAATAATTTATGCATTGCATCTGTTTTAAATATTGATTATATTACTGAAATACTGAAGTGTTGTTTGTTATTATACATTTATTTATAGATGAATGAGTCACACAGATAAACATTTATGGTGAGAAATAAATATAGAAGTATGATATGATAAGAGCTATCTAAATGGTAGATTATGAACCTCAAAACAAGGTAATTATGAGATAATTGATGGTCTTAAGGTGAACAAATATAAAAGAAGAAGAGATTGATAGAGAATGAGACTTATGATATGTGTAGTGATAATAGAATGCTATTATCAAGTTATATGAGATATCAATGATTAAATATTAAAAGACTATTTATACAAATTGAATATTTCTAGTAAATTTAATTCACTGAGCTTGTGAAGCTCATCACTTATTGTACAATGATTTCAGGTAGCAGGTAGGACAAATAGTTTGGTGAGTTGAGGTTCAAACGAAATCATTATCTGTAAGCCAAGTACATGTGCACATCCTCAGACTAATGAGAAAATAAAATAAAAATTTATTTGTAAATATTCATGCATTCTATGTTGTATATAATGTTTAAGTCAAGATCAGAATGATATATCTCCCCTGTTGAGGGTTGAGTATTGATGTAAAAATTTCTGTTGGTGTTATTTTTCTTGTTGCATATATGTGTCATATTGGGATTTTCAAACCGTGACAACACTGTCTCGAGGGTTGCCAACCCGGGATGGGTCGTTACAATTTTGTTATCAGAGCATTAGGTTTTATGATTTTGTAGATAACATAAAAAGTAAGAAAGTGGAAGATTGAAATAAATTATATTTTAATAGTCTGAGGATGACACGTGGACGTGCTAGAGCTAGAATTAGAGTTGTTGATTTGAGAGGGGTGGTACGCCCCCAATATTTTGATAAGTCGAGGTTGAGTCTGAATCTGTGGTTCCTAGATGGGAACATGTTGACAGTATAACTGATATTAGTAAAGGTGTGAGAATCTGAAGTTAAAATAGATGAGCTAGAGTTAGAGTTGTTGATTTGAGAAGGCATGTTAGGCCCCCAATATTTTGACAAGTCGAAGTTGAGTATGAATCTATGGTTCCTAGAAGGGAACATGTTGACAGTATAACTGATATTAGTAAAAGTGTGAGAGAATATGAAGTTGAAAAAGATGAGCTAAGATAAGCTCTTACACATGCTCTTGAGAAAATGAATGTAACAGATGATAGAGTTGATAGCCTATAACATAGACTTGATGAACAGGCTAGGGCAATGCCTAAGGTTGATGTAAATCCAGTAATGGTAAATGTTTAAAAGTGGAAAAGTGAGTTAATGCATGAGATACAAAGAGATTGTTTTGTTATATATATATTAAGTCGAATGTCTTATTGTTTAAAGGATCTATGAATCCTTTTAAGCCTGAGTTTTGGATGAAACATATAGAGAGATTATTTGATATTTTACCAATGACTGACAGACAGAGGATCACCATTGCTACATTCAAGTTAAAGAGAGAGGCCCTAGAATGGTGGGAGGATATTCTTCATAGGGTAAGTACAGATGTTGATAGACCCTTAACCTGGAATAGGTTTAAGGAGGTTTTCCTTGATAAATACTTTCCTCATACCTTTAGAGCCCAACGAGATAGAGATTTTATTTGAGGAAAATGTATTGACTATGACTCAGTATGATAGGAGATTTGTGGCTTTGTCAAGGTTTGTACCGAAATTGGTAGACTTAGAGGAGAAGAAATGTATGAGGTTTATAGATGAACTATGTTTTAAGATTTGATCAAAACTATCTTACCTGAGGCATATAAATTATGTCAGGTTGGTGGACATAGCACTTCAGATTGAGAAAGATGTGATGGAATTTAGAGGAATGAGAAATTGGCGGAAGAAGTCTAGATTTGAAGAACCTAGAGGTGGTACCAGTATGAGTGTGCAGGATAGGAGACCACCCAGAGGAAGTGTTCCTTGTCATAGGAAACTGAAGTGCAAAGTCAGAGGCAAACAGGATTTGTTGCTTCTGTAACTCAGATTTATATCGGTGGGACTATTAGATTTGGGGGACAGGTTATGGGAACTGGAAGTCATGGTAGAGGAAATAACTATAACACCAAGGGGAAGTGGTAATCTGATGTATGATCGAGAGACAAAAGTTTCTTATAGATGTATTCAGATAAGATATTTACCCTAGAATTATCCTAATTTGAAGTGCTTTGTATATAGAAAAGGTGGACATATCAATGTTGGTTGATCCTGGTGCAACCCATTCTTTTGCGGCCAGCATTCATATGAAGTTAATTTATTGCCTTTGAATATGATAGATCTTTATTCGATTTTGGGAAAGAATTTGTTATCGACGTATTATGTATGAGTTGATTGTTCCAGAAAGAATATAGTGTTCAAGATATGGACATGAGGAATTTAACTTTCAGGGAGATATAAAATACTCTCGAACTATCTTATTTTACTCTGATTACTAGTAGATGGTTGAAGAAAGGATGTGAGGAGTATTTGGCATACATAATGGATTCTATACTGGAAAATAGGAAGTTACAAGAAATCTTGGTAGTAAAAGATCTTCATGATGTGTTTTGTGAAAAGTTGTCTAGATTGTCTCCCAGTAAGGAGATTTAGTTTCCTATAGATGTGATTTTGAGTTCAACACACATATTTATGGAACTATATAGAATGACACCAACTGAATTGAGAGAGTTGGACGTACCATTTTAAGAATTTTTAGATAAACAATTTATCAGACCTAATGTATTTGGGGAGCCCCTGTGTTGTTTGTGAAAAAGAAAGATGGAACGATGAGATTGTGTATAGGCTATAGATAATTGAATAAGATAACTATTGATAACAATTATCTTTTACCCAGGATAGATGATTTATTTGAAGAAATTGTATGGAGCAAGGGTATTTTCAAAAATAGACTTGAGATCAAGTTATCATCAATTGAGGATAGAGAAGGGAGACGTGCCTCAGACTGTTTTTAGGACACATTATGGTCATAAGCTTCTTGTGATGTCATTTGGATTGACTAATGTTCTAGAAACATTCATAGGCTTGATGAATAAAATATTTAAACTATTTCTTGATAGTTTTGTGGTTGTGTTCATTGATGACATCATGGTGTATTCTAACATTAAAGAAGAACATGTAAAATATTTAGAAATTGTGTTGGAGATTTTGAGCGGAGAGATTTTATACTATATTTTTCCTAAATGTAAATTTTGGCTGAATGAAATAACTTTCATGGGGAGTGTGAGAAAAGTTTCTAATTACTAAAGGAGAAATTAACTACAACTCCAGTATTGGTGCTTCCTTTTGGTGGTGAAGAATTTGTGGTGTATAGTGATGCATCCCATCAAGAGTTGGGATGTGTGTTGATGCAATTTGAGAAGGTAATGACATGTGCTTCTAGGAAATTGAGGAATCATGAGAGAAATTTTCCTACTTATAACTTAGAGTTGGCTGCCGTAGTGATTACTTTAAAGATTGGAGGCATCATCTATATGAAGCCACTTGTGAGATATTCATTTATCATAAGAGTTTGACATACTTACCTACATAGAGAGAGTTGAATTTGAGGCAAAGATGGTGGATGGATTCACTATCATCAAGAAAAGACAAAGGTGGTAGCTAATGCATTAAGTAGAAAGTCTATAAGAAGGTTAACTGCTATTGGGAGTCCTGATGTGAAATTGATAATAGATTTAAGAGAGATAAGAATGAAGTTGAATATCAGTGATAGAGGATTATGGTTAACGAATATAGTTGTACAGTCATCCATAGTAAAAAAAAAAAATGCTTTAGAGATGCAAGGTAGAGATGAAGAGATAGAAAAAAAAATAATTAAGCATTGAGCGCTTACTAGAAGCAATATAAGTTCAAAATTTGAAATGAGAGTATTTTGGTATAGGAACATAGGATTTGTGTCCCAGTGACCTGGAGTCGAGAAAGAAGATATTGAGAGAGGTACATGATAATGTATATTCGATGCACCCAAGTAACAATAAGATATATAGAGGGTTGAGACAAAATTTCTGGTAGTCATGATTGATGAGGGATGTAGCTGAATATATTTCTAGATGTTGGTTTGTCAGTAAGTGAAGTTAGAGAATAAACTTCCGAAAGGCCTACTACAACCTCTTCCTATGCTTGAATGACCATAGAAAAATGTGAGTATAGATTTTGTTTATGAATTTTTCCATACCAAGAGAGATCATGGTACAGTGTAACTGATAGTAGATAGACTTTCTAAGTCATCTCAATTTCTTCTAATTAAAACTAATTGGAATACTAAAATGTTGGTTGAGTTGTATGTAGCTGAGATTGTGAAGTGATATGGAGTACTATTGAGCATAATGTCAAATAGAGATGCTAGAGTTACATCTTGGTTTTGGAGAGGCTTTCAGAAAGCCATAGGTACGCAATTACAATTTAATATTGTTTTTCATCCTCAACAGATAGGTAGAAGGTGAAGAACTCTAATATGTTAGGAAGAAGTAGGAGAGAGAAATGCATTTGGTCCATCAATTATTGAGTTAACAACTAAGATAATCAAATTGGTTAGAGAGAACTGTAAAGTAGCACTGAGTAGACCGAATAGCTATGCTGATAATAGAAGAAGACCTCTTGAATTTCAAGTAGGTGATTGAGTGTAATTAAAAACATCTCCATGAAAAGGTCCCTATGAGGTTATTGAGAAAGTTGGACTACTTGTGAATAGCCTGGATTTGCCTACAGAGTGAAGCAGTGACATAACATATTCCACGTTCCACTTTTGAGAAAGTACTTATACAATGAATCCCATAGTATCTCGAATCAGACGATAGAATTTCAGGAAGATTTGACCTTTATGTAAGTACCGTTTAGGATTCTAGACAAAAAGGAATAAGTCTTGTGTAATAAAGTTATTCAATTGATTTAAGTATTAATACGAAGCAAAGATGTTGAAGAAATTACTTGGAAGCATAAAACAAGAATGAGGAAAGAATACCCCTAACTTTTTCATGAATTAGGAAAAAAAATTTCTGGGATGAAATTTTTGTAAGGTGGGTAGAATTGTAATATCCTTATTCGTAAAGTAAGGGAAAAGACGTAATTTAATAAATATGACATGGAATTAAAATAAAATATATGTGAAAGGTTTATTATTTGAATAAAACAATTCTTAAAAAAAAATAGACGAGTGGAGGCGTAGTTACAAAGAAAATGGAAAAAAAAAATCAATCGTGGATAGCATAAAGGAAAAGGAAAAAGAAAAAGAAAAACAGTATTTTTTTTCATTTCCTTTTTTCAAAAAAAAAAAAAAACCTGTTGTCAAAAGAAAGAAAAGGCTTGCATATTAAACAACTTGCCAATTTGTGGCAACTTTAGGGGGAGAGGTGGCTAACAAGGCTTTTAAAATATATATATATATATATATATATATATATATATATATATATATATATATAACTTTAGTTTAATTTATTAATTACTCACCAAAATCCTGTTTTGTTTTCCTTTAATTTCTTTCTTTCTTTAAACACTTGGGGACCGAAAGAAATTTTGAAGGAGTTTACGGGAAAATTTTATAGAGAGTCATGGGAAGCTCTAAGAAAAATAGAAGGTAATAATATGAAGTTTATTTTTGAAATTTAGCATACAAGAAATTTCTCGGAATTCGAAGTGAGAATTTTCAAAGAGTGTGAATTATGGAAGAATTGAAAAATAAATTAGAAATTTAATATAAACATTATGTCAAGTGTTGATGATCAGCAACCGGGGGAAATTACTGAGAGGAACAGGAAAGACAAAGAGGTGATCCAAGGGTAGCTCTAAATGCTACGTGATAAGTTAGATTTATTTTAAGTAATCAAGATAAATATGAAATATCTATTGATAATATTAGAATAAATTATTAATTTATGCTTTGGTGATAGATGAAAGTTGGTTGATAGGTGTGATAGGAATAATGGATGTGTAGAGATTTATTTTATGAGAAATAATATTATTGGAATAATGAGTCGATTTAATAATAAAAGTGATAAGTGAAATTCTTGATGAGCTATGGTTGATGATCCGATATGATTTATGAGGAGAGAAAATTTAGTGGATCTTGACAAGCTATGACTGATGATTTGATGTGATTTATGAGGAGAGGAATTTAGTGAAAATTTTCAAATAATATTTTGAGAATAATCAGGATAACTAATTTAAATATTTGAATTCATGTTTGTTTTTATATTATTGTTCATATGCATATTTCATATCATTGTTCATATGCATATTCATGTAATAAAATAATCAGGATGGAGCCAGTATAATTGAAAAACCGTGACAATTGATATATGCTAGAAATCAAGTAAAACCGTGATAGCCGGTATATGCTGAAAATAAATGAAAACCATGATAGCCGGTATATGCTAGAAATAAAAGAATCGGGAGGGGGTCGGTCTAAGAGAAAAACCTGTCAACATGTGGGAAAACGTTCCCTAATAATAATTCATACGTTGCATCTGTTTTAAATATTGATTGTATTACTGAAATGTGGAAGTGTTGTTTGTTATTGTACATTTATTTATAGATGAATGTGTCTCACAGAGAGACAGTTATGGTGAGAAAGAAACATAAAAGTATGGTATGATAAGAGCTATCTAAATTGTAGACTATATACTATGAACCTCATAGCGAGGAAATTATTAGATAATTGATGGTCTTAAGGTGAACAAATATAAGAAGAAGAGATTGATAGAGAATGAGACTTATGATATGTGTAATGATAGTAGAATGGCATTATCAAGTTATATGAGATATCAATGATTAAATATTAAAAGACTATTTATAAAAGTTGAATACTTCTAGTAAATTTAATTCACTGAGCTTGTCAAGCTTATCTCTCATTATACAATAATTTTAGGTAGCAGGTAGGACAAATAGTTTTGTGAGTTGAGGTTCAGACGAAATCATTATCTGTAAGCCACGTACGTGTCAACATCCTCAGACTAATGAGAAAATAAAATAAAAATTTATTTGTAAATATTCATGCATTCTACATTGTATATAATGTTTAAGTCAAGATCAAAATGATGTATCTCCCATATTGTGGGTTGAGGATTGATGTAAAAATTTCTGTTGGTGTTATTTTTCTTATTGCATATATGTGTCGTGCTGGGATTTTCAAACTGTGACAACACCGTCTCGGGGGTAGCCAACCCGGGATGGGTCGTTATAACTTGCTTCTTACATAATTGACAAACTCGAACCGGCCATTCTAAGAGAATGTGTCTTGGTTTCTTACCGTAATTGCATAATTTTAAGGATCCAGATTGATACCCTTTGTTGTTGGGTTGAAAAGATCCAAATGGATGCCCTTTGTTGTTGAGTTGAGGTCTCTTAAGAGTGGCGACTGAGGTGACATCTATGGGGAATAAAACTCTGATTATAGTGACGTCGATAGAGTGGCGGCTGAGATGACGTCGATGGAGAATAAGATTCCGACTATAGTGATGGCCCGATAGGTATGAAGAGGATACATAAGAAGTCTTTCTGATGTGATGGATCCACTAATAGTGGCAATCACAGAGCATACTTAACTCTTGATATACCGAGAACCACTAAGAACTTGGTTCTGATACCAAGTTGAATTTAAGATAGGAAATGAGACAATACAAAGAAAAGAGAATTGTATTGAATTATGTGATTTTCTTATAAGGGAGGTAACCTATTTATAGCATAACCTAAGAAGAATATTTCCCATTCTAACCGATGTGAGAGTAATATATACATTGTGTGTGTATATATATATATATATATACACACACACACACATACATTAACAAACCAGATAGCTCTCTATACCTTATCAACATGAGGGCCAGGACCACCTCCCATTGTAGATGATGTCGCATAAGATCCTAACTTCCTATTGACAACTGCCAATGTGACCTAGTACCCACTCCTTACCGAGTAAAGACTGTTTGGTGTAAAATGCCAAATATAGTGATCCTCCAGGAGGTTCCAATTGAGGGGGATTTATGCAATCATCTAGACTTCATGAGAAAGAAAGTGATTGTTCAAAGCCTCGATGTTCCAAGAAGGCGGTGAATGTATGATAAGATTGGATACTGTCTCCTCCGGGTCAAAGTTGAGATTTGGCGAAACAACTTTGAATGACCATGAAACGGAACCCACGAATCTCGCAACATTTTAATTTTTTCTCCAAGTCCTACTATATACCGAAGCCTGTTGATCAATACCTACCTACTCTCCTAAATGCTTCTCCACATATAAGAAGGGGGAGACCCAAGATCTTCCTGAAGAAAATAAAATTTTGGAAAATATTTAGATTTTAAAACATGATAACATAAACGATCTGTGCAATCTCCATCCCTGTTTGGCCAGAAGGGTAAGGTTAAAAATATGAAGGTCTTGAAAACCTAATCCACCCTCCGACTTGAGATGACACATCTTATCCCAATTAATCCAGTGAATTTTCCTCTCATTAGATTGTTGCCCCTACCAAAATCTACTGATTGTGACCCCCAATTCGTCACAAAAGACTTTTTGGTAGCTTAAAATACCTCATGGTGTACGAAAGAACTACTTGAGCCACAACTTTGATTAAGACTTCCTTTCCTACTCAGGACAATAATTTTTCGTTGCATCCATTTATTTTGCTCCAAACCCTATCTTTTAGAGGCTTGAAAACAAAGTTTTTTTTATTTTTTTATCTTCCTACCATTTTCAGTAGACCCAAATATTTCTGATGTCATTGGACCCATTGAACCTGAAGAGAATCGACAATATGCTCAGCAATTTCCTCTCCACAGTTGGTATTGAAGCAGATAGCAGATTTATCAAAATTAACCTCTGACCCGAACTAGCCTCATAAAGATTCAAAATGTTTGAGATTTCAGTATAATAATTAAGATTCGCTTGGCAGGATAAAAGACTGTCATCTGCAAAGAACAAGTGATAAACGGCCGGTCCATTACGTCTAGCTCTCACACCATGAATCAATCTTGCTTGTTCTCTCTGTTTGATTAAGGAAGATAAAACTTCAACACACAGCAAAAAAAAAGTATGGTAATAGATGATCACCTTGCCAAAGACCTCTTGAAGGAAATATCTTTCCTTTAGGTTCTCCATTAATTAGCACTGCAGTAGTTACACATCCCATAATAAGCTGAATCCAATTTGGATGGAACTCCAATTTTTCTGAAACTCCCTTTAAGAAACTCCATTCGACCTTGCTCATGCCTAATTTGATCTTTATCTTATGCAAAAGCTCATAAACAACCAGAAAATTATCAATAATCAACCTACCAGACACAAAAGCATTATAATTATGAGAAATAATAGACGAGAAGCCACCGATTAGCTAACACTTTTGCAATAATCTTATACAACACATTACATAGACTAATGGGCCGATACTAAGAAATCGATTAGAGATTTTTTATTTTTGGGATAAGAAATATATGGGTAGAATTCACAACCTGATCCGTCAACCCCCCATCTAAAAAATCTAAAACTTTTATAGTAACATCCACCCCGACAATATTCCAATATTTTTGATAAAAAAATGCCACACATACCATCGGTCACTAGAGATTTTGTAGGATGCATTTGGGATAAAGCCTCACGAACCTCATTTTCGGTAAATTTGACAATCAAAGAAATATTCATTGTCCGATAAACCTGTTCATGAACCTGTTCATGCACTTACTCTAGGGCTTTGACCACTCGACTCGGGGAGGAAGAGAAGAATAGCTCCTAGAAATACACACAAATTATCCTCTCCAGCTGAATATCATCACCCTGCTATACACCTTCACTATCCCTTATCTAGTCAATGGAATTTTTCCGGAGATGAGTTGAAGCCTTTTTATGAAAAAAAATTAAGTATTTTTGTCCCATTCTTTTAACCACTGGATGCACGATCTCTGCTTCCACAGTATTTCATCATAAGCTAACAGCACATTCATTTTACTTATAATACCTCTCTCCTCCTATAGAGACTGCTCTGAAACAGACTGATTCCTCAATTCTGCTAGTCTAGCACGATAATCTTGTAGAGTCTGACGTGTCTGCCCAAAAGTCTAAACATGCCAAGCTGACAATTTGGATCTTGTTCTTGTTGGAAATAAAACACTCACACAAACAACTCTTATTCAAACTCAAAGAGATATTACAAGAGCACTCTCACTCAAAAGAAAGAAGATACTAGAACTCACTCTTAGAAGACTTTGCTTCTTCACTCACTTAGAAGCTCTTGCTTCTTCTTGATGATTAAACCAAAATGGGGAGGGGTATTTATACTACTTAAGAACAATCCTACACCACACAAATAAACTAATCCAAAATTACAACAACCATACACCTCATTTTTCTTGGTGGTTCTAATAATATTTTAGGTTACCAAATGATTCACCTGCTCAACTACCACACCAAAAAAATTCTAGGTAGAATGCTTGTAGTTTTGGACCTTGATTATGGACTTGGACTCCAATTTGATTGAGTTTGGTTTTGGACTCCCATAATGGATCAAGTTTATGATCCAACAGTTCTCGCTATTTTTTTCACACACATCCATGTTGTCGGACTGTAGATTCTAGAAATCTGAAATAATCTACTTTAACTGTGTTTCGCCCAAATCTTCTCAAACCGAAACAGATACTATCTTCTACCCCCGTCTCTTATTCAGACAGTTAAAATCTAATATCACAGAGACATTATCAAAGTAGATAGCTGAAGAATAAGACTCATAAAAATTTTGATTCAAATTACACCAATCAGAAGTTGCCATAAAGCGATCCAGACGTTCACGCACATGTACTTCAAGATCCCAATTATTTGTCCAGGTAAACTAAGGCCTGTGGTATCCCAAATTTGTAAATCCACATAAATCCACTACTTGTCTTAATTGCCTGATCTGATACTCATGCTGGTCAGATAAGCCTTCTTTCTCACTTTCATTAAAATCTCCACCACAAACCCAGGTAGACTACTCTAGGAGTTAAGTTGACGTAACAGATCCCAAGATTCTGACCGTCGTGAAATAATCAGCTGACCATAGAAACTTGTAAAATGCCAGCTCCCGAAAAAAATCTGTAACCGTCACATCAATGTGATAATCTGAATATGAATCCAACGAAATACTGCATTCTCGTCTCCAAAATAACGCGAGTCCTCCACAACGACCTCTCGCACCTACTATAAAACCCCACTCCAGACCCCATCAAGTAGAACTTTCCACTTGATGATCTCACCAAGTGCTCTCAATGCACGAGGCTTCCCAACCCCTCGTACATTCCAACTCAGTATCTTCATATAGTATCGCAGAACGGTCTTCCCGACTTCGCTTCTATAGAATTGAATTCAATACCATCAATAATCAAAGACTCATTACTTTTTGGTTTCTTACCTACAGGTCCTTCATACTTAACAAAAGACACATCTGTCCCAGTGTACTCCTAGACCCCACGTTTTCGTTTTGTTCTTGTTTCCCCACCCCTAGTGTACTCTTCTGACGGTGCCATTGTTACTAGTATCTCTACTAGAGCAGAAACATCGACTATGTTCTTTTCCACTTGCACTGACTGTGCTTTACTTAACCTTAACGCCAAGACAGACCCAATCTTCACCCGTCATTACCTTCCGGAGGATTGGACTCCCGTTTGGTGATGCCGACAACACCCTTATCCTTCGTTGCAATAACCTCCCGTTTTGACCATGGTGGTCCAGGGGTCTGTACTGAAGCTTGAATCCGAGTTTCACTCCCAACATTACCCTCCCGTACATCACCGCCTGTATTCCTACCTGTACCAGTACGCCGTGGCCACCCAGCGTTGAACCCTCCCTTTTGTCGCTGTTCTGGCAAAGCTCGAAGCCACTCTCCATACTGCTTCATTTTCTGGTTGTTCTTCAAGGTTTCAATAGGAACAAAAGAGCAGTCCTTATCTGTATGGCCTAGTCTTCCACAATCATACTAGAAATCCGATACTTTCATATGTGAGAGGAATCCATACGGGCACCTACTTTCTTGGCATAAGCACTCGAATCCCGCGATGAAGTGGCCGGGTAATATCCATACATAGTCGCACACTAATGTAGGGACCCCAACCCATACCAGATTCATCTGTATCCACACGTTCCACTATCCCTAGTTTTCCTCCTACCAAGTTACCCACTACCTTGGACATAAATCCCAGTGGAAGATCATGGAAATGGAACCATGTTGAAAACTAAGTTATGAGGGCTGCATAGATCCATTGTAAACCTGTAACATGAGTAGATGTTTCTCAAATGTCCAAGGACGTGTGTCTACTACCCAGTCACGATCTCTGGCTGTTTGAAATTGAAATAGAAAAAAGGTTGTCCCCAAGAATCCTAGCCTCCACTCTCTTAACTGTTTGCCCCAATGATCGAATTGTGCTCAACAAGACTTCTCCATTGAAATGCCTCTCTATAAGTAATTTCCCTACCAACCTAAACTCACCAAAATAAAGCCTCTCCTGAATCGCAATTCCTAAGAGCACCACAACTTCATCTTCATCTGCCGTCAACTTGGAAGACTTCATCTTAGAAAGAAGTGCTTCCTCCATCTCTATTGATGCCTTAGATAAGAACTGAGAAACTATGAAAACCCCTACTACTGAGTGGAAGTATCTTGCAGCTTCAAGAAGAAAACTCACACAGCGATAATAAAATATGTTGAACGTATGTGTTTAAATTTAATGGGAAAAAAGATTTCGAAAAGTGAAAAATTAAGATTTAGAGTTCTTTAATTACAAAGAAGCTTTAAATGTCATACAAAATGGAGTTAGCGAATCAAAAGACAGGACACAACTTACAGCAGCCCAAAGACAAGAATTAAATCAAGCTCATGCGAAAAATAAAGACGTCTGGCATAATATTTTTGAAGCTGTATAATTTTTCAATTTTTGAGAAAATTACGCATGCTAAATCAACAAAGGCAACATTAAATGTTTTATTAAATTTCTATAAGGGTGTAGACAGGGTAAATAAGGTGTGGTTACAAACTATGTATATACAATTTGAGCTTCATCAAATGAAAAATAATGAAGCGTACTTGATTATTTTATGGGCACACAAACTCTTGTTAACGATATGAAAGCTAATGGGAAGATATCAATGATGTACGGATTGTTGAAAACATTCTTCAGACATTAACAATTCGATTTAAGGAAGGTGTGGTGGCTATTGAAGAGTCCAAAGATCTTAATGCAATGAGCATTGATGATTTATAAGAACCCTTAGAACCTCATGAGCAACACTTGAATGAAAAATAAGAGGCTACAGTTGAAGAATCTTTGTAAGCTCAATTGAGTTTCACAAAGGAAAAAGATGACTCATCGAATAAGTTAGAAAGAATTCGGAGAGGCCAAAGTAGTAGAGGGAGAGGAGGAAGAAAATTTAGGCAGAGCCAAAGACAAGGAAAAGCCACACAGTCAAGTGAAAATGTACAAACGTTATTAGAAAGAGTTTAAATCTTATATTCAATGTCATAATTGTAATAGATACGGTCATTATCAATTTAACCACCGCTTTAGAAGAACAAATAATAGGGAGCATCTACTGAAGTTGCAGAAAACAATAGTAACAATGCTAAAACTTTGTTGTTGATGAGTCATAAGGCGGAAAGAGGAGAAAAGCGAATGGTTTCTGGATATAGGTTACAGTAATCACATGTTTGGCAAAAAAAATATGTTTTCAAAATTAGATGAGTCTTATCGCTCTGAGGCACCTCTTGAAAATAATACAAAAATATCAATTCTGGAAAAGGCAAGATATGCATTAAATTGAAGGATGAGTCTCTCAATTCTATTTTTGAGGTTTTCTATGTGCCAAATATTTTTTTAGAATCTCTTAAGTGTTGGGAAACTTGCAAAGAAAGGCTATGTCGTGCATATAAAGAAAGAATGTTGCACTATCAGTGATGACAAAAAATGACTAATAGTAAATGTAAAAATGAGTCAAAAGTACACGTTTTCATTTAATATTAATTATGAAAATTTACCTTACTTTAGTTTGGTGGTTGTTGATGATAATTGGCTTTGATATATGCATCCTAAGCAATTGATTAATAGTATAAAATTTCTTGCTTGTACAAATTTGGATTCAGGTTTGCCATTTATTGACATACCAGATAGAGTTTGTGAATCTTGTGTTCTAAGGAATAAGCCCAAAGCTGTCTTTCCAAAGGAGAAAGCTTGGAGAGCAAGAAAAACCATTTGAATACATTCTGTGGAGTTTCCATCTATTAGAGGTAGCAAGTATTTTGTTACTCGCATTGATGATTTCAATAGGAAATCATGGCTTTATTTTTTTGGCTTATGTTGAAAAATCTTGTGGTCATTCTATTAAAATTTTGAGAACTCATAGAGGCACTAAATACAATGTTTGAGATTTATTTTTGATAAATCAAGGGATTGAATATAAGTTGACTGCTAGATACAATCATCAACAAAACAGAGTAGTAGAGGGGAAGAATAGGACCATCATGGATATGATTAAATGCATGTTGCGTAATAAAAATTTGCTTAAAGCTTTTTGGGAACAAAATATTTCTTGTACTATCTATATTTTGAATAGGTTCCCTACAAAAAGTGTTCATGGTAAAACCCCGCATTAAGCTTAGACTAATTGAAAGCCCAACATTAGACACTTGAAGTGGTTTGGTTGTATATCTATGCTCATGTTATTGATTCACTTAGAAAGAATCTTGATGACAAAACTAAAAAATGTATTTTCATTGGGTACAATAATGAGACAAAAGGCTACAAGTTGTATAACCCGAAAACAAGAAAAGTAATTGTGAGTCGTAATGTGTAATACCCGTAATCGTAAAATAAGGGTAAATAAGTAATTAAATAAATATGAAATAGAGTTAAAATAATATATAGATATTTTTGTATGCGAAAAGTTCAATTTAAAAATAAAAAAACAAGTAAAACGTGGCAGCACCTGCTGCCAAGTTAATTTGGAGGCTGCCAAGTGCAACCTTGCATGTTTTACAACAAGGCACGACGTTGATAAATTTGGGAGAAGAAATGATGAGAATGCAAAAAGGGTTGGGGCTTCTTTTTTTCAACGTTTATATATATAAAATCCGTAAACATAATTTTATACTTATCGAATTTCGTTTAGTTTTCTTTCAATTAATCGTTTTCTTTAAACACTTTGGGACTCAAAGAAATGTTGAAAGAGCAAAATTTTGAAGGGGTTTACGGAGGAATTTTATAGAGTCACGAAAAGCTATCAAAAAAACAGAAGTATCGTTGATGTTGTGCATTTATTTGTAGATAAATGAGTCTCATAAAGAGACAGTTACAATGAGAAAAAAGACATAGAAGTATGATATGATAGGAATTATTTAAATGTTCGACTATATGCTATTATCCAGTCATATGAGATATAAATGATTAAAAATAAAAAGACTATTCATACAAACTGAATGCTTCTAGTAAATTTAATTCACTGAGCTTATGAAGCTCATCCTTTATTGTACAATGATTTCATGTAGCAGACAGGACAAATAATATGGTGGGTTGAGAGTCAGACGAAATCATTTTCTGTAAGCCACGTACGTGCCAATATCCTCAGACAAATGAGAAAATGAAATATAAAAATCATATTTGTAAATATTCATGCACTTTACGTTGTATATTATGTTTAAGTTAATATCAAATTTATGTACCTCCCCTGTTGAGGGTTGAGGATTTAAGTAAAAATTTCTGTTAGTATTACTTTTATTGTTGCATATATATGTCATGCTGAGATTTTCAAAATGTGATGACACCGTCTCGGGGGTGGCTAACCCGAGATGGGTCGTTACAGTTTTGGTATCAGAGCATTACGTTTTATGATTATGTAGACTGCATAAAAAGTAAGAAAGTGGAAGATTAAAATAAATTATATTTTAATAGTCTGAGCATGACATGTGGACATGCTAGAGCTAGAGTTAGAGTTGTTGATTTGAAAGGGCGTGGTAGACCCCCAATATTTTTGACAAATTGAGGATGAGTCTGAATCTGTGGTTCTTAGAAGTGAACGTGTTGATAGTATAATTGATATTAGTAAAGGTGTGAAAGAATCTGAAGTTAAAAGAGATGAGCTAAGATAAGCTTTTACACATGCTCTTGAGAAAATGAATGTAACAGATGATAGAGTTGATAGCTTATAGCATAGACTTGATAAACAAGCTAGGGCAGTGTCTGAGGTTGCTGTAAATCCAGAAATGGTAAATGTTCAAAGGGGAAAAGTGAGTTTATGCACGAGACGTAGAGAAATTATTTTGTTAGATATATTAAGTCGAATGCTTTGTTGTTTAAGGGATTTATGAATCCTTTTAAGCCTGAGTTTTGGGAGAAATATGTAGAGAGATTATTTGATATTTTACCAATGACTGACAAGCAGAGGGTCGTCTTTGCCACTTTTAAGTTAGAAAGAGATGCCCTAGAATAGTGGGAGGATATTCTTCATAGGGTAAGTACAGATATTGATAAACCCTTAACCTGGAATACGTTTAAGGAAGAGTTCTTGGTTAATACTTTTCTTATACCCTTAGAGCCCAACAAGATAGAGATTTTACTTATTTGAGGCAAATGTGTTGACTATGGCTTAGTATGATAGCAAAATTGTGGTCATGTCAATGGTTGTACTAGAAATGGTAGACTTAGAGGATAAGAAGTGTAAGAGGTTCAAAGATGAACTATGTTTTAAGATTTGATCGAAACTATCTTACACAAGGCATATGAATTATGACAAGTTGGTGGATATATCATTTCAGATTGAGAGAGATGTGATAGAGTTTAAGAGAAAGAGAAAGAGTGGTTAAAGAGGCTTAGACATGAAGGTTATAGAGGTAGTGGTAGTATGAGTGTACAGGGTGAGAGACCACCCCAGAGAAGGCGTTCCTTGTCACAGGGAACTGAAGTACAGAGTCAGAGGTAAGAAGGATATGTTACTTCTGTAGCTCAGAATACTATCGGTGGGACCCTTAGATTTGGGAGACAAGTTATGGGAACTAAGAGTTATGGCAGAGGAAGTAAGTATGTTACCAAAGAGAAGTGGTAATCTAATGTATGATTGAGAGACAAAAGTTTGTTACAGATATATTTAGATAAGATATTTATCCCAAAATTGTCAAAATTTAAAGTGCTTTATGTAGAGAAAGTGGACATATCAATGTTGGTTGATCTTGGTACAACCCATTCTTTTGCATCCAGTATTCATATAAAGTCTATTGAAGTATGTATTAGTCCTTTGATACAAAATATTTTTGTTGAAGTCACCATTAGAGATGGAGTGATAATCATAAATGTTTACAAGGTTTGTGTGATTCGTATTAGTGATAGAGAATCTGAAGCCGATTTATTATCTTTGAATATGATATAATTTCATTTAATTTTGAGAATGAATTGGTTTTTGACGTATTACGATTGGGTTTCTTTTTCCAAAAAGAAATGTAGTGTTCAAGATATGGACATGAAGAGTATAACTTTCAGAGAGAACATAAAATACTCTCTAACTATCTTATTTTACTCTGACCACTAGGAGATGGTTGAAGAAGGGTTGTGAGGAGTATTTGGCATACACAATAGATTCTAAAAAGAAAAATAGGAAGTTAGAAGAAATCTTAGTAGTGATAGATTTTTCTGATGTAGTTCTTAATGAGTTGTCTAGGTTGCCTCCCAGTAGGAAGATTAAATTTCTCTATTGATGTGATACCAGGTTCATCACATATATTTAATAGCACCCTACAAGAGTGACACCCATTGAGTTTAGAGAATTGAAAGTTCAAGAATTTTTAGATAAACAATTTATCGGACCTAATGTATTTGGGGAACCCCTGTGTTGTTCATGAAGGAAGAAGATGGAACGATGAGATTGTGTATAGACTACAAATAGTTGAATAAGAACAAATGTCTTTTACCAAGGATAAATGAATTGTTTGAGCAGTTGCAAGGTGGGGAGTGTTTTCTAAGATAAACCTAAGATTATGTTATCACCAATGGAGGATAGAGAAGGAAAACTTGCCTAAGACTGCTTTTAAGACACGTTATGGGCATAAGCTTTTTATGATGTCATTTGGATTAACTAATGTTCCAGAAACATTCATGGACTTGATGAATAGAGTTTTTAAACTATATCTTAACAAGTTTATGGTTGTATTTGACATTCTGATATAATCTAAGAAGAAAGAACAACATGTGAAACATTAGACAGTGTTTTAGAGATTCTGAGGAGGGAGAAATTATATGCAAAGTTCTCTAAGTATAAGTGTTGGCTGAATGAAATAACTTTCTTGGAACATGTAATATTGGGAAATGACATAACAGTTGATCCACAAAAGGTAGAGGCAATGTTAAGTTGGGAGAGACCAACTAATGTGACTGAGATTATAATCTTCTTGGGGTTAGCTGGTTATTATAGAAGATTCTTTCAAAAAAATTTATATTATTGTAATACTGTTGAATAGACTGACCAGGAAAGAGATAAGATTTGTCTGGTGAGGGAAGTATGAGAAAAAAAATATTCAATTACTAAAGGAGAAATTGACTACAACTCCAATATTGGTGTTTCCTTCTGGTGATGAAGGATTTATGGTGTATAGTGATGCGTTACACCATTGGTTGGGATATATGTAATATAGGAAAGCTATGGGCCATACTTCTAGGCAATTGAAGATTCATGATAGAAATTACCCTACTCATGACTTAGAGTTGACTGCTATAACGTTTACCTTAAAGATTGGAGACATAATTTGTATGAAGCCACTTGTGAGATATTCATGGGTTATAAGAGTTTGACGTACTTACCTACCCAGAGAGAGTTGAATTTGAGGTAAAGATGGTGGATGAAGTTGATAAGTAACTATGATTGTATAATTCACTATCATCTAGAAAAAAATATGAATGTGATAGCTGATGCATTAAGTAGAAAGTCTACAAAAAGCTTAACTGCTATTGGGAGTCCTAATGTGAAATCGATGATAGATTTAGAGAGATAAGAACAGAGTTGAATATCAGTAATAGATGATCATGGTTAACACATATGGTTGTACAGTCATCCATAGTAAAATGCTTTAGAGATGCAAGGTAATTATGAAGAGATAGAAAAGATTAAGCATTGAGTGCCTACTAGAAAACAATATGAGTTCAAAAATTTGAAATGAGAGTATTTTGGTATTGGAACATGAATTTGTGTTCTCAATGATGGCGAGTTGAGAAAGAAGATATTGAGAAAGGTACATGATGATATAGATTTGATGCAACCAAGTAACAATAAGATATATAGAGGATTGAGACAAAATTTCTGGTTGTCAGGATTGAAGAAGGATATAGCTGAGATTGTGAGGTTGTATGGAGTACCATTAAGCATAATGTCAAATAGAGATGCTAGATTTACATCTTGGTTTTGGAGAGGCTTTCAGAAAGCCATAGGTACACTGCTGCAATTTAATATAATTTTTCATGCTCAGACAGAAAAGAATCTTATAATACTAGAAGATATGTTAAGGGCAAATGTGATGAGTTCTCAGTAAGTTGGGATGGTTACATACCATCAATTGAAATTGCTTATAATAATTAGTATCAAACTAGTATTAGGATGGCACTGATTGAGACATTGTATGGTCGGAGATGTAGAACTCCTATATGTTGAGAAAAAATGGGAGAGAGAAACATATCTGGTCCATCAATTATTGAGTTAACAACTGAGAGGATCAAAGTGGTTAGAGAGAACCGTAAAGCAGTACAGAGTAGACCAAATAGCTATGCTGATACTAAGAGAAGACCTCTTGAATTTCAAGTAGGTGATTGGGTGTAATTAAAAATATCTCCATGAAAATGTGTGTTGAGGATCAAAAAGAAAGAAAAATTGAGTCTGAGGTAAGTGAGACCCTATGAGGTTGTTGAGAAAGTTGGGTTAGTTGTGAGTAGCTTGGATTTGCTTCCAAAATTAAAAAATTTATATAATATATTTCATGTTTCACTTTCAAGAAAGTGTTTACGTGATGAATCTTATAATATTTCGAGCTAAACTATAGAAATTCAGAAAGTTTGGGCTTCTATGCAAGTACTAATGAGAATTTTATACCAAAAAAATAAGTCTTGTGTAACAAAATAATTTAATTAGTTCAAGTTATATGGCAGAATAAGGATGTTGAAGAGATTACGTGAAAGTGTGAGATAATTATGAAGAAGTATTATTCACTTTTGTTTCTGGAATTAAGTAAGGAAATTTCGATGACGAAATTTTTACAAGGTGGGTAGATTTGTAATACTCGTAATTGTAAAATAAGGGTAAAAAAATAATTTAATAAATATGAAATAGAGTTAAAATAATATAAATATTTTTAAATGCGAAAAGTTAAATTTAAAAAATAAACAAGCAAAACGTGGCAGCATGTTAATTTTGAGGTTGCCAAGTGCAAGTTATGCCTTGCATGTTTTACAAAAAGGCACAACATGCATTTATTTGTAGATAAATGAGTCTTACAGAGAGACAATTACAGTGAGAAAAAAAGACATAGAAGTATGATATGATAAGAATTATTTAAATGTTAGACTATATGCTATTATCCAGTCATATGAGATATAAATGATTAAATATAAAAGGACTATTCATACAAATTGAATACTTCTAGTAAATTTAATTCACTAAGCTTGTGAAGCTCATCCCTCATTGTACAATGATTTCAGATGGCATATAGGACAAATAATCTAGTGGGCTGAGAGTCAGACGAAATCATTTTCTGTGAGCCATGTACGTGTCAATATCCTCAGATAAATGAGAAAATGAAATATGAAAAATTTTATTTGTAAATATTCATGCATTTTACGTTGTATATTATGTTTAAGTTAATATCAGATTTATATACCTCCCCTGTTGAGGGTGAGGGGTTTAAGTAAAAATTTCTATTAGGATTATTTTTATTGTTGCATATATGTGTCGTGCTGAGATTTTTAAAATGTGATGATACTGTTTCGGAGGTGGCTAACTCGGGATGGGTCATTACACAATGTCACTTTTGATGAGCATATGTAAGGTGTTTGGGATTGGTTTATTGAAAGAAAAGAATCATTGTAGTTAATCACCAATTATTGATGACGTAGAGGGAGAAATTTGAGATCAAAGTTTGTAGCCAAGTAATGATCCATTTTCATCGAATGTGTTACATACACCTACATATTCATCTAGTTGACCAAAACTTCAATGTCATTTTTCTATATGTTTTCAAGACTATGTGGTTGGTAATGAAAATGATTCAATTGATGATGAAGATATAGTAAATTTTGCTTTTTTTATAGACTGTGATCCTTTGACATATTAAGAACTTGCTTGTGATGATCGTTGGGTTCATGAAATGGATGGAGAAATTCATGCAATTGATAAAAACAACACTTGGGAGCTCACTACTCTTTCAAGGGATCAAAATACAATTGATGTCAAATGGGTGTACAAGATGAAGTACAAGCCTAGTGGAGCAATGAATCGTTTTGAAGCACTGGTAGTAGTCAAAAGGATACAAGTAGAGTCTGGGTTAGTGAAAAAGAAGAAGAAGAACAAGATCAAGTTGCTGACATTTTTACAAACTCATTTAAGGCAAACACATTTTTGAAGCTCAAGAAGATGATGGGAATGCTCAAGCTTGAAGACTTGGTTTAAGAGAGGCAATGTTGGAATTCCAAACCAAGTAAAACTAGTTATTTTATTATTTGTTTTATTACAAGTAGGATTAGTTATGTAATTCTCATTAATAGTTGTATTTCAGACTTTGAGAAGCCTATATAAAGGTTGGCACACAACATGAGAATGCAATCAATAGAAATTAAATAGTGGTTCTTTTTCTTCTAAATTTCATGAATTTAGGTGTATTTTTTGTGAGTCTTTCCATCTTTAATTTTTTATGTTGCTAAGACTAACAATTTTTTTCTTCTTCAAAAGAAACCCATTTGGACCAATGAGCTACATAATGAGAGGTAGTCATCTCTCATTCCTTATCTTTTCCTTAAATATTTTATGTGAATGGATTTAAACTTTGATCTCTTCTACATATCAAGTGAGTAAGAGCAACATTTTACTTCTTTACCAAACACAAATTGGAAATTTTGGCAAACACTGTTTGGTTCACCTAGCCTTTTCTATTTACTAACGGTACCGTTGCACCCTAATAGCCCACGTGATTTATCATATTCATGTGGTTTTGATTTCTATATGCGTGACACTACATAACATTATTTGAATTATTGGTGAGGTCTATTATGAAATAGATTTATCAATTCTATCCGTTGGTTTGAAGTATGGGTCACTACTTCACTCGACGTCCATAATGGTAGGTGCAAGAAATGAACTGCAAATCCCTTAAAAATGTTTCAAATATTCCTTAGTAATTTTCCCAAAGAAGTACGAAGGAAACAATATATATATATATATATATATATATATATATATATATATATATATATAATTGCACGAAAATGGCTTCACTAATTAAGAGCTGAGCTAGATTTGACGGATTAATTCTCCAAGATTATTAGGAAACTAGCAATTTGACGGATTAATTCTCCAAAATTGTCAAGAAACTAGCCTTTAGTTTGTTACCCTGTAAGGAAAAAGTGATAATGTCCATTTCTGTTTGTCATGTAAATATGACAATAGTCACTCAGAGTGGAAGTTATTTTCATAATCTTTTAGCTGCAAGAAAGTGTCAAAATTAAGGTGACATGACATTCGAGGAAAAAAAAGAAAAAAAATCTTAAGTTGACGAATATGATATATGTCATATTATCATTGAATAAATGTCAATCAAACCCTATGTTGGAAATTGAGTTGCCGATCACTTTGAGATTATTGGTTTCCGACGTTGATCTAAGTTCTTACGTAGTACTTGCATGTAGAACATGATAAGCTATGGTTTAAGATGTTGTAAAAATATTTAAGGATAAATAAATTTTCCCTCTCAAGATTTGGCTTAATTTATACTTGCCTTTTGTAGTTTTGAAAATGACAATCATATTCTTTGTTTTATTCATAGTTTAGGTTTTGGAAGACACTTAACACCTTACCATAAAAAAATTTGTTAATCAGTTGTTAAAAAATGATCAACATTAAAGACATGCCATGATAATTTTGGTTTAACCCCATATTATTTTTATTGTACTTTTATAAAGTAATATTTAAACTTCCCAAAACATATTATTTCTTAAGTTTCTTCCTCATTTTCGATCATTCATACATATTTATTTATTTCTTTAAACAAATTTACCCCAATTTCTCATTCTTTTATTCTCAAGTGGATGTGCTTCTCATAAAACTATTCTTAACTTGGGGGCGGCACAATTTGAGTTCAATCTTGATTGGAGAAGATTTTTTTTGTAAGAAACCTGGGTTTATAAAAAAAATCCCTCCAACTTGTTTCCTTTGATCCACAGAGGACAAACAAAGCAGAAAAGAAAACTTAAATGCACTAATTGCTACTATATAATTTTAATCAACCCATTAAAATGAGTACTTTTACCCTATAAAAGGCTAGAACTTTGGGTCATCTTTCTTTTCGGGTTGCTCTTCCTTAGTCTCTTTTCCAACTTCCTTTTGTTTTTCCTTTCGAGGATGGCTTACACTTGAACCAAACACAAGCTTTCCCGGAGCCTGGTGTGTAGTGTTTTATGAACTAGACCCCACAGAAGGTTGGCTATTCCCATTGGCAACATCAGGTTGCTTTTCTTTGGACCCAGATAAAGAAACTGGTGGAGGCTGGTACTTCAAAGGTTTCTCATCCAAGTAACTCCCAACTCTAGTAAAAGAGTTAAATTTTGCTTCAACATGAGCTGGAACTTCTTCGTCTTCACTTTTGTGCCCAACAAGATTTTGCAAACCCATAAATTTTAGTTTTCAAAACCAGAAATCAATCCCATTTTTCTTCTTCTCACACTCAAATCACAAAATCAAACCTAAAAGTTTTAGATTTCAAACCCAGAAAACCTTTTTTAAACCAATTATTCTTCTTCAAACTAGATTGCAAAATCAAACCCGAAATTTTTAGATTTAAAACAAGATGATGAAATTCGTAGCAGAAAATGACAACGATCGGAAGAAAAAGACGACCGAAAGAAGAAGAAGAAGATGACTAGAAGTCTCACTGTTGGGCTTGAATGTTGAATTATAATGAAGAAGGAGGACGAGAGGAAAGAAATAGAGATTTTAATTTTTTTTTAATGGTGGGCTCGAGAGAACAAATAAGAGAGAGAACGTGTGTAGAAGCATTTTAATATTAGGCATTTTTGTCATTTCATCATCTCAGTTAGAAATTAACATAATCTGTTTGATAAAAGGGTATGATTGTCATTTTTAAAATTACGAGGGGTAAGTGTACATTAGACTAAACCTCGAGAGATAAAATATATTTATTCCAAATATTTAGTCAATTAAGTTGTATATAATTAGTATTGAACCAATTGCATGGGCGTAATTTATTCTTTTCTTTTCAAGAAAATATCCAATAAGCTTTGGTTCAGTGATAAAATGATTGAAATTGAGGTCTAAAACCTTGTGATCCAAGATTTGACTTTCACAAATGTGTAAATTGTTTGTTCAATTATGTACTGATTATTTCTTCACTTCAAAAAATAGTTTTTACAGCAAACAACAATTTCTTGTTGTGAGGTAAGGAGAGGTAAAATCATAGTTATCAAAATCCAACTAGGCTTCTACTTTGTTGAAGATTGGATCATTGGTCAGTGATCTAAGCAATGTATACAGTGATCGAATCACATGAATAATTAAAAATAATTATTATATTATTATGAATTATAAAAAAATATTAATTATGTTAAATAAAAATGTCATATTAATAGTTTCTTTTAATTTTTTTTTTTTTTATAAAAGATTCAAATTTAATGATCATTAATTTTGGAAGAGTATCATCTAGAATTCATTTAAAAAATTTTAATCTTTAAAAACTTATATGTTAATTATTTATGTATAATAAAAATATAAAATAATTACTTATTATGTATTTTTATCGAAACAAGAAAATAGTTATAAAAAGTATTATTAATTAAATGAATCATAACATTTGTTTTTGTGACGAAATTTTTCATAGCTAATAGCAATATTAATGTCGTAGTATACCAAAGAGATGACTTCTTTTTTGGTTTATTATTGAACGTCTATTAAATCTGTGGGGCTACACAAAGGGTGGTAGCGTTCTTAATCCTTTCCATTCTCTTAATACTTTACATAAATGAAATTTGATCTCAGATCATTTGTGTGGCGTCTAATTAAGTTAAACAGTTATATAGTTGGCACTTTCAATCACAACTCTCTCTACAAGGGCATGCCCAAGTTTGATCCTGATTATTACCATCACCCTAAAAATAAAATGAAAATTGTAACCAATTAATTTTAGTTAGCTGCTAATGCAAATGATAGTGCTATGGTGGCAATTTATAAATAACAACAAATCACAAACCTTTTTCCTAAGGCATAACAAAGAACTAGTAACTTAATGTAAAAACTTTACACAAGCGAGGGAGAAACAAAAGTTGGTACATCAATTTTGGTAAATATAGTACTCAAAACCTCAAAGTTTATCAGAGTGCTCCAAAACCCTAGTTTGTGAAAGAGTGAATCCCTAGATTGTCCACGCCTTCATGGCGGCCAACCTGCTGCCAGTAGATCCTCTTCCACCAGTGGCTACCTCCCCTCCCCATCCGTTATTCCCCGTTACCAAAATCATACAGGGTAGTTGTTTCTTCTTCACCACAATCTTCTTTTGCTACGCTGATTTCTTATGTCTTGCCTTCCATACCCGTAAGCCATAAACCACCCTCTTATGTACGAAGGCTTTCCTGCTAGATTTCTCCCAAGCCGAAGTTCTTGAGGCATAGAAATTGTTCAATTTTTCCCTAATAGAAAAATTCTCTCAAGAATGTCTCAACACTTAAAAGTGCACATCTCATAAAAAACCCCTTACTACTAATAGAGGGTTGCGAAGAGCGTAGTCGAACTTTCATTTTTCATAAGGCCGAACCACTTCGATCCACTCTCGCTCATTAATCCTTATTTAGGAAGAATAGTCTTAGGAATTTAGTCGAATTTGTGGAGGAGTTGGAATTTGAGCATGTACCTTACACTCTCTCCGATGGAACTTATAGCACCTCCACAACTGCATCTGGTGGTTAGGAATCTCAATAGGAACTGGTTAAGTAGATGACTCTTACTCCTCCACATATGCTACCATAAGTGTGGGAACCATTGTATCCTACTGTATAGGTGGAGAAAAAGATATTGTCCTATTCTCTCCCATTTTCCTCTGTATTTTGAAAAAAAACTACCCTTTTTAGCTACATCAAAATCTAAAATTTAGCTATCTTTGAGTCAACAATTCCAGTACATAGGTTAGAATAATAAAACTTATCTGGGGTACTCTATAAAGAAATAATGAGTAGATTTATGATCCAACTTTTAGTAGGAATATTTAGGCGTACTTTTGTAAGGCATATGAGTGTAAGAATTGATTGAACAACTCTGAACCCAAAAGCAATCACAGATAGATTATAAAACACCTAATATAAAATTAAATTGAAAGCATAAACATATATCTTCCTTAGGCTCGATGATATTATTAATGCAACGGAATCTAGCATACAACATGCAGCCTTATGATCAAGAACACTTAATATGTAACAGTAGGAAAATTGGCACCAAGACTCTTCTCTCATTTTTCTTTTGTTAATTCGCTTCCTCATTAACACAAGACTATAGAATTATGTATAGAACAGAAAGAGAAGACCTAACCAAAACCTTATATGGTATCCCATCGGGCTTCTAATCCAAATCTTAATTGGTCATATGGCCCACACTAACCGGTCCACATTTAACATAATAGGAGATAGGCTTAATGCAATAGATCACTTTATTTAAGTTTTCTTTAAGTCTCACTAATAGACCAAGTACTTTACCCGTTTTGGCAAAACCTAAAAGGCATAATGAATGTAAGGTCACTTATGTGAAAATTCTAACAGAGAAGGGACGTGTTAAAGTATAATGAATTAATTGAGAAATTTTCTATCCTCTTAAGCTTTTGAGATAATTAATAACTCAATTATTCTTAATATCATATGTTAGGTGAGAATGAATACATTTTTTCCTTCTTCTCATTTGGTTCATATTATTGGCTTGTGTTTTCTTTGAATATAATTAAGGCTTATGTGTTTGGAGTTTTGTGCAGTTAATGGTGTTCACAGTGAGATTATGTATCATATCATTTAAAAATTTGATCTCAACAAGCATTTTTTTTCTAATGGTAAAAAATACTCTCCCAAATTCTATTTGGATTATTGTTTCATTAGAAATAAAATTATTTCTTTTTTATCAAATTGATATTCAATATTTTTTATTTTATTTACAACAATGATCTAATCTACACATATTTTCTACTCAACTACACAACAACCTTTCTTATTTGGGATTAAGTTACCACTCTTCAAGATTTTTAGTCACTACAATAGTTTGAAAAGATTACAGTTTTAATATTGAACATGAGTAATTGAATTTTTAATTTTTTTATTACAAAATAAAGAGAAAATACATAAAGGTATCATGTGGTTTGATCTTTATTTGACTATAAAAGAATCACAAGGTATCCCAACTTAACTTTTGAAACCTCTGGTATTAAAGTTTAACAAAATCAAACCACATAGTACTTTTGTGTATTTTCTCCAAAAATTGTTCGGTTAATACTTATTATTTTTGAGACATAGTGTAAACGTCCCATTTTTTTTGAGAATATAATGTTGTTTCTCACTTTTTTTCTTATTCGAGAGGGGTGAAGAAAAAGAAAAGAAAAGAATGGTATATGTGATTCTTTTTAAAGATCCTTTGCCTTTCAGGAGACATGGTCCAATGGTTGGTCTAGGCAATCTGCCACTCATTTGCTTAATTTGCATACTTGGCTTCTTTTAACGTTCATATATCTCCATGCTTCATTTTCGATGTCTTAAAAGTTCTTATTGATAGGCAACACCATTGTACCAATGATCCTCTTTCGGTGTCTTTGAATCTCTTTTATCTCCAAATTTTACCGTAAATATTCTATCTCATTACCGCACTTATTCCTTCTTGCAAAGCAAGAATAGTATAAAAATAGCCGCCTAACTAATGGAAATTCTAGAATATATATATATCTCGAAATCTGGATATTGGCATGTAGACTTGCACAAACAAGAATCGGAAATTCTAATAAAGATGGGGATTCTCTAATGCTAAATCGAAAAGGTTTTTCTGGCCTAAATACAATTTTGGTCATCCAATTTTCTTTGATATTTTAATTTGGTCACTAGATTTCAATTTGATCATCCAAATTTAATTAATGTTTCAATTTAGGGGTTCTGTTAGATATACCTTAAGATCTTGGATAACACCAGTTTAAGTGGCCAAGTCAACATTTTGGTCAATTAAAAAATCGAAGGAAGAAGACTAGTCCACAATGCATGTGCCACACGTGTGCCTTCTTGATATCTTTAATATTCAAGAATTCCAATTAGGGCTAATTTTACCAATATTAGTTGTTCTTCCAAATATAATTTTTAAGCACCTGTGACCCGAAAATACACCAAAAACACCCGTGATTCCGAAAAATATATTTTAAAGACAATTAAGTAAAAATAAAAGATTTAAACTTAATTTCTTATAAATAGTACCAATAAATCACTAAGTATTAGTATATTTTCAAGTACTCATCACTCTCTTTATTCATAAGGGAGTTATTCACATAATAAATCGAACTCAGAACCTCAACACACCTAAATACATTTTACTTGAGGTAATAAATATTGAGCCAATGAATATATTCAATTTTGAGTATTTTTTTTAAGCTCATTCAAAGTAGATTTGTTAAATAATGAGTTAGGAAAAATATTCAAAAGTACCTTGTGGTTTGATCTTGTTAAATTTAAGTACCAGAGGTTTCAAAAGTTAAATTTGAGTACCTTGGGATTCTGTTGTAACGAAATAAAAGCCAAATAAATAGAGAGATCCCTCTTATCTCTATGTTTCAAGTTGATTTGGTTGTTGAATGATTTTTTAGGCTTAAATTATCAATATCGAACATGAGAAAAGGAAACTTAGTTGAATTTTTCATTTTTATCAATATCGAACATGGGAAAAGGAAACTTAGTTGAATTTTTAATTTTTTTATTAAAATATAAAAGAACAATTCTTCTTGTTTGAAATTACGTCACCACTCTTCAAGTTATTTGGTTATTGCAATGGTTTGAGAGGCTTATAGTTATCAATATCGAACATGAGAAAATAAAACTTAATTGAATTTTTAATTTTTAATTTTAAAATAAGAGAAAAATACATAAAAGTATCATATAGTTTGACTTTTATTTGACTATAACAGAATTACAAGTTACCTAAACTTAACTTTTGAAACTTCTAATATTGAAGTTTAATAATATTTTTTTATTACAAAACCTCTTGTACTTTTATGTATTTCTCCTAAATTTGTTCGGCTAATACTTACTATTTCTGAGAGGGATTGTAAACGCCCAATTTATTTGAGAATACAATGTTAATTCTCATTTTTTCTTATTCGGGGGGAGGGGGAAGAAAAGAAAAGAATGGTATATGTGATTCTTTTTAAAGATCCTATGCCTTTCAAGAGACATGGTCCAATACTTGTTCTAGGCCATCTGCCACTCATTTGGTTATTTGCATACTTGGCTTCTTTTAACCTTTATATATCTCGGGGAAAGGACGAAAAAGAAAAGAAAAGAATGGTATATGTGATTCTTTTTAAAGATCCTATGCCTTTGAAGAGACCAATACTTATTCTAGGCAATCTGCCACTCATTTGCTTATTTGCATATTTGGCTTCTTTTAACCTTCATATATCTCCATGCTTCATTTTCGATGTCTTCAAAGTTCTTATTGATAGGCAACACCATGGTATCAATAATCATCTTTCGGTGTCTTTGAATCTCATTTATGCGCAAATTTTACTGTAAATATTCTATCTTATTATCGCACTTATTCCTTCTTGCAAAGCAGAATAGTATAACAATAGCCATCTAACTAATGGAAATTCTAGACAAACTATGTGCCATATATATATATATATATATATATATATATATATAAAGTCAAAAATTCTAATAAAGATGGTGACTCTATTGTTGAATTTAAGAGAGGAACTGAGACAATACAAAGAGAAGAATTGTATTGAATGGTATAATTTACTTACAAGGGAGCTATCATATTTATACAAGCCAATAGGAGAGGCAAAGCTATACACAACCAATGTGGGATATAATACATTAACTATAATACATTAACATCCCCCCTCAAACTCAAGGCGGTAAGTGGGAGATGAACTTGAGTTTGGAAACCAGAGAGTGAAAGCTTCCGGGAGTATGAGCCTTAGTGAAAACGTCAGCTGTCTGATCGGCTGAACTGATGGATTGTAGACGAACCGTATTCTGGAGAATGTGATCACGGATGAAGTGGATATCATTCTTGATGTGTTTTGTACGTTCATGGAAAACATCATTGTGAGCGATCTGAATAGCACTCCTATTGTCACAGTGTAGAATAGTGGCAGCAGGAGAAGAGATACCCATGTCAGCGAGTAACCATCGAAGCTAGAGAAATTCTTGAGTTGCATCAGCCATGGCACGATATTAAGCTTCAGTACTGGAGTGAGCAACCACAGTTTGTTTCTTACTACGCCAAGAAATGAGAGAATTGCCCAAAAAAAAACAGTAACCAGTGGTTGAACGTTTGTCGGTGGGGTCTCCGGCCCAATCAGCATCAGAATAGGCTTGTAAAACAAGAGCAGACTGTGCTGAGAAATGAAGCCCATGAAATAAAATACCCTTGACATACCAAAGAATGCGAAGAACAACCGAGTAATGGGTGGTCCGAGGAGTGGACAAGAACCGACTGACCTGATGAACGGCATAGGCAATGTCAGGGCGAGTGACAGTAAGATATATAAGACTTCCAACCAGTTGGCGATATAGAGTGGCATCTTGAAGAGGTGAACCATAGAGTGGGTAAGTTTGACATTTGGCTCGAGAGGAGTAGTGGCAGTGGTTGAGTCAGTGATCCCAGCCTTGGAAAGGAGATCTGAGGTATATTTGGCCTGAGAGAGAAAAAATCCATCAGAACTAGATGAGACTTCGAGGCCAAGAAAATAGGTGAGCACGCCAAGATCTTTCATCTCGAATTGGCCACTGAGAAACTTTTTGAGTTCAGAAATACCATGTGGATCATCTCCAGTAATAACCATATCATCCACGTACAGTAAAAGAAGGAAAATGCCGCTGGCAGTATGGCGGATAAACAGAGCCGAATCATAAACACTCGGTGTGAACCCAAACTGATGAATGGTAGTGCTGAATTTGGAAAACCAGGCACATGGAGCTTGTTTTAAACCATATAAGGCACGACGAAGGCGACAAACTTTGTTTCGAGTGGCATCCAAGCCAGGAGGTATATGCATATAGACTTCCTCAAGAAGTTCCCCATTCAGAAATGCATTTTTGACATCCATTTGAAATAGAGTCCATCTTCGAATGGCGGCGACAACAATGAGTGTACGGACAGATCTGAGTCTCGCCACTGGAGTAAATGTCTCTTCATAGTCAATACCATATTCCTGAGCAAATCCCTTGGCAACAAGTCGGGTTTTATATCGTTCAATAGAGCCATCAGAAAGTGTCTTGATCTTAAACACCCATTTGCACCCAATAGGAGTTTTTCTAGGGGGTAGATCAACAATATCCCATGTATGAGTTTTAGCTAGGGCCTGAAGTACTTTATCCATTGCTTTCTGCCAAAGAGGATTAATACTAGCCTCCTTATAGGATTGAGGCTCATGTAGATGAAGTATAGTGGAAAAAAATTGATAATCACAATGGTAATCAGCAAGATGAGAAGGGCGGTGAGTTACCCTGGTAGATCTGCGGGGGTGATCTGGAGGATGGCTCTTAGAGGGAATCGGTGCAGACTCATCAGACATAGAAATATCCTCGGCACGGCCGATTGAGTCAGAGAGGTGAGGTCAGCTGATGATTCTGGAGCTGGAGCTGGGTCTGGAGAGGTAGGATCAGCTGATGGTTCTGGAACGGAAGGGGTGATATCAGCTGGTGATTCGGAGGTGGACTCAACAGTACCTGAAACTTGATTCTCAGAAAATAACTTAATAGATGGATCAGTAAAGAATCTGGAGTTAGTGATGGTTGATATGTCAAATGACCGTAAGGAAGAGAACGTTTGATGTTCCCAAAAAATGACCTGACGAGAGATACGAAGAGTTTTAGAAATAGGATCCCAGCATCGATACCCCATATGTTCAATACCATATCCAATGAAACAACATAAATGAGCCCTTGGTTGTAATTTGTTGTGTTCATGTGGTTTGAGAAGAACAAAACAAGCGCAACCAAAGACTCTGAGGTTAGAGTAATCAGGAGGTTTACCGAAAAGACGCTCGAATGGAGACTGATTTTGGATTGTAGTTGACGGGACACGATTGATTGTATATACTGCGGTGAAGGCAGCATCACCCTAGAAACATTCAGGACATGATGACGAAACGAGTAGAGCACGAACGGTGTCAAGAATATGTCGATGTTTGCGTTCAGCTCGTCCATTTTGTTGGGAGGTTCCAGGGCACGAGCGGTGGGGGAGCGTGCCATTTTTGTGAATTAGGTTTAGAAAAGCACGGTCTTTATATTCCATTGCATTATTTGAACGAAAAATTTTGATATTCCGAGAGAATTGAGTTTGAACCATAGAAGAAAAATCAGAATATATTTGAAAGAGTTCAGATCTGCTTTTCATAAGAAACAACCAAGTATAACGAGAATAGTCATCCATAAATATAACAAAATAACGAGCACCACCCATTGATGCATGAGGAGAAGGCCCCCAAATGTCAGAATGTACTAAATCAAAAGGTGAAAGGGAAATAGACTGACTCTCATTAAAAGGTAAAGCTGATTGTTTTGCAAGTTGACAATGAATACAATGAAAAGACTCATGCTGAAGTGAACCTAACTGACCACTAGAAATAAGAGAACGTAGAGGGCTAGATGAAGTGTGACCTAACCGAGAGTGCCGCAATTCCACAGGTGAGAGTGCTGGGATGGATGCGGCTGATTGATTTGGTGATGGTGAGGATGAGACTTGGAGATGAGTGAGCTCAAAGAGGCGTCCAACTTTACGGCCGGTTCCAAGGAGTTTTCCTGTCTGAGGGTCCTGCACACGACAACCAGTAGAAGAAAAATGCACATCAAGTCCAAGATCACATAGTTGTCCAACAGATATAAGGTTAAGAGTAAGATTAGGAACCAAATATGTGTCAGGGAGAGACAAATGAGAACTATCAACATGTCCAGTATGGCTGACCAGCATATTTGATCCATTGGCAGTGTGAATAGTAAGCGCATGCTCATCACGGGTGTTAGAGGAAAAAATAAAGGCATCAGAAGTCATGTGATTGCAACAAGCAGAATCGAAATACCATCAGGATGTACCTGGTGTAGTTGACATGGTTATATTATTATCGATTTTATTTAGAGCATCGCTAAGAATGGTGCAGAAACCACTCCAATCAGGTGGAGAGTTGGATGAAGTTGGTGTAGCATCAGTGGTTACAGCAGCAGTATTCTTTGGCTTGGAATATGACCGATTGTATGAGCCTCGAGAGAGATATTGGTTCCCATTTGACTGATTTTCAGATGGAAGTTTGGGGTAGTCTGCAAGATAGTGACCTGGTTCTCTGCAGACTTTACATAGGCGAGAAGGATATTTGAGCAATTCATGCCCTTGTGAATGACAATACTTGCAATATAAGGGTTTCTGGTGTGTGCTCTGTCGGTGGGGTAAGTCTGATTCAGCCATAGGAGCAAAGAGGAAGGTGAACCTCTATGAAGCCGGTGATGTGGCGGTCAACTGATGATGTGGCAGTCAACTGATGATGTGGCGGTCAATGAGTAACGTGGCGCTGACGTGTCGTTGATGTGGTACTAACGTGGCAACAGCGTGTCTGAAACAGGAGCGGCAGCGGAGAGGATGTCAACAGGTGATGTGGCAGTGAGGTGGCACTGATGTGGCTTTTAGGGCTGACGTGGCAGCAGCGTTTCTGAAACAGAAGCGACAGCGGAGATGATGTCGATGGAGAATGAGACTTCGACTATAGTGATGACCCAACAGGTATGAAAAGGATATACTAGAAGTTTTTCTGATATGAATGATCCACTAATAGTGGCAATCACAGAGCATACTCAACTCTTAATATACCGAGAATTTCTGATGTGAATGATCCACTAATAGTGGCAATCACAGAGCATACTCAACTTTTAAAATACCGGGAACCATTATGGCTCTGATACCATGTTGAATTTAAGAGAGAAAGTGAGACAATACAAAGAGAAGAATTGTATTGAATGGTGTAATTTACTTACAAGGGAGCTATCGTATTTATACAAGCCAATAGGAGAGGCAAAGCTATACACAACCAATGTGTGATATAATACATTAACTATAATACATTAACATCTATGATGCTAAAATTGAAAAGGTTTTTATGGCTAAAATACAATTTTGGTTATCCAATTTTCATTAATATTTTAATCTGGTCATTTAGATTTTATATCATTTCAATTTAATCATTTAAATTTAATTAATGTCTCAATGTAGGGATTATGTTAGATTTACATTAAAAACTTGGACGACATCAGTTTAGGTGGCCAAGTCAACATTATGTTAGTTAAAAAAAATCGAAGGAAGAAAGCTCATCCACGATGCATGTGCCACACGTGTGCCTTGATATCTTAAATATTCAAGAATTTCAATTAGGGTTCTTAATGATGTGACTTGGGGATTAAAATCTCTAAATTTTTTAACAATAGATAGATAGAGGGAAGTGGAATTAGACCAAAGAACACAATGTAAAAAGAGAGGCTTAGGTTCTGAGAACTATTTTTGCATGTGCTAATGGATTTACAGCTTTATAAAAATCCCTAATTGCTAGTGTCAAATATATTAAAATATCTTATGTTTTAGCTAAGTCAATGCCGCGTAAACGGAAGTCCAAGTTTTTAATGGAAAATCTAATAGAATCCATATATTGAAACATTAATAAAAGTTTAATGACAAAATTGCAACAAATTGAAACATGGTGACCAAAATGAAACGTTAATTAATAAAAGTTGAATGACCAAACTTGCAATTAAGCTGGTTTTATCAAGAAATTTAGAGATCAAACAGAATCAAAGAGGAATAAGATACATGCTTTTTTAAAAAAAAAAAAGACTTTGTTCCTTTTATAAAGTGGAGTAGTCCTAATTTTATGAAAGCATGATCACTTGAAATCTGCAACTTCCTTCTGGTTTAAGTCACCTTTCTCTTTTTAGTCTAAATCAGAATTCCCCCTAAATAGGGTTTTCACGGTGCAATTACCTTTTCATCCTTGGAGCAGGAAATTTTTTTCCCTTTAGATAAGGAGTTCTCTTTTACCCTATCAGACGTCACGTGCCCCTAACTGATAGGATAATGATTTTAATTTTTCTCAAATTTGTCCATACTTTAATAGTTCATTACAATTTTTTCAGAAAATTACATTAACCCCTTTCAAATTTGTGGCAATCTACACTTACCCTATTATATTTTGAATAATTTCAATTACCAAATTTGTTTTATTTATAGTTTTGATTTTTTTTATTACAATTACCCCAAAACTGTTAATAAATCATTAGTCAACCGATATAAATTTGATCAAAAGCAATGTCATATCAGAAATTATTTTTAAACATACTTTTATATATGTAAAAAAAGATGAATTGTGGTCGTTACTCAAAATTATGTACTCTTGGAGCAAGAGGCATCCAACTTTCATGGTACTTAATGGCAAGATGGTGCTACCAATGAATTACAGAAGAAAAGTTTCAATTATAAATATGCCCAAAATTTACTAAACTTCACTACCTACTGATAATCATAGAGGTTAATAATATTGACTTGCTGCCTATTTAGAGTTCTTGTTTTTTAAGCATTTTTAAAATTTGGTGATCTCGCACTCTGACTCTGGACTCCCATACTCACTACAATAATATTTTTTAACTGGAAATTTATGAATCATAAAAAAACTATAAACTTATCTTAAACTTGATTAGTCACATTACTCAAAATGTATTAAAATCAAAAAGTCATCAACTAATTAACTAGAAAAAGTATGCTAATCTTATAATTTATCTTAAACATTATTAAGTCAAATTCAAAAATAAAAGTTTATTTTTCTTGGAAATATATTTAATTATTTCATGAAGGATCAATTTTATGAATGTGGTAATTTGGTATTTTCAATTTTTTTGTTAAGTTAAAGCTTGTCAAATGATATAATTGTAATTACTCAAAATACAAAGAGGTAATCTCAAACTTCAAAGGGTTTAATGTAATTTTCCTTAAAAATTGTACTCATTTACTCTTTAATTAGTACTTGTAAAATCACACTCTTTATGGCTTAAAATCAATTGCATTGTAAATTTTTGGGTTTAAAAACAAGAATGATCTTTTGGTGGTAATAATACATAATAAATGCAATAGCAACTTACTTGAATGAGAGCACTGAGCCATAAAATCTCCCTCCCCCCCCCCCCCCCCCCCCCCCCCACCCCCAATACACACTCACACAACACGCCTTTAATTAGTATTGGGATGCAACTCAAATCTAAGAGAAAAATGTTATTATAAGTAGTTCTAATCCTACATTGTTTATGTGTCAAAAGGATGTAGGTACTAATTATTATAAATATAAGCATCAAGAGACGTAGTCTCTCATCCCTATTTCTTAACTAGGAATAATTGGTCAGATGAGATCTTGTAGCTACCAAACACCAATATAGGGATTCAAAGGTTGAATGAATATTGGGTGCATTGGGGTTTTAGGTAATGAGATTGGATAGAGTTCTCACAGTTTTGTCTAGAAAAATTGTGTATTGTGGTGTAGTGAGTTTTAGCAAATTTTTTCCATCCAAAAGTTGCAAAAGAAGATTAATAGTAGATTGATTCTCTTATGTTTATTTTCTCTTTATTTTTGCTATTGTGATTGTGTGATTATTGATTGGGTATTAGATTCCCAACAAATGGTATTAGACCAGGGTTCTACAATGGCAAAAATTAAGAGAATTGATCATTTGAAGAAGCAAGACAAATATGTTATTGAAGATAAGATTTTAAGCCTACGTGAAGGATTGTTGGGGTTAGGCACAAAATTTGATTACGCCTGATTCAAACATTGGGGTTTTGATCGGGTGGAGGCAAATCCAGGCCAGGAATCGAATTGTTTTGGGATTTGAGCCGATTAAAGAATTTGTTGGGATGTTACTCAAATCTCGGAGAAAAGTGTTATTATAAGTAGTTCTAGCCTCACATCGTCTATGCGTCAAAAGGATGTGAGTAATATTTATTATAAATATAGGCATCAAGAGACGTAGTCTCTTATCCTTATTCCTTAACCAGGAATAGTTGGTCAGATGAGATCCTGTAACTACCAAATACCAATATATGGATCAAAGGGTTGAGTGAACATTAGGTGTATTGATGTTTTGGGTTATGAGATTAGGGAGAGTTTTCACACAGTTTTGTCCAAAAAATTATGCATTTTTGGTATAGTGAGTTTTAGCAGTTTTCCTCCATCCAAAAGTTGCAAAAGAAGATTAATAGTAGATTGATTTTCTTGTGTTTATTTTCTCTTTATTTTTGCTATTGTGATTGTGTGGTTGTTGATTAAGTATTAGATTTTCAACAATTAGTAACCATATTTGGCCCCTCCATAAGGATAATTCCTTCCTAGGTGTTAGTGCAAATTCATATGCACTAGATCTGATCCAAAAAATTTGGTGGGATAATGATTTAAAAAGGTAAACGAAACTTTAGTCCCACTAAGGGTAGCAAAAATTACCTAAACCCATTTAACTACTCGTACTCATTTAAAATAGATTTGGGTAATTTGTTTACTTAAATGAATAATTAATTGATCATATCTAAAAAAACCTAATTATAAATGAGTATTAATGGTTTGAGTATATGTCTATTTAAACACATCAAACTTAAAGAAAAAAAAATTACATTTACATTATAAATAGAGGTGACATAATTTGATCCAAACCACCTGAGCTTGAAAATACATCGAAATATAATGAATCAAGACTTGAACAATATGTGATCTAACTGACCGAAGACCCAATAGACCTGAAACTTGAATAACTTGTGACCCGAACTACCCATAATTACCCATGACCCAATGACCAATGATCTGAATGGACTGTGACCTAAGCGGCCCAAAACTGGAGCAATTGAATACCCAAGCGATTCGCGACTCGAGCTACATGTTACTTGAAGGACTCTGACCTGAGTGAATCGTAATCCGAAGGATTTGAGATCCGAGCAACTCGTGACCTGAATGATTCGTGACTTGAGAAATCCTGGACCCGAGCAAACTCGATACTCAAGTGATCTAAGATTGAGCGATCTATGACCTGAACAACTTGTGACCTGAGCGACCTGTGGCTTGAGTGATCGTTACTCAAGTGACCCATGATCCGAACAATCCAAAGCCTGAACGAACCACAATCCAAGTGACTCATGACTTGAGTGACCTGTTACCTGAGCGACCAAACCTCGTTTTAAATGTGTGTGAATATTATCTTTTTTTGTTTTCGAAAAATAAAGAGCAAAATTTTTTCATGATGAACAAAAATGATAGAAAAAGAACTGCAACACCAAACCTCCCTTTAAATTGTGTGGATATTGTCTTTTTTTTTGTTAGATTTTGAAAAACAAAAATTAAAATTTATTCATGATCAACACGTATAATAGAAAAAGAACTGCAACACCAAAACCAGCCAACCAAAATAGTAAGCAGATGTTAGAGAAAACAAAGAAACCAAATAGCCCCTTATATATAAAAATAAAGAACCACCAAAACCAAAACAAAAGAATCCCCCAACAACCACAACATGCATTAAAACTCCTAACAACCTACATGACTTGGATATTCAATGAAGAGAACTCTTGTACGTCTAGACACATTTCCCACACTTGGTTTTGTGTTGTCCAAACACAAAATAAGGATAACAGTTAATGAGTCATCATTTGATTTTAAAAAGAGTGAAAATCTCTAATCATTAGTCTTAGGAAAGATTATGGGTTGGAAGACTTGGATACAAGAGAGGAAAGAATTATAGCTTCCCCTCTGATTTTGCCAAACATCATTTTTGAACCATCAACATGAAAAAAAAAGACTATCACAACCTTAAGCATTAATGAACCATCTTTAAAACCAATTATAGATTATGCACTTCAACAATGAAAGTGTTAGTGATGATAAACACACAACATGGTTTTAATTATCTCAACATAATTGTTAATATTTAGCTAGAGAGAAGGTGTTGCTTTAAACTGTTTTTATTTTATTTTATAAGAAATATAAAGAAAATCAACTTTAATTGATGATTAAAACTAATTCCAAATAACACCTCGATTGATTAACGATAGACACAATTAGAATTTTCTTGTAGGCGTGGACTTTTAAATTGTGGTAATTGATTAGGCATTTCAAAACCGTAGCCAATGTTCAAAAATTTTAATTTTTAATAACTTCTTGCATCACTTTGGGTATCTTTAATTGGCCTTAAGAAATTTACAAAATAAAAAAAATAAGTTTACAAAAAATCTGAAAAAGTTTTTAGTATAAAACATTTTCCACCAATAAGTTTATGACACATAGTATATAGTTTTCCTATATAAACAAGCTTATCTCTTGCTCCCTTTTCAAGTCTCCTCCACTTCTATCAATTAGTGATAGAGATACTAATAGAGTTAAGGATTAATCAATAGTGATAGATAGTGATAGAAATAGAATTAAGGATTAATCATAAAGATTTTGATGTAATAAATTATTGTAGTATTATAGGTTTAGTCAACTGTCAATAGTGATTGGGGTAAAGATGTCTTCAATATTTTCTATACTTTGTAAATAGATTTACCAGTATGTTTCGTCTAGCCATTTTAAAAAATGATCTATCAAACCTAAAGAATATCATTTTCTAAGGGAAAGTATGTGTATGTATTTTTCCTTGAATGAATATTTAATGATTCAATTTTTGAAATTAATTTTCTTGTTTTGATTTTGAATATATTTTCTTACAGATTTCAGTTTGAGCTTGCTTATAAGGGTTAATTTTGTAATGAATCTAGAGGTTAATTACATGTTAGAAAATATATTTGGATGTAAAACATCTCTCAAAATCCAGGAAACATTCATGTTAAATCACCAAGAATGAACATATTAATATGCGGAAGTGTACTTGAATCCATGACTATCAATTACTCTCTAGAGCCTTACAGTATGTCTTCCAGATCAACATGTTCTTTTAGAGAATCCTTTGTTTTCTCTTGCTCTCTCTTTGATGATGGGATGTCAAAGAATAGAATAGAATAATAATAATAATACGTGTGATTTAGGGACCATAAACACTATTAATAAATAACTTCTCTGTTATCTTTTGGAATTTCCGTTTTAGCCCATTATAAAAATAGAAATTGCCCTTAAGTCTCTACACATTAAAGACCCATACCCTATTAGATACATTAAAACCCAAATTACTTAAATTTAGTAGACCACTTTAAATGGGCTTAACCTTATATGACAATCTACAATACATAATTATTCACATATAAGCCCAATGTTGGATTAAGGATCCAACAATCTCCTACTTGGGCTATATGTATAACTTTAAAATTATGCATTGCAAAATAATAATCATATGAGCTCTACTTTGCTGTCATTACTAAAATGTATCTATAACCAATCTGGTCCATCAATCATACAAACATAAGATCAAGCGGCCTTCGATACATCTTTCGTAACTCGACCCATCAATGGTCACGTATGCCAATACAACTGAATGACATGGATCATGATGTGGATGTGTAGCATGGAAATTTCATGCAATGTGATCTTAACATGCCTATTTCCAACTGATCCACCCTTAAACCTTAGTGAGATCAATCCATACCAAAATCAGAGAATAAATAAACCAAAACTTTATTTCTGCAGAAAATAACTTTAAAATATCCATAAACTGAAATAACTGAAAATATGTCTATATCAGAAAAGCATCTAAAATTACAAACTCCCACTAAAACTGAATACCCTCAAATGACATGACACCCATATGAGCAGTGTGCTCATGAAACATGTTGGGTGGCAATCCCTTAGTAAGCAGATCAGCAATCATGGAGTTTGTACTGATGTGTTCTATAGACAACTGTCCACTCTGAACTCTTTCTTTAACAACTAGGAACTTGATGTCTATATGCTTTGACTTCTTCGAGCTCCTGCTGTTATTGGAACAGAGAACTGCTGACTTATTGTCACAAAATAACTTGAGTGGTCTTACAATACAGTCCGCTATACGCAGCCCCGTGACAAAATTTCGCACCCATATTCTGTGATTGGACACCTCATAACACGCTATGAACTCTGTCGCCATGGTAGAAGAGGCTATAAGAGACTGTTTAGCACTCTTCTAGGAGACAGAACTTCCAGCTAGCAGGTAAACATAGCCCGACGTAGATTTCATACTATCTTGACATCCAGCAAAATCAGAGTCAGTATACCCAATGATCTAAAGCTGATTTAACCTCTGATACGTGAGCATATAGTCTTTTGTTCTCTGTAAGTACCCGCAAGACCCGTTTGGCTACTTTTCAGTGGTTTACCCCTAGATTACTTAAATATCTGCCCAATATCCTAAAATGTACACAATATCTGGAAGTGTACAAACCTGAGCATACATTAGACTTCCTACTGCTGGCGCATAAGGAATCTTCTGCATTTTCTTTTCCTCAAAATCATTCTTAGGGCACTGATTCAGACTAAACTTGTCTCCCTTTGCCACAGAGGTATTACCTTGTTTGCAATCCTGCATGCCATATCTCTTGAGAACTTGTTTGATATAGCTCTTTTATGATAATCCAAGAATAGCTCGAGAGCGATCCCGGTGTATCTTTATGTCTAATACAAAAAAGGCGTCACCAAGATCTTTCATCTCAAAATTCTTAGCTAGAAATATCTTGTTTTCATGCAATAAGCCTATATCATTGCTGGCAAGTAAAATTTCGTCGACATATAAAACCAAAAAATTATACTTGCTCCCATAGAACTTATAGTATATGAAATCATCGACCAAATTCATCTCAAAACCGAATGAGATGATCAATTGATGAAACTTGAAATACCATTGTCGAGATGCTTGTTTGAGCCCATAAATGGATTTCTTAAGTTTGCAAGCCATATTCTTTAGGTCTCCGGACACAAAGTTTTCTGGTTGTACCATATAGATCGTCTCATCAATGTTACCATTGAGAAACACTGTCTTTACATCCATCTGATGTAGCTCAACATCGAAATGTGCCACCAATGCCATGATAGTCCTGAAAGAGTCTTTCGAAGAAACTGGAGAGAAAGTCTCTTTATAATCGATGCCTTCTTTCTGTGTAAAGCCATAGTGACAAGATGAGCCTTGTACCTTTCCATATCACCTTTCGAATCCCTCTTGGTCTTAAATATACATTTGCAACCAATAAGTTCTGCACCTTCTCGCAATAGGACAAGATCCCACATATCATTGTGCTTTATGGACTTAATCTCTTCATTCATGGCATTAATCCACTTCTGAGAGTTAGAACTTTCCATGGCTTGACGGAAGTTGATCAGATCATCTTCCATTACTCCAATGTTAACCTCATGTTCTTGAAGAAATACAATGTAGTCATCTGGCACTATACTTCTCCTTTCTCTAGTGGATCTTCTTAATAGCATAGGCTGTTAAGGTGGTAGAGTCTTCTAGAATAATTTCTTGAATGAGAGGTTCTTGTTTTGATCTGTTGTGTCTTTAACAAAGTCAAGAATGGAATTCTGATTAATGCCAATAACATTTGTGGGAATATCAACATATTCCTCTTCAAAGAAAAAGTCCCTAACTGTATCTCCCCCCACAAACTCGACATCCTCGAAGAACCAGGCATTTCCAGACTCGAAAATTGACTTAGTCGTGGGATCATAAAACTTGTACCCCCTGGATCTTTCAGAGTATCCAATAAAATATCAACTCACAGTTATTGAGTCCAGTTTCTTTTCATTGGGCCTATAAGGCCTTGCCTCAGCTGGACATCCCCAAATATGCAAGTGCTTTAAACTAAGCTTCTTGCCCATCCAAAGTTCATAAGGGGTTTTGATAGTCGCTTTAGTTGGAATCCTTTTAAGGATATATACTGCAGTCTTAAGCACTTCACCCCAAAGTGATTCTGGTAAGGTAGAATGACAAATCATACTACTCACCATGTCTTTAAACGTCCTGTTTCATCTTTCATCAACACCATTCATAGTGGGTGAACCCGGCATAATGTACTATGGGATGATATCGCATTCCTCTAGGAATTTAGCAAACGATCATGGATGTTGTTCACCTGAATTGTCATATCTGCCATAGTACTCACCACCATGGTCAGATCTGACAGATTTGATCATTTTGCTGCGTTAGTTCTCAACTTCAACCTTAAAATTTTTGAACATATCCAGTGATTGTGACTTTTCATGAATGAGATATATGTAGCCATATCTGGAATAATCATCTATGAACGTTATAAAATATTGTTGACCATTCCAAGCAACTGTAGCGAATGGCCCATAAATGTCCGTATGTATAAGTTCTAAGACATCCAAAGTCTTATTGGCTTCAAATCTCCTTTTATTGGTTGTTTCCCCTTTATGCAGTTAGCACAAACATCAAAATCTGCGAAATCTAAGGGGTTTGGAATTTTGTCTGACATAAGTCTCTATATTCTCTGTCTAGAGATGTGACCTAATCTCTTGTGCCACAACGTTGTCGAATTCTCATTGGTTAATTTTCTCTTTATACTTTGTGTATTTAATTGCAAGGATTCATTAAATGAAGCAATTGTATAAATCAAATAAATATTATCATAACCTGACAAAGAACCGAAACCAACCAATTTTGAATCATGAAACAGACTAAATTTTCCATTCCCAAATGAACAAGAATAACCACATTTGTCCAAAGCAGAAATAGAAATCAAATTCCGTCTAAAAGACGGTACAATGTCTTATTAGGATCCTAATAAATTTCAGTTTTTAATAATAATCTAAATTTTCCTATTGCCTCAACTTGAACCATCTTGCCGACGTCCACATGGATGTATCTTTCACCATCACTTGGCTTTTGGTAACTCAAACAACCCTGCATAGACACACTGATGTGAGTTGTTGCACCAAAATCTATCCACCACGTGTGTCTAGGTACCGAAGTTAAATTAATCTCATAACAAACCAAATTAAGAAGTACACCTTTCTTAATACGCCATGCATGGTAGTTGGTGCAATGCTTCTTCATATGCCCTTCAACACTGCAGAAGAAACAACCAGTACCTTTTGGTTGACCCAATTTTTTTGTTGTTTCTTTTGAGGTGTCGTATCTGCAGCTACCTTATCCTTTTTTCCTTTTGTTTCCCTTGTCCTTATTCTTAGAGGTTGAGGCCAGGTGAGCACTCTCTGTCTTATCTTGCTTCAATATTTCCTCTTCCTGAACACAATGTGAGAGGAGCTCATTCAGAGACCAAGTCTCTTTCTGACAATTGTAGCTCACCTTAAACTGGCTAAACTGTGTCTGAAGAGATATCAAAACCAGATGCACTAGCAAGTCCTTAGAAAGTTCTAGCTTAAGTGCTTTCAATCTTGAAGCAAGATAAGACATCTCGATGATGTACTATCTAATTTTGCCTCTGCCTTTGCATCTCATTGAAATTAGACTTGTCAAAAGAGTACCTATTTCAGCCTTTTCGTTCTTGACAACCCTCTTTTTAATGTCTGCAAGAAACTCCTTAGTTGTAGTAATCTTTTCAGACATTGTGCCCCTGAATGCTTCTGGAATGGCCTTCTTCATTATCATCATACATATGCGATTTGATTTCTCCCACCTTTCCATATCCCTCTTTTCATCATAGGTACTCTTATCCATAAGAGGTGCAGGAGAATCAGCCCTTATCGCAAGGTCGAGATCCATGACTTCGAGAATTATCAAGAGGTTCTCTTGCCATGACTTGAAATTTGTGCCATTTAGCATAGGAATAGAGTTGATGTTGGCAGTAATATTAGTAGGAGTGGTTGTAGCTGAATCCAGAGAACAACAAACAAACAAAACAAACTTACTCATAATAGAAATAGCAATAAAATTTAAATAGAGGTAAATCCCATCTCAAGATACCGGGCATGCCATTAATATTTCATATTTGGAAAAAATATAAATTTGTAAGTGATATCTTGGAATAGTAATCAAACACTGATAATAAGAAACATGTTGAACAATAAATCTTCCTTTGGGCCGATGTATTGTTCACATGAAAAAATCGAATAATCATCACATGTTTATTATCATAGGTGCCCATGCAATTCTGTTAAATATCAACCTTCCTTTGGGCCGGTCAATATTCACATAAGTTACATGCACACAACCGTTTATATTCCAAAACAAATTAATTTCCACAAGAGTGGTCACTTTGGTGACATGTTGCTTCAATTAATTCATTCCAATATATATATAAACATACCAATATTTAAAAATTAAATTGCACCAAAATTGACCCAATTTTTTTTTTTTTTTTGTCAAAGTCGATGCCGGTCAACCGAAGTCAACGCCCTTACTTTAAAACGACACATCGTTTTAGTCAAACCAAAAATGACACGTCGTTTGTATGAACCAAAGAAACGACCTACCTTAAAAAAAATAACACGTCGTTTTGGTCATCCCTGACCTCCAACCGGGTCGCGCGATCCGAATCGCGACCCAAAACTTAACTCAACCATTTCTTGGCCTCCAAAACTCTGTTTTCATCGATTCAAAAGGGGTTTTGCTCATTTTTTAATTCCTAACTGATCTATGGCAACAAATAAACTAAATTCTCAAAAAAAAAATATACAATTTCATGACTTTCTTTAAACAAACCCTAAATACCTTTTGAATCAACCAAATTTCAGAAAAATTATACAAAGAACAACCAAAATTGTTCTCGAATTTAACAACACCATATCCGCAATCATTAAATTCAAAAACACATACAAATCATCATGTAATCGAATAAAATTTTGATTTCCAATGATTCAACATGAGCCTGGCTCTGATACCACTTGTTAGAAAATATCTTTGGATGTAAAACATCTTTCAAAATCCAGGAAATATTCATGTTAAATCACTAAGAATGAACAGATTAATATACGAAAGTGTACCTGAATCCATGAAAATCAATTACTATCTTCCAGATCAACACGTTGTCTTAGAGAATCCTTTGTTTTCTCTTGCTCTCTCTCTGATGATGCGATGTCAAAGAATAGAATAGAATAATGATAATAATAATAATAATAATACGCGTGATCTGGGGACCATAACCACTATTAATAGATAATTTCCATGTTATCTTTTGGAATTTCTATTTTAGCCCATCATAAAAATAGAAATTACGCTTAAGTCTCTACACATTAAAGGCCCACACCCTATTAGATACATTAAAGCCCAAATTACCTAAACCTTAGTAGACCACCTTAAATGGGCTTAACCTTATATGACAGTCTGCAACACATATTTATTCACATATAAGCCCAATGTTGGATTAAGGATCCAACATTACATAGATCATGTTTTTATTTTTCATTTTGTTTTGGCGATAAGGATATACATAGATAATGTTTTGTCCTTCCTTTACTTTGTATATATAAGATTTGAATCTAAATCTATATCTACGTCTATATCTGTATCTTTATTTATATTTATTTCAAGATAGAAAACATCCAGTCATTTTCTAAAGGAAAAATAAACTACTATTAAAGAAAGTAAAACATTCTAGTCATCAACATCGTGAAGTTCTTGAGATCGAAAACAAACTACCGTACTGAAAACATAATAATTATTTTTAATGTTGTTTTGTTAATTTATGAAGAATGATCATTTTTTTCCTCTTATAAACAATCACCATAATCAAATGGCTGGTGGCTCAGCTTATGAACTAGGAGCCACATCTATGGACAATACACAAGCACCTCAAAATGAGCAAAGTAAAATAGCTCAGAACTTTTAAGATGTATGTCTAACTGTGGAGGCATTTTGGTATGAATTTTTTGTCTGAATTTAATCTTTTTTTTAAATGAATATATAGCTATTTGGTGTAATAATTAATAATTAAATTTAAAATATTTTTGTCAAAGAATTGATTTTTGCATCATTCATTTTAATTAAGTTTTGATAATTTCGGTTGATTAGAAGGTTTGGGACTACGATCGTCAAGTGGAAGCAATTTATCACTAATTAATCATTCAAACTCTAACCAAAACCTGGTAGATGCATCGTGCACATAAACTAATGGTGAAATTTTTGAGCTCGCACTTGAGAACTATCCAAGCATGGCCCTGACTGCTGGGATGCCATCATTCAACAACTTTTCACTTTTAGGGACATCTGCAAGAACTTACAATCCAATAACACAGTACATGGCTTTGTTTTATTACTTTACTCTTGTTTATACAATTTCATTATATATAAATTAATCAAAGTTAAGTTTCTAAGGAAACAGAGAGGGAAAAACCAAGAAGAGAAACAGAGAAAAAGAAAGAGAAAATGAGAGCTTTCTAGTATTTGATTAATGAGAAAATACAAGTGACCCTCTTTATATAGAAAGAGGATAAAGGAAAAAGTATAAGAAGATCAAGAAGAAGTTACAACTGAAAAGTACAACAGAAAACTAAATATAAACAACTATCTAACTAATTAACTAACTAACAGACTTTTACCTTAACTCCCTCCCTTAAAAAGAGCTCGGGCTTAAGGAGACCACTTCTAAACATCTCATGTCCCTTTAAGTTTGTCAACAAAAGTCACAGTCAACATCTTTTTCAATTTTTCAAAAAACTAAGAGGAGAGGGGCTTAGTGAAAATGTCTGCCACTTGATCAAATGAATGAACATAACCTACAACTAACTGGTTTGCCATAACCTTTTCTCTGAGGAGAACATATCAATTTCCATATGTTTAGTTCTATTGTGAAGAACAGGGTTAGCAGAAAGAGAGATGGCACTGGTATTATCCCCAGACGTTTGGAACAGTAGGTAGTTTGATCTTCAACTCAAAAAGTAGAGTCTGAATCCACATGATTTTTGCAGCAACACTAGCAAGGCTTCTGTATTCTGACTCAGTACTAGATATGGAAACTGAGTGTTGTTTCTTTGAGTTCCAACTCCCCAAATTGTCTCCTAAGTACACACAATGTCTAGGTGTTGATCTTCTATCGACTAAGTCATTACCCCAATATGCATCAGAGAACCCAGTGAGAGCTAAAGTTTTGGATTTCAAAAGAAAAATCCCATCATCTAAAGTTCCTTTGAGATATCTGAGAATTCTCTTCACTGCCTTCCAATGAGTATCTAAAGGATTCTGCATAAATTGACATGCTTTGTTAACACTTAAACAAATCTCAGGTCTGGTGATCGTGTTGTACTGAAGGGCTCCTACAACACTTCTGTATTCTTGAGCATTTTCAACAGGATAACCAATGTTAGTAGTAAGCTTCAAACTAGTTATCATAGGAGTGGGTAGAGGATTAGCACCATCCATTTTTGCTCTCTTAAGAAGATCACTAATATATTTCTTTTGAGACAACAAAATTCCTTCCTTGCAGTTTTTAACCTCTATTCCCAAAAAGAAACTAAGATTACCAAGATCTTTCAGAGAGAATTGGGAGTGCAAAGTATCAATAAAACTCTGCAACTCGGCCTTGCTGCTACTAGTGACAATAATGTCATTTACATAAATGAGAATGTAGATGCAATAAGAGCTAGTGAATTTAAAATAGAGAGATTTATATGCTCTTGAATAATCAAAACCATGCTGAGTAAGAAAACCTTTGAGCTTATCAAACTAAGCACGGGGTGCTTACTTTAAGCAATACAAAGCTTTGTGAAGCATGCAAACTAAAGACTTAGAACCAGCTCTTTCAAAACCAGGAGGTTTCTGCATATATACTGCTTCTTTTATATCACCATTTAGAAAAGCATTATTGACATCTAACTGTTTCAAAATCCATCCTTTAGCTAAGGCAATAGTAAGAACAACTCTTATAGTTGTAGCCTTTACCACAAAACTAAATGTTTTAGAATAATCAAATCCAGTTATCTAAAGATACCCCTTTGCAACTAACCTGGCTTTATGTCTTGCAACTGTTCCATCTGGATTTTCTTTGACTTTAAAAACCCACTTGCACCTAACTGCTTTCCTATCTCGAGGTAATTCAATAAGTGACCATGTTTGTTCTCAATAAGAGCATTGTACTCATCAAGAATAGCATGTTTCTATTCTTTTTAAGAAAGAGCATTAGCAATATCAATAGGTTCAATTCCAGATACATCAACAATAAAAACTCGTTTAGGCCTTTTAACCCCAATTTTGGACCTTGTAACCATATTATGAGAGTTAGGATTCGAAGCAGGTTCAAGAATAAGTGTTACATCAATTTTTTTTTTTTCCTAGTATTAGAATTGAAGGAAGAGGTAACAGGACTAACACCATGAGTTGAATAGGTTGTTGTGCCTAAGTTACAGGATCAAAGGTAGCATGCTCTTCAGATATATTATCTGAATGAGTTGATTTATCATTATTCACAGGGATAGAGCCTATAACTGAAGGCTGAAAGCTATGAACTAGAGGAATGGATAGAATACTTGTGAGAGTATCTGAAGCATTAGTCCTTAAGAAGTTTTTGTGTTGAGAAAAAGGAAAGAAATTTTCATTGAAGATAACATTTATGGAGATATAAACTCTTCCATTACTATCAAGACATTTGAAACCTTTGTGTTTGGAACTAATACCTAATTAGGTGCTAAGATTAGATCTAAAATCAAATTTATGTTTATTATAGGATCTAAGACATGGAAAACATTGATAACCAAAATTTTTGAAGTGAGAATAATTAGGTATTTGTTTGAATAACACCTCTAAAGGACTCTTTTGCAATAGGACTGTTGTTGGTAACCTATTAATCGCATGAACAGCTATAGAGAAAGCATCTGCCCAATATTGGAAAGGAAGAGAAAATTGAACAAGAAGAGTGAGACTAGTATCTGCAATATATCTATGTTTCCTTTCTATAATATCATTTTGTTCAGAAATATAGGGACATGAGAGCATATGAATAATTCCATGGTGAGTAAAAAATGAACTAAGACTTCTAAACTCACTACCCCAATCTGATTGAAAGATTTTGATTTTAGTGTTTAATTGATTTTTAACTTGGTTTTTAAAATGAACAAATGTAGCGAAGGATTCAGATTTGGTTTTTAGAAAATAGAGCCATGTGAACCTTGAATAAACATTAACAAAACTAATATAATATCTATAACCAGATGTGGAAGTATATGGATAGGGTCCCCAAAGATCAAACTCTATAAGTTGTAGAGGTGCATTATATTGAGTTTTCGAAGCATGAAAAGGAAGTTTATGACTTTTACCTAGTTGATAAGATGAGCAAAAGAAGTCTTTTTTATTGCAAATAGAAGGAATATTACAATCTTTTAGGACTTTCAAAACTACGTTAGAACTAGGATAACCTAGTCTTTTGTGCCAAAGTTCAAAGATAGAAATCTCATAATTACAAGAAGAATTAAGAAAATTTTTGTCACTAAGGCTGGACTGATTTTTATTTGAATTCTCAGATATGAAGGCACTAGAACATTGGCCAGATGATCTCCTCAGTTGTCTGGATAGGTTGAATCTATAGATTCCATGATGCAGTATCCCTTGAAGAAGGATGGACTTAGTTGCCTGATCCTTCACGAAACAAAAGAATGGATAAAATTCAAAAAAGACTTTGTGTCTTTTGAGAACTAAGACACGCTAATTAGATTTTTGGTAATTAAGGGAACATAGATTTTTTAGAAGAACAGTTTTAGAATCAAGATTAGAACTAGGAAGAAAAGATTGACCAATGTGTTTAATGTTCAAACCTGCTCCATTTCCCATATGAATCTTGTTGTTTCCATGGTACTCAGTGCCAAAACTGAGATTATTCAGACTACTTGTAACATGATTTGTTGCCCTAGAGTCTAGATACCAGCAACCATCATTGAATCCCACCGTAGGTTCAACAATCATAGCTTGCATTTGGTTGTTTTCAGTCTGGTTATTCTCCTGATCGGATTGAGTTTGAGCCTCTACAAGATTGGCATTTTTAGGTCTTTTATCATTTTGAGTATGTCTTGTATTCTAATTACTGTTGTTAGCACCATTTGAAAAAGAAGAATTGGTACCTGTGAAGTTGTGATCAAATCTATAATAGCATTTAAGAACAGTATGGCCGAACTTTCCACAAATTTGACATCGAGGATGATTATTGTTAGATCTACCACGACCTCTGCCTTTATTGCCATTATATCCTCCTCTTGAGTTCTGGTTGTTGTAAGAGTAACCATTTCAATTCTAATACCCTCAATTGTTGTAAGATATTTTATTGGCATGATTGGCTTGCATCTCTAGAGTGTTGTTTTTTAGTAAGATTCTTCCTTCATGGGAAAGAAGAAGATTGTGAACAGATTGTGGAGTGTAAGGGATACCCCTTGAGCAAATAATAGCTATTATACTCTCATATTCATCTCCTAGACCATTCAAGATTGCAAGGACTTGGTCTGAATCTGAAATTTTGTGGTCTGAGGCTCCAAGCATGTCAAAGTATCATTTCATCTTGGTAAGATAGTCTCTCATAGAGAGATTTCCTTTCTTGAGGGTCTGAATCTATTGTTTGTAGAATATGGCTTTGGTTATTGACTGTGAATTGAAAAGTTGTTCAACTGTGGTCCAGATTTCGAAAGGAGAGGAACACCCAATGAGTTGAGGAAGATAGGTAGTACTGACGGAAGCAAAAAGCCATGATACTAAGAGACGATCTTGCCTCTGATAAAGAACATAAACTGGGTTTATTGAGGCAGTACCATTGGTGCTGATGATCATTCTTGCAGGTACAAGATTGGTGCCAAAAATGTATCCTTCAAGACTATATCCAAGAATAGCATTCTCGACTTGAAATTTTCAAAGGACGAAGTTGTCATCTTCAAGTTTAACCGTGATCAGTTGATTCGTAGGATTGGTGATCGACACCATGGCCAGGTTTGCAGATTCACGAGTAAGATTTGGTTCATTCGAATTACCATTCATTGGTGTTGTCATCTTCACCAGAGAGAACAAAGAAGAAAGAATAGGAGCACACCTAGATGCTCTGATACCAAGTGAAGTTTCTAAGGAAACAAAAAGGGAAAAACCAGGAAGAGAAACAGAGAAAGAGAAAGAGAGAAAATGAGAGCTTTCTAGTATTTGATTAATGAGAAAATACAAGTGACCCTCTTTATATAGAAAGAGGATAAAGGAAAAAGTACAAGAAGATCAAGAAGAAGTTACAACTGAAAAGTACAACAGAAAGCTAAACATAAGCAACTACCTAACTAACTAACTAATTAACTAACTAATAAACTCTCTTAACTATCAATAACCATTCCTAGCTAGATATATAATCAACTTTGAGTTGTATAATCATCTTAGTCTTATTATTATAGGTCGCATTGATCCAATTATTTTGGCAACATGAAATTTGAAACTAGAATCTCTAACCATATATATCCCACCCATCTTATAGACTCAGCTAAGCCTAAATACACTTATCATATTTAACAGTCCCAGATTATAATTTGATTTGACTTTGATCAATATCCTTTTCACTGTTGGGCTTTCTCAAAAAGCTCTATTTTCCCATAATCTAAAACAGTATTTCAGATTATAATTTGGTCATTTTGACAGTTTTAAGTTGATTTCAACACTCTCTTTTTAATCAAACACATCCACAACTTTTTTAAAACTTTAAACATGATATCTAAACAATAAGCACTAAATTATAATCTAATACTAATAAATGATAAGTTGATTTTTTAGCTAAACCAAACATGCCCTTAATTTCACTTTTTTATTGCAAACTTACCTTGATTGAAATTAACATTCAAGAAGTGATAAGCTAGATTATTAAGTTATACTTTCTTCTTTAGTTAATTCAGAACCTCAATGATAGAAAATAAGAGAGAGATAAGGTTTTGGAAGAGAATAATTGTATTGAGCATGTATTGATTTACAAATATAAAACAATATTTATAGTGGAATAGAGAGGCATATATGACAAATATAAATTAGGTAAGTAATCAAAACCTAATTATAATAGGATTTCAGAATATATTGTAATATATTTTAACACCCTCTCTCAAATTCAAGGTGGTAAACTATGTACCAACTTGAGTTTGCCAACTAACTCATGAAAACGGTAGGTAACTAGGTTTAAGTGAAGATATCAACAATATGAGTAGTCGAGCGTAGAGAAACAAGACAAATGGTATCATGGTCGATGTGTTCGCGAACAAAATGACAATTATTTTCAATGTGTTTGGCCCGTTCATGAAAAATATAATTATGAACAATAGTCATTGCACTCTAATTATCGTAATAAATAACAGTGACAATAGAATGTGTAACACCCATATCCTATAGTAACAAACGAAGCCATAGAAGTTCAGCAGTAGTATCAATGACTCGATATTCTGACTCTGTACTGGATCTAGAAGTAAGATTCTGTTTCTTATTGTGCCAAGAAATAATTGAGTCACCCAAGAAGAAACAAAACCTGGTGGTAGAATGTCGATCAAAAAGATCCCCAGCCCAATTAACACCATAATAGGCATCTAACTCAAGAGAAGACTATTAGGAGAAATGCAAGACATGAAACAAAGTACCTTTGACATACCGAATGATGTAAAGAACAACAAGAAAATGAGTAGTACGAGGTGCAGACATAAATTGACTAACAATATGAACATTATGAGCAAGATCAGGACGAGTCATAGTGAGACAGAACAAGTTCCCAACCAACTGACAATAAAGTGTAGGATCACTAAAAGGTTGACCATCAGTAGAAGCAAACTTGATATTGGCCTCAAGATAAGTAGAGGCAATCTTGTTATCTGTCAAACTAGCTTAAGTAAGAAGATTAGAAGCATACTTAACTTGAAATAAATAATAACCATTGAAATCAGATGATACTTCAAGAACCAAAAAGTAGCTAAGAGAACCTAAACCCTTCATTTCAAATTATTGACTAAAAAATGCTTTAAGATTAGAAACACCCTATATATCATCACCCGTTATGATCATATCATCAACATACAAGAGGAGAAAAATATAGCCTTGGTTAGTTTTCTTGAGAAAACAAATTGTGCATTGGGGCTTGAAGTGAAACCAAACCGACTGATAATGGAGCTAAATTTTGCAAAGCAAGCTCGTGGAGCTTGTTTAAAACTACAAAGAGCTCGTCGTAAATGACACACTTTATCAAATGGGTGATCATAACCAAAAAGGGGTTTCATATAAACTCTTCATCAATATCACCATTGGTAAATGCATTTTTTTACATCCGTTTGAAACAGATTCCATTTTCATACTACAACGATAATACTATGAACAGTTGTAAGATGGGTAACAAGGGCAAATGTTTTTTGTTAGTCAACACCATATTCTTGAGCATAACCCTTGGTTACAAGACGAGGTTTATAGCGTTCCACAGACCCATTAGAACAAGTTTTGATTTTATAGATCCACTTATTGCTAATTGCAGCTTTACCAAAGAGTAGATCAACTAAGTCCGAAGTATGAGTTTTAGAAAATGCTTGAAGCTCTTCATTCATTGCTTGCTACCAAAAAGGATCAAAACTGGCTTCATGATAGGATTGAGGTTCACATAAAGAGGTAATGATAGAAAAAAAAAATGACAATCACGAAGACGAGTAGGTGGTGTACTTACCCGGGAAGAAAAACAACGAATAGCGAAGTCAAATGACTCAGGAAGAGATGGACTAGAACCATCAGAATGAGCAAACTCCATAGACTAAGCAGTAGTATTGTTAGAAAAAACTTGTGGGAGCTCAATTAAATTTTCTGAAACATTATCGTCAAGAAATAATTCAACGGAAGAATCAAAGAATAATGAAACAGACCTACTCAAAGATGATGAAAAAGAGGATAAGGAAAAAAAAACATCTTTTGTTCTCAAAGACAACATGACAAGAAATACGAAGTCCGTTAGATATGGGATCCCAACACTTATAACCTTTATGTTCAATGTTATAGCTAAGAAAACAACAAAGTCTAGCATGAGGTTCTAACTTGGTGAGTTTATAGGGCTGAAGAAGAACAAAACAAGCACAACTAAATACTTTATTAAGGTTATAATTTGGGAGAGTACCATACAAGCATTCATATGGAGATTAATATCGAATGACAGGTGAAGGAATGTGATTAATGGTGTATGCGATATTAAAAGCGGCTTCCCCTAAAAAACGTTTAGGACGAGGCAGAAATGACTAAGAAACATATAGTTTCAAGGATATGTCTACGTTTACGTTCAGTACACCTATTTTGTTGAGAAGTTCGAGGATATGAGCGATGAAGAAGAGTACCTTGGCTCTGGAGAAGAGCAAAAAAACTAGATTCTAAATATTCCATGGCATTATCAGCACGAAAAAATTTAATGGAATAAAAAAATTGGTTCTTAACCATAACAACAAAGTTTTGATCAATCTATGGTAATTTAGAGCGAGTCCATATAAAATACAACCAAGTGTAGGAAGAAAAAATCATCGATGTGCGCATAAGATACGACCAAGTGTAGCAAGAAAAAATCATCGATAAAAATGACAAAATGTTTCGATCCCTCTATAGTGGCATTTGGAGAGAGACCCAAAAAATCATAATGAACTAAATCAAAAGGAGAAAATAAAACAAAAGTACAATTACTAAATAGTAAAACAGTTTGTTTAGCAAGCTGGCATGGCAAATAATCAAAATTATCATCCTTAGCAAAACCTAAAGAAGCAGTAGAAAGTAATTGATTCAATCAACTAACAGAAGCATGATCCAAATGTGAATCTCAAAGACTAAGAGGAGAAATATCTAATGTCGAAGCTAAAGCAAAAATGAGAGGTAGAATATGAAGGTTGATAAGCTCGAACAAGCGTACCACTTTACGGTCGGTCCCAAGAGTCTGTTCCATTTAAGTAAGAAGAGGTGTGCGATGAAAAAGAGAGCCTTTCATTGATTAAAAATCATTAGTCAAAGACACCAAAAGCTAAATCAAGCCTATATTATTATGATAAACCACAAACTTTTCAGTATCAACAATATTAGTCCAAACAGGCTCTAAAGCTTTAATTGATTCCACACATAATTAATCTTAACAAGAAAATTAGTTATAGATTGTCTAAGGGTTTGTTTCGTAGTATGGAGATTACCAAAAAATTGGCATTGATGAGAAAGATCTATAACAGTATAACGTTATGCTAACAAGTCTCACACCTTTTTAGCAATTTCATCACGACCAAACTGACCATTAATGGATGGGAGAGAGGTGTTTCAAAACTATGTAATTAGTTGATGATTCTTACTATACCAATCCAACAAAGGAAATTTTTTAGCAATCTTCGTTTCTTTACGAAGAGGAATCTGAATATCACCAGTAACATATTGCCAAAGCTTTCGACTTTTGAAAAAAACTACACATAGCATGAACTCAAATATGATATTAAAGACATTCAAAACAGTTTGAATATGTTGTGCAACTTCAGATTTTTCAGTAATGAGAGCATTAGTGCCTTAACAAATAGAACTGAATAATGGGAGGAAAAGTTTAGAAAACATACCTCAAAATTAGAAAGAGCACATTTAAAAACCTTATGAACCAATCTGACTAAGACTAGAACTAATAAAAAAAAAAGTCGAATCGGACAGGTCAAAGTTTCTAGTTAAAGTTGAACCTGTTTGACCAGAAACAATAACGTGGCAGAACCAACAAATACTGACTGAACAGAAGTACTAACGTTGCAGATGACGTGGCAGGAAGGATGGTGTGGCAGCTGACGTCGCAATACGGGTGAAGTGATAGTTAACGTGACAAGAAACATGGTAGATGATGTGGAAGCGATATGGTGATTGACTGTGCATGGGTAGCCAAAAGAGGAAGAAATGGGTCTAGGCTTGGTTAACCTGACCAGGGACATGTTGGCTAATGGATATTCGGAACGGGCTGAAACTTTGGACACTGCTTATTATGGAGCTAGCGAGGAGATCTGTAGTGGCGGTGAGAAAAAAACACATGGGAAATTAGGGAACTATAGCGTGACAGCAACAAACCAAAACTTCTTGAATCATATGAAACATGAGCTGCACACAAGAAACTTCTTAAAGACGAAAGTGAATAGTAGAAAACCTAAAAAAATTCTTGAAAAGAAAAGAAAGAGCCTAAGGCTCTGATATTATGGTAGAAAATAAGAGAGAAATAAGGTTTTGGAAAAGAAGAATTGTACTGAGTATGTATTGATTTACAAATATACAATAATATATGTAGTCGTACAGAGAGTCATATATGGAAAGTATAAATTAGGCAAGTAATCACAACCTAATTATAATAGAATTTCATAATATATTGTAATATATTCTAACACCCACAATCTACTCATCAACAATAATCAAGCCTACAAGAAACCTAGATTATTGGATGTTTTGCAACCCAAAACGACCAAGCTTACAAAGTAAGAAGATCTTTCACTTTCACTTTTTACTTAGTTTAATAGAGTTTTATTTATTCTACATTACATTTAGTGATATATATATATATATATATATATAATATGCTGTTTATTTTTTGGCTCATATGATTATAATATGATGTTTACATGCTTATCACCTTCATTTTTTTTTTCATTTCGATTATTTTCTTTTTAATCTATATTCAATTTTTGAAATTCCCAATGCAGTAATTAAATGATTGTCATGAGCAACATAACTCGATTCAGATGATGCCTAATCCATTTGGTGTTCAACGTTCTAACTCGACGTAGCCAAAACCTCTCATTTTTCCAAAGTACCTACCCCAACATATGCAAATTCTAAATAATTTTTTATTGCTTATTTTTAATCTATAAATTTTTGGAATTCAGCATCCAAGAATTACATGGTTGTCAACAGCAACATAACCCAGTTCAAATGATGTCTAAGCCATATAGTGTTCAGTTTTCTAACTTGATGCAATCGGAACCTATCATTTTCCTAAGGCACATACCATTATATACAAATTCTAAATAAGTTTTTATTTTAACTCTTTTTAATCTATGTTTAATTTTTGAATTTAAGTTTCAACAGTTCAGTGGTCTTCATAAGCAATATAATCCCTTTCAGCTAATGTCTAAGCCATTTGGTGCTCAGTAGGGGTGAGCATGGGTCGGTTTAACCTAAAATTTTAACCCAACCCATTCATATCGGGTTGAAAAAATCTCAGCCCAACCCAACCTATGAATCCATCCAACCTCAACCAAACCCAACCCATTTTAATTGATTTGAGTCAGTTTGGGTCACCGGGTTGATATATTTTTTTTACTAAATAATTAAACCATACATATTACATAACAAAAAAGTTCTATTAAATCTAAAACTAAATCCATTTATATTACAAACAAAATATGTGTGTCTGATAGCACAAAGAATATTTGATAACATGAAAAAGAGAAAAATTGTCTCATAGACTACAATAGTTGTAAGCTATGCTAAATTTGATTTTTTCAATACTGCTAAAAAGTTTTTTGATAACATGTAAGAGAAAGATGTTGTGCCATGGAATGCTATAACTGGAGGCTACATTGAAGCCAAACTTTGTAAGGATGCTTTGACATTGTTTTATGAAATGCAAGCGAGTAATATAGAGCCTCATGAAGTGACCATGGTCAATTGTTGATTTGCATGCCCACAACCTAGAGCCCTTGATGTTAGAATATTGATTCATCGTTATATTGAAAAACACAATCTTCATCCGAATGTTGCGCTAGGAACTACTTTAGTTGACATGTATTTAACTTACTTTAGAAGATTATTCAATTACGAAGGAAATCTGAATTTCTGGACAGTTGCTAATAATATATTTTAGTAACTCAGCATTTGTTGGTCGTGCTAGTGCTTTCTCAATAATCAATCTAATTTTTGGACTATGCTTTAATGTACTTGGAAGTGACATAGGGCTCTTAAAATGTCACAGAGGAAAATTTAATGGTTCAATAATGTTTGCATGAAAGGCTTCCAGCAAGTTGGTATTACTAAGTTTTTATCATACATTCAGCATTTCTTCCATCAACATTATGGTACATTTTTTTAGAATATAATTTTATCTACATACATTGATCCCGACTGGAATCTTGTAGATTAGAGTGTTAATTTCTATGTTTATTTTATAGTTACAATGGTACAAAAATAAAAATTTTGTTACCATAAATTAATTGTGCATCAATTTATTCTAATTGAAGTTATACTTAAGAATAATTATGAAAACTATTTCCTAACTCGAAATCAGTATTTGTTTCTAGTGTAAATATTTGAAACTAAAATCTGAGTAATTGGAAAATATGAGACTTGTTTGGACATTGGAGTATCTGCTATATATAATTTTACACACTAGTAGTAATTAGAATAGACATTTTATGATTATATATTTTACAATTATACTATAATTATTTATACACTATTTTATATTCAATAAATATAAAATATATAATTATATATTTGACCGGGTTACCGGTTTAGGTCAGATTGAAAATTTTGAACCCATGACCCAACCCGACCCAACCCAACCCATTATATCGATTTGGGTCGGGTTCGCGGGTCAACCAAGTTCCATGCTCACCTCTAGTGCTCAGTGTTCAAACTCCATGCAACTGGTTCAGATAATGCCTAAATCATTTTGTATGTTCAGTGTTCAACACCATGCAACCAAAACCTCTCATTTTTTGAAGCTATATATCCCCACTATATGAAAAATTCTAAGGTTTTTGATTGATTTTTATTTTGTATAATTTGTATGGCATCTCAATCGTTTGGACTCTCAAGTGCTTGCGATTCTCTGGAGCTCAAATCACACAATTTAAAAATAACAAGTTAGATCAACAATTCTGATATGTTAGAGCTATAAATATCGTACATTCACATGATAGTGGACTTGAGTTGGCTTTTATTACCGTTTGTAACACCATGAGCCTATTCCCCAAAAGTACTAACTCAAATTGATATTGGGATTATATAGCCTTAAATATATGGTATGATTTTCACCATTACACTATTGATGTGAGATTCGGGCCATCATAAGCTCAATTCTATCTAAATTCAAAGCAATTACCTTTAATTTCGAAGTATTCAATTCTGTATTTTTCATATAGAAAATTAAACTAATACTTCATTAAAATACGATGATTGTTGGAATGAATTAACTTAACTAGTTCTATTGTTGGGGTTTTTTTTCAAATCAAGTTGTAGGCATTAATTTAAGATTCAATCAAACCACCAAACACCACTAATTTAATGAAAAAAATAAAAATGAAAAAAATAATAAGAGTGAACACACAAGATTTACGTGGTTCAACACAATCCTATTTTATCCATAGAGAGAATTAGCCCGTTCTTTACTATGAAAGAAATACAAGAACGAGTTTATTCTTTCTGTGGACGTAGGCAAGACTGTGCTAAACCACGTAAATCTTATGTGTCCACTTTTATTATTTTCATCTTTGTTTATTTCTTTTCATTAAATTGATGGTGTGTGATGGTTTGATTGAATCTCAAATTAATATGCTTCCGTGTGATTTAAGAAAATTCCCAACAAATTGATATCAAAGCTAAAGTGCAAAAATCCTTTGATATATATATATATATATATATATATATACATACATATTTCTTAATCTTATCAATTGCCGGAAACTTTTTAAATTCAATAGTAAATAGTTATTTGAAAACGGACAAGTCAATTGACTCCCTACTATGAATAACTCATTTAATTCATTGCTCCAAGATTGATTGCTTTCCAAACCTTAATTGACTTTTAGTTATACGTATATGAATCTTTCATTTTTACTTTTAAAATTTTAGGGGAAGTTTGACTCTGGTCAAACAGTCGAATAACCGAATATTTACCTATCATTATATGGTTCTAAACGTTGAATACTTTTTTTTTGGAATTAACATGTGCAGTCAATTTTATATGTAATTATTTTTTTTAATATATATGTGTGTGCTTCTTAATTAAATCCTAAAAAAAATTCTATACGATGCCATACATTACTGCAATTTTGGATGTCACCAAATTCTTCTTTTAACAAAGAGCAAGGGTCGAGGAAGGTGGGTTTTATCTTACTAGATGGACCTATGTGGCAATGGTATCAAGTTTAATGCAAATGGTTTCTCAGATGATGTCTTGCAGTTACACTTAACTTGCAAGGTCAGATTTAAATAGTGGATTTGTTTATACTAGCTATACAAGGGGTAGAGGTGATATTAGGCATCCAATAGCTAGAGGTACTAAGGCTTGTTTTCACAGATTAGAGTCTTTCAACTATGACTTTTCACTAGAAAGGACAACACATTCAATTGGTATAAGAACCTTCCCTAAACCTTGAACCATTAAACTTAAAACACTTGAAGAAGATGATTAATGGGGCTTGCATTGCCTCTTTCTATTAATTGGTAGCTTCCACAGTTAATAAGCGCCAGTCTGAAATAGATACAATAGTACCTTAGGAGCTTTAGTCTCTATCAAAAGAGTTTGAACCAATCTTCAAAGAACCTATAGACTTTCCACCCTCAAGGGAGTTTGACCATCAAATACAGCTACAATTAGGTTCTAATACTGTGAATGTGAAACTCTACAAATATCCTTATTTTTGTAAGAATGAGATTGAAAAATTGGTGGGTGAAATGTTATAGACATGCAATATAAAACCAAACCACAATCATTTCTCTTCTCATGTATTACTAGCAAAAAAGAAAGATAGTTCTTTGAGGTTCTGCATTAACTATAGAGCCCTCAATTCTATCACAGCCAATGATAGATTTCTAATCCCAACTATTGATGGATTATTGGATGAACAACATGAAGCAACTTTGTTTTCTAAACTAGATATGAGAGTTGGTTATCATTAAATTAGAGTAGATCCAGCTGACATTCAGAAGACAACATCCAGAGCACATCAAGGGCATTATGAGTTCTTGGTCATGCCTTTTGGACTTACCAATGCACCTTCAACATTTCACTCTACAATGAATAAGGCTTTTTAACCTTACTTAAGAAAGTATGTTATTGTTTTCTTTGATGATATCTTGGTTTACAGTTCATCATTGACTGATCATTTAAAGTATTTAAGAATTTTCTTAGAATGCTTAACTGTTAACAAATTATTTAACAAAATGAGTAGATGCCTATTTTATCAACAATCAGTATAATATTTAGGCCATATAGTTTATGTGGAAGGGGTGAAACTAGATGCTAGTAAAATTACCACAATAATTGAATGGCCAATACTTATGAATGTAAAACAATTGAGGGGTTTCTTAGGCCTTATAAGGTATTAAAGGAAGTTTGTTCAAAGGTATGCAACTGTAGTTACAGCTTTAATATACCTCTTTAAGAAGGATGCTTTGTGTTGAGGACAAGAGGCTATGACTGCCTTCAATGCGTTAAAACAAACTATGATACAGGTACCAATCTTGACACTAAAAGATTTTACAAAACAGTTTAAGGTGCAAACAGATGCTTCCAATGTGGGAATAAGAGCAATGTTACAGCAACAAGGCCACACTGTTTCTTCTTATAGAAATAAACTTAGTCAAAAAATGTCTACAATATAAACTTATATCAAGGAGTTATTTGCTATCACTCAAGCTATCCTCAAATGAAGACAATACTTGTTAGAAAAGACATTCATAATCAGAACTGACCATGAAACTTGAAAGAACTTGATGAATTAAGTTATTCAAACACTAGAACAACATCATTACTTCAACAAGCTATTGAGATACTGGTATACAATTGTGTACAATTCAGGAAAAGAAAATATAACAACTGATGCCTTATCTAGAATTTCGAATGTCATACACCAAATGAACCAAATTCCAAAGGGGCAAAAGCTCAACTGATGGAATTTCTCACCATATCAAAATTCAACTTTTCGAACAATTTAAAAAAAGAAATACTACTAATGTAGAACTGTTAGCTATCCACAAGGCCATAAAAGACGACACTATCAACCTATGGGTAATAGAGTGACAGAAGGACTACTATATTTCAAAGGAAGACTAACTTTTGGGTCTAAATCATCCCTTAAACCTACTCTTTTGAAAGAGTTCCATGAGAGATCGGTTGGAGGTCATGTAAGGATTTTAAAGACTTTCATGAGGTTATTAACAAATTTCCATTGAAAGGGTGTAAGAGCTGATGTGAAGAAATTTGTGGAACATTGCTTTACATGCCAATTGATTAAATACCATACTACTCGCCACTAAGGTCTGCTTTTTACCAATGCTTGAATAGATCTAGGAGATATTTCCATGGACATTATTACTGGTTTACCTGCTTTTCAAGGGTGTACTATGATTTCTGTAGTAGTAGATAAACTGTCCAAAAGTGCTCATTTTGGGGGATTGCCTACTCATTACACTGTCGAGAAAGTTTCCAAACCTTTTTTTTATGAAATGGTGGGCAAATTACATGGAATTCCTAGGTTTATAGCATCTTATAGGGACTCCATATTTTTAAGCAAGTTTTGGCAACACCAGTTCACTTGGAGTGGAACCTGATTGAACATGAGTATTGCATGTCCTCCTCAAATAGATGGCCAATCAGATGTCCTCAACAGAAGCCTTGAACAATAACTAAGGTTATTTATGGCATGAAAAACCTGCAGCTTGGTACAAGTTTTTACAGTGGGCTGAATACTAGTATAATACTTCCTATCATAATGCAATTCAGATGACTCATTTTCAAACATACATAGCAAAGCTCCACCAACCATTCCTCAATATATAATGGGAATATCCAATATAGTAGCATTAGATCATGACTTAGCAACTAGAGAGGACATCTTACAATAATTAAAGAGAAATGTCAAAGGATATAATGAAGATCTATGCAGACAAACAAAAGATTTAAGTAGTTTTTGGAGAGACTGGGTTTTGGTCAAATTACGACCTTATGAGCAGAAATCCATCGCTATTATACTCAACATAAGTTGGGAAAAAGGTTTTATGGGCCATTTGAAATTTTACAGAAGATTGGGAAAGCTGAATAAAAGCTAGCCCTACCAGCTACAAGTAGAATAGATCTTGTATTCCATGTGTCAATATTAAGGCATTTTAAGGGAAATCCAGCACAAGGTAATGTCCCTTTACCACCACTATCAACCTGCCATTCTACCTATGGAAATCTTAGACAGAAGGAAAATTCTTGCAGGCAATACAACTATCCAACAAGTACAGGAACAACAACAAGGAGTATATATATATATGATGTTTATTTTTTGGCACAAAAGATTATAATATGATGTTCACATGCTTTTCGTTTTCATTTTTTTATTTTCAATTATTTTCTTTCTAATCTTTATTTAATTTTTGAAATTCATACTGCAACAATTAAATGATTGTCGTCAGTAATATAACCCGATTCAGATGATGCCTAAGCCATTTGGGGTTCGTTTGGTTCACAGACATTATTATGATGGGATAAGATTGAGATTATAGTGGGATGATATTACAAAGGATTAAAGTAATACGTACTATCTTAAACTTATGGCTGGTTCATGAAATTGGCTAATTAGCATTAAAGTAGGATAATAAATTAAAATACCATATTACCCTCTGTTATTCATCATCCTCAACAATTCCCAAATTCTTCACAAACCTTAAAATTTCACCATTTTCTTTATTATGATTATGATTATTATAATTATAATTATAATTCTTATTATTACTATTTTCATCATTATATTTTTATTATGATGATAGTATTATATTCTAACTATTATAATGATTATAATGATGATAATAATTATAATAACTATTATCGTTATAATAATAATAATAACAATAATTATAATATAATATTAATATTATGATTATATTAATAATTAGATTTATTAATTAGATTTATTATAATATTTATTGTAATTATAATAATAATAATTAATATTAATATAATTATATTAAAAAAAATGCTATACGTTATCAAACGTGTGATATCTCCCGCTGTGTGATTCTTATAACAGCGCTCTTAAAAGGTTAATGAACCGAGTTATCAATCGTGTCCTTGGTACCTCCAGTAAAATTTAAGGCATATGCTGATATCAAACGTGTGATAACTCCTGCTGTGTGATTCTTATAACCTTTTTTGTTTCTTTTCAATCATATGTTTAAAGTGCGCGTAATACTTGAGGGACCTACTTGCCGCACACAATTGCTACAGTGAATAGAACTGAACACATCAAGTCGCTAACTATCATGAGAGTTGATAGTTGATAGTTGATAGTCCCATCACTACTCCAAAAAGATTCCTTCGAGTTGTCCCTCATCAATATCCCAATCCTATAAAATTCTCTTCAGTCATCATGGTGCTCACTTTGTTTTGTTATACTCCTGTCCATATAAAGATAAAGATTATAGGTGTGTCATGCGTGGTCCATTATTTATCAAACAACAGATGTGTGGCATCAAGTGAACCACACGAAATTGAGACAGATTTTCAAATCCTTTCACATATTTTTTTACATTCAAATTGATCACAATGAAAAGTGGGTATGATATGATCGATCATAGAGGCCACGGAAATGCACAGTGCACCAAAATTTTCCATTAGGTTTCTAAGTTTTTCCTTCCAATATTATAGTGAAGTAAGTAGTTGAGCGATCAATAATAAATCACAGGTATATCACATGTGTTATGTAAGTTCTGATACTTGGTTTGTGCTATAGGATAATTTTGCATGGAATTATTTACATTAGTGTTTTCAAAATGAATAAGTAAAATGATATAAGTTTTCAATTGGCGAGTTCATTGTTTTCAATTGGTGACTTTGCTGCGAAAGATTTTCATATCAAATCAAGATTGAAGGATTCATCAAGTTGAATTTTGAGAATTACAGCATATTTTTTATTTAAATTTAGAGTAATGCAATATTTTGAAAAAAATATATTCTTAATTTAAATAATATTAGGTAATTTTAGTCTATTGTAAATAAGAGACCCTAGTTCCATTAGGACACTTTGATATACTTAATCCTATTAGAACACTTTTCTATTTATACTATATAAATATAAGCTTCTACTATTGCAACATCTACTACTACTACTACAAAAAAAAATGCAATTTATTGACGGATTTAAACTCCATCAGTATATCCGGTCTATACCGACGGATTTAAACTTCCATCACTATAGCTTATATATACATTGACAGATTAAAAATCTGTAAGTACATATCATGATCTATATTGACGGACTAAAACTGCTGTCATTATAGAGCATGTATATATTAATAGATTTTTAATCTGTAAGTATAGAGCATGTATATATTGACAGATTTGTAATCCGTAAGTATAAATCATGTATATACTTTAATAATTTTAATATAATTAAATATTTATATAATTCTAAATATTTAAAACTGATATAATTAATTAAATAATATAATATAGTTATATTTTAATATTATTGTAATACATCTATAATATATAAATAATAATTCTATTATTAACTAGTGTAACATAATAAAAAAATTAATATAAGATAATGAATTGAAATAATGTAACTAAATATTATGTACAAATAATATATAGTATAAATTACAGTAAATTATACTCATATAATTAACTAATATATATAGTTAAATAATACAATATTGTTATAATAGTACATATATATTATATAAATAATACATGATAATACATGAAAATACCATATGTGAACATGTTAATTAACCAAACACTGTAATCGATCCTAATTACAATTTCATCTTTTTTCATTATAACAAAAAATAATGGGATTCCAACCAAACACTAATATTATCGATACTAACTTCAATTTAAGGTTTAGGTTTAGGGTTTAGAGTTTTAAAGTTTAGGGTTTTAGGGTTTTAGGGTTTAGAGTTTTAGGGTTTTAGTGTTTAGGGTTAATGTTAGGGTTTATGGTTTAGGGTTTACGGTTTAGGGTTTACGGTTTATGGTTTCAGTTAATTAGGGGTTTAAGGTTTGATATTTTGGCAGAATTAACCGTACGTTCGATATAATGATTTTTTAATCTGGACTATCATTGAGGGACACATGTCTGTCAGTGATATTTATTTTTTTAGTTGATGAACTTAATTTATAATTAAAATTCATGGAATTTAAGTTTATTTTTTTAATTATTTTATAGTTTTAAAAATATTACATAATTTTTTAAAATCTAAAAATGGTCATTCGGTTTTCTTTAAACCTATATGATATGAAAGATAAGAATTGAATATAAAATTGATTTATTAACATTAATATAATTATAATTAATATAATTACTATTATTATTATATTTAACTATAAAAATAAAATTATTATTAGTATTATTGTAATGATGAAAAATAATAATAATAATTACTATGTGTAATAATTTTAATTTATTATCATTATTATAATTTTAAGCCTATACCAACGAATTTTAAATCCGTCAATATAGATTATGTTTATAACTGACTATGTTTATATTGACGGAATGAAAGAAAAAAAAAAAAAACCTTAAGTGTAAAGTAAAAACTAAGGTGGATTATTTAATGAAAAAAATATTTAATAAATTTTTTTGCATATTATAATATATATTGTCCCTTGATTTTGCCGGTTTTGCCTTAAAATAATCCAATATTGTCCGAAACCTCATATCTCTTTCTCTTTGAAACTCCATTTCTTCTATCTGTCTCTCACTTTTACCGGTTCTCACACCCTCATCTCCCTCTCTCTAAAACCCCTTTCTTTAAATTCTAAGGTTTTGTTTTCATCCCGACAAGAGTGATCCACACTAAAATAGCTTCAAATCCACGTTGTCGTTGGTTTACGACCATCTTGGTTTCCTTCTAAAGCATTTGAAGTTGGCCACTGGTGGTTGCGCGATACTAGCTTTGTTGGTTACAGTTTCCTTCCTCTTCAAGTTATTTTCCTTGATGAATCTACATAGAAGGACTAGAAGGCTGCTTTTAAGTTCTTATCTCTGCTTTCAAATTCCATCTTTGGTGAAACATGTTAGAGTTGGTGCATACTTCACGAGACCAGATCTGTAGAACCCCGGACGAACACGGGGGTTTCATAAAGAGCCGTAGTTCTGCAGTAGAATGGAATCCTAATTAGACCTTAATTAGGACTTCTTAAGTTGCATATAAATACTCTTTATGTAGTGAGCATACATTGTAACAAAGAGATTTGTGAGGTTGATATTAAAAAACTTTTAACAGGACGTAGCCTTATTCTTGGGTGAACCTGGGTAAATCTTGTCTTCTTTTCTTCTAGTTATAATTTGTGTGATTGATAGGTCTCGAATCATTCAATTGGTATCAGAGCCTTGTGTTTGAGGATTAACGATCAGAGATGTCGATTGGATAATGGATTGAAATCGAGAAGTTCGGAGGGAGGAGCTTCGAGTTATGGAAACTAAAGATGGAGGATCTACTCATGGACAGGGATCTGTGGATGGTGATAGTCGATGAGATACCAAAGAGTATGGCGTCCACGACAGAGGTGTCACCGGTGGTGGTTTCAACATCATCTTCAGTGACCATCACAGAGTGGGAGAAACTTGATCGGAAGGCACGAAGTCTGATTTGGCTGTGCGTAGCTGATTCTGTCTTGATAAAATTCTTTGGGGAAAAGACTGCGAAAGATCTCTGAAAGAAGCTGGAAAGCCTTTATCAGAGTAAATCTATGGTAAATAAACTATTTTTGCAGAAGAAGTTGTACAACCTTCAGATGGCTGAGGGCGATTCTTTCTTTGTTCATCTACATGAGTTCACCACTTTGATATGTCAATTATTATCTATTAGTATTGATGTGACAAATGACAATAAGGCTACTACGCTGCTTTGTTCACTGCTTGATTTGTGGGATAACTTAATAGTTGAGATTGGTAGTGGTACGACTGATTTGTCTTTTGAGAATGTCGTGGCAGCCCTATTATCTAAGGAGATGAGGCGGCAAGGTATAGAAAACTCGTCATAGGAGGCCTCATCTGTGAAAGGGAAAACCCATGATAAAGCCTACAAGTGTTCTGGTGATAAACCCAAGTTCAGAGGAAGATCGACAAGTAGGGATAAATCTGGGTTGAAGTGTTGGAAGTGTAGAAAGCCTGGGCATGTAAAGAATGAGTGCAAAAGTAAGAGTGTTGATAACTCTGAATAAATCATGTTATTATATTACTTTTAGGCATGATTTTGGTGTTGATCTTAAGCATTAGAATTGTGTTGCATGTGTTTTTAGCAATTTGAGTTTAGTTTATCTTATTCTACTAATAAGTTGTTTTAGTTGAATGATCAATGCTAAGTCTTGGAAATCTTCTGTGCAGACACTTGCTGGAGCACTGGAAGGGAAAAATGCGTGAAGGAGACAGAAACTCAAGGCTGCAGCGCTAGGATGTTGGCGTTACAGCGCTGATAGCTGGCAAAAAGAGAGGAATTTGGGCATAAAGTTGGCATTGCAGCACTGGGATGTTGGTGCTGCAGCACCAGCCCGCAGATTTGACAGTTAAAAATAGAAACCCTAACTGAACAAGAAGGAGGAGCGCGGCCGTAGAAGAAAAAAAACAGAATTTGGAGGAGAGGGGACGCAAAAGGAGAGTTGGAGACACTCCGAGAGGCTACGCATCAAGCTTTTAAATCGTTCTTCTTCCGTTTGTATTATTCTTATCTAGCTATGTTGATGTTTTATAATATGAACATGGTTTGTTTGAATATTATCATGGAGTAGATATTTTTGTGTTAAGGATAGATGGATCCTAAACCTATGTTTTGAGTGCTATGTGGACAAGTTGGAATTTACTTTGTTTTTCAAAGAGTGTGTTTTATTGTTCTTAATGCTGTTTATTATTTTGATTCCTTCTTGAGGCACAGTGATATGTCGAATAGAGAAGCTATGCTTTTATGAATGGTTGAAGTAATAAATATGATATTGGATTGTTATCTATGCAAAGCCAGGGTAAAACTTGCCATGAATGAAATAGGAGTAACCGAATAGGGATTCTAGGAAGTTCATGTGGTCCGTTTAAACAAGGAGATATTCAAGGTTAACGGGCGCAGATTGAAGCACTACATTATGGGGACTTTTGACCCTCAATCGTCCACCACCATTCTCCAAGAGCTACAAATCCGAAAGTCAAGCTAAAGACTATAAATTAGAACTACCATTTTGGTTCTTACTTTTTATTTTTCTTGCCTTTTGAAGTTATTTTGTGTGTTTAAATTTTTTTGTTTTGTTTAATTTATCTGTTAGTTTAATTTTTATGGCCTTACAATGTGTATTTTTGGTTTATTTTCAGGCTTAATTGGAGTCAGGGGAGAGATTCAGCGCTGCAGCCTCACATTTCTGGTGCTACAGCACCAGGTCCTTCCCCTCCACGCTGTCTAGGTCAGAGATTCAGCGCTGCAGCCTCACAATTTTGGCGCTGCAGCACCAGGACTTGCACCCACAAGCTGTTTCTGCACTCACGCATGTTAAGTCTGCCTAGAAATCCAGCGCTGGAAAGTGGATGCACTGCTAGGTTGCAAATTGAGATTTAAATGTGCAGCCCTTCCACAGTTGGGGCACTATAAAATTAGAATTCCAGCTGCTCCTCCTCTCCAAAACACCAAAATTTCACTTCTCCTTCCCATCGTAACACATAATCAAGGGTCTTTTGTATTTTCCACCATGGATTGCTTCCATTCTTCCTAAGAATCACTCATCTCAAGTGATTTTGGGTGCTGTTGAGGTCTTTTAATCAAGTAAGATTTCTCCACTTTAAGACACCCAAACTTCATATTTTTAAGTGAAATCACTTGAGTTGTTTATGGGTAGCTTATAATACATGGTGATTTGATGAAAAATTGAGGAAAGTATGAATGGATAAGTTGCATTTTCATAAGTTTATGCTGAAAATTTTCATGGGACTATGCGTTGGGAGAGAAGGGTACTGTAGCTGAATAAATTTTTGGTGTTAATGAGTTAAATATGCACTCTATTATGCTGGGTTATTCAAGACTCAATTGATTGAAGTAATTGCCCAACTTGGATTGAAAGTTCTACTGAAAAAATTTTATTTGGGAATTTGTGTGTGTGGAAGTGGGTGTTACTCTTGGTTATTTTCTACAGTTTGAAGTGTAATTATTTAAAGCACAAAAGTCTTGATTAAATGGCTCATCTCAAACGCGCGAGACCTAGCTCCACCTGTTACAATTCTGAGCTTTTTGTCTCAAAGGAAGCAGAACAGAGGTTTGAGCGTTCTCAACTCAAGAAAGTCCCAATTCCTGAACGAGGATTTAATATCACCAAAAGACACTTCCCCCTCATTAATAGGATCATCACTGCTCGAAAATGGGAACAATTCTGCACAACACTAGAAGTTGCAATTATTCCGGTTGTACAAATGCTGCAGAGCACACGAATCTGAAGGTAAAGGTTAGAGGGAAATTAGTGGCATTCAACAGAGGCACAATCAACAAATTGCTCGCCACCCCCACCATCCCAATGGACGAGTACAGTGCTTATGCCAGCGCACTTGACCTTGACGAGGTACTCCGGGTTCTTTGCAAAGTTGAGACATAATGGAAATTGTCCGGTGATGAGCGGACTTCTTTTCCATCGAGTGCAATGGATAGGACAGTAAAAGCTTGGCATTACTTTGTGGGCGCTCGTTTGCTTCCGACGACCCATTTAAGTGATGTCACAAGAGACAGAGCAATCCTTTTATTCGCCATCTACCAAGGATTGAGTATTGATGTGGGACGCATTATCCAGAACAACATTCTATACAGCGCAAATTCGATCAGTGCGGGGTTGTATTTCCCATCTTTGATAACAGCACTTTATGGATCGAGTGGCGTTACCTAGGCTGCAGGGGAACAAATCAAACAACCAATGCATCCGTTGGATCTCAGGACTATATATCGGATCACGGATATAGAAGAAGCATCGAGCCCAGGCGCCTCTTCCTCTCAGCCTCTTCCAGCATGCCCACAACGGAATATATCACTTTCTGATTGTCTGATAGTGGTTGAGACGGAGCTTCAGCAATGGAGTCAGCAGCAGGCATCTTACGTTGCAGGTTGTTTTCAAACCAATGACTACATGATGAGGATTTTTGCCAATCATTTGGGCATCGACTCACAGCAGCTTCCTCCACTACCACCATAACCCGGTCATAGCAATGATCCAGAGGATGAGGACATTGACAAAGATGATTGATTCGGCCTCTGACTAATCAGGGGAGTTCCATTCTCTTACTTTATAATTCAAATTTTATACAATGCGGACAATGTATCATTTAAGTTTAGGGGTGGGAACTTTATCTGAGTGTTGTGCGCTGCTCATGTTTCTAGTTATTTTTCTGGTTGTTTTATCTGAGTGATTTCTGTTGCTTGATTTTGATTTTATCGATGATGAAAAGTAGATTGACTTGATTATAGCCTTCAAAATTTTGAAAAATGTTGTGTTTATCTGTGTGCTTGAATTTGTTGTTGAATTTATTTTACATCGAACTCTTTGAACATAATAAGCACTTACACCTAAGCACTTTGTTGTCTTACTGTTTCGGAGAGCATTTATGTGAGCAGTGTAGTCTTGTGATCTCTTGGACTTTAGAACTTGTTTGAAGACCACTTGAGGCAAAATCCTAGGTAGTACTGTACCAAAGAAAGGATCCAGGCCATGTTTGGAAAGTTTGAGCCTTTCTAGCCAACCCTTGATATGTGATTATCCTTAGTTTTCCCCTTTTGAGCTTGGATATCTATTGTTTTGTCACCCGATCATCTAACTTATGTCTTTTTCAAAAAAAAAAATGAAAAAAAAAAATTTGCTACAACTCTACCTTTCACTTGTAAGCACATCGATTAATGAATAGACTATTCTCTTAAATGGTAGCAGAGGATTGAGCAAGAGAAAACGGCCTTTGACTTGGCTGTGTTAAGTACCAAATGTTTTCCATCAAGAGTGACCAAGGGAAAGATCAAAGTTAAAAAGTTTACCACATTAACTATTTGATCAAGTTGTATTCTGCCTATCACAGGCAGTTGGCAAAGCCGTGTTTGATCGTCGTGTACATGCTATGTTGTAGTTTCATTAATGCACACAGAAATAAAGACTAGTTCTATTATAGTACAAGCATACGAAAAAAAAAAAAGAAGAAGAAGATATAACAACAGCAAAAGTATTGGAAGTATTCCATGATAACTGAGGGAAAGTTTGAAATAAAATTGTTATTGGTTGATGTGCTTAAGGTGATGTGAGCCTCAAATCAATCTTTTACTATACCTTAACCTTAGCCAAAGTTATAAGCTGAATAAAGTCCTGGTGATCTCGAGTATTGTCATGGCCTACATTAGTGGAGAGTGGTGTGAAAAGCAAGCTTATGGACTTTGAAAGATTGGCATTATCCTACCTTCTTGCATAAACTGATCAGAGTGGCGAAACAATTAAGTTTATAAAGGTGTTACACACACACACATTTTAAGAATTTGATGTAAGATAAAGTTAGCAATAAATTTGAAATTCTAGACAATAGCAGTATTTGGAAAGTTTTCTTGTATTATAATTTATATGCAATCTTTGAGGCATGTTATATCAAATCTAATCAAACCATCTCGCACTCTTAGGATGTGTGTGCATAGAATTTTGTTCTAGTTTGCTCGAGGACTAGCAAAAACATAAGTTTGGGGGTGTGATAACTCTGAATAAATCATGTTATTATACTACTTTTAGGCACGTTTTTGGTGTTGATCTTAAGCATTAGAATTGTGTTGCATGTATTTTTAGCAATTTGAGTTTAGTTTATCTTATTCTACTAATAAGTTGTTTTAGTTGAATGATCAATGGTAAGTCTTAGAAATCTTCTGTGCAGACACTTGCTGGAGCACTAGAGAGCACTAGAAGGGCAAAATGTGTGAAGGAGATAGAAACTCAAGGCTGCAGCGTTGGGATGTTGGCACTGCAGCGCTGGTAGCTGGCAAAAAGAGAGGAATTTGGGCAGAAAGTTGGCGCTGCAGCGCTGGGATGTTGGCACTGCAGCACTAGCCCGCGGATTTTGAAAATTATAAATAGAAACCCTAGTTGAACAAGAAGGAGGAGCGCGGCCGTAGAAGAAAAAAACAGAATTTGGATGAGAAGGGACGCAAAAAGAGAGTTGGAGACACTCCGAGAGGCTACGCATCAAGCTTTTAAATCATTCTTCTTCGGTTTTGTATTATTCTTATCTAGCTATGTTGATGTTTTATAATATGAACATGGTTTGTTGGAATATTATCATGGAGTAGATATTTTTGTATTAAGGATAGATGGATCCTAAACCTATGTTTTGAGTGCTATGTGGACAAGTTAGAATTTACTTTGTTTTTCAAAGAGTGTGTTTTATTGTTCTTAATGCTGTTTATTATTTTGATTCCTTCTTGAGGCATAGTGATGTGTCCAATAGATAAACTATGCTTTTATGAATGGTTGAATTAATAAATATGATGTTGGATTGTTGTCTATGCAAAGCCAGGGTAAAATATGCCATGAATGAACTAGGAGTAACTGAATAGGGATTCTAGGAAGTTCATGTGGTCTGTTTAAACCGTAACCGAATAGGGAGATTTAACTGAAAGGAATTCCATTGAACTTAATGCTTCTTAAGTTGAATTAATCTAGAATAGACCTGGAATATGGATATTTGAAGTTGATGATTCTTGAGATTGTGGTTAGACCTGAATAAGGATAACCAATTTATTGGGGATTCCACCATCTTGAAAAACATAGTAAACGAAATTTGTCCATTCAAAACTCTTGTCAATAATGGTTTAGGTGAAGTCGAGTCCTTAGCACGTTAGTTTTAGAAGAGTCTTCATTCCAAAGTTTGCAAATCTTCTGTTATTTACTATTGCGTTCTGTTTTTCCCTTTTTTTAATTGCTAGTAAACATTTCTCCTACAATTATTCGTTTGCTCAAATAACAGCAAGAGTTGAGTCATAATTTCTGTAGTATTTGCTCAGTCCTTATTGGGAACGATATTTACTCATCATTTTATTACTTAAACGATTAGTGCACTTGCTAGTGTTAATTTCATCACATCAAGTATAAACCTTGAAAAGTGAACAAGCGAGATATCAACTTCAGGTAACAAGAACCAATATGATGATGATCTTGGAGACTTAAATATGGCATCCTGTTTAGCTCAATCAGATAAGAATGTTTGGATAATTGACACATGAGCATCTTTTCACATGACACCTCACAGGGACTGGTTTTGTGAGTATGAAACCTTTGATGGGGGAAACATTTTATTGGGAGATAACTCTCTGATGAAAATTATTGGTCGTGGGAAGGTAAAGTTGAGGATAAAGGATGGGAAAATCAGAACACTTCCAGGCGTGAAGCATATTCTGGGTCTCAGCAGGAACCTAATATTAGTCAGCAAAATGGCAGATGGAGGAGTAAATTTTAGTTGCGACAAAAATTCATGCAAGATGACTCATGGATCATTAGTTTTTACACGAGGTGTTCAGTATGGTATGTTGTACAAACTACTAGGAAATACAGTACAAAGCCAGTGCAGTGGAGGTTTTATCTTTGAGAAGGTGACTGATGATGAGGCAATGTCCTCTATATTGTGGCATCAGAGGCTTGGGTATATCAGTGAAAAGGGACTATCTAATTTATCGTCAAAGCAGATGGTGAAGGGAGTCCTAGATTGCTCGATAGGATTCGATTTCTGTGAGCATTGTCTACATGGCAAGCAGAACCGTGTGAGTTTTAAGTTCGCTGGCACGAGGGCAAAGAGTATTCTGGATTTAATACATAGTGATGTGTTTGGACCAGTTCTGGTCCAATCTCTTGGAAAATCAAGGTATTATGTCTCTTTCATTGATGATTTTTCAAGGTATGTATGGATTTATTTCATTAAAAGTAAAGTTGAAGCATTTGATAAGTCTTGTACGTTTAAAGCATTGGTAGAAAATCAGATGGAAAGAAAGATAAAAGTACTGAGAACAGATAATGGAAAGGAATTTTTCTTAGACAAGTTTGAGCAATTTTGTATGGCAAACGACATTGCAAGATATAAAATAACTCCATATACACCTCAACAGAATGGGGTGGCCGAGAGACTCAATCGATCACTCATGGAGAAATCGAGGAGTATGTTGAGTTATGCAGGCTTGGAACCGGAGTTCTAGGCAAAGAATGTAGCTACGACATGCTATCTGAAAAACAGGTCACCTACATCAGCTTTGCAGGATCAGACACCGTTTGAGGTATTATTCGGGAAGAAGCCGAGTTTGGCTTATGTTAGGGTGTTTGGGTGTGATGCTTATATGTATGTGCCAAAAGAAAAGAGGACCAAACTTGACATCATATCAGTAAATTTCAACTTCATTGGTTATAAGGATGGGGTCAAGGGGTACAAGTTATGGAATCTAGAAAATAATAGTACAGTTTATAGTAGAGATGTTGTGTTTAGAAAAACACAAAAGGATGTGGTGGCTGTCCAAGATGTACCAGAATAGCCAAAACAGGTTCAGATTGAGCTTAGCTCGGGAGATAAAGAGTGGGAGACTACTCCATAGACTGTACCAGATACTTCAGATATTGAGTCAGTTGGGTCTAAGCAAGATATTCATGTTTCTGATATAGAGGATGAGGATGGGGATTCAGATGCTGGCTCGGAGGTAGAGACCATGTTTGTCATAAGGAGATCCACACGGATTAGGAGACCACTCATCAGGTATTCCCTTAGTGCTTGTAGTGTATTATATGGTTTAAATATTACTGGTGATGATCCTAGCACAATGAAAGGGGCAAGGACCTCGGAGGAGGCAAATCTGTCGGAGGATACTATGAAAAAGGAGATGCAGGCACTGGACAAAAATGAAATATGGAGCCTTGTGAAATTGCCTAAATATAGGAAGACAATTGGGTGCAAACGAATTTTCAAGAAGAAAACAAATGCAGATGGAATGGTAGAAAAGTACAAGGCACGTCTGGTCGCAAAGAGGTACTCGCAAATAAAGAGAATTGACTATGGTGAGATATTTTCCCTGGTAGCAAAGTTGACATCTATTAGATGTGTCTTATCCATGGCAGCTGCTTATGATCTAGAGGTTGAGCAACTAGATGTGAAGACAACTTTCTTTCATGGGGAGTTAGAGGAGGAAATTTACATGAAATAACCCGAAGGCTTTGTGAGCAAAGGCAATGAAGAGTTGGTTTGTAAATTGAAGAAGTCTTTATACGTACTAAAGCAGTCACCACAGATGTGGTATCAGAAGTTTGATACATATGCCATTCAGCTTGGGTTCACTCGTAGCTATGCTGATCACTGCGTCTACGTGAAAAGGTTAAGGTTTGATTTTGTCATTTTAACCTTGTATGTGGATGATATGCTGTTGATTGGAAATAACAGAAAGATGATTAGTACTGTGAAAGCATTGTTGGCAAGGCAGTTTGACATGAAAGACCTAGGGCCAGCAAACTTTATCATGGTCATGCAGATAAAAAGGGATCCTGAAAATAAAAACCGGTCAGAAGAAATATATTGAAGAAGTGTTGAAGAAATTCAACATATCTGATAACAAACCGATAGGGACTCCCATGCCTTTGGGAACCAAGTTATTTATGGAACAATTTTCGAAGACGAAGGAAGAAACTGAAGATATGGCGCACGTACCTTATGCTAGTGTGGTTGGAAGCTTGATGTACGCCATGGTGTGTATGAGACCAGATATTGCCCAAGCAGTGGGATTATTGAGTACATATATGTCTAATCTTGGAAATGAGCATTGGACTGCAATCAAGAGAGTTCTTAGATATCTTTGTGGCACGTCAGAGTTTGCATTATGTTATGGAGGTATGGGAGGTAAGAAGAATCTTGATATTGTAGGATCAGTTAATGCTGACTAGGGAGGAGACATTGATAGCAGGAGGTCTACAAGCGGGTATGTGTTCAATCTGTTTGGTGGGGCAGTAAGTTGGATGAGCAAAAGGCAAAGTGTTGTTGCCCTTTCATCTATAGAAGTAGAGTATATGGCAATAACTCATGCTGGAAAGGAAGTGGTTTGTCTTCAAAGGTTATGTGTTGAGCTTGGGTTTAAACAAAAAACAGTGATGGTGAAACGTGACAATCAATGTGATATCTTTTTAGCAAAGAATCCTGCATTTCATTCACGGATGAAGCACATTGATATCCAATATCACTTCATCCAGGGAAAGATTTAAGAAAATGTGATAATCTTGGAAAAAGTTGATATAGCAGTGAACAACATAGATTTCTTGACTAAAGCAGTTAGTCTAGCAAAGTTTGAGTGGTGTGCTACTGATATAGGCTTGAAGAAACAGAGTCTTGGGAAGTTTTCCATGTGTGTGAAGTATTTACCAAGTGGGAGATTGTTAGAGTTGGTGCGTACTTCATGGGACTAGATCTGTAGAACTCCGGACGAACACGGGGTTTCATGAAGAGCTGTAGTTCTGCAGCATTACGGAATCCTAATTTGATCCTAATTAGGACATCTTAAGTTTCATATAAATACCCTTTATATACTGAGTATACATTGTAACAGAGAGATTTTGTGAGGTTGATAATAAGAAACTTTTGGCGGGACGTAGCCTTATTCTTGGGTAAACTTGGGTAAATCTTGTCTTCTTTTCTTTTAGCTATAATTCGTGTGATTGACATGTCTCGAATCGTTCAAAACATAGGTAGGTTACTTTTTTATTTTTTTACCTTTGTTATCCCAATTGCCCTTTCTAACTTCTAAATTTATAAATTTTTTCTTGTTATTGTTGTACTGTAATATTTTTTTTCCAGTTTTATTACGTTTATTTGAATTTAACAAGTTAAGGTTGTGTTTACATAAATGTGCATTTGGTTTTCATATGAGGTATTTGGGTTTTCATCTTAGTACTCTTTTTAGCTTGGTTAATTTCAAGTTTTTTTATTAAAGTTAATTTCAAGTTTTAGGGGTAAATGTTTGGTTAATTTAAGATCATAGTTGGCTGTGAGATGTAGTTTCATTGAGAATGCATTGATCCACTCTTGGTCTGTAAATTGGATTCTGTAATTCCTTGGCTTCATGATTTTGCTATTTTTTATTTAGTAGTTTCCAAGTACTATTTTGTATCTACTTTAGAAAATTAATTTCACTTCCTGATCAGGCATTATTTCCTTGCTAATTTTTACTTCGAGAATTAGCAAGAGCTTTTAGTTTTACTATAAGACTGTACAGTTGGATAAGTCTTACGTATGATTCAATGATTTTCTCTCTGTTTCTTTCCTTTATTCTCCAATATGTTCTACAAAAACCTTGGTATTTGAATTGCAGGATTTAAAAAATTACACATATGGTATTTGGAACTTCTTTATGATTATCTCTTTTGTATATATCTCAGCATTGTGGTATGAACAAAAAGGGACTGTAATCATTAGGTAACACTAGCTTATGTGGACTGAATTATCTTTAATTTTCTTTGCTTCTTAAGATTTCTCTTCTGATTGCACATATTCCAAGCTTTTAAATTCCTAAGCCCTTTTTGGTCCTGTAAGACTTCATAATTAACAAATCATTATGTTGTATATTCAACTTATTGCTGCTCTAGGTCCTTTAGTCTATCAATACCTCGAGTCTTGAATCCTCTGCTTTTCTTTCTTAATCATTTTTCTTTTTCTTTCTTTTTCCTTTTGATTACATATTGTTTCTTCCACTAGTAAAACCACAAAACTAGAAATTAGAACTGATTCAATATTTGTGCTTTCATGAATCAATGAGTCGTGTTCAATGTTATTTGGCCTGCAATTTTCTTTATTGTATCTCATTCTTTACAGTATCTTATTTTGTGGTGTATTTGGCTTAATTGTACTTCATCATTGTAGCTCTTTATATATTTAACCTGTTTTTTTTTCTTTACAAGTGATCAAGTGAACCATCATGCAATAGTTAAAAATATTAATTGGTAGATCTTATGGCTCACTTTCAGATCTGTCCAGCTTTATTATTGACGTATTTTTTTCTTTTCATATGCTTTTTGGTTTAATCATCATTCAGACCTAAAGCATGTCCAGGTTAGACTGACGGAGATTTGGTATCTTCTTGCTAGACAACGATGGGGGAAAAGATAGAAAATTGGGTGTTTATTTTTATTTTTGGCATCTTCTGCCAATTTCTAGCTAGACATGCTTTAGGTCTGAATGATGATTAATTCTAGGAGAATGAGGCCCCTATGTTTCTTACTTCTGTCGTTAAAGACCTAACTTATAAGTTTTATATGACAATGAAATAGCTTATGATTTATATTTTAAAAAAAGGATAACGACATACAACTATAAACAAAATACTCCACAAATTGTGAAACATAAATTACTTTCTTTTTTTTTTTTCTTTTGGGCTAAATTGTCAGAACTTCTAGTTACAAGAGTAACCTTTAAATAACTACCATTCTGTTGCTAACTTGCAACCTAGCACATAAATTCTAGTTTCTGTTAGACTTTCCATAGACTAGAAGTTCTGGAAAATTATTCTGGTGATGAACACTAGCACATACTGACTGCCTAAATGTGTCAAACTCTACCAAAAATTACAGGTTACAATACAATGCATCGGTCTGGAAGGACCAGAACCCAATAAAATGTGTTATAAAGCATTGAGATACTGACGCCGAGCAGAATAGCGATTATTCTGCAGGCTAGTTTTCAATAGATAATTCATAGGGAAGAAAATACCACAAGAGAAAAAACCCTAAAAAAACAAAGGAACAACTCTGAATTTTATTCAAAATTATGCAAATCAAATAATAATCATAATCTAAACCCTAAAACCTTATTTATAAGGTCAAGCTAAAATAGAAAAATTAAATTAAGGCCGAATTAAAAGTAATTGCAAATAAAATAAAAAGTTTCCTAAAAACTGAAAACTACCAAATTGACAGCCTAAACGTTGTTTTTTGGCTTAAAAATGAAGATGCTTTTGCATCAGTCGCCGTGGGTTGGAAAGAACTCGTCCTCGAGTTCACAATAGCCTTATCGGAATCCCCAAAGCAAGGACTCAGGTGTTTCACATTAAAGACATCAGGCGGCAACCCAAGAGGAAGATCCTCTAGCTTCAAGTTAGAAAACTCTGCTAGCAGCTGCTGCACCTCTACTGGTAAATCTGGATTCATGTCTGCTGCACTATTCCCATAAGGCAGCAGAGCATAGGCCACGTTTCCACGCTCAATCTCAGCTAAACACCTGGACATAGAAAGAAGATTAATATTATTGGCTACTGGGGTCGGAGTGGTTCTTTCCCGACGAGGTGCCAACACAGTCTTCTTCCCTTTGATGCTAAAGGAATATGTATTTTTCCGCCCATCATGAATAACACTGCCATCATACTGCCAAGGTCTGCCTAACAATACATGACAAGCATCCATAGACACAACATCACACCAAGCATTATCAAGATATTTTCTACCAATCGAAAAAGACACTAAGCATCGCCTATCTACTGTTACCTCACTGCCTTTATTCAGCCATGACAATTTATACGGCTTAGGATGACGATCTGTCTTCAACTGCAGTTTCTAGACAGTCTCTTCAGACACTACATTCTCACAACTACCACTGTCAATGATCATCTTGCAGACTTTATCGGCAACTGTGTAGGTCGTGTGGAAAATATTGGTTCTTAACTAATCGTCCCCTGAATCGCCCTTGGGGGTCAGTAGACTCTTATGAACGACCAGAGTCTCATGGCCATCTCCATACAACACATCTCCATCTTCATCATCGTCATACACAGGCTCTCCAATCTCCTCAGTTTCTTCTACCTCGTCGTCCTCAATCAGGAGATTTTTACCCTTATGACTAGCAGGCTTCCTGCACTCAGTCGATTTATGCCCATGTTCACCACATCTGAAACATCTAATATTTGGGTTAGAGTTACCTTGGGGTGGCTGCTGGGCAGGATGGGATTCTTGCGGGCGAACTGGCTGATTGCTTTGATCGCTTATGTTCATTGGCCTCCTGTTCTGCTGTTTTTCCACCGTAAGTGCACGCTGGTACGCTTCAGAAACTGTCCACAGCGAGTGAAGGCTGAGGACATCCTGCAGGGGCTGCCATAATCCTCCCAAATACTATGCCACCATCTGCTCCTCTGTCTCGGATAAATCATTATGGGCTATCAATTGATAGAACTCCTCCGTGTAATCATCCACCGATCTCGTGCCCCGCCTCAAAGAATGAAGTCGTTGAAACAAGGTTTGAGTGTAGCCGAAAGGAAGGAAGTGACCCTTCATCTTCTTCTTCATCCTCTCCCAATCTGTGATCTTGGCTTTGCTCTGCCGATTGCGTGAGCGCCTTAATTGCTCCTATCACGCAGATGCTCTTCCTTTGAGCTTGATGGCGACCAGTTTCACTTTGACACGATCTGGGACTTCCTTATACTCAAAAATACGCTCTACTTCATTCAACTAATCGACGAATCCTTCGGCCTGTAACGTACCAGAAAACTCGGGTAGATCCACTATGAAACCGAGGTCTCTAAAACGATCTTTCTGACCACGGTGCTCCCCGAATCGACCAGGATTGTGATACGGGTTTTCGAAACTAGAATCGGAATCGTGATCTTCCATCTCATGTTCACCGAAATTCTGCGTCATTAGACATTGGGTTAACTCTGTAACTTGCCTCTGTAAATCCTCAATCATCGCATCCTGAACGTTACGATCACGGTGTGGGGCTTCCTCGTTCGGAACCTGCCCGCGACGACCACAACCACGATCACCAGCCATGGAAACTGATGAAATCTCACCCCAGGAAGATGTTGAAGCTCTGATACCAACTGACACCGGGCAGAATAGTGATTATTCTACAGGCTAATTTTCAACAGATAATTCACAGGGAAGAAAATACCACAAGAGAAAAAACCCTAAAAAAAACAGAGGAACAACTCTGAATTTTATTCAAAATTATGCAAATCAAATTATAATCATAATCTAAACCCTAAAACCTTATTTATAAGGTCAAGCTAAAATAGGAAAATTAAATTAAGGCCGAATTAAAAGTAATTGCAAATAAAATAAAAAGTTTCCTAAAAACTAGTAATTGCAAATAAAATAAAAAGTTTCCTAAAAACTGAAAACTGCCAAATTGAGGGCCTAAATGTTGTTTTTTGGCTTAAAAATGAAGATACTTTAGGTTAAATGCATAAGTTTTTCCCGGAAGCCCGTTTCCAATCAGACTAGGGTTTTCGGGACCCGATCCGAGCCTGTGGCCCGCTAAACGATGTAAATCGGTCTAGGTAGCCCACTTGCTATCTTTGTACTTATCTGCCAACTCAAGGTATCTCAGTGCCAACAGTGTGCTATCTGACAACTTAGCATCATCTGACTCGGATCCTCCTGCATCAGATACCTTCTGGTGTCTATATTTCTCACGTATAGCATTTAGGGAGCAACCATTAGTGTTCAGCTGCAAATCTTCCAGTGCAAGTACTGTAGTTTTCAGCTCTGATGCCTTGTAACTAGTATAGTGTTCTAGAGTAGGATTCTGTAAAGAGTTTGCAGGAACATATTCAGACAACTTTTGATGAAAAAGAAAAATTCAAAATGAACCAAGGGCGGATAAGGTGTAGACCCATGGATGGTCAGACTAACAATTTAGCAAAGGCTTGTATTTTCTTCTATCTGTTGGGTATATATTTCTCTTCAACTTCTGTTATTAATGAATTTGGTTGAGTTTCTATAACAATTTAGCAATTTTTTCTATGAAAAAATATATTTTCTCTTATTTAATTTAACTACATCTCTTTATAAGCTTTAATTTATATTTTATACTTTGAACTTGCATTCTGTATGTTAGCTTTTTTTAATCAAAATGTTGTCATGTGAGTAACAAATGCATGGTTATAAAAACTGAAGATTACTTGAGCTGAGTATTGAATCATCTATTATTTGTGTTAGGCCTTCTTCATTCATTTTCTTTTGATCATGTACTCTTCAGATACATTCATCTTTCTCCTTTTTGTTGTGCAATTTAATCGTTCTATCTATTTTCTTTCTCTACTGCAATCATGAGTACTAACTCGATCTGTTTTCCCTTACAGAGAGAAAAAAGAGTAGAGAACAAAAAAGGATAAGAGCAAGGAAGCAAGCCAGGTGCTTATATTTTCTTCTATCTGTTAGGTATATATTTCTCTTCAACTTATATTATTAATTAATTTGGTTGAGTTTCTATAACAATTGAGCAAATTTTTCTATCAAAATATATATTCTCTTATTTAATTTAACTACATCTATGAAAATTTCTATGAAAGTTTTTATGTATACAGTTTAATACTTTTATACAGCATGAAATTATGAGAATATAGCAGTGGATCGATTCCTGTTTTATCTCAGGTTGCAGTGCCGTGGCCTAGCAATCTCAAATTCTAAATCCTTAGTTCATTGAATGTCTGATTCTAGCTTATTAGCACTTTATCAGCCCACCATACTCATACTTCCCCTTTGTTTTAAAGCGGAATTTCTAGTTTTCATACATATAATTATTCTGTAGAATTGCGTTAAAAAGGAAAATATAGGATTGACGTCAAAATAGCAATGTCAAGTAAATAAGCACACCCATGAAGGTAAGACCAGCATCTAATGCACAACATAATTGTATCTCTGCCACAACTCTGGTCTATACCGGAAAACAACACAGCTAGAGAGATAACCCATAATGATCCAGGTTGTGTAGTTAACTGCAGTTGCACCTATCAAGACTGGCATGTTAATGATGCATGAAACAACTGTTTCAAATAAGTTAATTCATGCAATATTACAGCTATAGCTAGCTTGTAGAAAACTATTAGGAATCAGTGTCTAGGATGAAACTAATGTTTCAAATATGTTAATGCATGCAATTGTCATAATAATTCAGCAGAGTTTCCAGGAAACAAACTCTAACTAAATAATTTTTTGATTTTATTTTAACTAGCTCAAGTAGCGTTTTTGGTTTTTTGACTTCAAATGATTTACATTTAAACTGTTACCTTCTAAATAGTGGTCAACTTAGTGCAATTCTTGTATCTTGTTTTGATTTCAGTTTAATCACTCTGGATATAATGGATAAATCTACCAACAAGAATATGTGATGAATACTTTGGTAGGGTAGTTAAATTTATGGATTATGCTTTTGATAGATCATCTAAAGATGGGGAAATCTTGTGCCCTGGTATGAAATGCGTCAGCACATACTGTCATCCTAGAGCAGAAGTCTTCGAGCAGTTAATTTATAAGGGTTTTCTCAAAGGTTATATTCGATGGATTTTTCATTGGGAGACCTTGGGTGCATCTACTTCTACTAGTGAACCTAGTGAAGGAGGAGGGTTTGAACATGACATTCATGGCCTAATACATGATGCATTTCAAGTGCACCATGTGCAGAGGATATAGATGTGAATATGGATGAAGAGAATACACAAGTTGATGATGGCTTTGGACGACAACAACCTTTATGAGAGAATGTTTCTTTGAAGAAGTTTCATGAATTAGTAAAAGATGCTAATGAAATATTGTACCCAAACTGCGAGAATTACTCAAAGTTATCGTTTGTAGTACAATTTTATCATACAAAGTGTCTTAATGGGTTGAGCAATAAATCTTCCTCCATGTTATTAGAGTTGTTCAAAAGTGCATTGCCGAAAGAAAACATTTTGCCAAAATCCTACTATGAAATCAAGAAGCTCATGAAGAGCTTAGGTCTAACGTACGAGAAGATTCGTGCTTATCCTAAGGACTGCATGTTGTTTTAGGAGAATAATGAAAATAAAGAAGCATGTTCGAAATGTGGTGCTTCTAGGTGGTAAGCTAGTGCAAATGATGTAGAAGGTGAATCTGAGGGTACTTTCAGAAAGAGAAAAAAGAAATCGACAAAGGTCTTAAGTTGGTTTCCATTGAAACCAAGACTACAAAGATTGTTCATGTCTTCAAAGATTGCTTCGTTCATGAAATGACATAATGAGGGTCGTACTAAGGATGAATTATTAAGGCATCCTGTTGATTCTCAGGCTTGGAAAGAATTTGATTCTCGATATACTGATTTTTCTTCGAAATCTCACAATGTTCTCTTAGGATTGGCTTCTGATGGCTTTAATCAATTCAGTAGCATGAATATCATTTATAGCACTTGACCTGTCTTATTGATACCTTACAATTTGCCTCCATGGATGTGCATGAAGCAACCTAATTTCATAATCTGGATGTTTACATGCAACCTTTAATAAATGAATTGAAAGAGTTATGGGAAGTTGGCATTGAGACTTTCGATACTTCAGCAAATCAAAGTTTTCAAATGCACCTGGCATTAATGTGGACTATTAATGACTTTCCTTCATATGCCAACTTGTTTGGGTGGAGTACTAAGGGGAGATATGCATGTCCTCATTGTGGCTTTGACACCTCATCTTTCTATTTGCATCATAGCAAAAAACATTGTTACATGTGTCATCGTCAATGGTTAGAACATAACAAAAACTTTCGAACTGATAATCATTCTTTTGATGGAACTAGGGAACATAGATGTGCACCTAAACCATTATCAGGGACAAAAGTGTTGAGGCAATTGGAGAGCTTTGAAGCTGGTAGTAATGATTATGAGGAGGGGCATTAGAAGAATAAGAGCATTTTTTTTTTCACTTTGCCATATTAAGAGCATCATCTATTGCGCCACAATCTTGATGTGATGCACATAGAAAAAAATGTCTGTGATAATGCTATTGGTACGATGTTCGGTCAAGAAGGGAAGTCAAAGGATAACGATAACACACGATGTGACCTCGAACATATGGGCATAAGAAGTGTAATTCAGTTGAGAAAGCATCCTATCACCGGGAAATATGTTATGCTTAAAGCTTGTTATGCTATGACTCTAAATAAAAATTTGTTTTTCTAAAGGTTCTCAAGGAGACGAAAACTCCAGATGAATACTCATCCAATATTTCTCGTTGTGTGTATCTCAAACAATGGAAGTTAATAGGCCTCAAAAGCTATGATTGCCATGTTCTCATGTAAGAACTTCTTCTTATAGCTATACGAGGTTCCTTTCGTGATAGAGTTAACTATATCATAATTGATTTTTGTCATTATTTCAAATGCATCTGCTCTAAGGTTTTTCATGAACGTGACCTCGAGCTACTTGAGTCCCGGATTACTTTAATTCTTTGCCAAATGGAAAAGATTTTGCCTCCATCTTTTTTCACTATCATAGTGCATTTGGTTATTCATTTGGCAACCGAGGGAAACAATGATGGACCAGTAGCTTACCAATGGATGTATCCTATTGAAAGGTACCCTTTTAGGTGTATAATATTTTGAGTTACACTTATAAAGATAATACAATCTTTAATATTCCTTATGCTTGTGTTTTAAACTTATGTTTATATAGGTTCTTTCTTATAGTCAAGTCTTTTGTGCATAATAGAGCTCATCCAAAAGGATCTATTGTAGAAAATTACTTAGCACAATAATGCTCGACTTTTTGTTCACGCTACCTATCAAGAGTTAAGACTAGGTTAAATCGACCACTACGAAATGATGAAGATGAAAATCCAAATTTGGAGGAAGAATCTATTTTATTTGCATCCGGTCAACTTTTGGGGGAGAAGAAAAAAATTGGGTTTAATGTGAAGAAGCGTAAAAGGGTCTTATGAGTTACGCTTGACAAGCAAACTTTGGTGCAAGCACATCAATATGTTCTTTTTAATTATGATGCAGTCACCCCGTTTTAAAAGTAAGCAAACAAATTTTAGTTTTCTTGCCAAATACATAAACCTTATTTAATCCTCCAAAGCTTTATTTTAGGTGCTTATATGAGATTTTGTATGTAGACAACATGAGGTATTTGTTAAGAGACAAAATTGGCCACGTCATTTATCACAATATGAAATCGAGAGAATTTAATGTCATACTTTCAATGACTGGTTTCGTAATAGAGTAAGTATAGTAGACTATATTTTACAAGTTTTTAGTTCATAAAGCTTAAATATTAAATTGACCACTTCTTAATATCTAGGTTGCACTTATGGATGAGGAACGAAATGCAGAAGTTACAGACCAAATTAGCTTGCTTGCTCGCGGTCCTAGTGAAGTGGTTCACAGATATATTGGTTATATCATCAATGGTTATAAGTTTCACACCAAAGAACGTGATAGATATGTTGCGCGTTTATTTACCTAAATAATTAAGCAGATAATCGCACTAGTTTTACTTGCAAGTGCACAAGGTCGACAGTGTAGTGTAGTGTGGGAAAGCAATATTGGTAAAGTTCAGTTTTTAGAATTAGTTTCTTTAAAGTAACAAGAAATAAAATAACTGTTGAATGTGAGTGATAATAATAAAGACATAGGGCTTTGATATCCACCACTAGTCATACTTTCCCATTTGTATAATGTATCAGTGCACTAGCCTTATCATGTATACCTACTAGTTGCCAACCTAAGGGCATGGTATCTACTCCTTAAGCTATTGATCTCCCTAAGCAACGAGTTAGACATGGTATCTACTCTAACTCTTTTCTTCTTTAAGGGATTCAGCATGGCATCTGCTTGAGTTGTTCCTTAAGAAAGCATAAGTACTATGGAAATCGACAACCACATGAGACCTAGGGCATGGTATCTACTCCCGGTTTCCCATGTTGATTAACCCGGGTATCCGGATAAGATATCCCTCGTTACTAATGTTAGACCAAGGACTCGGTCATCCAAATTGATCTAACTAACAGGTCCATACCACATGCATACGCTGGCCATACACATACATATGAGGAATTTAAATAAGCACAGGCATTAATCAAGTTAAGCAATATAATAAAGGCTATTGGCAAAGATTTATCAATGAATAAATATACGAGAAAGCATAACTAGGGCTTCAATCGAGCCCTATAAGAAAGTTAGTTACACATGCTATCTAAAATAAACATCATATATAAACTAAGCATGAAATATAAAACCCGAAGAATACTGGGTTGTCAATCCTCTCCAAAGCCTAAAACTCCGAGCTTAAGCAAAAGATAAAAGTGATCTCTAAGTGGTGGTGAATTGTGTGTGCTTTACAGGTGTATTTATAAGGCTTTAATAGTCCTAGAAGGTGCAGGAAACCCTAGACTTCCTAAACCGTAAAAACTCTCTTATTTCCAAAATAGGGTTATGCAGTTTACTGTTCACGCTCGTATATGTGCGCTCGATCGCACACGTTTTGTGCTCGATCGTAGTGTGCGCTAGATCTTTCTTGTGTGCGCATGATCGCAATGTGTGCTCGATCGCATTGCATGGCGTGATCGATCGCAGGTTGACCAGAGACTGCTCCAGGATTTCCAAGCTTCTTCCTTTAAGTGCCAAAATTGCTTCTTTTCTTCCAAGACCCTATAAACACATGTAAAACACACAAATGAAGTAAAATAGACTAAAATAACATAACTAAGGACCTAATAAATGTAAATAAAGGGGCTTAAATATGAATATTTAAGCACCTATAACACCCCCAAACTTACATATTGCTAGTCCCTTAGCAATATTAAACAAAATTAAAATAAAAAATAACAACACACAGATAGATCCAATGTTCATAGTGTCCACAAAAGTTTAAGTCTTAACACAAAACTATGATGTGCATTCATAAGCAAGCTTAACAGATATAACATATTTTTGCAATGAATAAGAGTTTTGAACGTAAGTCACTTTCATAAGGCAATTTAAGACATCACAAGTTCGACTTTGGTGTGTGGTGAACTAGCACATAAAATATTGGGTTTCCAAGTAATTCAAATGTGTAGTGTTTCGATAACTCAAGATTCACCAAACTTCCTATTAGAGTCAACAAAGATAGCATAGATTTTCTTCTTTTCTTTTATTTGTGAGATTTTTGCCAAGTTAGTTCCCTTAAGCTTTCTTTTTGACTCATGTAACGAGCGTTTAGCCAATGACTCCCAAACCAGATGATTTTAGGGCATTAGGTGTAAAGACACCTTTAAGGACTTACTAGCTCGAGTCAAAAAGGCTACGAAACTAACTGGTCTTAATGCTACTAATCAGAATTTTTCCACTTTTTGACGTGACACTTAATGCTTACTGAGGAAAGAAGGCCAGTTACTCAGCGAAAAGTTCTTTTTAATGACCATTTAAGATTTTTCACTTTTTAACGTGACATTCAATGCTTACTGAGGCAAGAGGGCTAGTTACTCAGCAGAAAATAAGTTTTATTGATCATTAGGAGCATTTATTTCTTCTTTTGAGCACTAATCAATCTTTTCTATTTTATATGCCAAAATGTCAATCTAATAAGTCATCTAGTTCACAGTTAAGCAAAAGAAACATACACATCTAAATAACATGTCATACCCCACACAGTTTTGTGCTAGTGTGCTTGTGATAGTTTAGGTCAAACTTGTGAATCCTTAAATGTCTAAAAGGTAGTGATCTAGGTTCAAAACTTGATTATTTGGCCTATATGTTCAAAGTGTTAAGCTCGCTGATGAAGTCAAATCATAAAGTTTTATTTAGATCACAAAAAAAAAGTTTATTGGACAGAATGAACATGCATTTATCTATGAAAATAACAACAAAACAGAAAAATCTGGGATATAGTGAGTGTGTGAATGTGTCCCCATACCCCCAAACTTAAATTGCACATTGTCCCTAATGTGTGAATAGCATGGAAGGAGCTGACCTAGGAGATGGAGAACTGATGGCTGGCATGGCTTGTAGCACGCCCCCAAACTTCAACTGGATGCACTCACGCTGTCCTTGAAAAAGAAAGAGAAACAAACATAAAATGGAAAACAAGTAATAATAAACAGATAGAAAAATAAACTAGGAAATACGAATAATAAAATGAAATAAACTAAAAAAGGATATGCTTTGGGGTGCCTTCTATGAGTGCTAAGTTTAATGTCTTCAGCCAAACGTGATATCCTCTCACTGCTGATCATCAGGTGGTGCAGTCGAAGAGGTACTGGGTGCCGGAGGTAGGCGATCAAGAATAGCCTGCAACATAGCCTCCTGCCATGCAAATCGTGCCTTCAAACTATCGATGCGCTGATGCACGAGTGTGGTGGCTGCAGAGACCTCGCCTCGGAAGGAGGATAACTCAACTAGAAAGTGATGGGACTCGGTGGGTCCCATGTCTGAATCGTCCTCCTCTCGTACTGGGCTAATGACCGGGGGCTCAGTCTCCATACGATCCTCCTCAACTCTCTCAACTGCTGGAGTAGGTGCCGAGAGTCCTCAAGGCATGTGCGAGATGCTGTGTGTCCACTGAGCCTTCCCGAAGAAGGGATGCTCTTGCACTGGTCCGTCGCTGGAGGTCCCCTTTATCCCTTTCTTCTTGAGTATGTATGAGAGTAGGAATGGGAAAGGGAGGCCCCATGCATTGGCCGTGGTGGTCTGACGGCTATGAACGTGATCCCAAAACTTGTGTAGCTCTCTCCAAATGACAGCCGGAATGGAGTACTAGTGGCCTCTGTGGAAGGCATAATGGACACACATTGCGCTGTAAGACCGTGTCGACAAGCCAAAATCGTTGAGGCAATTTCGACCGGCTGGCCGCATTGTTATGTCTGTCGGCATATTGGCCAGCGCACATGTCTGTAATAATCTCAGCCAGGGCAAAAGACTTTAGCTGCTCCTCAATATCGGTGTCCTTAGGAGGGGACTCGTCGGTGCAATGAAGGGCAGCTACTATATCGGCACTAGTCACCTCGATGGGTGTGCCCCGGACTGAAGAGGTGAGGACTCCCAGTCTGTTGCAGTCAAATGATAAGTTTGCATAAAATTAGACAATGAGCTAGGGGTAAGCAATGGAACAAACCGGCTTAAACAGCCTCTTTAACCCTCGATGTCGGAATGCTTGGACTGCCTATTGAGTGGCATCCATGTGCCAGAATACATCGTCGATGGCGAAGGAGGTCATGAATAAAAGTTCTCATTGCTCGATGCTTGGCCAGGATGACGAGCCGCGGCTGTTGGATGCACCGGAGGTGGAAACAGACGGTTTGGACATGCTATTTTTTAGGTTCTGCCGGATTTGTGATCGATCTCAATAAGCTGCGTTCGATCGCACACTGGTTACGCGCTCGATAGCAAGTATCGTGCGCTCGATCGCACACGGTCAGGTGTTTTCTCGAACATCTTGTGTGCATCAAAAATACAAGCTATGGTTTGTAGGGTTTGAATTCATTCCTAACCTCCTGTAAACAACCAGAATTACCCAATCATATACTAAATACATACATTGGTACTGAAAGTGTAAATGAATTATGTAAAAGTTCGTGTGTGAATAGAAATGCTTACCTTGTGTATGGACGGAATGTGTAAGGGAGAGGGGGACGTGATGGTGACAAGGATGGTGAGGGGTGGTGATGGTGATGAGTGTGAGTGATTGAGGGACGGAATGTTGGTGATGGAAGTTGTGAATGAGAGGGTGCAAGAGAGTGTGAACGGCTGAGTGTGAGGGTGTGAGTGTGAGTCTTGTGTGAGATGGAGTGAGTGAATAGTGAGATAGTGACTGAGTGTAAATGAAAGTGTTTAGACTTTATATCTGAACCTACTGCCACGAGTGCGCTCGATCGCACTTGTGCACTCGAGCATATTGAAGGACATGCTCGATCACACGCAGTGTGTCTGGGCAAAAATAACAACTTACCTTTAGTTAAAAAAAATGATAAATTGTGAAACAATACAACCTTACCATTTGTTAGTGGCCTGAGTACCACTAACCTCAATAGAGGTGCTTGAGCTCAATGGGCAATCGAATTAGACTTGTTCAAGCACTCTCGTGCTACCGTGCTAGTCGGTTGGAAGGAAGAACTTAGAGCCCATCCCTTGTGGCTCCAGTGCTTGTGTTTCAGCTGTATACTGTACTGATTCAAGTGCCAAGTCTTCATCTCTTAGAGGAAAGTTAATGTCTCGATAAGGCTTGGCTCTGTGTCCATTTATAGTAAAGGGCTGATTTCTAGTTGGACTACAGACTTCTAATACACCATGAGTGAAGACCTTAGTAACCATGTACGGTCCGTACCATATGGACTTGAGCTTGCTTGGGAACAGTTTTAATCGTGAGTCATAGAGCAACACTTTTTGTCCGATATGGAACTCCTTCCGTACGAGTTGTTTGTCATGATAGGCCTTTATCCGTTCCTTGTACAACTTGGCATTCTCATAGGCATCATATCTCAATTCTTTAAGTTCTTTCAGATGCAGCTTTCTTTTCTCCCTGCTTGTTTCATATCGAAGTTAAATTGTTTTATGGCCCAATATGCGCGACGTTCTAATTCCACCGGGAGATGGCACGCTTTTCCAAAGACTAGGCGGTAGGGAGACATGCCAATTGGAGTCTTATAAGCTATCTGATATGCCCATAAAGCATCATTTAAGCGTAGAGACCAATCCTTCCGATTAGGTTTCACTGTCCTTTCTAAGATTCCCTTGATCTCTCGGTTGCTTATCTCTACTTGGTCATTGGTTTGAGGATGATATGGAGTGCCTATTCTATACGTGATCCCATATTTTCAGAGTAGTTCGGCAAAAGAGCGATGATGAAAGTGGCTGCCCCCATCACTGATGATTGCTCTTGGAGTCCCAAATTGCGTAAAGATGTTAGCCTGCAGAAACTTTACAACTACATTATGATCATTAGTTTTTGAGGGGACAACCTCGACCCATTTGGACACATAATCCACACCCACAAGAATATATAAATAACCAAAGGAGTTAGTAAAGGGTCCCATGAAATCAATGCCCCATGCATCAAAAAGTTATACTACATGAATATTCTGTAAGGGCATCTGATTTCGGGAAGAGATGTTACCTGTCCGCTAGCATCTATCACATGAGCTGCAAAAGAAGAAAGCATCTTTAAACAGATTAGGCCAATAAAAACTAGATTGTAGTACCTTAAGAGTTGTTCGTTTTCCCCCAAAATGTCCTCCACACGTAAATGTTGTGAGTTTTAAATTACTCGCAAGCGCACGAATTGTTTGCAATATAGTGTTGTGCAAGTGCGAGGTCGAATCCACAGGGAATGCGTTGTGAAAGTAGCTTTTTATCTAAACTAACCTTATTTTAACCTAGTTCCGAATTGTGAAGTATATTTTTGCAAAACAAATATAAACTAAACTAAACTAAATTAAATTGATTTAATAACTACTGATGAAAACACTAAGGTTTCAGAATCCACCCAACCAAAGTAAAGCATATATCTTCATGTTCTATATAAAAAATAATCTATCTAATATTCCATGAATCCAACAAAAAACAACGAATATCCCAATTAAACCAAAAGCATCCAATGTATCCGCTTTTAACAAATCACAAAGGAAATCCAATTTAATCGAAAAGGATTCGATGTATCCATCGGATGAAACACGCAGAATATCCAACAGAACAATTAAAACTATCAATCATAAGATTTTACTCAAAAAATTGAAATAGAACATTTAAACTAAACATATCAGAATTGTATAAACATATATGAAAATACAATGCTAAACAATGGCGAGGCTTCATCTTCAACCTTAGCTGAAGATTTTAGCCACCCATTATCATGAAACTAAATTTCACAATAAAAAGTGCTAAGCATTAAAAACTAGAAAAGAATTAAGACTAACTGTACATTGGGAGAAATTCCACACGCTGTTGGGCAGTACTTCCCCCGGTGGTGGCAAAAGCCTTTAGGAGATCTACTAGAATGCTAGTAGAAATCCACTAGACTGCCCACTGAATAATGAGGTGGGATAGTGTTTATATAAGGGATTTCTCGGAGTAAAATGAGCTAAAAATTCGATGTGGGATACTGCCTCTTTGAGATCGATCGCAAGTCTGGTGCGATCGATCGCAGCATGGTGCGATGCAATGCGCCTGGCGCGCTGTAAGAGCTTCCTATCCGATGTGGGATGTGCGAGTCAACTGCGATCGATCGCAGCCTTGTTGCGCTCGAGCGCATCACAGTTTATTGCCATATATATGCAGTATCAGATGTTTCCTCTCCAATGTGGGATATGCGAGTTACTTGCGATCGATCGCAAGTCTTGTGTGCTCGAGTGCAGGTGCGATTGATCTCATACCGTGTGCGCGCGATCGCGGGTGCGATCGTTCGCGCGTCTGGTGCGCTCGATCGCACTAGGCATCCTCAGCTTTTGCTCTTTAAGCCCTGAAGTTTCCACATTGCTTCATTTTATTCCAAAACCTATAAAAACACAAAAAACACAGAAAATAGATAAAATAGCATGAAATAACATAATTAAGAACTCAACAAATGTAAACTAAGGGGCTAAAACATGTAATATTTATCACTCATCAAATACCCCCAAACTTACATATTGCTAGTCCCATAGCAATACGAAACTAAAAACTAAATGAAAAAGAAAGAATATAAAGATAAGTTCATAATTCATGGTATCTAAAGATTTTAGGAGCACACACCAACATGATAATGATTCATGAGCAAGCTTAAAAAGATAAATCCATCTTCGCAATGAACAGAAATGTTAAAATCTAATTACTTACAAAAGGTAGGTTAATGCATCATAAGTCTGACTCAGTATAAAGTGAATTAGCAAATAAAAATGAAGCTTCCGAATGAGTCCAATATGTAAGGTTTCTAAGTCTCAAGATTCACTGCATTTCCCATCAGAATGAACGAAAATGGCATAGTTTTTTATTTTTTTATTTTATATATATATATAAAGCTCAGCTATGTTTAGTTCCCTTAAGCTTTCTAATTCACCTATGTAGCGAGTGTTGAGTCAATGTCTCCCAAACCAGATTGTTTTAGGGCATTAGGTGTACAGACACCCCTTAAGACTTACTAATTCGAGTAAAAAATGCTACGAAATTAAACTGGCCTTAATACTATTAAACAAAATTCCAACCTTTTGACGTGAACACTCACTGCTTATTGAGGCAAAAGGTCTAGTTACACAGTGGGAAGTTTATTTATGAACATCACTTTTTTTTTTTTATATGCCAAAGTGTTAATCCAACAAGTCATCAAGTTCCAATTAAGACAGAAATTTACACATTAAAATCACACGTCATACCTCACATAATGCGTACTAATGTGCTCGTGTTAGATTCGAGATCAAACATGCTAATTCTCAAATGCCTCAAGTAAGTAACTAAATTTTAAAACTTTATCAACAGATCACGTGTTCCAAAATTTAAGCTCACCAATGAATCACATCACAGAAATTGTTTGGATCAACCAAAATTTCAAAATAACATGAGCATGCATAAAAAAAAAACAACAACAAATTAGGACAAATTGTGTGTAATGTGTCTCCCATACCCCCAAACTTAAATTACACATTGACCCCAATGTGTGAATAATATAGAAAGAGTTGACCTGGAATATAGAGAACTATCTGGACTGGTATGGCTCATAGCATACCCTCAAACTTGATCTACAGTACGCGTTGTCCCTGAAAAAATAAAGACTAGAAAACAAAAAATACTGGAAACAAACATTAAGCATAAATATGTAAAACAATAAACAAATAAAAAGATAAGCTGTGGGGTGCCTCCCATGAGCGCTAAGTTTAAAGTCTTCAGCCATACTCTCCTTAGTAGATGACCCTCAATCAGAGTAAATAGGATCCGTCAACAATATTGTCTCAATATCAGGACTCCTTAACTCCAAGAATGGTTTTAGCCTCTGCCCATTTACCTTGAAAGTGTTACCATTCTTGGATCCTCAATCTCAATAGCCCCATGAGGAAAAACTGACCGAATAATAAAGGGGCCGGTCCATCGAGACTTGAGCTTGCCTGGGAAAAGATGCAGGCGTGAGTTGTAAAGAAGAACTTTTTGACCCGGCTCAAAAGCTCGTCTCAAAATGTTTTGGTCATGAGTCTTCTTCATTTGTGCTTTGTATGATTGGGCACACTCATATGCATCATTCTGCAGCTCCTCCAATTCATTGAGTTGGAGCTTCCGTTGTGAGCCAGCCTTGGAAAGATTGAAATTCAGTTGCTTGATAGCCCAATACGCACGATGCTCTAATTCAACCGGAAGGTGACATGCCTTTCCGTACACAATGCGATAGGGAGACATGCCAATTGGCGTCTTAAAGGCTGTTCGGTATGCCCACAGTGCATTAGTCAATCGCCGAGACCAGTCCTTTCTATTAGAGTTCACAGTTTTCTCCAAAATGTGCTTAATCTCACGATTGAAAATTTCCACTTGTCCACTCGTCTGTGGGTGATATGGGGTGGCAACTTTGTGTGTGATGAAATACTTCTTCATCAACTGCTCAAAAATCCTGTTGCAAAAATGCTTACCCCCATCACTTATAATTGCTCGAGGTGTACCAAAACGAGCAAAGATCTTGTTCTTCAAAAATTAGACCACAACTCTATGGTCATTGGTCTTGCATGTAACTGCTTCAACCTATTTGGACAGATAGTCCACAGCAACTAGAATGTACAGATAACTAAAGGAGTTTGGGAAAGGTCCCATAAAATCAATGCTCTACACACCAAAAATCTCAACAATCAGAATGGGGTTGAGGGGCATCATATTCCTCCTAGAAATACTCCCTAGCTTTTGGCAACGCTCACAAGATACACAGTAGGTGTGAGAGTCTTGGAACAGGGTAGGCCAATAGAATCCACATTGCAAAATCTTTGCAGCGGTCTTTTTAACACTGAAATGGCCTCCACAAGCATGATCATGACAGAAGGCGATGACATTAGATTGTTCATGCTCAGGAATACACCTTCTGATGATCTGATCGGGACAATACTTGAACAAGTAAGGATCATCCTAGAAAAAAATGTTTTACCATGGCCAAAAACTTTGATTTATCTTGTCGCCCCCAATGCAAAGGCATTTGACCAGTGACAAGGTAGTTCACTATATCAACAAACCATGGCGCGGGATTGTGAGCAATATGCATCAATTGCTCATCAGGAAAGGTCTCAGAGATGGGAGTGGCGACCTCAATAAAATCCACAATCAATCTAGACAAATGGTCCGCCACCACATTTTTGGAACCTTTCTTATCCCGAATCTCTATGTCGAACTCTTGAAGTAGCAAGATCCATCGGATAAGACGAGATTTAGCATATTTTTTAGAGAAAAGATACTTCAATGCTACATGGTCCGAGTAGATAATGAATTTAGATCCTAACAAGTAGGATCTAAACTTGTCTAATGCAAAAACGACTGCTAGCAACTCCTTTTCAGTGGTAGAGTAATTGAGTGGTGCATCGTTTAGAGTTCGACTTGCATAATAGATAACATGGGGAAGTTTGTCAACACGCTGCCCCAAAACAACTCCAACAGCATAGTCTGATGCGTCACACATAATTTCAAAAGGCACACCCCAGTTGGGTGGTTGAATAATGGGTGTGGACGTCATAATCTTATTCAGATCCCCAAATGCTTTCTTACAATCTTCAACAAATACAAATGGGGCATCTTTCATTAATAACTTGCACAAGGGCCGGGCGATCTTGCTGAAATTTTGGATAAATCTCCTGTAGAATCTTGCATGGCCCAGAAAAGATCGAATCTCTTTCACTGTACGTGGGGGTGGAAGGTTGGAAATCAGGTCCACCTTCGCTTTGTCTACCTCAATCCCCCGATGGGATATGACGTGCCCCAGTAAAATACCCTGCTTGATCATAAAATGGCACTTCTCCCAATTAAGCACCAGGTTCTTCTCCTTGCACCGCACTAAAACCAAAGTGAGATGGTGCAGACACTCCTCAAATGATGAACCGAAGACAGAGAAGTCATCCATGAAAATCTCTAAAGAACGCTCCACCATGTCAGAGAATATGCTGACCATACACCGTTGAAAAGTAGCAGGTGCGTTGCATAACCCAAAGGGCCTGCGATGGTAGGCGAATATCCCAAAAGGGAGTGGACCTGGTTATATCCAGAATAACCATCCAAAAAACAGTAATACTCGTGCCCAGCCAAACGCTCCACTATTTGATCAATAAATGGGAGTGGAAAATGATCATTCCTTGTGGCAGCGTTTAGTTTGCGGTAGTCTATACACACTCTCCACCCTGACTGAACACGAGTTAGCACCAACTCGTCGTCCTTATTCTTTACTACCGTTAATCCAGCTCGCTAGGGCACGACATGAATCGGGCTCACCCACTTGGTATCAGAGATGGGATAAATGATCCCTGCATCTAACAACTTAATAACTTCTGTCCTCATAACCTCTTGCATAGCTGGGTTGAGCCTTCTTTGTGGCTCCCTCGATGGCTTGGCATTCTCCTCCAAATGTATCTTGTGCATTACCAACGAGGGGCTGATTCCTTTAATATCCTCAATGGTCCAGCCTATAGCTTCCTTGTGTTCTCTCAACACATCTAATAATTTATCCTTTTTAGTCTCAACCAAATCTGAAACTATAATCACAGGCAAAGACTCTGCTGGACCTAGGAACTTATACTGAAGATTGTCCGGTAAAGGTTTAAGTTCCTTCTTAAGAGGCTCAAGTTCTTCTGTCTCTTCTTTTTCACTACTCTCCGTAGGAACAGACTCTAAAATGGCATTTGCTTGCTAAAGTAACTTATCCAAATCCAGATCCTCTCCAAACTGAGCAAAGCGTGCCTCCAAGGGGTCCTCTATGCTTGATTTAGCCACTGTATCTTCAATAATCTCCTCTAATAAGCATATATTTCTCACTTTAGAAAATTCCAGTGGTTGCTTAGTGATATCAAAAATATTCAACTCCACTATCATATTTTTGAAGGAAATCTTCATCACCCCTGTCCTACAATTGATTAGAGTGTTAGCCGTGGCTAAGAATGGTCGCCCTAGAATCATCGGTATCTGAATCCCTATATTCTGGACCGGCTCTGTATCTAGCACAATAAAATCCACGGGGAAATAAAATTGATCTACTTTTATCAAAACGTCCTCAACTACTCCCCGTGGTATTTTCACTGACTTGTCAGCCAATTGAAGTGTTATCGATGTGGGCTTCAATTCTCCTAACCCTAACTGCAAATAGACTTAATAGGGTAGAAGATTCACACCAGCTCCTAAATCCAATAAAGCCCTCTCAATCTGGCTGACTCCTATCATGCAAGAGATGGTAGGACACCCTGGGTCCTTATACTTGATTGGCAGCCTACACTGAAGGATTGAGCTAACCTGCTCGGTCACAAATGCCTTTTTCGGGACATTTGTCCTTCTCTTGATAGTGATCAAGTCCTTTAAGAACTTGGCATATGATGGCACTTGCTCGATGGCGTCCAAAAGTGGAATATTGATTTGGACTCGCTTGAACACCTCAAGAATTTCTTCAAATTTCCCTCCTTTCTTGGGCGCTTGTAATCTCTTAGGGTAAGGTGCTTTAGGTACAAACGACCTAGGAGGGTTATTCACAGTAGGAGTGGCTGTAGATGGCTCAGCATCTCTCTTCTCCTTGTTGCCACTTTCTTGCCCTTGCTGTATAGCAGGGCTCTCTTTTACTCGATTGTCCACTTGTCTCCTAGATCTTAATGTGACAATCGATTGCACTTGTTCCTCCCCGTGCGTAGAAGTTGATGAATTTCCAATCACAAACTGTCTCTTTGGGTTGGTCACGGGCTGACTGGGGAACTTTCCCTTTTCTCTTTCACCCAAGTGACTTGCGATTTGACCCATTTGACTCTCTAGATTGGCAATCGCTTGGGTGTTTACTATTGTCACACTCCTCACTTCGCTGATGGATTGGCCGGTCATCTTCATGAACTCCTTGAATGTGTCCTCCAATGACTGTGAAACCGGCGTTGGTGCTTGAGTGGGAGTATGGTAAGCAGATGCTGGGGCTGGATGGACTGAGTGACCATGACTTTGAATTGGTGGAGGCGATCCAGGAGGGTATTGATTGTGAGCATGATGAGGAGCTCCTCCCTGATTCAGCGATTGGTTCTGCTTCCATGAAAAATTAGGGTGGCTCCGCCACCTTGGATTGTAAGTCTCAGAGTAGGATCCACCCGATTGCCTCCTATAGTCATTGAAAGAGTTTACATGTTCCGTGGGACACTCGACAAAAGCCGACATAGATGGACAATGCTGTGCTAAATATATAGGACTAGTACAGATGGAACAACAATCATCATTAATTGTATTGGCAGCATTGATGGACTTGCCCATAGTGAGAGCGTCAATTTTCTTGGTGAGAGCATCTATCTTTATCTTTAAATCAGTCTCCTCCTTAATCTCATAGATGCCTCCTTTCCTAGGAGCTCGAATGGACTTGTCCCGACAGCTTGAAAAATCCCACTGCTGCGAGTTGTCGGACAACTTGTCCAATGCCTTATATGCTTCATCCCCTGTCAGACTTAAGAATGCCCCCCCATTCATAGACTCGATCATGCTACGGTTGGGTTGAGTCAACCCTTGGTAGAAGAACTGAACAAGTCTCCACTTCTCATATCCATGTGGAGGGCATCTAATTAGTAACTCTTTAAAACGCTCCCAACTCTCAGAAAACTTCTCATCCTCCTCTTGTGTGAAAGAACTAATCTCCTTTCGGTACTCATTCACTCTAGACATTGGGAAAAATTTATTATAGAATTTACTCAGCAGATTTTCCCAAGATGTAATAGACCCGGACGTGTTGGAATCCAACCATGCCCTAGCTCTATCATGAAGAGAAAAAGGGAAGAGTCTAAGATGGACTGACTCCTCAGAGAAGTTTTGGAACTTGAATGTGGCACAAATATCTTTGAACTTCTTTACATGGCTGTAAGGATTTTCAAGATCTAAGCCATGAAATGAGGGTAGGAGTTGGATGACATGTGGATTTAAATCAAAATGGGTAGCATTGGTGGGTGGCAACATGATGCAGGAAGATGAGTTAGTCGCAACTGGTGCGAACAAATCTCTCAGGGACGTGGTGGAGTCCACGTTCCATGCTCCAGGTTGCTCTTGGTTCCTCAAGTTTTCTCCCATCTCAATTTTCTCTTGTTCAGCAAGTGACTTCTTCTGTCTCCTAAGAGTTCTTTCTAAATCGGGATCTAAAGGTGTCAATTCTAAATTCAATGATCTCCGACCAAGCATACACCAAACAGAAAACAGTAAAACAAACTAACTAGCAGAAGCATCAAAATAAAATAAAAGAGAAAGCAAAGTAAAACAAAAATGCTAACTAAACTAGTAGAAAAATAAAATCAATTTAGGAAAAAATTTCACAAACAAAAACATTCCCCGGCAACGGTGCCAAAAACTTGTTGTGAGTTTTAAATTACTCGCAAGCGCACGAATCGTTTGCAATATAGTGTTGTGCAAGTGTGAGATCGAATCCACAGGGAATGCATTGTGAAAATAGCTTTTTATCTAAACTAACCTTATTTTAACCTAGTTCCGAATTGTGAAGTATATTTTTGCAAAACAAATATAAACTAAACTAAACTAAATTAAATTGATTTAATAACTACTGATGAAAACACTAAGGTTTCAGAATCCACCCAACCAAAGTAAAGCATATATCTTCATGTTCTATATAAAAAAATAATCTATCTAACATTCCATGAATCCAACAAAAAACAACGAATATCCCAATTAAACCAAAAGCATCCAATGTATCCGCTTTTAACAAATCACAAGGGAAATCCAATTTAATCGAAAAGGATTCGATGTATCCATCGGATGAAACACGCAAAATATCTAACAGAACAATTAAAACTATCAATCATAAGATTTTACTCAAACAATTGAAATAGAACATTTAAACTAAACATATCAGAATTGTATAAACATATATGAAAATACAATGCTAAACAATGACGAGGCTTCATCTTCAACCTTAGCTGAAGATTTTAGCCACCCATTATCATGAAACTAAATTTCACAATAAAAAGTGCTAAGCATTAAAAACTAGAAAAGAATTAAAACTAACTGTACATTGGGAGAAATTCCACACGCTGTTGGGTAGCAGTTCCCCCGGTGGTGGCAAAATCCTTTAGGAGATCTACTAGAATGCTAGTAGAAATCCACCAGACTGCCCACTGAATAATGAGGAGGGATAGTGTTTATATATGGGATTTCTCGGAGTACAATGAGCTAAAAATTCGATGTGGGATACTGCCTCTTTGCGATCGATCGCAACATGGTGCGATGCAATGCGCCTGGCGCGCTGTAAGAGCTTCCTATCCGATGTGAGATGTGCGAGTCAACTGTGATCGATCGTAGCCTTGTTGCGCTCGAGTGCATCACAGTGCACTGCCATATATATGCAGTATCAGATGTTTTCTCTCCAATGTGGGATGTGCGAGTTACTTGCGGTCGATCGCAAGTCTTGTGCGCTCGAGCGCAGGTGTGATTGATCTCATACCATGTGCGCACGATCGCAGGTGCGATCGATCGCGCGTCTGGTGCGCTCGATCGCACTAGGCATCCTCAGCTTTTGCTCTTTAAGCCCTGAAGTTTCCACATTGCTTCATTTTATTTCAAAACCTATAAAAACACAAAAAACACATAAAATAGATAAAATAGCACGAAATAACATAATTAAGAACTCAACAAATGTAAACTAAGGGGCTAAAACACGTAATATTTAGCACTCATCAGCAAACTGGTGGCAGTGTTGCAATAAGCTCAAGTGCTCCTCTTCTGGGATACATCATCTGATGATTTGATCGGGGCAGACCTTGAAGAGGTAAGGATCATCCCAATGGTAGTGTCTTGATAGAGATTTTAGCCATTTCTTTTCTTGAGTGGTCATGCCTGGGGGAAAAACTTTAACAGTTAGATAATTCACTATATCAGTATACCATGGAAGTTTTACCTCTAATGCAAATAGTTGTTCATCATGGAAGTTCTCATTCAAAGGAAACTCTTTATTATCATTCTCATAGGGAAGCCTTGACAAATGATCCGCAACGACATTCTCACTGCCTTTCTTGTCTTTGATTTCTAAATTGAATTCTTGTAGTAGGAGTACCCATTTGATTAGCCTAGGCTTCGCATCTTTCTTAGAAAACAAATATCTCAAAGCAGCATAGTCAGTGAATATTATAACTTTAGAACCAATAAGATATGATCTAAACTTCTCTAAAGCAAAAATAACAGCTAACAATTCTTTTTCAGTAGTAGGATAGTTAAGATGAGCATCATTTAAAGTACTAAAAGCATAGTAAATAGCATGAGGTACCTTATTGATTCTTTGACCTAAGATAGCTCCCAAGGCAAAGTCACTGGCATCATAAATTAATTCGAAAGGGAGATTCCAATCTGGTGTCATCATTATTGGGGCAGAGATGAGAACATTCTTTAAGGTGTTGAAAGCTTGCATGCAATCATCATTCCATTCAAACTTGGTATCCTCAGTCAATAATGCACAAAGAGGTCTTGAGATTTTGGAGAAGTCCTTGATGAATCTTCTATAGAAACCAGCATGTCCAAGGAAACTTCTAATGCCTTTGACTATGAGAGGGGGAGGTAGCTTTGAAATGATGTCTATCTTAGCCTTGTCTACCTCGATACCTTTTTTTGAGATGGAGTGCCCCAACACAATACCTTGTTAAACCATGAAGTGACATTTCTCCCAATTTAGCACTAAATTACTCTCTTCACATCTCTTTAGGACATTTTCTAAATAATTTAGGCACTCATCAAAATTAGAACCAAAGACGCTAAAATCATCCATGAACACCTCAATGTATTTCTCAACCATATCCGAAAAAATGCTCATCATACATCTTTGAAAAGTGGTTGGTGCGTTGCATAAACCGAATGGAATTCTTCTATAAGCAAATGTACCTAAAGGACATGTGAAGGTAGTCTTTTCTTGATCCTCAGGTGCTATGGCAATTTGATTGTATCCACTATACCCATCCAAGAAGCAGTAATAATTGTGATCGGCTAACCTCTCTAGCATTTGATCAATGAATGGCAAGGGAAAATGATCTTTTCTAGTTACTTTGTTCAGTTTTCGATAATCAATGTATACTCTCCAACCCGTTGTTTTTCTCGTAGGTATGAGCTCCTCATTTTCATTTTTTACAACGGTAATTCCACTCTTTTTAGGAACAACTTGGACCGAACTCACCCATTCACTATCCAATATAGGGTAGATGATGCCAACATCTAGTAGCTTTAATACCTCGGCTTTTACTACCTCTTTCATGTGTGGGTTAAGTCTTCTTTGAGCATCTCGAGTGGGCCTTGCTTCTTCTTCAAGGTAAATACTATGCATGCATTTTGCTAGACTTATCCCCTTAATGTCAGCAATGGTCCACCCAATGGCAGATCTATGCTCCCTAAGAACTCTTAACAACTTCCCTTCTTCTCCACTACTCAAGTTAGTAGCTACAATCATAGGTAAGGTCTTCTTTTCTCCCAAGTAGGCATATTTTAAATGTTCAGGTAGCTGCTTTAGTTCCAATGCTGGTGCCTGGACAATGGATGGAAGAAGAGCAGTATTAGTGGGTATGAGAGATTCAAATGGAGAAGGATACTTACTGGAGTATTTTGGAGAGGTCTCAAGGAGGTGCATAGCTGTGATGGTGTCACTATCAAGATCTTCATATTCTTGCTCAATATCCACCTCCGTGATGCTATGGGTGATGGTAGTCTCCAATGGATCAAGTTGTTGGACCTGAAAAGCTTGCTCAACAAAGTTTTGTACCATACAAACATTAAAGCATTCCAAGTCATCTTGAGGAAGTTTCATTGCATCAAATATTTTAAGCTCTATTTTCTCACCATTAATTTTCATACTTACTATACCCTTCTTCACACAAATCTTAGTGTCGACAGTTCTCATGAAGAGTCTCTCTAATATGATAGGTAAAGGTAATGGCATAGGGCATTCCTCCATGTCTAATACAATGAAATCAGTAGGTAAGATAAACTCGCTAACCTTTACTAAGACGTCCTCAAGAATACCCCTAGGTCTTTTAATACTCCTATCTGCCAATTGTAAGGTAATAGAAGTCAGGTGTAGCTCCCCCAAACCTAGGGTTTCAAATATCGTGTAAGGTAGTAAGTTTTCCCCCGCTCCTAAGTCTAGTAATGCTTTGTCAAATAGCTGATCACCTAGTCTACAGGGAATAGTAAAACTACCCAGATCTTTCAGTTTTGGTGGGAGTTTTCTTAGTAGGACAGCACTTACTTCTTTCATTAATGCTACAGTCTCATGTTTATGGAATTTTCATTTATGAGTGCAACAATCTTTTAGGAACTTAGCATAGGCAGGAATTTGTTTAATGGCATCTAACAAAGGAATATTAATCTCTACTTTCCGCAAGGTTTCAAAAATATCAATTAGTTTGTTGTCTTTATTTTGTTTTACTAACCTTTGAGGGAAAGGTGGTGCATTCACCTTCTCCGTCTCACTTACCCTTGATGCCGATGAGGTTTCTTTGGATGCTGCTGCAGACTCATCGGACCCTATCACTTTGCCATTTCTCAAAGTTGTGACAGCCTTTAGTTGTTGATGCCCCCCAAGGTTGGGTAGTGTTTGAGCCAGGAGCTCTCCTTGCTTTCTGCCACTGAGCTCCTTAGCTAATTGTCCCATTTGTACCTCTAGTCTTTGAATTGCTTGCTCATGTGCTGCAGTGGTCTGTTTCTGCTGAGTCATGAATTGTTCTTGTGACATCATAAATTGCTGCTGCTGAGTGGCCATTTGTCTCACAAGACTTTTGAGGTCGTTCTTCTTTGGTTCGGAAACAGTTTGGGCTGCTGGTTGGAAGTTTTTGTGCTGCTCTTGACTGTTTTGATTGTTGCTTCATGAGAAATTTGGGTGGTTTCGCCATCTAGGGTTGTAAGTGTTGGTATATGGGTTATTCTTCGGTGGATAGTTGTTAGGCCCCACGTAATTGGCTTGTTCCGGATCTGCAGATGAGTACAAAGGACACGTATCAGTATTATAGTCGTATTGGGAACATATTGCACAGACCTGGAGTGGGGTGGATGGTAGACTGGATGAGGCATTTTGAGTAGTCATGGCTTTTACAATCATATCTAGCCTCGTGTCTAGCTTCTTCTCCAAAGCAGCTATTTGGGTAGAGGGTCCACTATTCAGAGTAACCTCATACATACCTCTGCTCTTGACTCTTTGTCTACCTCTAGAGGAGAACTGTTGAGTGTGTTCACTGAGGGTTTCGAAGAGTTCCATCGCTTCTTCGCTGCTTTTCTCCATCAACACTCCTCCACAACCTGAGTCAACAATACTTTTGTTAGTGTCATTTAAACCTTCATAAAAGGCTTGTACCAATTCATCTTATGGCAGGTTGTGGTGTGGGCATTTGAGTAGCAGCTCGTTGAAGTGTCCCCATGCTTCGAAAAAGAGGTCTCCATCTTTTTGTTGGAAGGACTGGATCTCTTTCCTCATTTGCCTCATCTTTTGGGCTGGGAAAAACTTCCTTAGGAACTTGCTTGCCAACTCGTTCCAAGTGTGGATGGAAACTGCAGGCAAAGAATTATACCATAGTTTAGCATTATCTTTCAAAGAAAAATGGAACAAAATTAACCTTATTCCTTCTTGGTCTAAGGCTTGTATGTGCTAGAACTTGCAAAGATCAAAAAATTCTCGGAGGTGCAAGTGCGGATCTTCATTAGGAGTTCCCCTAAAATGAGTCAAAGCATTCAATATTTGCGGAGATATGTAATAGTTTCCTGCCGCCTCAAGTTGATATGCAATGCATGATGGTTGATCAAGGTTCCATGGGATGAATGAGTGCTTCATCGGTACTCGTGCAGGTGGTTGCTGGTTTTCGAGCTGTTCCGCCATTGGTGTTTCGTTCTCGACTTCTTCTTCGTTCTTCTCAAAGTTGTCCCTAAGCCTTTGTCGGATGGTTCGTTCAAGCTCGGGATCAAGGGGAAAGAATGTTGGATGTCGAGATCGGAGTCCGTGCATAAATCAGGTCAAACCAGCTTCAGTGCAGCAGTTCACTATGCTGCTCGGGTAACTCTCTGTTCTATTTGCGCTCGATCACACAGAATGCTGCGATCGATCGCACGTATCACAGAAAGTGTGATCTAGGGTTTGATGCCTGAAACAGAAAGCAACTCGATTAGGTTTTGATGAAAAATAAAAATAAAGATGGTAAATAGAAAATAAAATGATAATAATAATGATTAAACGAAAGTAATTCTAAAAAAAACTTTAGTGCAATCCCCGCCAACAGCGCCAAAAATTTGTTGCGCGTTTATTTACCTAAATAATTAAGCAGATAATCGCACTAGTTTTACTTGCAAGTGCACAAGGTCGACAGTGTAGTATAGTGTGCGAAAGCAAGATCATCTCCACAGGGATTGGTAAAGTTCAGTTTTTAGAATTAGTTTCTTTAAAGTAACAAGAAATAAAATAATTGTTGAATGTGAGTGATAATAATAAAGGCATAGGGCTTTGATATCCACCACTAGTCATACTTTCCCAATTGTATAATGTATCAGTGCACTAGCCTTATTATGTATATCTACTGGTTGCCAACCTAAGGGCATGGTATCTACTCCTAAAGCTAATGATCTCCCTAAGCAACGAGTTAGGCATGGTATCTACTCTAACTCTTTTCTTCCTTAAGAGATTCAGCATGGTATCTGCTTGAGTTGTTCCTTAAGAAAGCGTAAGTACTATGGAAATCGACAACCACATAAGACCGAGGGCATGGTATCTACTCCCGGTTTCCTGTGTTGATTAACTCGGTATCCGGATAAGATATCCCTCATTACTAATGTTAGACCTAGGACTCGGTCATCCAAATTGATCTAACTAACAGGTCCATACCACATGCATACGCTGGCCATACACATACATATGAGGAATTTAAATAAGCACAGGCATTAATCAAGTTAAGCAACATAATAAAGGCTATTGGTAAAGATTTATCAATGAATAAATATATGAGAAAGCATAACTAGGGCTTCAATCGAGCCCTATAAGAAAGTTAGTTACACATGCTGTCTAAAATAAACATCATAAATAAACTAAGCATGAAATATAAAACTCGAAGAATACTGGGTTGTCAATCCTCTCCAAAGCCTAAAACTCCGAGCTTAAGCGAAAGATAAAAGTGATCTCTAAGTGGTGGTGAATTGTGTGTGCTTTACATGTGTATTTATAGGGCTTTAGTAGTCCTAAAAGGTGCAGGAAACCCTAGACTTCCTAAACCGTAAAAACTCTCTTATTTCCCAAATAGGGTTCTACAGTTTACTATTCACACCCGTACATGTGCGATTGATCGTACACGTCTTGCACTCGATCGCAGTGTGCGCTTGATCTTTCTTGTGTGCGCACGAGCGCACGATCGCAATGTGCGCTCGATCGCATTGCATGGCGCGATCGATCGCAGCTTAACCAGAGACTGCTCCAGGATTTCCAAGCTTTTTCCTTTAAGTGCCAAAACTACTTCTTTTCTTCCAAGACCCTATAAACACATATAAAACACACAAATGAAGTAAAATTGACTAAAATAACATAACTAAGGACCTAATAAATGTAAATAAGGGGGCTTAAATATGAATATTTAAGCACCTATCAAGATACTTAAAAACTCAGAATAGTGGTGTTGTTGTGACTGTCAAGACAACTAGTATGTTAGTGTAAGGGATAGACGACCTATTGAAGGACATGTCACCCCCAAACTTACATATTGCTAGTCCCTTAGCAATACAAAACAAAAAATTAGAATGAAAAAATAAAGACACATAGATAAATCAAATATTCATGGTGTCCACAAAAGTTTAGGTATCACATAAAACCATGATGTGCATTCATGAGCAAGCTTAACAAGTACAAACACATCTTTACAATGAATAAGAGTTTTGAACGCAGATCACTTTCATGAGACAGGTTAAGACATCACAAGTTTGACTTTAGTGTGTGGTGAACTAGCACATAAAAGATTAGGTTTCCAAATAATTCTAATGTGTAGTGTTTTGATGTCTCAAGATTCACCAAATTTCCTGTTAGAACCAACAAAAATGGCATAGTTTTTCTTCTTTTCTTTTATTGCGAGATTTTGCCAAGTTTAGTTTTCTTAAGCTTTCTATTTGACTCATGTAGCGAGTGTTTAGCCAATGACTCCCAAACCAGATGGTTTTAAGGCATTAGGTGTAAAGATACCCCTAAGGACTTACTAACTCGAGTAAAAAAGGCTACGAAACTAACTAGTCTTAATGCTACCAATCAGAATTCTCACATTTTGATGTGACACTCACTGTTTGCTAAGGTAAGAAGGCCAGTTACTCGGTGCAAAGTTCTTTTTAATGATCATTGTGAGCAAAATTCCCACCTTTTGACGTGACACTCACTGCTTATTGAGGCAAGAGGGCCAGTTACTCAGTGGAAAGTTTGTTTACTGATCATTAGGAGCACTTTTCTTTTTGAGCAATAACAATTTTTTCTATTTTCCTATGCCAAAGTGTGAATCTAACAAGTCATCCGGTTCACAGTTAAGCCAAAGAAAAATACATATTACAATTACATATCATACCCCACACAATTATGTGCTAATGTGCTCGTGTTAGTTTAGATCAAACTTGTGAATCCTTAAATTCCTAAAATTAAGTGATTAAGGTTTAAAACTTAATTATTAGCCCATGTGTTCAAGGTTTTAAGCTTACTTATGAAGTCAAATCATGATGTTTTGTTTAGATCACCCAAAAATTTTAGAACAATATGAACATGCATTTATCTATAAAAACAAAAATTTGGGACATAGTGGGTGTGTGAGTGTGTTCCCATACCCTCAAACTTAAACTGCACATTGTCCTCAATGTGTGAATAGCATGGAAGGATCTGACCTGGGAGATGGAGAACTATATGGCTGGCATGGCTCGTAGCACGCCCCCAAACATCAACTGGACGCACTCACTCTGTCCTTGAAAAAGAAGAAACAAACATAAAACCGAAAAACAAAGAATATTAATACGAAACAATAAATACTAATTATAAATGAAAGACAATACGAGAAAGAAAATAAAAAGGATATGTTGTGGGGTGCCTCCCATGAGCGCTAAGTTTAACGTCTTCAGCTAGACGGGGTATCCTCTTACTGCTGGTCATCTGATGGTGCAGTCAAAGAGGTACTGCATGTAGGAGGTAGGCGATCGAGGATGGCCTATAGCATCACCTCCTATCATGCAAACCGTGCCTCTACACTATCTATGCACTGGTGCACTAGTGATGTAGCTGCAGAAACCTCACCTTAGAAGGAGGACAGCTTAGCGAGAAAGTGCTGGGACTTAGTGGGTCCTATGTCCGGATGCTCCTCTTCTCGCAATGGGCTAACTTCAGGGGTCTCTGTCTCCATATAATCCTCTTCAACGCTCTCAATTACAGGGGCAGGTGTTGGTAATCCTCGAGGCATGTGCGACAGGCTTTGTGTCCATTAAGCCTTCCCAAAGAAAGGATGCTCTCGCACTGGTCCATCGCTGGTGGTCTCCTTAATCCCTTTCTTCTTGAGGATGTATGATAATAGGAAAGGGAATGGGAGATCTCATGCATTGGCCAAGGTGGTCTGGCGGCCATGGACATGATTCCAAAATTTATACAGCTGACCCCAAATGACAGTTGGGATAGAGTACCAATGGCCTCTGTGGAAGGCATATAATGTCTGTAGAAATTAGTCTCTCTGCTATGTCTTGTGCCCCAATGGGCACACATTGCGCTGGAGGATGGTGTCCACGAGCCATAGCCATGGAGGCAACTTTGATCGGCTCATCGCATTGTTGTACCTATCAGCGTACTGGCCAACTCACATGTCCTCGATGATCGTGGATAAGACAAAAGACTCTGGCTGCTCCTCCATATCAGTGTCCTCCAGAGGTGACTCATCACAGCAGTGAAGAGCAACAATGATGTTGGTACTGGTTACCTCTATGGATGTGCCTTGGACTGAAGAAGTCAAGATTCCCGACTTGCTGTAGTCGAATGATATGTTCTCATAAAACTGGACTATAAGCTGGGTGTAAGCAGTAAAGCAAACTGGCTTGAACATCTTCTTCAGCCCTCGATGTCTAAATGCTTGGACTGCCTATTGAGTGGAGTCCATGTGCTAGAAGACCTCATCGATGTTGAAAGTGGTCTCAAACAATAGCTCTCTTTGCGCGAAACTTGGCCGGGATGATTGGGCACGGCTGCTCGAAGCACAGGAGGTGGAGGCAGACTGTTTTGACATGTTGATTATGGTTTCTATAGAATTTAAACTCGATCAAAAATCTCTACGCTCGATTGCCCTATGCTCATCACTCGATCGCAGTTTGTAGTGCGCTCGATCGCACACGGTCAGACTTTTTGTCGAGTAGCTTGTGTGCGACAGAAAACCAAGCTATGGTTTTGGGGTTCCGAGTTTGTTTCTAACCTCTTGTATACATGATAATAATCAATTAAGACACAAGATAAACATATATATAGAATGGAAATGTAAATTAAAGATCAAGAACCGTGTGTTTTAGAGTGTGACTCAACAAAATGGGTATACCTTGTATATGTAGAAATGGAATGAGTGTGCGATGAGGAAGGCGGGGGTGGTAGCTTAGTCGTAGGGTGGTGTGTGGTTATAGAGGGATGGTTATGGTGGAGGGTTGTGCTTGTGAGTTAGCTTGGAGGATGGGTGAAAGAGATGTTTGAAAGTGAGAGTGCGAGGGAGAGTATTTTGAGTGCGTTTGTGAGTTTGAACGTAGGGGTGAAATGGATTTGTGAGCTGAGTATGCTTAAACACCCTCACGTGCTTTCTCTGCCACGAGTGCGCTCGAGGGCATGTGAAGTGCGCTCGAGCGCATGTGAAGTGCGCTCGATCGTACTTGTGCGCAAGTGCATAGGGTGATGCACTCGCGCGCAAGTGAGTGCAGGGTGGAAATGCGCTCGAGCACACTATTTAGTGCACTCGATCGCAGTGCAAAAAAAATTGATAGTGAGCAATATAAAAGGATTGAAATAAACAAAGAGAAGAATTAGTAACGATACAACCATACCAGACTTTGGTGGTCTCAGTACCACTAACCGCGATAGAGGTGCTTGAGCTATTTTGGTACGAAAGTGGAAATTGCTCAAGCTCTCTTTCTAATATCCTTAGTGCTACTCCCTTTGGAGGGGGCACTTAGAGCCCACATCAGGTGGTTCAAGTGCCCTTAATAGCTGTTGCCTCTCTAATTTTGGTGCCTGGTCAATAAAATGGGGAAAAACAGTATTAGTGAGTTCAAAATTTTCAATTTGAGGGTTATACATACTTGCAGGCTTTGATGTGTTCTTGATGGGGTGCACAGCTCTATCGATGTCTTTAATCACATTGTCATCCTCTGGCCTAATGTCCAATCTTGTGTCATCATGGTTAAGGATGGTCTCCATTGGATCAATGTGATGGTCCTAAGAAACTTGCTCAATAACACTTTGCATTATGCTTACATTAGAGTATTCATTATCATCTTTGGTTGATTTTAATGTATCAAATATTTTGAATTCTATTTCCTCATCATTTATTGTCATAATGACAATGCCCCTTTTTACATTAATTTTGGTGCCAACAGTTATCATAAAGGGTCTTCCCAAGATGATGGGAAGTGGTAATGGCGTATGACATTCTTCCATATCTAAGACAATAAAATCAGCAGGTAAAATAAATTTACCTACTCTTACCAAAACATACTCGAGGATACCTCTCAGTCGTTTGATGCTTCTGTCAACTAATTGCAAAGTGATGGAGGTCGGTTGAAGCTCCCCCAAACCTAGTGTCTCTAATACATTGTATGGCAGCAGATTGACACTCGCTCCTAGATCCAATAGTGCATGCTCGAATAGGTGGTCACCTTACCTACAAGGAATGGTAAAACTACCCGGATCTTTTAGTTTTGGTGGTAATTTTCTCAATAGTACAACACTTACCTCTTCAGTCAAGGCTACTATCTCATGTTCCTGAAATTTCCTTTTGTTAGTGCAATAATCTTTTAAAAACTTAGCACAAGTAGGAATTTTTTTAATTGCATCTAATAAAGGAATGTTTATTTCCACTTTTTTCAAGTTTCGAAAATGTTAATCAGTTTAGTCTCTTTCTTAGATTTTACTAATCTTTGAGGGAAGGGTGGAGGTGCATTTACCTTTTCCATTTCACTTACTTTAGATGTGGATGCTTTGTCTGGAGATGCTCGTGCAGGCTTATCGATGCCTATGATCTTTCCACTTCTCAAGGTTGTCACAGAATTCAGTTGTTGATGTCCTCTTGGATTAGGTATTGGTTGGACGGGAAGCTCGCCTTGTTTTCTACTACTCAGTTCCTTGGCCAATTGCCCCATTTGTACCTCTAGTCCTTGGATGGCTTGATCATGTTTTGTAGTGGTTTGTCTCATCTCAGTTCGAAATTGTCTAGTTTCTTTCATGAATTGTTCATGTGAAGTCATTAATTGTTGCTGTTGAGTTGCCAATTTAGATCGCTTTTCTTTGTCTTGGGAGCTGAGTGGGCTGCTGGTTGGAAGTTTCTTTGCTGCCCTTGACTGGTCTGATTGTTGCTCCATGAAAAATTTGGGTGATTCTGCCATCCAGGGTTGCAGGTGTTTGCATAGGGATTATTCTTCGGCGGATAGTTGTTTGGTCCCACAAAGTTTTCTTGCTCATGATCTGCAGATGAATACAAGGGACATGTATCAGTATTATGATCAAACTGGGAATAAATAACACATACCTGGAGTGGTGTAGCTGGTGGGTTAGGTAAGGCATTCTGAATAGCCAAGGCTTTAACTAACAGGTCTAGTTTCCTTTCCATAGTAGCTATTTGAGTGGATGATCCTCCATTTAAGCTTACCTTGTACATACCTTTACTCTTGGTTATATGTCTGCCTCGAGAGGAGAACTGTTGAGTGTGTTCACTTAGGGTTTCGAAGAGCTCCGTAGCTTTTTCACTGCTTTCCTCCATCAGCACTCCTCCACAACCTAAATCCACAATACTTTTGTTAGTATCACTTAAACCTGCATAAAAAGCTTGTACCAGTTCATCTTGAGGTAGGTTGTGATGTGGGCATTTGAGTAGCAGCTTGTTTAAGTGTGCCCATACTTCGAAGAATCGGTCTCCATCCTTTTGTTGGAAGGATTGAATCTTCTTCCTCATTTGCCTCGTCTTTTGAGCTGGGAAAAACTTCCTTAAGAACTTGTTGGCCAACTCCTCCTAAGTGTGGATAGAAACTGCAGGCAAAGAATTATACCACAGTTTAGCATTATCTTTTAAGGAAAAAGAGAAAAGAATTAACCTTATTCCTTCTTGGCCTTAGCCTTAGATATGCTGAAATTTGCAGATATCGAAGAACTCTCGGAGGTGCAAGTGTGGGTCCTCATTAGGTGTACCCCTAAAGTGAGTCAGTACACTCAATATTTGTGGAGATATGTAATAGTTACCTTCCGCCTCAGGTTGATAAGCAATACATGATGGCTGATCAAGGTTGCGTGGGATGAAGAATGCTTCATCGGCCTTCGCTCAGATGGTTGCTAATTTTCGATCTGTTCCACCATTGGTACTTCTTTCTCAATTCCTTCTTCTACCTCTTCCAAGTTGTCTCTAAGCCTTTAACGGATAATCCGCTCAAACTCGGTATCGAGGGGGAAGAACATTGGATGCTTGGATCGAAGCCCGCGCATGAATCGATAACAATTGCCTTAGTGCAGCAGTCAAACACTGCTGCTCAGGTAACTCTCTGCCTCAGTTGCGCTCGATTGCACAAGAGGGTGCGCTCGATCGCAAGTGGCACAGAAAGCTCTCCTGGAGTGCCTGAAACAAAAATAATAATAATAATAATAAAAATTTGATCAGTGTTTTAATGAAATAAAAATAAGATAAAAACAGAAAATTAAAATTTTTGAGTATTTTGATAAAAATAGAAATAGAATGAAAAATAAATAACAATTATTAAACTAAACGAAAAATTAATTCTAAAAAGAAATTCAAGCGCAATCCCCGACAACAGCGCCAAAAACTTGTTGTGCGTTTATCTGCCTAAATAAATAAACAAATAATCGTACAGTTTTACTTGCAAGTGCACAAGGTCAATAGTAGCATAGTGTGCAAGTGCAAGATCATCTCCACAGGGATTGCTAAATTTCGTTCTTAGAAAATCAGTTTCGCAATATAAAAAAAAAAGAAATAATTATTAAGTCTAGATTGATAATGATAAGAACATAGGGCTTTGATATCCACTACTAATCGTACTTTCCCAATAAGTAATGTCTCAATGCTCTAGCCATACTATGACCTCCTAATGGTTGTCAACATAAGGGCATGGTATCTACTCCTTGAGCTATTGATCTCCCTAAGCAACGAGTTAGGCATGGTATCTACTCTAACTCTTTTCTCTCTTAAGGGATTCAGCATGGTGTATGTTGAGTTGTTCCTTAAGAGAGCATAAGATCTGTGGAAATCGACAACCATACGAGACCTAGGGTATGGTGTATACTCCCAGTTTCCCATATTGATTAACCCAAGAATCCGGATAAGATATATTTTGTTACTTTTGTTGAACCCAGGACTCGGTTATCCAAATTGATTCAACTAACTAATCCATACCACATGCATACGTTGATCAGACACACATATGAGGAATTTAAATATAAATAAGCATTAATCAATAAAGCATCATAACATGGCTATTGGCAAAGGTAATCAATGAATATATATATATATGGAAAAGCATAATTAGGGCTTCAATCGAGCCCTATAAGGGTTTAGTTACACATGATGTCTATGATAAACATCATAACATAAACTAAACATAAAATATAAATCCCGAAGAATACTATGGAAACGAGTCATCAATTCCTCTCCAAAGCTTACAACTGTATTTACAAGTGTATTTATAGGGGTTGAATAACCCTAGATGACTCTAGAAACCCTAAACTTCCTAAAACACAAAACCTCTCCTATTTCCAAAATAGGTTTTTGCCGTTTTAATATTCACGCCCGTACATGTGCGCTCAATTGCATACATGTTGCGCTCGATCGTAATGATGCGCTCGAGCCTTCTTTGTGTGCGCACGAGTGCTAGTGCCCTCGATCGTACTAAGGCCTGCGCTCGATCACACTCTAGCTAGTAGCTGCTTCAGGATTTTCAGATTTCTTTCTTTAAGTGCCAAAAATGCTTCTTTTTTCTCCAAGACCCTACAAAAGCATGTGAAACACAGAGATGAAGTAAAATTGACTAAATTAACATAAACTACTTAACAAATGTAAATTAAGGGGCTTAAATATGAATATTTAAGTACCTATCAAAGGACATGTTAATTACTCTGGTGCATTGAAGGAAATTATTGAATTAAATTATTCCGGTAGATACAAGGTCGTGCTATTCAAATGTGATTGGGTTGATATTAATAGAGGTTACAAGGTTGATAATCTCGGGTTCTCTCTTGTGAATTTCTCACATTTGACACATATTTGTGTTAATTTGCATGATGACCCTTTTGTGTTGGCATCACAAGCCAAGAAAGTATATTATGTTAATGATGAAAGGCTCAAAGATTGGCATATTGTCAAATATGCAAAACTGGAGGATACCTTTGACATAGGTGATGAATTATATATTGAAAGAGAGCAATCGAGAGAGCAAGTGCTTAGTAACACATTTGATACTGCTGATGCTTCCAATTTGGTTCGAAATGATGTTGATAACGATGATGACTGTGGTGGAGTGGGTATCATACCAGAGATGGAAGATGAGCTTATGGATGATAATTAAGTAGAAGAAGAATATGGAGATGACTTAATATGATATTGGAAATCTTTTGTTCTTTTTTTATTATGTAAACAATTATCATATGATGTTTTCTTAATATGTAAAACTAGAGAAGCATGCTTGGTTACAATGAAATCTTATGATTGCTTGTTGCACAAAATGAAGCTACTTTATGTTTGTGCCTTTCAAGAGTTATGACATGCATCAACTAAAATGATTTGTTTTCACGCGCTTACACATAGATGTTGTCATTTAGGTTCTCTTGATTGTTATATTTTCTCTATTCATATTTATTTTTCTCAAAATTTTATTTGTAAAGTGCTATATATGCAATGTTTCTCTGTACTTGCAGTGTAATAAGTAACTTGGAACCTCCTTCATTAGACCAGGTAATGGGAAAGTGTCGACGCTTGAATATTATACATTCAAGTGAAAACTTGAATTCTCAGTTGCAAACTAAGTCCAGACAAGAACCACATGCATCAATTAGTACACAAACACTTGGATCCACTGGAACGTCACAACCTCATAATTAGACCTAACCTTTACACAATCAAGAACCACAACCTCGGCCCCAGCCTAAGCAACCTTCATCATCAGGTATAATTTTCTTTAGCAAATGGGTGCATTCATATATATAGGCCGAAATATTAATTCTTCTATGATTGATGAAACATGAAAACAACAACAATAGAGAAAAAAAGAAAAATAAAACAAATTTCCTATTTACTAGATTTTATTAATATTTTTCCTAAGTATCTTGTAATTGTTTAAGCAGATGCCGCTCACAAACATAAAAAAAAACATGGTCCCACACGCATAGCTGACGTGGGATTTGGCAGAAGATCAAAAAAATCTTGTTAGTGTAAATGCAAATGGTCAGCCAGTACTTCATCATTTTAGCCATCTAATTATGCAAAAGTGGTGAAAAAGTTGGGAGGTTACAGGGAGTAATTCATAGCATTGCATTAATGATACATAAAATGTTTCCTCATGAGAACATTGATGATATTATAATGGAAGCAAGCAACTCAGACAAAGAGGTTGACTCATTTCTTACCTTGGAAATATGATTCATTCACTGGAAATTTGTTTGTCCAATTTGCATGTGTGTTCTTTAATTGTTTTCGTTGCTTATAAAATAGTTTTTTTATAAGTGCATTGAATAAAATAGTTAGAGTACGATTCTAAGTGATCTGACTTATACTGCAATTTCTTTTATTTTTAACAGGCTTTTGATGCAAATATTGTTCAAAACAACTCACTTGTAGTAATTCCACGTTCTTCGGGTGGAAGTCATCGGATTGATGAGAATGAAGAAGGTAAGTGTACTGCTGGAAGTCATACGTTTAATGTAATGTATGATCATAGAAATTAATTATATAGTCGTGGGTTGTCCTTGTTCTTAATTCTTTGGGGATCTAAGGGCGCCTAATCTATGATAATTGGTTATATGTTGCATTCTTAGCTTTTTTGCCACTGTAAATAATGTTATTGAAGTAAAAAAGCCATACTTGATTATTGCCACACTTATCTCCCACTTAAGGGAGCTTAGGTTGGAGAAAAAAAAATTATTTTAACACAATTCATGAAAGTGAACCAATTTTTGTTTAACACAGTGACAACAGTTACTGCTGATATGTAATTGGTTTGGATGTATTAAAAATGGAAATAGTGTTTGCAGATTAAATTATTTTATTTTTCTCGGGTTATATATCTTTTTCGTAAAATCTAGCAGATTGTGAGCCTTGAAGATCACAAAAATACTCGTTCCTATCTAAGTTTACTTTACTCATTAATAGTGGATGAGCCTTGCCTTTTTAATATTCTCATGGAGTTTATCCACCTCAGCATATAGAGAACTGGCGTTATGGAGAAGCCATTTCCTTCATGGTTAGAATGGTCATCTATTAGTTACAGTGAGTTTTCAAGGTAGAATGGTAAGTTTTTAGTTAAGCTCTATGACGTGGTTTGATTTTACTTGTTGACAATTTTAGGTGGTTAGGTGATCATTTTAGGAGTGTCTTTATTGTCTGCATTCTTGATTGTTTCCATGCCAATTTTGTGATATAACACCGAGTCATGCTATGGTAGATGTTTATTTCATGAGTGTGCATATTCTTTCATACTTGTGTTAAATCTATTTGGAGTTGGACCATCTATTAAGCTTCACTATTTTTGTTTATAAGAAAAAGATTCACTCTTATTAAATGTTAACTATTATATTAAATCATTTACATCACTGGCTCAAACTTGAGATCCTCCTGTTAACTTCTCTGTAATCGCAAGCATGCTATAGTCCCTTGGTTTTGAAGTGGATTCCCCTGAGCATTGTAGTTGGTATCCCTATTGGTGGTTTATTTCATTAATGATATGACTTTTTTCCTAAGCCTAGAAAAGACAGTTGTTTATTTCACTATATAGCAGCAAAAAAAGAAAGTTTCTCTGTTTCACCATCTTAAAAAAAGAGTGGGAACACAAGCTATACGTTTACCCCCTAAAGTTTGATGAAATCTACAGTTAACACGTATTTTTAGAAATAACCCCAACATATTTTGACTTGCTTTGTTTAGACGGTTTCAATTAACTTATACCAAACTTAATGAAAAGACTATAATACCCCTTCTTATATAACAAAATTTAAAAAATTCACTCTTTCCCCTCTCTCTCAGTTTATCTCTTTCATAAAAACTCAAAAATTTTATTTTTATTTTATTCTTAAAATTCAATTTCATTTTGTCAATAAATCTAGAAATTGTTTACCTTAATTAATTCAAATTAAGGTTGACAAGGAGCTCTTGCAGCTCGTTGAGTTGAAGGTGCGTGAGTTGCTTTCTTCTTATGAGTTCCCTGGTGATGATTTCCTTGTTATTTCTGGGCTTACCTTATTAGCTTTGGAGGCTTTAATGCCTAATCCTAACATCAACAAGGTTGAAAATCAATGGGTTATGGGTTGACAAAATATATGAACTTATGGATGCTATTGATATTGTTGGGTTGAGGGAAACTAGGAATACCACTGTTACTGGGGTCAAAATGTTTCAGAAGATTCCTAACAATGCTATGGCTGGGGATAACTTGGGGTTGTTCCTTAAGAGTATTCAGAGAGAAGGATGGTTTTGGCTAAGTCTGAAATGATTACCCTGCATGCTAAGTTCGCTGCAATTGTATTGGAAGGGTGGTTGAGTATTGCTTTACTTTTGATTATATTATGCCATAAATTGGAGGTTATGAACTTGGCTGCTGAGAACTATGATCCTGGTTCAGGAAGTTATTTATTTAATTTCTCTTCTCTTATACCTATTCTGTCCTTAAGCCTTGTTTTAGAGAAATAATGTAGAAATCATTTCTTATAAAGTGCTAGTTACAAAAGTTTCTTGTAAAGGCTTGTAGATAAAAAAAAGCTTTGAGTCTAAAATTGTATACATTGTTTGTTATATGCATAAGGATTTTGTTTTATATACCTAGAAAAACATTTGGTTCACTTTCAAGTGTGGTTTGGCAATTCAAATTTTGTAGACTCGGAGGTATGAGCACAATTTATTTGTATGAAACCTTCCATGAAAAGAGGATGATGTGTCAAAAGTAATGATATAGTAGTTTCTGTGGACGTAAGTTGGTCAAGAAAGGAGTTGGATGTTTCTAGACTATCATGTTATAGATTCAGTTTGTTTTCCCATAGTCTAAGAGTTCCAGCAATTCTTATTTTTGTTGGCATATTTTTCATTGGTAATGGTGAATTGATCTTTTGAAACTAGACAATCTTTGATCACTGTACAACTTCCAATTGACTTTAAACTTATGCATCACTTGTTTCTTTTTCTCTTCTTAATATATGGGCATGTATGATTGATTATAAGAGGGGCTTTTCATATTTTTGTTGCTAGCTGTAAGATGATGTATACAAATTTCAGCTGCAATCACCTCACATTGTTTGTCATAAGGCAATATAATTGATGGCTATGTTACCATGTATTCATGCGTTTGTTCAAATAACCCATTTGGGATTATTATTTTTTTCTCCATCTATTTTTTTCTTCTTTTTGGGTTGGTGTTGTATTTTGTTGACTAATTAAGTTTTATTTTCTCAACAGAATGATCATGATTCAGAAGATACAAAATAGCTAGAGCACATACTACTGCAACGTTTGCGATGGAGTTTTTATTTTCAATTTCAAAGATGTTCTCTATAATATGTTAGAATATATATTTAAGATGAAAGACTATATATGTAAGATTTCATCTTTTGAATAGCTTAGTATATTTAGAAGAATGAAACTTCTTTGTATAGTGTTTGTGTGATTGTTTTATATATATATATATATATATATATATATATATATATTAAAACAGGTAAACGAAAATCTAATTGAAACAGGTATATGGGGTTTATTGAGGAGCTATACTGACAGTTTAGAAACCTTTAAGTAAAATAGCTTTGAGCTATATCGACAAATTTGTTTGGTCAATAAATCATAACTATAGTAATGGTTGAAAAATCGTCGGTATAGGTCTACGGTCTATACTTACGGTTTTGTTTGTCAGTAAAACACACCTATTGTAATGGTTATAAAACTGTCGGTATAGGTAGGTCTATACTGACAATTTTTAGTCGTCTGTATAACCCACCTATAGTGACGGTTATAGAACCGTCAGTATAGATTAGTGTATACTGATGGTTTTTATTCGTCAGTAAACTCTACCTATATTGATGGTTATAGAACCGTCTGTATAGGTTGGTCTATACTGACGGTTTTTATTCTTCAGAAAAAACGGTTAATGAACCATCGGTATAGGGTCACCACCTATACCGACGGTTTTTGAAGCCGTAAGTAAATCTCTCACATCTACACCGATGATCAAAACACCATCGGTATATCCCTAATATGCTTCTTGCAACGCTTTTCAAAACTATCGGTATAGCTTAAAAGGGTTTATACTGATGGTTTTTTGGTAGTTATTGATGAATTTGGACCGTCGGCATATGTCAATTTTTTTGTAGTGATCATGCAGTTAGTAAACACAAACCCTAATTTATCTTTTAGTTTCTTCATGGTATCAGAGTATTAATATTTAAACTCTAAAACACTAGTCTCTCTGAACTCTAGAAACCATGGAAAACAATGCTCCCTTATCTTCTTTTTCCACATAATTTCCCTACCATGATGTCACTTCCACTTTACCTTCTAATCCTTCAAATCATGCCACAGACACCACTGCTCAGCAGTTTCCTTTCACAAATCACCAATCTTCTTTTTCAAACCTAGCTGTGTACGAACCAATGCTTTCGCTCCTGGATTAATACTACCCTTACTTCGGACATACTTCAAGATTCCATGATCTCTGTACCTCTAAGGATGTTTAACTGGCATTAGAACAATGTTACCTTGATCTATCCAATGCAAATGAGTTTTACCGCTACTTGAAGCTTCATAAACATAGTAAAGATGGCAAGTCTATGGAACAGTATCTCTGGGACCTCAAAACCATAGCTGATGCTCTTTCTGCCATCAATTCATCACTCTCCACCAAAGACCTCATCTCTTATGCATTAGCAGGTTTGCCTACCGAGTATGAAAGCTTCATCACTACGGTTACCAACACAAATATCACCCTTACTTTTGATAGTTTGCGTACCAAACTGCTCCTTCAAGAACAATGCCTTTAGCATCTCCAGGTCACTTCTTAGTTTTTTGACCCCCCCATACCCTTGTCACCACCACCACCTTTGGAGCTTCTAGTGGTCGTGGTAGGGGTTGCTCAGGCTATCAGGGCCATAGCAGTGGTCATGGCTGCAATACTGGTCATGGTGACTCGTCTCAGCATGGTTTAGGTACTAATCAATCCTCTCACTTTTCTCCAATATTTAATTGATTTGCTGGTATTTTCTCTTACAATCGTGATGGTGTATTGGGTCTGCATCTTGGATCATTCTCCACGTTGTGTTAGATCTGTCAGAACACTAGTAACCTTGCCTTAACTTCTCCTCATCGGTTTAATCATGTTGTTATCTCTCATGACTTACCTAAATCAATTGCCATAATTTCATTTGGTGCGTCCAATGCTACTCAGTGGTACTCTGATACGACCACTTCTACTCACATGACTTTTTAGTCAAGTATACTTACTAACTTTACACCTTATATTGGAAAAAAAATTTAGTTGGTAATGGACAATTGTTTGATATTAATAATGTTGGTTCTACGTTCTTACTCACCTCCACTAAATCTCTTCATCTTAAAAATTTCTTACATGTCCCACAATTATCTCACAACTTACTTTCTGTTAAACATTTATATTCTGATAACAATTATGCTAATTTTGATGCCTCTCATGTTGTTATTAAGGACAAAAGTACGATGAGAATTGTTCTCCAATATTCTAGTGATGGTGATCTTTACCCCCTTCAACCCGATTCGGTCACTCTCTCTCCTCTAGCCCTAGTCTCTTGTTAAGTCTCTGGTGATGTTTGGCCATGTAGACTCAGTCATTTAGGTCCCCGTGTATTTTTTATTTTACAAACTCGTAAAAATATTTCTTTATCTTTTAAATATTATGGTTTTTGTTCAAAGTGTTAGTTAGACAAGTCTAAACATTTACCCTTTGATTTTGTTGAGCATTGTACTATCCAACATTTAGCTTTAATATATTTTGATATTTGAAAATCTCCTATTTTATTGAATTTGGGTTAACCATATTATGTTATTTTTGTGGATGATTGTTCTCGTTATTTTTGGATTTTTCCTATGTGTAAAAAAATTTGAAGTCTTTCAACACTTTTGTGCTTTTAAAGCTCCTGTTGAAAATCAGTTTTCTACCAAAATAAAAAAATTTCAAAGTGATGGTGCTAAAGAATTTGATCAAACATCTTTCAAACATTTTTTTTGCTCAACATGGTATTGCTTTTTGAATGCTTTGCCCGAACACCTCTCAACAAAATGGTGTCGCTGAGCATAAGCATAGATACATTAGTTAAATGGTACGCATCCTCTTAATTCACTCATATTTTCCTAAATATTTTTAGGTTGATGCTACATACACTGCACTTTACATCATTAATCGTCTACCTACTCTTGTTTTGCAAAATCCAGCTCCTTATACAAAATTGATTTCTAAATCTCCAAATTTCTCCACCTTTCTTGTTTTTAGGTGTGCTTGCTACCCTAACATCACTATCAATGCTCCCCAGAAGCTGCACCTAGATCCAAATAATGTGTCTTCCTCGACTATGCTCAAAATTAAAAAGGATATTGGTGCCTAAATTCCACCACTAGTCGTGTTTATACCAGTCATCATGTTATCTTCCATGAACTATATTTTCCCTATCTTATTCTCGCTGCACTCGTCACCTCACCTAAAGTTAATCATTCTACTACTCCCCTACTTGTACTTACTACTGTCTAACCCTTATGATGAGTGCTAAATATTACATGTTTTAGCCCCTTAGTTTACATTTGTTGAGTTCTTAATTATGTTATTTCGTGCTATTTTATCTATTTTCTGTGTTTTTATAGGTTTTGGAATAAAATGAAGCAATGTGGAAACTTCAGGGCTTAAAGAGCAAAAGCTGATGATGCCTAGTGCGATCGAGCGCACCAGACGTGCGATCAATCGCACCTGCGATCGTGTGCACACGGCATGAGATCAATCGCACCTGTGCTCGAGCGCACCTGACTTGCGATCGATCGCAAGTGACTCGCACATCCCACATTGGAAAGGAAACATTTGATACTGCATATGTATTACAGTTCACTGTGATGCACTCGAGCGCAACAGGGTTGCGATCGATCGCAGTTGACTCGCACATCCCACATCGGATAGGAAGCACTTACAACGCGCCAGACACATTGTATCACACCATATTGCGATCGATCGCACCAGACTTGCGATTGATCACAAAGAGGTAGTATCCCACATCGAATTTACAGCTCATTATGCTCCGAGAATTCCCTTATATAAACACTATCCCACCTCATTATTCAGTGTGTAGTCTGGTGGATTTCTACTAGCATTCTAGTAGATCTCCTAAGGGCTTTTACCACCACCGGGGTAAGTGCTGCCCAACAGCGTATGGAATATCTCCCAATATACAGTCAGTTTTAATTATTTTCAAGTTTTTAATACTTACAACTTTTTATTGTGAAATTTAGTTTCATGATAATGGGTGGCTAAAATCTTCAGCTAAGGTTGAAGATAAAGCCTCGCCATTGTTTAGCATTATATTTTCAGATATGTTTATACAATTCTGATATGTTTAGTTTAAATGTTCTATTTCAATTGTTTGAGTAAATTCTTACGATTGATAGTTTTTAATTGTTCTGTTGGATATTCTGCGTGTTTCATCCGATGGATCGAATCCTTTTCGATTAAATTGGATTTCCTTTGTAATTTGTTAAAAGCGGATACATTGGATGCTTTTGGTTTAATTAGGATATTCGTTGTTTTTTGTTGGATTCATGGAATGTTAGATAGATTATTTTTTTATATAGAACATGAAGATATATGTTTTACTTTGGTTGGGTGGATTCTGAAACCTTAGTGTTTTCATCATTAGCTATTAAATCAATTTAGTTAGTTTAGTTTATATTTGTTTTGCAAAAATATAATTCACAATTCGGAACTAGGTTAAAATAAGGTTAGTTTAGATAAAAAGATATTTTCACAACGCATTCCCTGTGGATTCGACCTCGCACTTGCACAACACTATATTGCAAACGATTCATGCGCTTGCGAGTAAATTAAAACTCACAACAAGTTTTTGGCACCGTTGCCGGGGAATGTTTTTGTTTGTGAAATTTTTGCCTAAATTGATTTTATTTTTCTACTAGTTTAGTTAGCATTTTTGTTTTATTTTGCTTTTTGTTTTATTTTATTTTGCTGCTTCTGCTAGTTAGTTTGTTTTACTGTTTTCTATTTGGTGTATGCTTGGTCAGAGATCCTTGAATTTAGAATTGACACCTTTAGATCCCGATTTAGAAAGAACTCTTAAGAGACAGAAGAAGTCACTTGCTGAACAAGAGACAATTTAGATGGGAGAAAACTTGAGGAACCAAGAGCAACCTGGAGCGTGGAACGTGGACTCCACCACGTCCCTGAGAGATTTGTTCACACCAGTCGCGACTAACTCATCTTCTTGCATCGTGTTGCCACCCACCAATGCTACCCATTTTGATTTAAAGCCACATGTCATCCAACTCTTACCCTCATTTAATGGCTTAGATCTTGAAAATCCTTACAGCCATGTAAAGAAGTTCAAAGATATTTGTGCCACATTCAAGTTCCAGAACTTCTCTGAGGAGTTAGTCCATCTTAGACTTTTCCCTTTTTCTCTTCATGATAGAGCTAGGGCATGGTTGGATTCCAACACGTCTGGGTCTATTACATCTTGGGAAAATCTGCTGAGTAAATTCTATAATAAATTTTTCCCAATGTCTAGAGTGAATGAGTACCGAAAAGAGATTAGTTCTTTCACTCAGGAGGAGGATGAGAAGTTTTCTGAGAGTTGGGAGCATTTTAAAGAGTTACAGATTAGATGCCCTCCACATAGATATGAGAAGTGGAGACTTGTTCAGTTATTCTACCAAGGGTTGACTCAACCCAACCGTAGCATGATCGAGTCTATGAATGAGGGGCATTCTTAAGTCTAACAGGGGATGAAGTATACAAGGCATTGGACAAGTTGTCCGACAACTCGCAGCAGTGGGATTTTTCAAGCTGTCGGGACAAGTCTATTCGTGCTCCTAAGAAAGGAGGCATCTATGAGATTAAGGAGGAGACTGATTTGAAGATAAAGATAGATGCTCTCACCAAGAAAATTGGCGCTCTCACTATGGGCAAGTCCATCAATGCTGCCAATACAATTAATGATGATTATTGTTCCATCTGTGCTAGTCCTATGCATTTAGCACAGAATTTTCCATCTATGCCGGCTTTTCCCGAGTGTCCCACAGAACATGTAAACGCTTTCAATAACTATAGGAGGCAATCAGGTGGATTCTACTCTGAGACTTACAATCCAGGGTGGCGGAACCACCCTAATTTTTCATGGAAGTAGATCCAATTGCTTAATCAGGGAGGAGCCCCTCATCATACTCACAATCAATACCCTCCTGATTGCCTCCACCAATTCCAAGTCATGGTCGCTCAGTCCATCCAGCACCAGCATCTGCCTACCATACTCCCACTCAAGCGCCAATGCCTATTTCACAGTCATTGGAGGACACTTTCAAGGAGTTCATGAAAATGACCGGCCAATCCATCAGTGAAGTGAGGAGTGCGACAATAGTAAACACCCAAGCGATTGCCAATCTAGAGAGTTAAATAGGGCAAATCACTCGTCACTTGGGTGAAAGAGAAAAGGGAAAGTTCCCCAGTCAGCCCGTGACCAACCCAAAGAGACAATTTGTGATTGGAAATTCATCAACTCCTACGCACGGGGAGGAACAAGTGCATTTGATTGTCAAATTAAGATCTGGGAGACAAGTGGACAATCGAGTGAAAGAAAGCCCTACTATGTAGCAAGGGCAAGAAAGTGGCAACAAGGAGAAGAGAAATGCTGAGCCATCTACAGCCACTCCTACTGTGAATGACCCTCCTAGGTCGTTTATACCTAAAGCACCTTACCCTGAGAGATTACAAGCGCCCAAGAAAGGAGGGAAGTTTGAAGAAATTCTTGAGGTGTTCAAGTGAGTCCAAATCAATATTCCACTTTTGGATGCCATCGAGCAAGTGCCATCAAGTGCTAAGTTCTTAAAAGACTTGATCACTCTCAAGAGGAGGACGAATGTCTCGAAGAAGGCATTTTTGACCGAGCAGGTTAGCTCAATCCTTCAGTGCAAGCTGCCAATCAAGTATAAAGACCCAGGGTGTCCTACCATCTCTTGCATGATAGGAGTCAGCCAGATTGAGAGGGCTCTATTGGATTTAGGAGCCAATGTGAATCTTCTACCCTATTCAGTCTATTTGCAGTTAGGGTTAGGAGAATTGAAGCCCACATCGACAACACTTCAATTGGTTGATAGGTCAGTGAAAATACCACGGGGAGTAGTTGATGACGTTTTGATAAAGGTATATCAGTTTTATTTCCCCGTGGATTTTATTGTGCTAGATACAAAGCCGATCCAGAATATAGGGATTCAGATACTGGTGACTCTAGGGCGACCATTTTTAGCCACGGCTAACACCCTAATCAATTGTAGGACAGGGGTGATGAAGATTTCCTTCGGAAATATGACAGTGGAGTTGAATATTTTTGACATCACTAAGCAACCACTGAAATTTACTGAAGTGAGAAATTTATGCTTAATTGAGGAAATTATTGAAGATACGGTGGATGAATCGAGCATGGAAGACCACCTCGAGGCATGCTTTGCTCAGTTTGGAGAGGATCTGGATTTGGATAAATTACTTGAGCAAGTAAATGCCATTTTAGAGTCTGCTCCTACGGAGAGTAGTGAAAAGGAAGAGACAGAAGAACTTGAGCCTCTTAAGAAGGAACTTAAACCTTTACCGGATAATCTTTAGTATAAGTTCCTAGGTCCAGCAGAGTCTTTGCCTGTGATTATAGCTTCAGATTTGGTTAAGACTCAAGAGGAGAAATTATTAGATGTGTTGAGAGAACACAAAGAAGCTATAGGCTAGACCATTGAGGATATTAAAGGAATCAGCCCCTCGTTGGTAATGCACAAGATACATTTAGAGGAGAATGCCAAGCCATCGAGGGAGCCACAAAGAAGGCTCAACCCAGCTATGCAAGAGGTTGTGAGGGCATAAATAATTAAGTTGTTAGATGCAGGGATCATTTATCCCATCTCCGATAGTAAGTGGGTGAGCCCGATTCATGTCATGCCCAAGCGAGCTGGATTAACGGTAGTAAAGAATAAGGACGACGAGTTGGTGCTAACTCGTGTTCAGTCAGGGTAGAGAGTGTGTATAGACTACCGTAAACTGAACATTGCCACAAGGAATGATCATTTTCCACTCCTATTTATTGATCAGATGGTGGAGCGTTTGGCTGGGCACGAGTATTATTACTTTTTGGATGGTTATTCTGGATATAACCAGGTCCCCGTGGACCCCAAAGATCAGGAGAAGACAACATTCACCTGTCCTTTTGGGACATTCGCCTACCGTCGCATGCTATTTGGGTTATGCAATGCACCTGCTACTTTTCAGCGGTGCATGGTCAGCATATTCTTTGACATGGTGGAGCTTTCTTTAGAGATTTTCATGGATGACTTCTCCGTCTTCGGTTCATCATTTGAGGAGTGTCTGAACCATCTCACTTTGGTTTTAGTGTGGTGCAAAGAGAAGAACCTAGTGCTTGATTGGGAGAAGTGTCATTTTATGGTCAAGCAAGGTATTGTACTGGGGCACATCATATCCCATCGGGGGATTGAGGTAGACAAAGTGAAGGTGGACCTGATTTCCAACCTTCTACCCCCACGTACAGTGAAAGAGGTTCGATCTTTTCTGGGCCATGCAGGATTCTACAGGCGATTTAACCAAAATTTTAGCAAGATCGCCCGGCCCTTATGCAAGTTATTAATGAAGGATGCCCAATTTTTATTTGATGAAGATTGTAAGAAAGCATTTGGGGATCTGAAGAAGAGTCTGACGTCCACACCCATTATTCAGCCACCCAACTGGGGTGTGCCTTTTGAAATTATGTGTGACGCATCAGACTATGCTATTGGAGTTGTTTTGGGGCAGCGTGTTGACAAACTTCCCCATGTTATCTATTATGCAAGTTGAACTCTAAACGACGCACAACTCAATTACTCTACCACTGAGAAGGAGTTACTAGCAGTTGTTTTAGCATTAGACAAGTTCAGATCCTACTTGTTCGGATCTAAAGTCATTATCTACTCGGACCATGTAGCATTGAAGTATCTTTTCTCTAAAAAAGATGCTAAATCTCGTCTTAACCGATGGATCTTGCTACTTCAAGAGTTTGACATTGAGATTCGGGATAAGAAAGGTTCAGAAAATGTGGTGGCAGACCATTTGTCTAGATTGATTATGGATTTCACTGAGGCCGCCACTCCTATTTCTAAGACCTTTCCTGATGAGCAATTGATGCACATTGCTCATAATCCCGCGCCATGGTTTGCTGATATAGTGAACTATCTTGTCACCGGTCAAATGACTTTGCATTGGGGGCGACAAGATAAATCAAATTTTTTGGCCACGGTAAAACATTTTTTCTAGGATGATCCTTACCTGTTCAAGTATTATCCCGATCAGATCGTTAGAAGGTGCATTCCTGAGCATGACCAATCTAATGTCATCGCCTTCTGTCATGATCATGCTTATGGAGGCCATTTTAGTGCTAAAAAGACCGCTGCAAAGATTTTGCAGTGCGGATTCTATTGGCCTACCCTGTTCCGAGACTCTCACACTTACTGTGTGTCTTGTGAGCGTTGCCAAAAGCTAGGGAGTATTTCTAGGAGGAATATGATGCCCCTCAACCCCATTCTGATTGTTGAGATTTTTTATGTGTGGGACATTGATTTTATGGGACCTTTCCCAAACTCATTTGGCTATCTGTACATTCTTGTTACTGTGGACTATCTGTCCAAATGGGTGGAAGTAGTTGCATGCAAGACCAATGACCATAGAGTTGTGGTCCAATTTTTGAAGAACAATATCTTTGCTTGTTTTGGTACGCCTCAAGAAATTATAAGTGATGGAAGTAAGCATTTTTGCAACAGGATTTTTGAGCAGTTGATGAAGAAGTATTTCATCACACACAAAGTTGCCTCCCCGTATCACCCACAGATGAGTGGACAAGTGGAAATTTCCAATCGCGAGATTAAGCACATTTTGGAGAAAACTATGAACCCTAATAGAAAGGACTAGTCTCTACGATTGACTGATGCACTGTGGGCATATCGAACAGCATTCAAGACACCAATTGGCATGTCTCCATACCGTATTGTGTACGGAAAAGCCTGTCACCTTCCAGTCGAATTAGAGCATAGAGCCTATTGGGCTATCAAACAGCTGAACTTTAATCTTTTGAAGGCTGGATCCCAAAGAAAGCTCCAACTCAATGAATTAGAGGAGTTGTGAAATGATGCATATGAGTGTGCACGGTCATACAAAGCACAAATGAAGAAGACTCATGACCAAAACATTTTGAGACGAGCTTTTGAGCCGGGTCAAAAAGTTCTTCTTTACAACTCACGCCTAAATCTTTTCCCAGGCAAGCTCAAGTCTCGATGGACCGGCTCCTTTATTATTTGGTCAGTTTTTCCTCATGGGGCTATCGAGATTGAGGATCCAAAGAATGGTAACACTTTTAAGGTAAATGGGCAGAGGCCAAAACCATTCTTGGAGTTGAGAAGTCCGAACATTGAGACAATATTGTTGACGGATCCTATTTACTCTGATTGAGGGTCATCTACTAAGGAGAGTCTGGCTGAAGACTTTAAACTTAGCGCTCATGGGAGGCACCCCACAGCTTATCCTTTTATTTGTTTATTATTTTACATATTTATGCTTAATGTTTGTTTCTAGTATTTTTTGTTTTCTAGTCTTTATTTTTCAGGGACATTGCGTACTGCAGATCAAGTTTGGGGGTATGCTATGAGCCATACCAGTCCAGATAGTTCTCCATATCCCAGGTCAACTCTTTCCATATTATTCACACATTGGGGTCAATGTGTAATTTAAGTTTGGGGGTATGGGAGACACATTACACACACTTTGTCCTCATTTGTTGTTTTTTTTTTAATGCATGCTCATGTTATTTTGAAATTTTGGTTGATCTAAACAATTTCTGTGATGTGATTCATTGGTGAGCTTAAATTTTGGAACACATGATCTGTTGATAAAGTTTTAAAATTTAGTTACTTACTTGAGGCATTTGAGAATTCACATGTTTGATCTCGAATCTAACATGAGCACATTAGTACGCATTATATGAGGTATGACATGTGATTTTAATATGTACGTTTCTGTCTTAACTGAGATCTGTTGATAAAAAAATGATGATGAATGAAAATGGTGATCATAAATAAACTTTCCATTGAGTAACTGGACCTCTTACCTCAGTAAGCAGTGAGTGTTCACGTCAAAAGGTTAGAATTTTGTTTAATAGTATTAAGGCCAGTTTAATTTCGTAGCCTTTTTGACTCGAATTAGTAAGTCCAAAGGGGTGTCTGTACACCTAATGCCCTAAAACCATCTGGTTTGGGAGTCATTGACTCAACACTCGCTACATGGGTCAATTAGAAAGTTTAAGGGAACTAAACATAGCTGAGCCTTATTATTATAATAAAATAAAAAAGAGATAATAAAAACTATACCATTTTCGTTCATTCTGATGGGAAATGCGGTGAATCTTGAGACTTAGAGACCTTACACATTGGACTCATTCGGAAGCTTAATTTTTATTTGCTAATTCACTTCACACTGAGTCAGACTTATGATGCATTAGCCTACCTTTTGTAAGTAATTAGATTTTAACATTTCTGTTCATTACGAAGATGGGTTTATCTTTTTACGCTTGCTCATGAATCATTATCATGATGGTGTGTGCTCCTAAAATCTTTGGATACCATGAGTTATGAGTTTATCTTTTTATTCTTTGTTTTTCATTTAGTTTTTAGTTTCGTATTGCTATGGGACTAGCAATATATAAGTTTGGGGGTATTTGATGAGTGCTAAATATTACATGTTTTAGCCCCTTAGTTTACATTTGTTGAGTTCTTAATTATGTTATTTTGTGCTATTTTATCTATTTTCTGTGTTTTCTGTGTTTTTATAGGTTTCGGAATAAAATGAAACAATGTGGAAACTTCAGGGCTTAAAGAGCAAAAGCTGAGGATGCCTAGTGCGATCGAGTGCACCAGACGTGCGATCGATCGCACCTACGATCGTGCGCACACGGCATGAGATCAATCGCACCTGCGCTCGAGCGCACCAAACTTGCGATCGATCGCAAGTGACTCGCACATCCCACATTGGAAAGGAAACATTTGATACTGCATATATATTACAGCGCACTGTGATGTGCTCGAGCGCAACAGGGCTGCGATCGATCGTAGTTGACTCGCACATCCCACATCGGATAGGAAGCACTTATAGTGCACCAGACGCATTGCATCGCACCATATTGTGATCGATCGCACTAGACTTGTGATCGATAGCAAAGAGGCAGTATCCAACATCGAATTTACAGCTCATTGTACTCCGAGAATTCCCTTATATAAACACTATCCCACCTCATTATTCAGTGTGTAGTCTGGTGGATTTCTACTAGCATTCTAGTAGATCTTCTAAGGGCTTTTGCCACCACCGGGGGAAGTGCTGCCCAACAGCGTGTGGAATTTCTCCCAATGTACAGTCAGTTTTAATTCTTTTCAAGTTTTTAATGCTTAGCACTTTTTATTGTGAAATTTAGTTTCATGATAATGGGTGGCTAAAATCTTCAGTTAAGGTTGAAGATGAAGCCTCGCCATTGTTTAGCATTATATTTTCAGATATGTTTATACAATTCTGATATGTTTAGTTTAAATGTTCTATTTCAATTGTTTGAGTAAATTCTTACGATTGATAGTTTTTAATTATTCTGTTGGATATTCTGCGTGTTTCATCCGATGGATACATCGAATCCTTTTCGATTAAATTGGATTTCCTTTGTGATTTGTTAAAAGCAGATACATTGGATGCTTTTGGTTTAATTAGGATATTCGTTGTTTTTTGTTGGATTCATGGAATGTTAGATAGATTATTTTTTTATATAGAACATGAAGATATATGCTTTACTTTGGTTGGGTGGATTCTGAAACCTTAGTGTTTTCATCATTAGCTATTAAATCAATTTAGTTAGTTTAGTTTATTTTTGTTTTGCAAAATATAATTCACAATTCGGAACTAGGTTAAAATAAGATTAGTTTAGATAAAAAGCTATTTTCACAACGCATTCCCTGTGGATTCGACCTCGCACTTGCACAACACTGTATTGCAAACAATTCGTGCGCTTGCGAGTAAATTAAAACTTACAACATCTTACATCAACCTTCTCTCTCCCCACCAATGTCTCCAATCACTCCTACTCCTAGTCTCCTTATTCCTAGCCTTCATTCTCCACCACCAGTTCGCATTGTCTCGCTGCCTCCAAATTCGACCTCTACCCCAGTAGCCCTCCTTTCCTCTACTAACAACCATCCAAACCAATGTCTCCTCCATTGTTGTGTCCTTTACCTAAATCCTCAGCACCAGCCTCAGCTTCTTCCAATCCACTTGCTCTTCCCTATCTTAAACCAGACGCTTCTTTTACCTCTACACTTCCTCCATTATCCATTCATGCCCCTTGCAATCCTATGATCACTCGTTCTAAAATTGGTATTCACAAACCTAAACAATAACTCTCTTTCCACAACTACCCAGCAAACTGAACCAACTTGTTTTTCTTATGCAAATAAAGATCCCTAATGGCGGTCAGCTATGTTTTACGAATTTAATGCTCTTTTAACTAACCATACTTGGGATCTAGTTCCATATGATCCAATGAAAAATTTAGTTGGGTGTAAGTGGATTTATAGGATTAAATATCGGGCTGATGAGGGTGTGAAGCGCTACAAAGCGAGGTTGGTTGCTCAAGAATTCCACCAAGAACCAGGTATTGACTATCATGAAACTTTTAGTCATGTAGTTAAACCTACTTATTATTCGTATTGTTTTCTCCTTAGCCATTTCTCATTCATGGGTGATCATATAACTAGATGTTAAGAATGCTTTTCTTCGTCGTTATCTTAATGAAGTTATGTACATGAAACAACTTCCTGGTTTTGTTGATACCCTTTGTACCACTCATGTCTATAAATTATGCAAAGCCATCTATGGTCTCAAGCAAGCTCCTAGGGCTTGGTTTCACCATTTTAGTTATTTCCTTCTTTCTTTTTGGTTTTTCTTGCAGTTGGACAAACACTTCAATGTTTATTCTTGCGTCATCTCATGGTCTTCTTATCTTATTCCTATATTTTGATGGCATTATCCTCACCGGTAATAATTTCACTCTTCTTTTTCGTTTTATTCACACTTTATGTAACCAATCTGCTATGAAGGATCTTGGTGATCTTCATTATTTTCTTGGAATTAAAGCTGTTTGTCATTCCATCGGGTTGTTTCTCTATTAAACTAAACACACCAAAGATTTTTTTTACTTAAATTTTCTATGTGTTCGGCCAAACCTGTTAAAACTCCTCTACCTTCTCGAACAACACCTTCACAACATGAGAGTGAACTACTAGTAGATTCCTCTGAATTTAGGAGTATGGTTGGACATCTTTAGTATTTAACCATTACCCGATCTGATATTGCATATCCTCTTAATCTAGTTAGTCAGTTTTTGCATGCTCCCCGCATGGCTCATTTTCAGCTTGTTAAACGCATTTTTTGATATTTAAGTGGTACTACTAATCATGGGTTACTTCTTGTTTCTGCAATGGATTTTTCTCTTTCATGCTATGTAAATGCCGACTGGGCCGACTACACTGATAGTCGTCAGTCCACCACAAGTTATGTTGTTTTCCTTGGACCAAATCTTATTTCTTGGAAGGTAAAGAAACAACCCACTATGTCTCGTTCCAACACTGAATCTAAATATTGATCCCTTGCCTATGCTGTCGCTGAGACATACTCTATTCGCCTACTTCTCAATGACTTACATGTGTTTTTAACTCGTCCAGTTCGAGTGTATTGTGATAACATTGGTGCCACTTATCTTGTCGCTAATCCAATGTTCCATGCTCATATTAAGATAGATTTTCATTTTGTTCATGAAAAAGTAGCCCAATGAGATATTCAGATCCGATATATTCCAACTTATACATAGATTTTAGATATCTTCACCAAAGGATTGTCATCATCTCGGTTTCTTCAAAATAAAACCAATCTCTATGTGGTTCCACCCCATTCGGATTGAGGGGGTGTGTAAATATATATATTCGTAATGTAAATAATATTAGATAATTCTAGTCTATTGTGAATAAGAGACCCTAGTTCTATTTGGACACTCTGATGTACCTAGTCCTATTAGGACACTCTTGTGTTCATACCCTATAAATATGAGCACTTACTACCGCAACATCACGCGGTCAGTAAACACAAACTCTAATTTATCTTTTAGTCTCTTCACCTGACAATGTTTTCCATTAAAATTATTTATAATATTTGGTTGCAAACCATTTATGTGATAAAGAATAAATTTTCATTCTTATTGTAAATGCAGCATGCAAGACACATTACGAATTGCAATTCAAATTCTAACTTGCAAAGATATAGATTACTAATTTTAGAACTTTAGGAATTAAGTTGCTTGATTTTTCTATGAATGTGGGTTCATTTCTATGAATGTGGGTTCAATCAATGAACCCCATTTAAGTTGCTCAAAATCATATGGAACTTATTTTGAATATTACCCACAACAGTGTCATCTCATCGATCATTATCTTTTCAAGCAATTCTTTCAGCTGGTTGACAAAATTCTCCAACACTCAATTGCTTATATATATATATATATATATATTATCCATGTTAATTACTAAATTTAAAGTGAAACAATAGCTCCATTAAATGAAAGTAAATATAATGAAGGGTTTCTTACTTGATTGCGACTCATAAGAGTAATAGAGCCCCAAGAAATAACTTTCAAAATCATTGATCATTATTTGCTGTTCCATAGTTCAGGCTTACAGTGTTTAGCTGATATCGATCAAATCATCCAAACTTTTAGGAACTAATGAGGAATCATAAATACTTTTAGGACTAGTCAAATCTTCCTAACTTGATTTGATAAATTTTTTTTTTGGGAAGGTGTGAGAGAAAAAAGAGAAAACAATGGCATTGTGGGGAGATGACCTGTTAAGAGCTATCAACCTTGTAAGCAAGGCGTAGTAAGGATTTTTTCCTTGTAAGGGCCAAGTTAATTGTTTTTTTATTTTTATTTACAAACAAAAAATCATATTACATAATACAAAAAATTTTAAATGAACTCTACCGTTATTCGAACTCATACCCACATGGGACAAGTATCCTTTCAACCTATGCATCCAAAAGCACAGGACAACCAAGTTAATTTATTAAAATAATACTATTTAATAGGTCAAGATCATCTCCCGTATATGGAAGAAATTTTTCATCATTGAATGAATACCACGTTATTCATTGGGTTGACGTGACACTCGTCCAATGATACTTTGATCCAAAGATTTCTCTCAATTACTGAAAAGGATCTTGGTTCTTTTTTTATTTGGGATCTTGGTCCTAACTCAATTACATTATACATACATAAATGTAAATGATCAATTTATAATATATATAATAAAAAGAAAAAGACAAAAAAAAAATTCATAAATCTTTTCATTTCAAGTTGTACTTGTCTTATTTATTGTATAAAAGCATATCTTATGGAATTTTCTCTATTCTAGTATTTTCATCTCTTGACTTTTGAAAATTAAACAATACTAATTTAAAATTAACTATCTAAATTTTTAATTTAGTAAATAATATTCATTCCTAATGATCAAATTTACATGTTTTATCTTAATTATTATTTAAGTAAAACAATGAAAAAGAAAAAAATTATAAGACCAAAATTATGAAAATATTAAAGAAATACAAATACAAATCATTAAATAAACAAATACATACATTAAGTTGGTATGCTCGATGAGAGACTTGCACTTAGAAGCCAAAGCTACTAAGTAATACTTTTTTTACTACCAAGTTGGATTATTTTACATTTTACTTTATTGTACTTTGGGTTGGGGTGCCAATTAACAAAACTTTAGTATTGTCAACAACTATACCATATATATTTTAAGAAAAATTCTAAGTCTTGGGGGAGATTGGGCTCCCCCTTGTCCCCTCCCCTCTCCTTCCGCCATACTAATCAACTTCAAATTCTCTATTAGCCGTATTAATCACACAACCCCGATAAATTGTCATGATAATAACCTTATCCCCAGTGGGAACCTCAAAAATAACAGAATGCATCAAAGAACTAACACAAGCATCAATAGATTTCATATAAACAATGGATGTAAAAAAAATAAATTGCACCAGGATCAATCAATAATCTAGCAGGTCTATCAAGAATAGATGATGCAGGTGGACTACCTAGAACGGGCTACGGGCTCAGATTGGGCCCCGAAGTACCATAGTCTCATTGGAAATGGGCCAACGAACAAAATTGAAAGTCTCAGCATAACGGGATTTTAGCCAAAAAACGATGTTTAGGCCCTCAAATTGGCAGTTTACAGTTTTTAGGAAACTTTTTATTTTATTTTATTTAAATTCGGCCTTAATTTAATTTTTATATTTTAGTTTCGACCTTATAAATAAGGTCTTAGGGTTTCGTAATCATTATTATTGTATTTGCATAAATTTAAATAAAACATCAGAGCTGTTTCTCTATATTGTTTAGGGTTTTTTCTTATGTTACTCCCTGTGAACTATCTGTTCGATTAGCCTGCAGAATAATCGCTATTTTGCCCGGCGTCAAGATACCATACCCATAGCAACATCAAGAATAGATACCATGAGGTCTATCAACATTATGTTCATCCTATTGGGTCAATGCACAGACTCTGCTGTCTTTGAGTTATAACTAACCACCGCGTCCCCTCTCAGCTACTAATCCTCTGCCTTTGCCCCGTATACTCCCTAATCCACCACCTCTCTCCATATTTTTTCTCCTAACACCTCCAGCACTTATCTGAAGTGATTTCCCAACTGGACAATCTACACTAATATGTCCTCCTTCACCACATACAAAGCACATCAGAGTAGGATAAATTGAGATAGATGCCCTATCTGATTACATCTATAGCAAACTTTTGTCTTTCGATCATATATCAGATTACCACTTCCCTTTGGTGGCATACTTACTCATCTACAATAACTTCCAGTTCTCATAACTTGTGTCCCAAATCTATGGGTCCCACTAATATTACTCTGAGCTATAGAAGCAGCAAATACTGCTTGCCTCTTACTCTGTATTACAACTCCTTGTGACAAGGAACACCCCATATAGGGTGGTCTCCCACCCTACACACTCATACTACTACCACCTCTGGGTCCCTCAAATCTAGACCTCTTCAGCCAATCCCTCCTACCTCTAAACTCCATTACATCTTTCTTAATCTGTAATGCTTTATCCACCGTTATAGCATAATTCCCAATACTCATATAAGAGAGTTTAGTTCGAATTTCATAGTGTAACCCGTCTAAAAATCTCTTATATTTCCTCTCCTCCATATTTACTAACTCAAGGAAAAACCTCGACAGGGATATAAATCTACTATCATACTCAGTCACAGTTAAAGTATTCTGCCTTAAATAAATAAACCTCTATTCTGTTGTGCTCAAAACATATCTGGAAAATACTTTACAAAGAACACATCCTTAAACTTACACCAAGTTAAGGGTTGATCTACATGTGTACTCAATCTAGGTAGAATATCCTCTTACCATTGAGAAGCCTCACCTTCTAGCTTAAATGAAGTAAGAGCAACATCTGTCACTAGTAAGACTTCAAAATATTTCTCAAAATGTTTAACCCACTGCTCGGCTTTAATAGGATTTATAGATCCTCTAAAAGACTGGGGTTTAAACTTAATAAATCTTACAAAACCATCCCATTTTATCTCATGTGCAAACAAACCCTTTCCCTCATAAGCCTCATGTCTCATCACATCAGGTTTCATTCTACCCCTTTCCGCTAATCTCCTCTGTATATTATCAGCCCTTTCTTCTACCGCATTAATTCTTTCTATAGCACGATCAAGAACTTCTCTCAACTCATCCCTTTTAATATTAGATTCTCTCCCACCTCTAATAGTACCAACTGTACTAGCAACCTGTTCCCTTGCATGAACCACAGACTCGATCTCTCGCTCTACTTCAGCTTTTATAAATATTGGGGTCTACCACGTCCTCTTTGATTCAGAACTCTACCTCTAGCTCTAGCACGTCCATGTGTCATCCTTAGATTATGCATTAAAATGTAGTTTGTTTAAATCTTCCACTTCTTTAAATTTTTATGCAGTCTACAGAATCATAAAACCTAATGCTCTGATACCAAAATTGTAACGATCCATCCCAGGTTGGCCACCACCGAGATAGTGTCGTCAGGTTTTGAAATCTCAGGAAGACACATTTATACAACAATATAAAAACATATTTCGACTGAAAATATATATACGTAAATCCTCAACCCTCATAGGGGATTTACATTGTTAAAACCTCAACTGAAACAATATATACAACATATTATGCATGGATATTTACAATTTTTTTCTTCTTCCATTAGTATGAGGATATGGACCACGAGACTTACAGATAATAACTCAGTATGAATCTTAGCTCACAAATCTATTTGTTCTGCTCGGTACCTGAAATTATTTAATAATGAGGAGTGAGTTTTACAAGCTCAGTGAATTAAATTTATTAGAAACACTCAATTTGTATACTTCCCACCATATCTTATAATTCAATCGTTTCTAATTCACCAATATTAATCATCTATTTCTTCACATATAATAATTCAATATTTCAAATAGTCTTCCAATATTCATTCATCTATTATCTCATATAATTCAATAATAACATTCTATCATCACTACTCATATCATAATTTCAATCATTTATCAATCTCTTCTTAAATTAATCTTCAAACATATCAATTTTTCTTCTCATATATTTAATCATCTTGAGATTATCAATTTAACATCATTATTTACTTTGTTATGAGATTCACAACATATAATCAATCAATCAAATAATTTTTTTTCATATCATACTTTCATATTTCTTTCTTATCATATCTGTCTCTTTGTGAGACTCATTTGTCTATCAATAATTTCACAATCAAGACTGATACTTTAGCATCTCAATCAATAATAATAAAATAACCAAATAAATAAATACATATGTTTAAATCATATTTCTTTCTTTTTCATCACATCATCTCATTATGTCATATTATCACCTGTATACGTCTTCCCACATGTTGACATGTTTCAGTCAGACCAGCTACCTTTCTGGTCTTTTCAGCTAGACTAGCTGCATTCCTGGTCTTCTTAGCCTGACCAGCTGCCTTTATGGTCTTCTCTTTTATGAATATGAGTAATAACATGCACGCAAGCATACATCAAAGCATTCAGTTCAACTATCTAGCTCTTTATTTTTATCATATTTATTAAATTGTCTCCTTATATATCATATCAATTCTCAATCATATTTTTAGAAATTTAATATAACTTCTCAAACGTATTTTTAATTAATCTGTCCTTTTAAAAAAAATATCAATTCTTATATAATTAATTTCAACATATTATTTAATCCCTAATCAATAAATCAATCAATTATCATACATAACATAAAATACACCATTAAATCATTATAATTCAAAAATTTATTCAAATATCATAAATTCATATTTTTATTGGTCTCGATTATTGAAAGTAAATTTAACTCACCACATAACACTTTAAGCTACCCGTAGATTACCTCCTTACCTTTATTGCTCATTTCAGTAATTTCTTGAGATTGCTGATCACCAACACCTAATCATAAACTTTCATAAATATTACTATTTCATAACTTAATTCAAACAATATAATTATTTAGTTATGAATCTTATTGAAAATTTACCTCAAATGTGATGAATCTTGTTATTTTAATTAGATGACTATACTATCTCTAATATTGGAGAAATTTTCTTTATAACTTTTTGCTAAGAAATTTGAATTGAAGAAAGAAGAAAACCAAACAGGATTTGGTAAGGAATAATAAAACAAAGTCTCAGAGACTTATAAACTTCTTTTCTTTTTTATATATTAATAGTAAATCTTTCATGTATATATTATTTTAATTCTACTTAATATCTACCAAATTAATTCTTTACCCTTATTTTAAGAACACGGGTATTACATATGGTCATACTTAATTCTGTAATCCAGAGTACCTTGAACATATCGAAGCACTCTTATTGCTTCTCCTAAATGAAAATGTCTAGGACTATTCATAAATCTTGACAGCATACTCATAGAAAGCATGATGTTTGGTTTTGTAGCCGTAAGACAGAATAGGTTATCGATCATGCTTCGATAGTAGCTTATATCCACCTTCTTCCCTCCATCTTTTTTCATTAATTTCTCATTTACGACCATCAGAATATCCATTGTCTTACATCCGATCATGCTAAATTTCTTCATAATCTCCTTTGCATACTTCTTTTGGCAAATGAACACACCATCATTTCCTTGCTAAATTTCAATCCCAAGAAAATGGTGTAACTATCCCAAGTCATTCATTTCATACTTCCTCATCATACCCCTTATAAACACTTCATTCAACCTTTCATTTTGCCACAGAACACCAGATCGGCCACGTACAGTGCTATGATCAAAATATCACCATCTTGTTTCTTTATATATAAGGTAGGCTCACTTGAACTTCTTTTAAACCTCTTCTCGATAAAGTAAGATCAATCTCATTGTAGCATGCCTTTAGCACTTGTTTAAGCCCATACAATTCTTTCTTCAACCTGTATACTTTATCTTCTTTACCTTTGACCATAAACCCCTGCGATTGCTCTATAAACACCTCTTCCTTTAGCTCCTTGTTGAAAAAAAAAAAACTAATTTCACATCAAGGTGATAAAGCTTCCAACCTCTCTATGCGACCAAGTTAATAATAACTCTGATTTTATCCATCCTTGTAATAGGAGCAAAAGTATTCTCATAGTCAATTCCTGTCTGTTGGGTAAAGCCCTTTGTGACTAATCTTGCCTTCTTCTTCAACACTGATCCATTAGGATTGTGCTTCATCTAGCATTCTTCGGTTGACCTTGGAAATTTTGGCATAACAGAAACACCCAAACACTCTAAGATGATTAACCGATGGCTTCTTTCCAATCTAGGCTTCAATTGGTAACTTGTCCCATATAGCCTTAGTCAAACACCTGTTTATGAGATTTGCAATCGTATACACAGCTTCGGCCCAAAAATCCTTTGGTAAATTTTTCTCAAAGATCATAGACTTCGCTATTTCTATGATGGTTTGATTCTTGTGCTAAAAAACACCATTCTATCATGATGTGTAGCCAGCGGTCAACTATCTTTCAACACTTTCTTCTTCATAAAATCTGTTAGATTCTTTGGAAGTATATTCTTTCCCCTTGTAACTTCTCAACACTTTAATAAAACACCCTAATTATTTCTCAATAAAGCTCTTAAACTTCTTAAAAACAGAAAATACTTCAGATTTTTCTTTCATAAAATAAATCTAGGGCATACGAGTATAATCATCTATAAACAAGATAAAATACTTGTTGTGATAGTGGGAAATAATCATCATCGGTCCACAAACTTCAGTATAAACCAGCTCTAGTTTTTTCTTAGCCATCTAGGCTACTTCTTTTGGAAATAGATGTCGATGATGCTTGTCTAAGACACAACCTTCACAAATACTTTGCTTTTTTATTTTTATTTTTATTGTGAGCAAGCCATGCACCATACTTTTATTTTTTAATACTTGTAAACTACCAAATTTCAGATGGCCAAACCTTTTGTGCCACATCCATAACTCATCTTCTCTGGCCGTAAGATCCGCACTTTTCTTTGATAAATTTAGGGAAAATGGCAAACATTTTTCCTACGTCATCTTCATGGCTGCAAGAATCTACCTTTGCTGGTCGTAGATAATGGCATTCATGATATTCTAAGTGAAGTACATAGTCATGCTTAAATAGTTGATCAACACTCAGAAAATTCTCATATCTAAAATCTTAGATAATGACCCACTAGGCCTTTCTTTTTGATCTTCAAGGATTCTTCGTTCCCTAAAATCACTTGGGAATTGAAATTAGAATCCTTGTTTAAAAAGACATTATTGTTACCTATCTTATGCTTTTTACATGCACTATCTAAGTGCTACACCTCTTTATTCTCTTTGACAGCTTTTTGACAAATGAAGAATACGTTCCCTTGGTTTTCTTGATTACCTTTGGTCTCTTCTTCACTGGTATACCTTTCTTGTTGGTCATCCTTCATATGAATGTCTTTTTTCAAATGTCCATATTGTTTTCATTTATGACACTACATATGATTCAGATAACAATTCTATGCAATGTGGCCACGCTTTTTGCACTTGTAATAAGTTCTGGTCTCATTATTATTCCTGCGATTTTAATCACCTCTAACTTTGTCTCTACCTCTTTGACTACAACCTCTGCTACCACCTCGGCCAGACCATCCACCTTTGCTTGAATCATTCCTCCTTTGCTCATGACTTTGTTGGTTGTTGTTGTTGCCCTTAGAATTTAATTGGAACTTTGATTGGAATGCACTCTCTAAGCACGTGTGAGAGTGCTGAGCCAATCACTATTCATACTACTTCAAAAAGCCACTTAATTCCTAAATACTTAAAAGTTGACAAATCTTTGTTTCTTCTATCACAACAACAATTAGGTTAAGTTTTTTAGGTATACTAATCAAAATCTTTTCAACAATTCTTTGATCATTAATATTATCACCATAACTTTTCATCGAATTTAATAACTTCATAAACTTGGTGAAATACTCATTTAAAGTCTCATTTTCTTTCATTTTAAAATTATGTAACTCCCTCCTTAGAGATTGAAGCTTGACCGTTCTTACCTTCACATCTCCTTAGAATTCCTGCTTCAGAATATCCCAAGCCTCCTTTGATGTCCTTACCCTCATAATCCTTCGAAATATTGAGGCAGACACTGCCCTTTGAATCATGCCAAGCAGACTAGCATCAATTGCCACTTTATCTTGTAACCTTGTAGCCTTCTCTTAGGTTTGCTTTGAATTATTTTTAGGTTTTTCCAATCCTTCCTCAATAAGGTCTATAACCTTTAAAGACTGAAACAACATCTCCATCTTCACGCACCAAAACTTATAATTTTGGCCTTTGACTCGACATTGGTATAAACAATACTGCTGCTGGCTATGATCACTCTTCTCAAACCTGTGGCTCTGATACCACTTATTGAAGGAGGGACAAAGGACACAAGGAATAATTTTATATGAATTGAGGAACTCTTCTAATCAATCTTTATTGTTTTTCTTGGTACCAAAAACACTATAACCTCTCCTATTTATACACATACAAGGTTACCTCAAGAGCCATATAGGAAAACTAAAGGACTTAAATTAATGACATAAGAAACCTAAAGTCATCTTGAAATATCAAGTGAATGAACCCAAACTTCAACCATAAACCTTAGACATCTCAAAAACCCTTTTTTTTTTTTAATTAATTCATCTTGGATTACTCAATAGTTACTTTGGCCACCACAATACATAAAGCCCTTTGGACTTCATTCATGAATTGACATATTACTCAATATAAACTAATTCAATAAAAAAAATATTAAACTTATTCTATAATTCATCTTGAATTTGATTAAATTCAAATAAAATTTTATATTTCTTAGAAATATATTTAATTATTTCATGAAAGACCAAATTTATGAAAGAAACAATTGTCTTTATATTCTTTTCATCTAACAGAATATGTTAAGTCAAAACTAATATGTTTCTCTAATCGGGTGCTTGGATTCTAGCATCCTCTTAATTGTTATTATGATGTTTGTGGTGGAAAGACCTTGTGTTTATGTTTAGGTTTTTCTTTGTTATGGTATTTCCATTTATTATATTCTTTTTTGTGTTTGATTTCTACAAGTTTGATGGGGTTTGTCTTACGAATAGAATTAATATTAGAGAACTAGTTAATTGAATAGACCATTAGTTAATTGTTAGTAGTTGGTTACTAGTTTGGTAACTAGTAAGTTACTCTTATTATCATCTCTTATAGCCTATATAAGGCAATTGTTCGAAACAGTGGCATTTCCTTTCAACTTTCCATACAACGTTTTGCCATACTTTCTTTTCTTTCTTCCTTTACTTTGTGTTGTTCTTTTTCTTGTTTCACATTTTGTTTTCTCTTCTTCTTCCCAATGCCCATCCTAACATTGGTGCTTTCATCTTCATCCCTTCTACTGATCATTCAATTCTATATTTCCTCTCAAAGATCCCAACAAATAGATGAGATCTGAGTTTTTTTACATCAAGAAATTCATAAAGTGATACAAAAATTAGACGAGATACGTTCTACCTATGCCAAGCCACTACAAGTACCACCATAATTGTAACACCAATCTATTCATAATGCACATGCATGAACTTGCCAAGAACACATCAAGAACAGATTACACTGAAGAACAACTATATAATTTTGATGGGGGTGATGGAAAATGAAGCACAAGCAATGCATAATTTCCAAGAATTTGCACACTTTCACAAGCTGGAACTAAAAGAAGAAGGAAAAGAAAATGATGAGCTTGTAGCTCAGCTTCTTGATGAAACTATCACTGATCTTGCAATGGCAAATCAAACATCTGGGATGGATAGTGCAGCTGGGAATTCGATAATGAATGGAGATGATAGGAACATCAGTCGTCCTGAGTTTATTGCAACCCAACTAAGAACAACACCAAAAAAATCATAGCAACAACGAGATAATCGTTCATCATTTGTTCCTCCAAACTCTACTACAAATATTATTAGTAGACTAAATTCTAAGCTCCAATCAGATGTTCAGAGCCTACAATTACTCGGTTAACCATTATCAATATAGCCCTTTAATCCAGCCAATTTTGATAACCCACTATATAATGAGCCACTTCTATCAAGGCCACCCCCACCACCAAAACCACCACCTCCTCCAAAGTTTTTTACTAAATCTCCTTCAGGCTCACAAATTGATCCCATCTTGGTAAATCTTGTGTTACTATGAATTCAATTTATAATCTTACTAAGGAATTGAAGCGTGAAAATTTCTTGTGGGTACATGAATATATCCTACAACAGCGACATATTGATGCAGGAGGATCCGAGTCAGATGATGCTGAGTTGTTAGATAGCACGTTGTTGGCACTGAGATACCTTGAGTTGGCAGATCATCGTAAAGATGACAGGTGGACTACATCGTTTTACGTACTACGGGCTCGGATCGGGCTCTGAAGACTTTAATCTAATTGGAAACGGGCTTCCAGGCAAAACTTAGCCTGAAATGTCGTCATTTTTAAGCCAAAAAACAACGTTTAGACCCTCAATTTAGCAGTTTTCAGTTTTTAGGAAACTTTTTATTTTATTTGCAATTACTAGTTTTTAGAAAACTTTTTATTTTATTTACAATTACTTTAAATTCAGCATTAATTTAATTTTCCTATTTTAGCTTGACCTTATAAATAAGGTTTTAGGGTTTAGTAATCATTATTATTGTATTTGCATAATTTTAAATAAAAAATCAGAGCTGTTTCTCTGTATTTTTTAGGGTTTTTTCTTGTGTTACTCCCTATGAACTATCTGTTCGACTAACCTGCAGAATAATCGATATTCTGCCCGGCGTCAGTTGGTATCAGAGCTTCAGCATCTTCCTGGGGTGACATTTCATCAGTTTTCATGGCTGGTGGTCGTGGTCGTGGTCGTCGCGGGTAGGTTCTGAACGAGGAAGCCCCACACTGTGATCGTAACGTTCAGGATGCAATGATTGAGGATTTACAGAGGCAAGTTGCAGAGTTAACCCAGTGTCTAACGGCGCAGAATTTCGGTGATCGTGAGATGGAAGATCACGATTCCGATTCCAGTTTCGTAAACCTGTATTACAATCCTGCTCAATTTGGGGAACGTCGTGGTCGGGAGGATCGTTATCGAGACCTTGATTTCAGAGTGGATCTGTCCAAGTTTTTTGGTACATTACAAGTCGAAGGATTCATCGATTGGTTGAATGAAGTAGAGCATATTTTCGAGTATAAGGAAGTCCTAGATTGTGTCAAAGTGAAACTGATCGCCATCAAACTCAAAGGCAGAGCGTCTGTGTGGTGGGAGCAGTTGAGGCACTCACGCGATCGGCAGAGCAAGGCCAAGATCACAGATTGGGAAAAGATAAAGAAGAAGATGAAGGGTCACTTCCTTCCTTTCGGCTACACTCAAAACTTGTTTCAGCGACTTCATTCGTTGAGGCAAAGCACGAGATCGGTGGATAATTACATGAAGGAGTTCTATCAATTGATAGCCCAGAATGATTTATCGGAGACAAAAGAGTAGATGGTGGCACAGTATTTGGAGGGATTACGGCAGCCCCTACAGGATGTCCTCAGCCTTCACTCACTGTGGACCGTTTATGAAGCATACCAGTGTGCACTTGTGGTGGAAAAACAGCAAAACAGGAGGCCAATGAACCGAAGCAGCGATCAAAGCAGTCGGCCAGTTCGCCCTCAAGAATTTTGTCCTGCCCAGCAGCCACCCCAAGGTAACCCTAGCTCAAATAGTAGATGTTATAGATATGGTGAATAGGGAGATCAAGCGACTAAGCGCAGGAAGCCTGCTAGTCAGAATGGCAAAAATCTCCTAATTGAGGACAACATGGTAGACGAAACTGAGGAGATTAGAGAGCCTGTGTATGACGATGATGAAGATAGAGATGTGCTGTATGGAGATAACCATGAGACCTTGGTTGGTTGTAAGAGTTTACTGACCCCCAAGGGCTATACAGGGGACGATTGGTTGAGGACCAATATTTTCCACACAACCTGAACAGCTGCAGATAAAGTCTGCAAGATGTTCATTGACAGTGGTAGTTGCGAGAACGTAGTGTCTGAAGAGGCTGTCCAAAAATTACAGTTGAAGACAGAACGTCGTCCTGAGCTGTATAAATTGTCATGGTTGAATAAAGGCAGTGAGATAATAGTAGATAGGCGATGCCTAGTGTCTTTTTTGATTGGTAGGAAATATTTTGATAATGCTTGGTGTGATGTTGTGTCTATGGATGCTTGTCATGTATTGTTAGGGAGACCTTGGTAGTATGATCACAGTGTTATTCATGATGGGCGGAAAAATAGATATTCCCTTAGCATCAAAGGGAAGAAGATTGTGTTGACACCTCGTCTGGAAGGAACCACTCCTACCCCCGTAGCCAATAATACTAATCTGCTTTTGATATCTAGGTTTTTAGCTGAGATTGAGCGTGGAGACATGGTATATGCTCTGCTGCCTTGTAGGAATAGTGCAACAGACATGAATCCAGATTTACCAACAGAGGTGCAACAGCTGTTAGTAGAGTTTTCTGACCCGATGCCAGAGGATCTTCCTCCTGGGTTACCGCCTTATGTCTTTAATGTCAAACACCTGAGTCCTTGTTTTGTGGATTCCGATGAAGCTATTGTGAACTCAAGGACGAGTTCTTTCCAACCCGAGGCGACTGATGCAGGAGGATCCGAGTCAGATGATGCTGATTTGTCAGATAGCACGTTGTTGGCACTAAGATACCTTGAGTTGGCATATCAGCGTAAAGATGGTGGGTGGACTACATCGTTTTGCGTACCACGGGCTTAGATCGGGCTCTGAAGACCTTAGTCTGATTGGAAACAGGCTTCCAGGCAAAACTTAACCCTAAGTGTCGTCATTTTTAAGCCAGAAAACAACGTTTAGACCCTCGATTTGACAGTTTTCAGTTTTTAAGAAACTTTTTATTTTATTTACAATTACTAATTTTTAGGAAACTTTTTATTTTATTCACAATTACTTTAAATTAGGCCTTAATTTAATTTTCCTATTTTAGCTTGACCTTATAAATAAGGTTTTAGGGTTTAGTAATCATTATTATTGTATTTGCATAATTTTAAATAAAATGTCAGAGCTGTTTCTCTGTATTATTTAGGGTTTTTTCTTGTGTTACTTCTTGTGAACTATCTGTTCGACTAGCCTGCAGAATAATCGCTATTCTGCTCGGTGTCACATATGATTACCACTTTGGAACTACGAAGGAGATATATTCTCCAGACTGGCATCCCCATAATTCCACTTGGTTTCGCTTTGCACCTCGCACGTGAACTCCGATGACACTACCTGCTTCGAGCAGCTCGAGTCTGTGTGCAACCTTGGAATGAAATCGCGACAGTCCCCTATTTTTGTTGTATATCTGGCACAACACCCAAATCAGTTTTGGATCCGTTGACTTGGGCAGTTCTATTCTAAATTTTCAATTTTGCAGTGACAGAAATAACAGATGAAAGGAAGTCATTAGTGCAAATACGAAGGAGCTTGTAGATTTCTCCAAAGTGGAGAAAAAATTAATAGGACCTTCTCTATAAGACATATGGCAATAGGTTGTCCATAGCTATATCCAATGCAAATTTTAAGGACTTAAAGCCTATGGTGTGTGGCAGTAGGATCAAATGCTTGAGTATTTCATTGATGAGTTTTTAATAAAACCATAACTTAAACCTTGATGACAATGTTTATTTGATTGGTTAGTGAATGTTATGAATAGAATTAATAATAGACAACTGGTTAATTGAAAAAAAAAATTTAGTTAACGGTTAGTAGTTGGTTACTAGTTTGTTAATGTAAGTGGAAAAACAACCCAATAGTGTTGGTGAATTGGGTTTTTAAAACTTTTTGCACAGAAAAAATATGTTTTACAATTAATTGAAACAAGAAAATACGTAATCAATAAATTCTCAAGAATATTAACAAGAACAATAATTATAATGCTGGAAATTAAAACAGTAAGGGAGAAGGAATTGCAAACGCAATTTATAGTGGTTCGATAATATCGAAAATCCTTCTGACCCAATGTCCACTTTCTTTAAGAATTCTCTTAAAGTTTTCCACTAACCAAGCAACTTTCAGATGTTGCTTAAACCATTACAAAGGTCTCTTCCAAAGGAAGTATATAAGGAAGTGTTTAACACCTAAACACTCTAAGAGTTACACCAACTCTTTCTCTTCACAATGATTGGAAATTGAATGAACAAGAACACGAGAGACTTGCATTTAATGCTCTTAAAAAGAAGAATATATCTCTATTATAATTACAAAGCTTTTAAGAATGGCTCATAAAAGCTTTTGAAAGCAATCTAGGATATCAAAATGAGAAGATGAAGATTAAATGCCAAAATGTACTTCTATTCTCTCATTTATGATACGTTTTTATAGTTAAAGACCCAACTAGCCATTACTCACTTAAAAATCTCATTTGGGAGTGGTTTGGTTCATTAAATGCACTGAACAGACCTTTGGATTTGAATTATTACCGTTATTTTTGAATGTTCAGTCGACTGGATGGTTTATTTAGTCGATTGACTGGATATTTGAAATTCAAAAAGTGTCAAGTATTTCATTCAGTCGATTGAGTAGATTTGTTCAGTCGACTGAATCAAATAGGAGAAGTTTTTGACCTTCATTTAGTTGACTGAATGAAATCATTTAGTTTACTAGACTCATTCAATCAACTAAATAAACTAGTTTTCATCAACTGGATGTTATTTAGTTGACTGAATGAAACTATTTAGTCGACTGGATGACTTGTGACACTTAAAACATTTTTCCAGTTCAGTTTTAAGGAAGGAGGTCCAGTCAAAATGGTTTTGTTAACATTTTGTAAGTAGTATGAGCCACTTTCAAAGGTGGGTAATTGTAAGTAGAGATTTACAACATTAATTTGATTACCTTCGAACCTATTCTATGTCTTTTGATTTCTTTCAGTATCTCTTTAGCATGTGTTCTTATGAGTTTTGCGATTGCCTTTAATCTAAGTGCTATTAAAACTTAAACAATAAATTGTTAGCACATTTTAAGTTTTGTTTTGTCATAATTAAAATTAAATGAGGGTCAACAATCTTCTTTTTTTTATGATGACAAAACTATTAAGAGAAAAACATATTTTAAAATCTAAGTGTTAGAATTTTATAGAAAAATGGATATTGTTTCCTCTATTTTTAGGAAAAAATCCTTCAGCAAGTTTCAAAGACAACCAAGCAAGTAATATATCTATTAATCTATCAAACAATAAAAATCTCTCTAAATCTATGCATACATATAGATTTTATAGAATTTTCTCTTTTCTCCCCCTTTTTGTCAACAACATAAAAGGTAGTACAAAACACAAAAAAAGATAGAGTTTTATCACCATAGATAGAAAGATAAGGAGAATAGAAACCTGAACGCAAAAATTTGGCTTAAAACGGAGATGGTAAGATCTCCCAGAAAGAATCAAAGAAACAATTACTTAAGATTTGAAAAATAACAGCAAGTAAAAGAAATAAAAAGATTCTTACTGAGTAGAAATAAACACACATTGATAAAATTTAAAGGTCCAATAAAATTAGCCAATCATCAACACAGAAAAGCTAAGGCTCCCATGAGCCTAGTAAATGAAACAGAGATACAAAAGTATCCTAAAAATGTAAGGTAAATGAAATGTCACTTGCAAAGAGTCTGATAGTTGCAAAAGCAGAGATATAAAAGATAACTAGATCAATAATGCCAATCATCGGGAGGAGGAGGACCAAAACAATGAATCTAGTCTTGAATTTGAGCTATCTACTCATGAAGCTGAGTAGTGTGACCTTGAGCTTTAGCATGAAAATTTGTGAGGTCATCATAAATGGTTGACATTCCTTCTTTCAAGTTATCCAATCTGGTGTTGGAGTCTATGGAGACTTGAAGACCAGCCAAGACTTAAAGGATTGCATCTTACGATTCTGCACCAGATGTTCTACCTTGTCTTCTAACATAACGGTGATGGATTCTAAGTGCCTTTGTTTCTTTTGTCCGTGGTACTTATCGAGGTTCCTCATTCCCAATTCGAATATCTTTCTAAGTTTAGAAACCACTATGTTGCCTCTAATTTCACATCCCATTTTTTTCAAGGATGAAGCATTAATAACATCTTCGGAATCAAGTTCCCGAGCTTTATCCGTAGGGAGAGGGATCTCAAAGTGCTTTAGAATAAGGGTAATGATCACGCCATAAGGAAGTGAACCATAGTTAACATCATGCCTAACTAATATATTGCTAAAAATTAAAGGATAGAGGTTATAAGAGGGCTGTTGTTTTGAGACAGTAGATTAGGATAAGGTCTAGCTTAGAAGGACTATTTTGACTTTCTAACCTTGGATTTAAGGTCCAATTAGCTACTAGGTTAAGGAACCTAGAGTCTGAGGGAAGGTCGTGATAGGTGTTGTAAGTCTGGTTTCCATAGACATATGACCTATCTTCTTTAATTACCCTATAGGCCTTATAGTAGTCAAAATCATCTAGCCATCCATCTCCAATCCATCTTATCCCATCAACAAGTAATTTTAGAAGTTTGTGAATAAGGCTGGTAGAGACAGTAAATTCTATTCCCATCACCATGGTAGAGATTTAGAAGATGAGGATGATTATTGTTTAAGGATACTGTAGAATTGGTGAATAAGCCTATGATAGTACTTTTCTTGCAAAGTAATTAGGTCAGTCCATCCTAACCTATCAAATAGAGGTCTAGGATTAAAATTTTCAAACCTAAGGGACGAAAAATCTATGACTCTACCAGGCATGATAGTTTTAGTCCTTATGGCAATGTCATACATTTCTTTGGCATTGGCATCCCGAAAGCTTAAGTCTCCAAGGTTCTCTCATGATGGGTCACCACTTTCTCATTCCTTCGATATTTCTTTCCCTTTTGCAGAAGTTTTTCTCTTTCTAGTAGTGGGATTATTGTTGCTAGAATGGACCATCTTAAAGCATATGGGTTTGTCGATCATTGAAGAGAGAGAAAATCACGAGAGAGATGAGAGATTTTGAAAAACCCGAAAAGAAGGTGTGACAGAGTGGAGTTTTTATCTAAAAAACTTGAGAAAGAGAAAATACGGTGATAAAATGTTGGATTTTAGAAGAAAATCTTATCTAAAGTGAGAGAGGTTGATCGTTTAGGGATTTTGAACTCAAAATTTATGGATTTGAGAAAGAATCAAGAGATTTTAAGAAATGGGTAATTGATTTCGAGCTATAAAGAAAGATTTTGATGAGTTGAATAGAAAAAAAAAAATTGGAATTTGAAATGGAGTAGAGACTGGAAGGACTTTTAAAAGTTCAAGAACTGATTTTAATGGACTTTTAAAACTGAAAAGGACTTTAAAAACTGAGAAATAATGCATCCAGTCGACTGGAAGTTTTACATGAGTCGACTGAAGAAATGACAGAAAGTTTGAGTTTGAAAAACACAGAAGATACAATCAACTGAAATATTGCATTCAATCGATTGAAGGATAAGCTTTCTTCATACATTCGATTGAAAGAATCAATTCATTTGATTGAAAAAATGACATAGAGTTTAAGATAGAAAACACAAAGAGTTTAGTCGACTGATTGTTTTGATTTAGTCGACTTAACGAAGTCCTCTATGTTGTGGCATCAGAGGCTTGGGCATATCAGTGAAAATGGACTATCTTCTTTATTGTCAAAGCAGATGGTGAAGGGAGTCCTAGATGGCTCCATGGGATTCAGTTATGTGAGCATTGTCTACATGGGAAGCAAAACTGTGTGAGTTTTAAATCCGTTGGTACGAGGGCGAAGGATATTCTGGATTTGATATATAGTGATGTGTTTGGGCCAGTTTCGGTCCAATCTCTTAGAAAATCAAGGTATTACGTCTCTTTCATTGATGATTTTTCAAGGTATGTATGGATTTACTTCATTAAGAGTAAAGATGAAGCATTTGATAAGTTTTGTGAGTTGAAAGCATTGGTAGAAAATCAGATGGAAAGAAAGATAAAAGTACTGAGAACAGATAATGGAGAGGAATTTTGCTCAGATAAGTTTGAGCAATTATGTATGGCAAGCAGTATTGTGAGACAGAAAAAAACTCCATATACACCTGAACAGAATGGGGTGGCCAAGAGACTCAATCGATCACTCATGAAGAAATCTAAGAGTATGTTGAGTTGTGCAGGCTTAGAGCCAGAGTTCAGGGCAGAGGCAGTGGCTACGGTATGTTATCTGAAGAACAAGTCACCTACATCAGCTTTGCAGGATTAGACATCGTTTGAGGCACTATTTGGGAAGAAGCCGAGTTTGGCTCATGTTAGGGTGTTTGGGTGTGATGCTTATATGTATGTGCCAAAAGAAAAGTGGAACAAACTTGACAATAAATTAGTGAAGTGCATTTTCATTGGTTATTAGGATAGGATCAATGGGTACAAGTTATAAAATCCAGAAAACATGAGTACAATTTTCAGCAGAGATGTTATGTTCAGAGAAACACAAAGGGATGTGGTGGTAGTCCAAGATATACCAGAACAACAAAATAAGGTTCAGATTGATCTTAGCTCGAGAGATAAAGAATATGAGACTACCTCACAAACTGCATCAGATACTTTAGATTCAAAGTCAGTTGGGTCTGAGCACGATATTCATGTTTCTGATGTAGAAGATAAGGATTCAGATGCTGGCTCGGGGGTAGAGACCACGCCTGTCATAAAGAGATCAACATGGGTTAAGAGGCCACCTATCGGGTATTCCTCTAGTGCTTGCACTGTATTATATGCTTTAAATATTACTGGTGATGATCCTAACACAGTGAAAGAGGTGAGGATCTCGGAGGATGCAAATCTGTAGGAGGATGTATGAAAGAGGAGATGTAGGCACTGGACAGGAATGAAACATGAAGCCTTGTGAAATTGTCTAGAGATAAGAAGGCAATTTGGTGCAAATGGGTTTTCAAGAAGAAACCAAATGCAGATAGAATGGTAGAAAAGTATAGAGCACGTCTGCTTGCAAAGGGGTACTCGCAAATAGAGGGAATTGACTATGGTGATATATTTTCCCTTGTAGCAAAGTTGACATTTATGAGATTTGTCTTATCCATGGTAGCTGCTTATGATCTAGAAGTCGAGCAATTAGATGTGAAGACAGCTTTCCTTCACAGGGATTCAAATGAGGAAATTTACATGAAACATTAGGAAGGCTTTGTGAGCAAAGGCAAGGAAGAGCTAGTTTGTAAATTGAAAAAAATCTTTGTACAGACTAGAGCAGTCACCATGGATGTGGTATCAGAAGTTTGACACATATGCCATATAGCTTGGGTTTACTCACAACTATGTTGATCACTACGTCTATGTGAAAAAGTTATGGATTGATTTTGTCATTTTAACCTTGTATGTTAATGATATGCTATTAATTGGAAATAATAGGAAGTTGATTAGCACAGTGAAGGCATTATTGGCAAAGCAGTTTGACATGAAAGACCTAGGGCCAATGAATTACGCCCAAACAATACTATGCGGTAGCAGCAGTATAGAATGGGGTATCGATCCCACGAAGAGAATGTTCTACAATCAAAGTCTCAGGCAAAAAATATTGGAAACAAAATTGAAAATTAATATTAAGAAAATGTTTAGAATTAAATGAAGCAATTGAATTTAGTGAAAGAAAATCAATAATAAGAAACACAAGGGTCCAAGAATCTTTCCTAAATTTCACAGCTTCAACTTGTATCAATTCAGTAATTATAACTCAACTACATATTTCACTTCCCAAATACGTAATCGGAAAATAATAGTAAAAGCACCAAAAATATTCTTTTGTAAATTATTATGAGAAATCCCCTTCTTGTTTTGACAAGTAATGCAACAGTCAATCATATATGATATCCTAAATCGACAATATATCTGGAGACAATAACACAGTAAAGGACCAACATATATAATTAATATGCCGAAATCAATTGCATCCTAAATTCCACACATATGAGAAGCATGACTGAACTTATATGGAGAAAAAGAACAGCAATTATCAGAGTTAAATAAAATCTATGGGAGAAGAAAATATAATTGTCTGTCACACGAAAACATCAACTTCAATATTAAATAAAGGGAACAGCTCAAAATAATTATTCAATGTTAAAAACACAAATACTGAATTAGATACAAGCCAAACCCGCTATGTCTAAGAGTTCATCTCTTCGCCTTGGTTGAAACTTAGCCTAGTCGATAATACATAATCAGAACAACTCTCTAGAAATTCAGTGTGCATCTCTTCAACTCCCTGTTCTCTGAGTCTAAAATCATATATATAGTTGTATAGAGACGACTTTGTAGACAGAAAAGTTGCTCTAGAGTTTTTGTTCAGGCTGTGTGCTTCTGTTGCTTTCCTAGCTCGATTTTGTTGCTATCCAGGCCGTGCAAATCCCAAAAATATCAGAATTTAATATCTCATTCACTTCTGCCATGCTGAAATTCCGCACAATCTGACCTTTGTCTACTAAAACTGCCATAACTTTCTCTAGGAAAATCATATTTATGAGCCGTAAAATTATTCAAAAAATAAACATCCGGATCTTTCCAAGCATATATGGCTCATCTCCTAGTTCTTCCTGAATCAATATAGTTTAATTCACAAAATGATTGATCTGTACTGGCAATTCTGGCAATTTAGTGGAACTCCTTTTCACCATTTGCTAGCAATAACATGACTTAGAAAAATGCTCAATTTATCTTTAGCAGTCTAGAAATGATGGGTTTTGTTGCACTCATCTTAGGAAACCCGATTTTCCTGCTCTGAGCTGGTCCGGATGTTGTGGATTTTTTCAAACATATTTTTTATATTTTTTTGTTTAAGGCTTCTTTGTTTTTTTTAAAAATCTGCAAAGCACACTAAAACATAAAATTATCCAAAGGACCACACTTGTCAAGAAATTCAATGAATAATCAAAATTAATCTTAACAAATGCATATAATTAACTCAATTTGAAGTGCATTTTCATGCCCTAATCAGCCAAGAAACTTTATCTTGGGTACGCAGATAAAAACAGATCATGAAAATCAAAAACTGTGGCTAAGTCAGAAGAAGTTTATTGAAGAAGTGTTGAAGAAATTTAACATGTCTAACAGCAAGCCGGTAGGGACTCCTATGCTTTTGAGAACCAAATTGTGTGCGGAATAATGTCCGAAGATGGAGAAACAAGCTGAAGAGATGGTGCACATACCTTCTGCTAGTGCGGTTGGAAGCTTGATGTACGCCATGGTATCCTGGGAAAGAACAATGGACTGCAATGAAGAGAGTTTTTAGATATCTTCGTAGCACGTCAGAGTTTGCATAATGTTATGGAGGTATGGAAGGATATAAGAATCTTGATATGGTAGGATTAGCTGATGCTGATTGAGGAGGAGACGTTAATAGCAGGAGGTCTACAATTGGATATATGTTGATTCTGTTTGGTGGGGCGGTGGGTTGGATGAGAAAAAGGTAAAGTGTTGTTGCTCTTTCATCCACAGAAGCAGAGCATACGGCGATAACTCATACTGGAAAGGAAGTGGTTTAGCTTCAAAGGTTGTGTGCTAAGCTTGGATTTAAACAAGGAGCAATGGAGATGAAATGTAACAATCAAAGTGCTATCTTCTTAGCAAAGAATCCTACATTTCATTCATGGATGAAGCACATTAATATCCAATATCACTTCATCCGGGAAAAAATTGAAGAAAATGTAATAGTCTTGGAGAAAATCGATACAAAAGTGAACAACGCAGATTTCTTGACTAAAGCAGTTAGTTTGGAAAACTTTGAGTGGTGTGCTACTGAGATAGGCTTGAAGAAATAGAGTTATGGAAAGTTTTCCATGTGTGTGAAGTATTTACCAAGTGGGAGATTATTAGAGTTGGTGTATACTTTCAAGCCTTATACATGTTTTGGGTCTGGTTTTTTGCTTGATGATTTGGGCTTGGGCCCATGAATAACTGTGGTTTTACAGCAGGGTGAAAACCCTAATTAGAGCATCTTAAGTTGCTTATAAATACTTTCTATGTACTGAGCGCACATTGTAATGAGAGATTTGTGAGGTTGATTATAGTGAAACTTTTGGTAGGATGTAACCCTATTCTGGAGTGAACTTGAGGTATATTGTGTCTCATTTTCTTTCTGTTTATAATTTGTGTGATTAACAGGTCTCGAATCATTTAAGTATTATGATAATATTATAAAAAGAGTTAATAATAATATTGTGATCTAATGAATCATTGTATTTATATATAAAATCTCTTAAGCAAAAAAGAAATATATCCAACTATGAATTTAGATCCAATAAAAATAAGTTTGTAACAACAAATAGTGATTTCTTACTGTGAGGAAAGGAGAGGTAAAATCATAATTATCAAAATCGTACGAGACTTCTCCTTTATCAAAGATTAGATCATTGGTCAGTGGTCTAAACAATGGATCAAGTGATTGACTCACATTAATAATTAAAAACAGTCATTATATTATTACCAATTATAAAAAATATTGATTATGTTATATCAAAATATCATATTAATAGTTTCTTTTAAAAAATTATATAAATGATTCAAATTTAATGATCATTAATTTTGGAAGAGTCCATCATCCAGAATTCATTTATAAAATTTTAGTCTTTAAAAACTTATATGTTAATTATTTATCTATAATAAAATAATTACTTATTATGTATTTTTATCGAAACAAGAAAATAGTTATGAAAACATTATTAATAAAAAGAAGACATCATTTGTTTTTATGACAAAAATTTTCATAACTGATAGCAATATTAATGTCGTAGTATACCAAAGAGATGACTTCTTTTTGTGGTTTATTATTGAAGGTCTATTAAATCTGTGGGGCTACACAAAGGGTGGTAGCGATTTTGATTCTTTCCATGGTCTCTTAATCTTTTATATAAACGAAATTTGATCTTAGATCGTTTGTGTGACGTCAAGTAAGTTTACTAACTAATTAAGTTAAATAGTTATATCGTTGGCACCCTCAATCATAACTCTCTCTTTGCAAAGGCATGCCAAAGTTTGATCTTGATTATTACCATCACCCTAAAATAAAATGAAAATTGTAACCAATTAATCTAAGTTAGCGGCTACTGCAAATGATAGTGCTATGGTGGTAATTCAGTAGCACCAAATCACAAACCTTTTTCCTAACGCATGACAAAGAACTAGTAACTTAATGTAAAAACTTAACACAAGCCAGGGAGAAACAATAGTTGGTTCATAATTTTGGTAAATATAGTACTCAAAACCTCAAAGTTTATCAGAGTGCTCCAAAACCCTAGTTTGTGAGAGAGCAAATCCCTAGATCGTCCACACCTTCATGGCGGCCAACCTGCCGCCAGTGGCTCCTCTTCCACCAGTGTCTGCCTCCCCTCCAATCCTATCCCCCCTTTACAAAAATCATACAGTGTAGATGTTTCTTCTTCACTACAATCTTATCTTGCTGCACTGATTTCTTATGTCTTGCATTCCATACCCATAAGCCATAAACCACCTTATGTGTATGAAGGTTGTCATGCCAAAGTTCACCCGAGCCGAAGTTCTTGACGCATAGAAGTTGTTCAATTTTTCCCTAATAAAAAATTCTCTCAAGGACAACCTCCAATCAACATAATAAGAGATCATATTCTAAAGGAGTGAGGTCTTAAGGCGCTTCAGCCTGTTGTGGGTCTAATGGTTCCTCGCCATATTCTTATACAATTGTTCAAAGATTTTTCTAAAGCATGGTCTCTAGAATCTCATGTTATTGGAAGGATCATCTCTTTAGATTGTTTAAATGGGAGCCAAATTTCAATCCAAATCATGATTCAAGACTTGCGGCAATGTTGGTTAGTTTACCAAAACTTTTTTTTTTTTTTTTTCCTGAGCAACTTCCTCAAAGACATTGTTGGATCTTTTGGGTCCTATTTGGGTGTTGATGATCCCTCCCAATTTATGCACTGTGTAAAAGTGGATTTATGGAAACCTATCCCTACTTAGTCTAGATCTCTCTGGGAACGGACAAATCCTACGGTTTTTGGCCGAAAATAATTATTGAAAGTAGGACATGATTTTTTGCAATCAGTTTTGACTCCATGGTCACACTGAAAGTACATGTAGAAGCTTGCAAAGACGGCTAAAAACAAAAACCCTAGGTAGCCTATGCCAAATAATCCAGCTACTAGCAAGCCTGGTACTACAAACAATATGGCTTTAGACACTCATTCGAACCATAAAGGAAAAGCCACCGCGTCTTTTCTGGCAAAAATTAATTGTCACTCAAGATCCATCCACTCCTTTGAGTTCTGGCATTCAAAAGAAGAATCATGATAAAAAGAAAAAAAAGTCCTCTAGTGGCTCAGGAAGAGAATCATATAGTGATGCAAAAGTCGCGTCCCAATGAAGTATGGAAACCAAAACTTATTTCAACTTCTATCCCTAATGATCACCAAAAGCAATCTATAGTGGATGGATAAGAATTTGACGTCACAAAAGACTTATAACTTAGATGGTTCGGAACCATTGGATATGCATAACAAGTTTGCTATCTTTACCCAGGATGACCCAATTGATCCACCCGTTATTGCAGCAACAAAATTTTTTTATGCTCTTGTAGTAGAGTAGGAAAAAAGTTAGTGTGGATCCTCCCCATTATAATGATGCAAGAAGTGACATAGACACAGATGTTCCTTCTACCTCAATCCAGAAATCCACGTCCACATGTAACCTAGGTGACAACAATGTCTCCGAATCTCAGTTGCCTCGGGCTCTATCCTCTTCACATAAAAAAGAAGAAAAAGGAAAAAGATATTCCTCTTTCCATTATATATTTAAACTAGATCTCAAAAGAGATGCAATGCCACTGCTCCTTTGTTTTTATGATCAGTAGTCTTCCTGAGAAAATGAATGATCTCAAATAGTTGATTAAGGAACACCATCCACCTGTTCTTATTTTGCTTAAACAAAGCGTAGTGGGGATCATACGGGCTTTGCTAGGAAAATTAATTTTTTGAATTTTTCTAAGGCAACCCAGTTCAATTCTCATATCTTTAACTTTTGGAATTCATCAGTTCTTGTGGATTCGATTCAGGTAAATGAACAAGTTACTACTTTTAAGGCTAACTTTATTGCCCAGGATAAGCAATGTTTGGTTTCGGCTGTCTATGCCAAGTGTATGAGGATGGAGCGCAGACAACTATGGATTAAATTACTCAGTATTGCAGCCTTGTCTCAACTCCTTTGGTTGGTTGGCAGGGATTTTAACATTATTTCTAATTCTTCTGAGAGACAAGGATATTGATTTTCTTGCCATGGAGGACTTTAATGAATGTATGTTTCAAGCAAGGTTTCAGGATGCAGGTTATAATGGTAATCAATTCATTTTGTCTAACAACAGTTTGGTTGCTGCCAAGATATGGAGGAGATTAGATTGGTTCTTTATTAATGCTCAATACCTTCTCTCTTTACCTCCTTTGACTGCGGATATTCTTCCAAGGAACACATCAGATCATGCTCCGCTGTTACTTTGAATTTGCAACAATTCAGCTGGTCATAAAACCTTTAAATTTTTGTGATGTAGTTTTCTCCGGAGGATTTTGTTCCATTAGTATCGCAGGAGTGGTCTCGCAGTGGTCCCAATCTGGCTGGTAAATTAAAGCATTTACGTGATGTTTTGAGGATTTCTTTTGGCAACATTAATCTCAACATCGATGCAGCTACAACTACTTTAGAACAAGTGGATAACAGGTTACAAACAGGCTGGTCATAGAGGCCGTCGAGACTTTTAATATGGCTATAGACAATCTCAATAAGTTGCTCCAAGTTCATGAGATTTTTATCGGAGACAAGTCTAGAATTAACTGGGTCAAGGAAGGCGATTGTAACTCAAAATATTTCCATGTGCGCATTAAAGAGATGCAATCCACCTTTCCATTCAAATTGAAGCTGGATGATGGTACCTGGTTGATAGATAATGCTCAGTTAGGCGAAATAGCTTGTGAGAATTTTTGAAAGCTTTTTTATTCTTCTATTAATTCAGAAAGAATCTCTCTTTTGAACTGTATTCCTACTCTCATTTCTACTCAAGATAATGAAGCACTTTGAAGGCTTCTTAAGGAGGCCAAAATTTTGCAACCTATTAAATCTCTTAGCCCAGAGAGTGCCCCGAGTCATGATGGGTTTACTGGCCATTTTTATTTGAGCTACTGGTGGATTATTAAGCACGAGATGATTGATATTGTAAGGATTTTGGCTTAAATCTCTACAACGAAGAATTCTAATTGATTTGAAAAAAAGTTACTTCCTATTTTATAGTTGTTTATTCTAGTAGGAGTATAAGTAGCTTCTTATGTTGTTCTTTTCCTAGTAGTATTAGGAAAATTTCCTCTATATAAATGGGTTCTTAGAAATGTTTGAGACATACTCAAAATCCAATATATATTGTAAATTAGAGGGGTTTACTACTAGAGCTAAGTTGAGAGCTTGGG